>CM037021.1:18582819-19320319 GCA_020875875.1 Dioscorea alata | reverse complement strand
TCCGTTCCTAATCCGTTTCTAATAGAAAGGGATTAGAAATGGATTTAAAATATTTTTATTTATTTTTAAGATAATGTTTTTGATGAAAAATTAATTTAAAAAATCTTATATTATAACTTTTTGAAAATTTGGAATTTTAGTTATTTATTTATTTGTCAATGTATATTTGAATTCATAGATATGTACTATGTTTTTAATGGAAATTTTAGTTTTTTAAATTAAGTTTTAGATATTAATAAATTATTTTCAGCTTTGAACTCATTTTTATGGTTATGAACTATTAAAGCATAGGCAATACTAATGAACTATTAAAGCATCCCAACACTTGTTTCGGTTTTATTTTTTCATGACAAACAAACCCCGCCGTCTCGTGCTCCAACCCTAGCAGCCCAGCTATCCTCTCCTTCAGCGCCTCCTTCGTCGTCGCCATTGCCGGCGAAGCCACGGCCGGTGCCGACTGCGACGTCCCCGCGCGGGCTTCTTCTTAATCGGGGCTTCCCGTCATCGACAAGCGCGAAGCCTTCGCCAAGAGAACGCCGAGCTCCGCATCGCTAAGAACAACCTCGCCAAACACCTCTCCAAAATCCGCAATCGCTGAGCCATCAGGTGACAGCCTCTTAATATGCTTGCATGATCTCTACTACCATGATCTTGATTGCATCCTATTCTATTTGGAATTCAAGCATGATAGTGATGCTCTTGTTCTTTTCTGCTCTATTAATTTGCTTATTATTACTTTTTTTTAAAGAAGTTGTTGCTTTGCCCTTATTTTTCAGTGTAGAGAAGATCATGGCGTTGTTTGATTTCTGCAGAATATTTTGTAAGCTTAGATTTCTAGCCTTCCCAATCAATCTCATTGCTACTATCCCTAACTCGTTCAATATGAAATACAAACAGAACTCTGGTTTTCTTTATATTGAATATTGTTAGTGTAGTGAACTAATCAATAGCAGGTCTTGAATATTCACATTATGGTTTAGTCACATTGGATCATCAGATAGTATGCTGAAGATTTTATTTCATATGCACCATTCATTATCACCCAATGCAGATTCAATAATTGCTATTGTTAATAAGACATTTGAGCGTTGTCAAAGCATTGGTTATTCTCCAAATGTTAGAGTAACCAATCTGCAGCTAACAACCCCAAAATAGGCAGCAATAATAGAAGCTAATAGTTTCTTTTTATTTAATTTGCTGAACTCCAACCAAGCAACATTTTGAAAGCCATTCTCAAAATTAATATGAAACCCAATCAGTTCACTGAGTTGAAAGATTTTGGTATTGTTACTGATTACCAATTCCTCATGAAAGTTCCAGATCAAGTTGAAAGAACATTCATAATTTGGAAGAGAATAAACTAGCATTCCTGATTATTCAGGACACACACAGTTTATGTTTAATCCACTATTTTCTTTTATAAAATTTTCTAAACTTGAATATAATAGATACTACACAAATACCTTTTCTGTATGAGTCAATGTTCTTATTATTTTCCTAAGGTGTAAAATTGATTGCGCATGATCTTTTGAAGTAAAAAAATCTTATTGGGAGCTACCAATGCATGAGTGATTGCTAAGCTGCTGGCTCTAATTAATATTGATATTGGTTACCATGCTTGTATAGCTTGGTGGTCATTTTTTTTTTGTGATCGTAGGTGAATTTCATGTGTTAGAAAATTTTGAGGTGAAGGAAAAGGTTATTGATCGGAGGTAAATTTAATGCAGTTTGGTCTCTTTCGACCACCACCGTGCTTTCAGACTATTGCGCCCTTTATTTTCTTCAATTATCGTTCCCAACTCTTGGTTTATTTGGAATCATTCTCAACTAGAGAAGACACCGACAACTCCAGTTCATCCCAACTGAGCCCTATCTTCAGGTATTCTTCCCTTTTTCGTTTTTATTTTGATTGATTTTTTAGCTTTTGCCATTCATTTTGATTGAATCTATTGTTTCTGTTCAGTTTATCTTCTTGTGATTGAATTGAAGGATTCAGATTTTGGTATTGTTGTTGAGAAAAAAGGGAAAAAGGAAATCTCTTTCTTGTTCTGATTTTTTTTTTCTTTTTGGTAGTTTTAGCTCTAACTATTGGCTTTCTCTGTTGCCCCTCTTGTTCTTTTGTATAATTATGCAAGGTACTGACACCAACTTTTGCCCACCAAACTATAATTTGCCCAGCGACAATGGTGGCTGGTGCAACCCACCCAGGTGCCATTTTGACATGTCTCAGCCTGCATGGGAGACTCTCTTCAATTACTGTGCTGGCATTGTCCCAGTTTTTTACAGAAGGTATCTATCTATACTTTTAAATCAACTTGCATAAGATGTATCATGTACATATGTAGCTAGCTTCATGCAAGCATGAATGAATATTGCAAGGTGAAGTGCTAAAGGAGTGGAGGAGTGAGGTTTGCCATCAATGGAAAGGACTATTATGAGTTGGTCCTGGTGAGTAATGTGGGAGGGAGTGGAGTGGTGGCTATGATGTGGATCAAAGGATCAAGAACTGGGTGGGAGAGCATGAGCAGGAACTGGGGTATGAATTGACAGAGTAACTCTTGCCTTAATGGACAGGCTTTGTCTTTCAGGGTGCAGACTGATGATGGCCGTGTTAAGACTTGTAATAATGTGGCTCCTTCTACCTGGAAGTTTGCGAGCACTTATGCCACTTCCATCCAATTTTAGCTTATTAATTAGCTATATATATATATATATATATATATCGATAGATTTTTCTCTTCTCTCCTCAAATGTGCTGATTCAATTTGAGAGTTTGAAAAAGAATATTAATTGTTGTATTGTTGAACATATATACTTAAATATTTGATTTTGTATGAATTGAGGAATTTTTCTTATTTATTGGTATTTTAGGTTTAAAAGAAATTCATGTGCCAGGTTTAAAAAAAAAATCAGGAATATAATTTTTATTTTTATTTTACTTGAATGTTAGAAACGGATTAGAAATGAATTTGTTTGTTTCAATATTGTTTTTTAGTTAAAAAAAACTTTAGAAACGGATTAGGAACAAAAAAAAAATTTGTTTCTAATGAGGAGGGACAAAAATAAAACATAAAATATTCCGTTTGGAATCCGTTTTTAATTTTTATAACGGAATTACAACGGAATTTAGAAACGAATTAGCAACATACGTTATTCCGTTTTAATTTTTTCAAAAGTTAGAAACATATTAGTTTCTGTTTCAAATCCGTTTTTAACTTTAGAAACGGAATATTTTTCGTTTCTATTTAAATTAGAAACAAGGGTTTTCGAAACAGATATATTCCGTTTCTAATCCGTTGCTAATTCAATTTAGCAACGGATTAGAAACAAAAAATGCTATTTCTAAACAGTAATTTCCTTGTAGTGTATATAGTCAAAGTCATTAATTAGCTTTCATTCCAAGAGTAATGATATGTTCAAAAATCATCTCAAACACGTTCTAATTAACGTGTAATTAATGAACATATATAAGAAGCTGAGTCATTGAGATCACAAATATTTGTAGGATGCTGACATTCACATGTCACACAGGCCAAAACAGCTGTGATCTTGATTGAACTCGTAAAATAAATTTGTCTTAATTTGCTCTCCTCTGCCTGTACCAGTGCATGAAGTCCATGCCTGTTGCATCTCTTCGTTGACTTCTTATTATTGTTGAAAACTTTTTCAGAAAGATCACACTATTATGTTTTTTTTTGCAACATATTAAAACGAAAAAAAAAATATTAAAACGAAAAATAATCCAAACTTTAACTCGCATATGTGTGTGTATAAATACAAAGCATACAAATGGTTAATATATACTGTTGTGTTGTGGATATATAATATAAGTAAAGGAAAAATGACGACATGCTTGCATGTCGATGTCGTGATGTATATGTAGTAGGAGTAGATAGGAATAAACGAGGGCCTTAGTCAAAGCCCAAACGAGGAGGATCCTTCTCTTCTTTCTTTCATTCTTTCTTTCTTTCTTTCTTTCCATAAGCTTAATTAAAACGCAACAAGGCCTCTCTCTCTCTCTCTCTCTCTCTCGAGCTACTCCAACCTCCACGCGTCAAACCCACCCAGCGACCGTGCGATGGCGCTGTCTATCTGACGGTTCAGATTGATCTCCAACTAACACAGCGATCCCCCGCCCCTTCAACCACCCTGCCTCCTCCTCCTCCATGCAAATTGCCATTATCCACCCTGCTGCTCTTTATTTATAAGCTCCCCTTGTCCACCCACCAATATTCAGGAAATTGGAACGCTGATTAATTAGCTGTTCGCAATTTCCTAACTACAACTTCCATTTATTTCTTCTTCTTCTTCTTCATTGATAATCATTAACAAGATGATGAAGAATGGTGGCGTCAAATTCAATGACAACCTGTGTCTCAATGATGACCCTTTGAACTGGAATGCGGCTGCAGAGGCTTTGACAGGGAGCCACCTGGATGAGGTCAAGGGCATGGTGGAAGAGTTCAGGTCGCCACTGGTGAGGCTAGAAGGTGCTTCTTTGAAGATTTCACAGGTGGCTTCAGTGGCGCTCAGGGATTCTGGAGTGGTGAAAGTGGAGCTCTCAGACGAAGCCAGACCCCGGGTTAAGGCCAGCAGTGACTGGGTTAACAACAGCGTCATTAATGGGACTGATAGTTATGGAGTCACCACTGGCTTTGGTGCCACCTCTCACCGTAGAACCAAGCAGCCTGAAGCTCTTCAGAATGAACTTATCAGGTTTTTCATTTTTTTTTTTTTTTACTTCTTTTGTTGTTTTTTTAACTTAATAGTTCCTATTTCTTCAGTATGGATTAATATAATATAACTAACTTTTTATTGTTTTTTCTTTGTAGATTCCTCAATGCTGCCATTTTTGGCCCCGGGAACACGCTACCATCTTTTGCAACAAGGGCGGCGATGTTGGTCAGAATAAACACCCTGTTACAGGGTTACTCTGGTATTCGTTTTGAGATCTTAGAAGCCATCACTAGTCTGCTCAACAGAAATATTACCCCATGTCTACCCCTCCGAGGCACCATCACCGCATCCGGTGACCTTGTGCCACTATCCTACATAGCCGGCATGTTGACCGGAAGACCAAACTCTAGGGCCATCACGGGGGATGGTAAAACCATCGACGCACAGGAGGCTTTTAAGCTTGCGGGGATCTCAAATGGCTTCTTCGAGCTGCAACCAAAAGAAGGGCTGGCACTAGTTAATGGCACTGCAGTTGGGTCAGGATTGGCTTGTGTGGTTCTTTTTGAGGCGAATGTGATGGTTGTCTTATCAGAAGTTTTGTGTGCCATGTTTTGTGAGGTGATGCAAGGGAAGCCAGAGTACACAGATCACCTGACTCACAAGCTGAAGCACCATCCCGGACAAATTGAAGCTGCGGCTGTTATGGAACACATACTAGATGGTAGCTCTTACATGAAGATGGCCAAAAAGCTCCACGAGCTGGATCCCCTCCAGAAACCCAAGCAAGATCGCTACGCGCTCCGCACTTCTCCACAGTGGTTGGGTCCTCAAATCGAAGTCATTCGCTCAGCGACCAAGTCCATCGAGCGGGAAATCAATTCCGTTAATGATAACCCATTGATTGACGTGTCCAGGGATAAGGCACTGCATGGGGGTAACTTTCAAGGCACACCCATTGGTGTCTCCATGGACAACGCTAGATTGGCTCTTGCTGCTATTGGGAAGCTCATGTTTGCTCAATTATCCGAGCTCGTCAATGACTTTTACAACAACGGCTTGCCTTCCAACCTCTCCGGTGGCAGAAATCCCAGCTTGGATTATGGTTTCAAAGGTGCGGAAATAGCTATGGCTTCTTATTGCTCTGAGCTCCAAGCTTTGGCAAACCCTGTCACAAACCACGTCCAGAGCGCCGAACAACACAACCAAGATGTCAACTCTCTGGGACTTATTTCTTCCAGGAAAACAGCGGAGGCACTAGACATCTTGAAGCTCATGTCTTCCACTTACTTGGTTGCCATTTGCCAAGCCATTGACTTGAGGCATTTGGAGGAGAACCTCAGCAGCACCGTGAAGAACACCATATGTCAAGTGGCCAAGAAAGTGCTGACCATGGGTGCTAATCGGGAGCTACACCCGTCAAGATTCTGTGAAAAGGATTTGCTCAAGGTTGTTGATCGGGAGCATGTTTTCGGGTACATTGATGATCCCTGCAGCCAAACATACCCGTTAATGTACAAGTTGAGACAAGTCCTCGTTGAGCATGCACTGAACAATGGGGAAAAAGAGAAGGATGCCAACACTTCCATCTTCCAAAAGATCACCGCATTCGAAGAGGAACTGAAAACCCTTCTTCCCACAGAGGTAGAAAATGCTAGGATTGCGTTTGAGAATAAAAGTCCCACAATTGACAACCGGATTAAGGAGTGCAGATCTTACCCTCTTTATAAATTTGTGAGGGAGGAGCTGGGAACGCAGCTCCTCACTGGTGAGAAGACACTGTCTCCGGGCGAAGAGTTTGAAAAGGTGTTCGTTGCCATTTGCCAAGGGAGGCTGATTGATCCGCTTCTCGGGTGCTTGAATGATTGGAATGGAGCTCCCCTACCTTTGTGCTAGTGTCACCTTTTTCTGATGCCACAGATTATCCTTCTTTAATTCGTGTACAATAGAATAGAGCACAGCCCTTCTGTTCTGTGCAGGCATGCAAAATGTGAATGAATTCATCATCTCCTTTCTTCTTCTTCTTCTTTCCTTTTGCCCACTCAAATCATCTTCCTCTTTGCATTGGGCTGCACTTGTTGGTTTCAGGCAGTTAAATTTCTTCTGATTCTTTCAATACAACAGAAACAGAAACAGAAACAGAAAGAATTAAGTATCTAATGATGAAAATATGATAAAAGTCCTTCTAAGCATAAATAAAGCGTACCATGTTTTGCAAAGTTCAAGCCTGACGGTGGATGAGAGAACGCAAATGTGATGCTCACTAGCATGATACAATGTCACAGCTCTCGACCCAAAATTATCTGTGCGCATCAATGGGATTTTGAGCCTAAGACAGGAACTCGTGAGATCGACTTAATGTAAACTGCCATGACGACGTATCTGCCATTCAGGAAAAATAATCACCACATAAAACACAAATACCCGCAGCATAAGTAATTTCATTGGGGATGCACGGATTAAGAATGAAATGATCAGCATATATTAACACAATTTACTGATTTACAGATTGTACTCGTCCAAAGCCGATTCAATAATTCCTGCAATATATTTATATTCAGTGGGTAGGAAGGATGTCAATCAGGGCTATATCAACTTCTTCCCATGGGCATAAACAACCATGCAGCCGCAACACTCAACGGACTAAACTACATTGTTAAACTCCAAATGTGGTCTGCCTACCAAGAAATGTACATGAGGCGTTCAAGTTCTATGGTACACTATGTTAGCAAAATCTCAACCTCCATGGTACATGAGCTCCTGACGATGACACTAGGGCTGATCATTAGTTTTCATCATCTGAGATGCAGACAACATCCTTCACACCAGAGGTTGAATGAGTTCTGGGAGCATCCACGCTTGGGAGAGCCTGCGATTCACTAGCTGCCAGTGTCTGGTTTGATGCAAGCCATCTTTCAAATTCCGATCTAGGTGGTTGTGGCAGTCTCGGCAAAACATCATTATTGTTAGTATCTCGAGATTCAGGTTGAGATGTCCCACTTGCAGGAGCCCTTGATGCATATATATGTGGGACAACGGGTGAAACCTGTGGAGTTGAGAGAGGCAAGGAGCCCTTATTTGCCAGTAGCTGTGGCGGACCGCTATTGATGTGTGACTGGACAGCGGACAGGGGCAGCTGAGGCCTGGAACGCTGAAGATGTGGAGCAGGCGCACGTGTTTCACCTCCCGCATGGAGATTAGGACGTGCTATATGCATGGAGCTGAGATGAGGTCGGACAGGAGTAAGAAGCCGGGCAGCAGAAAGGGACGATGGAGACTGCACCGAAGGTTGGGTGGCTGGGGACGGAACCAGTGCAGGGGCAAGTGCCATGGCTGCTCTCTGTCCATGCTGTGATTGAGGAACCTGATGCAACTGCCGCATGCTACTTGGGTGGGCACCTGAAGAACCTGGACAGATTCCAAAGGAAAGAGATCAGTTTCTCATAAATGGAACTCGTAAAAGAAAGGAACTAAAGCTTTTCATCTCAAGATAGTTTTTTTGCTTCAAGGTTCATTCTACAGGACACAATGTGAATCATATTTCATGTTTAAACATCCTCAAGGCAAACAGCACCAGAATCATTTTTGAAATGTGAATGCCAAGGTTAGCATAATTGTGTCTTCCCAAGTAGTATGCATGAACCACTAAAAAGGAAAAAAAAATGCCAAAAAAATGAATGAACACCACCCTTAATTAAATCAAAAGATATTTTAGCAAATAGTTAAAAACATTGAAATTTTATGACTTTTTTTTTCTAAAAGCGAGCTAGTCTACAATTACATAGAAATTTACAGTTTTAAAAAACTAAAATTAAATAAAAGCGAACTTTTCTGATCATAAGCTGGCATATTCCAGCAATGCCTCTTTCCCCAGGATGATTTGGTGTAGAAGACACAAGTGGTACAGTCACATACCTGGAAAAGCAGCTGAAGCACCTCCCTTGTTTTCAATGAATCTGGCCCTAAATTCCTCCGCTAAAATTTTATTCAAGAGAACTTTCTT
Organism: Dioscorea alata; assembly: GCA_020875875.1. Lineage (NCBI taxonomy): Eukaryota > Viridiplantae > Streptophyta > Magnoliopsida > Dioscoreales > Dioscoreaceae > Dioscorea > Dioscorea alata. The sequence goes on along the minus strand of CM037021.1, from coordinate 19,311,642 downwards.
ATAGATTGACCCAAATGACTCCTTGCCCTGGAGATATTCTGTCTCTGAATCCTGAATTAATTTATCATATTTCATCCTTACCTTCTGCATTTCATGTTCGCACTCTTGCTTAAGTTGAAGTTTCTATCCAAAAGGAAATGTGAAAAATTAGTGATTAAATGAAATTAAAAACTGCACCAGGACAAAAGCAGAGTAGTTATAAATTTTCTCAAATACTAACCTTATCTTCATGCATCTTAGTAAATGAATCCTCATGTTTACGTATCCTTATTAGTTCATTTAGAAGTGGGTCAGGATGAAGTACTTGAGGAGGTAACCATGGTCCTATCGGAACATTCTGAGGAAGACGACCTTCTGCCTCTGGTTGAACACGAACACCATCAAAAGCTTCAGACTGTGCTCTTACTGTGAGTGTATGACTATTAGAAGATGATGTTGTAGGCATAGACTGTGAAAATAGTTGATTTAAGTGCTCCTCTTGTGCTTGAGTGTTAATCATCGGCTGTTGCAGGCAATCTTCAGTTTGTTGTGTAGAATGATCTATCTGATTAATGGCACCTCCCTCATTTAATGTAGGTAACATCATCTGTACTGTAGTCATGTCAGTAGATGAAGACGCCTGAACCAGAAAGTGGTGTGAGACATCAGAAGCATGGCATGTAGTAGGCTGATCAGCAGAATGTAGAAGAGGTTCCACAGTTTGAATCCGAGAACTACAGCCTTGGTTGCCATCTGGCCTTTGACTCACTTCAGGAGAGGGCACCTGGTCATGACAAGTCATATTATCATAATAAAACCTTTTCATCCATACACAATATTATGACACTAGCAAGCACCAAAAAATAAACAATAAAAAATAACATGTCGGTACACATCTACATGTCAATTAACAAGGTTCGCTGACTCAGCAGAGTTGACCAATCAGGCAAAATATAATGCATGACCGAGCCAAATTGAAAATGGTAGACTCCAATCCAGGGTACCGAGTCTGACCAAACTCAGTGACCCATCCTGGAAAATTTAAAACTGCCCAGGTTATGCTATCAAATAATAATAATTGGTTTGAGTCTGCAATCAGCATCAAATAAATGTGATATTATTTTAACCCCAGCGAAATTCTTCGATTTCTTCCGGAAGCAGATAATTATTCATCTGCTTCTCACGTATTTCAAAAGAAAGGAAGACATTGACTCCCTCCACTTTCATAGGTGATAGCATGGCTAATTCCCTTTTTGCCTAGAAATTCATTCACTAGCAAAGAGAAATCTCAAGAAATAGATCAATATTTCTTTTCAAGTACACCCTAGGCTGAAAAAAATTCCTCGGGTTATCTTCATAAGTTAGGTTTACTCAAAAGGAACCAGCACTTCAAACAATCCAAGAAGCCAGATTTTCAAATGTGATAAAAAAAAAATTCAGATAGATGAAATAAACTTGGACTATAATCAATACCTGGTCTACTGATGCAGGAGTTTCGCCGCTAGATTGTGATATCTCAGCCAAGGGAACATTAACCTGGAGACTTTGTGAAGAGCATGGACCATTAGAATTATCTGTACTGCCGTGTAGTTTGTCATCATCAGATGCTACAATTACAGAGTCAATAAGCAATTTATCAGGTGCAGCAGATATTGGAGACACAGTGCATTGTTGAGGAACCGGATTTTCAGTCACTACCAGCACAGTGCATGTCTCAACTTGTGAAGCATTTGTGAGGCTTTCAGTAGATGAGCTTTCAAGATGAGTTTCTCCTCTGTTGGGACTAAATGCAGGAGGTTCAGCAGATTGTTCTCCTGATGTAAAAGAGACTGCAAGGCATCCAGAAATCAGATCGACACCTTGGCAATCGGATGGCAGTGCGGGATCTGAAACAGAGTTGGATATACTTGTTCCATCAGTCCAACCAAGAGAAGCTGTAATCTCATTGACCTTGAATTCCTCCAGACAGAATCCAGATTCCGACAAAGGCAACCTATCAAATGATTCAGCTGACCTACCAGCTTTAACCTCCCTCAACCAATGATGTTTTATCTGTCTATCCTTATGCCTTGCATCAACCTGCATTGTGGCAAGTTTTTTATGTTGGCATTTCACGTATTGATCAAATTTAGACATACAATTGAAGAACTCTTCATTCAATAAATTTATCTTTCCATTCCTTATTGCAAAATCAACATGCTGAGAATAGATAGAGTTCAACTGGAGATCATATTTCTCCTTCAATCTTGTCCTTTCCTCTTCCATTCGTCCAACTAACTCAGTAAATTCCAACTGTTGCTTTAAGAGGAGGTTCTCTTCCCTTCTTAAAAAGATTTTCTCAATTGAATCAGTTTTCATTTTAAATGAACTCAAGTGCAGACTAAGCTTTCCAGTAGTTCCACGTTCAGACATTTCTTCATTCACAGGATTAACATTTTCATAGCTCTTTCCAGAATTGGGACTCTTCTTGATTTCAGTCCCTTCAAGCACTCGATGGGATGATGCTAAAGATACTGGATCTTCCACCGATGCAAGAAAGTCAGCAAGATCTGACCCTGCGGCAGATAATTGATTCTCTGGAGTATTCAGGTTATTGTCAGCCTTTAATGTGCCAGATTGACAGGAAAACTTCTTCTTCAGCATACGCAGCTTTGAATAAACAGAATAGGCTTGATCATAACTGCACTCAAAATTCGAGTACTTTCTGGCAAGTGCAAGTGACTCTCCATGATCCAACTTGTACTTCAAGAAAGAAGCCGCTCGCCAACACTAAAAGTTACACAGAATAGTTACTTGTAGGCCTCAAAGCAAATAAAACAACCATCCCCACAATAATAAAGAACATAGAAGGATATGAAGTAGCTACAGAGGTAAGAAGTGACCACCTGCTACACAGATCTGAGCATCTATATATATATATATATATATATATATATATATATATATATATATATATATATATATATATATATATATATATATATATATATAAGTTACTATAGTAACAAACATGGATCAAAGAAGAAGTTAATCATTTGCCATACAGATTCAGACCCAAAGCAAGCCTGGAGAAAGTGTACTGCAAGAACTCATCGAAAGTAAATAAAAGTTATTCACCAATCAAATTCTTTATGGTTATTTATTATTAGAGGAAACCCTATGGTTTGGTGAGAGCACACATTCGTGTCAGAGTGCCCAATCATTGCTTCCAATATATGGGTGTCTTTTGCGACAATTGACCATCCATCCACTCAGGCATAAATGCTGATCAATTTAAATTTGCTTTTTTGTATTGAATTAAGCAGGAGAATTGAACATATGATTTTGTTCCATAATGCTCTTTCAAATGTCTACATATCTGATGCATGAACATGTGCATGTTTGTGAACATAAAGAGTTACTCATGTGCTTAGAGAATCTTCTAGGTTTTGTGACTACAACCCAACTCTCCAAATCTACCACATCTTCTCGGTTTTAAAGCACTAGTACAGAAATGCTTTAAGATTGTGACGTGGCACCTTTTGTTGATTTGCCAGGAGATGGTCGTATGTTTCCTACACATTTTAGCTTGAAAATGGAGAACAGAAAAATTATGGATAAACAAGGGGAGAGAAACAATTTTAGTCAGACCAATGTGGTTCCACCTAAGTCTCGCATAAAATAGGGTATCATAAATCCCACTATATTCTTAAGTCTTCCTCATCAAAATAAGGCCAAGGCAAGCACAAAGGACAAGTTGATCAATGAACTCTGACCTGCAGATGAACACTACCATTATGTGTTATTGACAGCAAGGGTAATTGTGAAGTTAAACTTACAGTGTATGTGTGTATAGCAATCTCAGTCATTATTTGAAGTACTAGTATTTGTCCTAACAATTAATTGCTAAGTTAAACCACATGACATCCCCTCAAGTGAACTCCCTGTTAATGAAATCCAGCTCTTGAAGCAGCTTTCTGTATACAAATTAGTTCTTTTTCTAGAATTAGAAAGAATATAAATCCTACCTACAAAACACACCCAAAGAATGACGATATGAAAGACACTCCACAGAAAATATGCAACCATGCAAAGTAGCAAGGCCATTTTTTCTGGAAAAGATTAATAAAAAAATAAATATCCCACTTCAGCATGAAGAAAAAATGCAGATGAGTAATTCTAACCAGTGATATTTTCAATGCCTGCAGAATAGTCTCAGGATCTCGAACCACGAGGTGATTATTCATGACATACTCAAGAAGCTTTTCAGCCAGACACTTGACATCCACCTACATAAAGAGCAAAAGCAACAAACATATATAATCTGACCTTACTCTAGCTTACAATGTCAACATACAGGGAAAATGAGTACCGGAAGCCTCAAAGTTCCACATAAGCTTGATAATTCTGGTTTCAACAAAAGATGGAGGTTTCTTTGTGCATGGCGTAATTTTTCCCTTCCATCCTGTTCAAACAAAGAAGGCTAATGTAGTACTAATATATCACAAGAAGAAAGAGATAGATGCAGATGAACAATTACATTATTGGCAGTAACTGAACCAGGCGTGCACAGAGACTTCAGATTGGGCTGGGACTTGGCTCCTTCTGCACATTGAAGAGAATTCATGTAACATGGACGACAAAATAAAACTGCAGTAAACTCAACAAATGAAAAGGAAATGGCAATGTGGAATGCCTTCTGCGTTCTATCATATATATTACCGGCTTCTTTGGAGATACTATTCAAAACAATCGGAGTAGAAGTCGCTTGACTAGTATTGCTTGGAAGGGCTGTCTTGGCAGGTATGGCAGCACCGATACCACCAGACATGTCCCTTATAGTATCTTGAAGAGAAATTTGGTCAATAGAGTCATTAACAATTTTCCTACGTTTTTTCCTAACTTCTTCAGTATCTGCTTCAGGTAATTTAGCAAATGAATCAGCACAATGGACTTTTCTACGACTCCTCTGAGATGGTTCAGATATGTATTTCCACCGAGGGTTTCTTCCTTCCAGTAAATTTGACCAGAACCCTGAAAGATCTCCATCCATAGAAGGAATTCTTTCCTTTTCACCAAGCAAGATAATGTTCCTTGAGTATGAAGCTCCGCTTTGAGGTGCTCTGATTAAAATTGAGCAATCACTTGAGCTGTTATTTTCAAATTTTTTAGGTAATTGTGCCAAAAGTTCTGAGACAATTTTTTCCAGAAATAAGTCCTCGCCAGAATTATCAAGCAAATCACCAGAATCATCACGTTTGTGAAAGTCATCAAGTTTGCTGAATAGGTGGGAGGCGCCCCAACTCAGCAAAGAATGGATATGGTTACGAATTATGTTCCGAATATTGCTCTCAAGAGTAGAGTCTTGTTTAGAGAATGCTAAGACCTTCTCTTCCACTGTAAAAGATGAATACAGACGGAAAACTTTCATCTGTTCAAATTCTGATTCAATACTGATTTTTTGAAGGGCCCTAAAATCATTGAGTGGATTCCAATCACTGTTAAATATGACAACAGCATCGACTGATGAAAGTTTAATGCTGGGAAGGCAAGCTCGATTTTCAATCAAAAACACAAATCTTCCATTACTCTTATCATTGAACTTATTCAGAGCAGCTAATTTCTTTGACATAATCAATCCACTATCTACGCGTTCATAGGAATCAGCACCAAATCTCTGACGCAAAAAATCATCCAAAATATCACCAATAGAATTCCTAGCATCCCCAATCGACTGAGATATCAAAAAGAAAAACAGGGAAAAGTTATACAACCAAGGAATAAGTTTGCTTTTATCACTATATAAGAAAAGTTGTGAGTTACAAAGCCACAAATCATGATGACAGAAATATATCACCAAAGACAAAAGGAATATCTCTTATGCCCATAAAAAAAAGAGTCTAATGAACAAAACAACCATTGAGAAAACCATCCACTTATGTGAGAACTTAAATCCATAGTAGTAACAACCCTACTAGCAATGCAAGAGATTTCGAAGCAAAAAAATATTCATGATTTAAAGGTATGGTTGCTAAGAGAAAGGACAGCTGCAAGACAAAGTTCCATGCCCAATATAAAGCCTACCACAAAGCTATAAGAGGAATGTCTCAGAAAAATAGATCGACACCTGATCCAAGTTAATGGAAAGTAAAAGTAAACAATAATCATAAAAGCTGAAACAAGAAAAACACATAAAAATGGGAATATGAATCAAGCTTCTCCCAGAGGCTCACAGACAGCAATTTAATAATACCACCAAAAAGAACATTAAAAACAAGTACTATGCAGGAAAATCCTCTGAAAAATTTTCAAACTTTATTTTAAGAATTGATTTGAGAATTTGTTGCGCACACCAAGCTATCAACTGTTAAGTACTCTAATGAAGTTTTCTTCAGGTTAGCTCATTTACTTTCAGGAGAAAAGGAAATGTAATTCTAGATAAATCAACCTGCTGAACAACATGCTCAATCTACCTGAGCTCTAGAAGATCCTAATCTATGGCGGCAGTTACTTGTTACAGTGTCCAGCTAGGCAATGTTCACTTTCATAAAAATTCAAATATCAAATCATTATACTCAGTGGTGTTAATCCTTGCCCAGAAAATAAAAGAGCCTTCATGCTTTCATTGGAATGTTCGACTACTTATACAACAATTCCTCTTTAAAATAGCCTCCACAGTGCCACAATTTTCTTTAGCCAACATCCATTGCATCCAAGTCATAGCGTTTTCTGCTGTTTCCAGTTACCCCACTTCACCTGATCCAGTTGGCAGGAATAAATAGACTGGGCATGTCATATTTGCAGTTTCCAAGATCTAAAGTTGCAAAATTTAGTGTTGCCTTATGCAAGACATATAGGAACAGTGCAAGCCAACTGACCAGACTGATGTAGTTCAAACACATTAGACTAAAAAATCTTCCTGTTCAGCACACAAGAATACCTAAAATGGCAACAAAGGAACCAGAGGTCATACAGTTTCATGCAACATGTTTGTGTGTTAACCTTCAGCACTGCAGGTGCCAGTACTATACAGCACGTCACCAATACCAAGAAGGAACAGACTAAGACCACAAACATTGGTTGCTTTATTTGGCGAATGGAAGCACAAAAGAAAAGGTGCCCAAGTTGTTTTATCTTTATCCATCCAGTAAACTATTGAAATGATTCTCAAGAAAGGCGTATCTCACAACCTTGTTATTCACACAAAGTTGAGAACACTATGGACTTCTTTAACCCAATTTTTATGCAAACATAAGAGACAAGAACAAAAGTAATTGGGTTCTCCTTTTCTATAGCTTTTAAATAAAAGTGCACATGGTATCCTAAAAAACACAAGCACAAAGAATGAAAGAATATTAACAAATTAGTTTGCAGATATTTCAGGCCTTCACTTAGTTTTGTTCATAATCAGTGCATTTTGAAACATAAACATAGACAGCATACGAGATTTTCAATAACACCGTAGATAAATCTTCAAAAAATGAGAACAACGTCACACCTGGAAAAGTATTACCACTCTCAAACCTCTATTCTTTATCTCTTGAAGAAGCTTATCAAGCAGTCGCAGTTTGCCACTGGCCTTTATACCAACATCCAAATATTCAGATAATGCAAGACCATTGGTTAGTGAACTTTGCAACAGTTGGTCAACCAAGTAAGGATGGTCACAACACTGCAACAAAAAATAAAGCAAACATCACAAAATAAAGAATAAAATATAATAGGAAAAATGAAAACAAACATATGTCAACATATTCATATGCTGCCACTGCTAATCCTTGCCTTCCGGGTGGAAATAAGGATGTCACGAAGAGCTCCAACATGATCAACTTTACAGCATGAACGAAGAACAATTGAGCTTGAAACTAAAGTAGCACAATACTGTTCCAACTGTACATGTGAAAGCTGAACAGGGACCCAGAACTCTGCGAACTTTGAGGAGTCTGATTTGCGCTCATATGCCAAATAATGTGCAAATCTCTCTTTCAGAATAGCAAACGTTCCAGCAGAATCTCCAGAATCAAGATTAAAACTGCTGGTATTCTCCTCTCCTCCTGAATCAAGGAATGAGAGCAGGCTCAGGTGCTCAGCAAGGTTATCCTGCAAAATTCACAAGTTAATGAGAAATTGTTCTGACAATGGAATGAATTAGAAAACTAATAAAAACTCATTGATACCTTCAATGGACATTTCAACAAAAGCAGCCTGAAATCAGAAGAAAGATTCTTAAGCAGTTCAAAATGTTTGGAGATCCTCGCATGTTGGCAATAATCAACTATAATAGCCTCCCAACCAATGCAAACTAAATTTTCAAAATCCTGTACAAAGCATCAAAATACATTAACATGTTGACAAAGTGTGACATATGGAATAAAAAAAAACTGCATGAATTGGCAATTAACATTTGCAGACTTACATTGAAGGCTCTAAAAGAAAAGCATTTTAAAACACACAGTTACTATGTGCCTTAAGAAAGAAATAAGAACAATCAATTACCTCAGCAACAACATCATAATTGGATAAAAGTACTTGAAACAGAATGCAACCAGCACTGTTATAAAATTCCAAGGTCCGAATAATCTTCCGGGCATCTTTATTTCCACAATAAGCAACAACATTCATTGATGGCGCCAGCCGTAAGAATTCAGTTTCCCATGATGAAAGAGCATTTACAGTTGAAATAATGAGGAAAGGTCGGCAGCAGTCCAAATATATTGATGATATGAACAGTATTGATTTGATAATATGTTCCTGTCAAGATATGGTTGACATGGTGAAACAAGAATAACAGCCTTCTATACCATCCGATACTATAATAATAATAATAATAATAATAATAATAATAATAATAATAATAAAAGTTAGAAAAATAAACCATCAAGAACTTCCCCCAAAAATATCCAGAGACTTGAGTGGCAATCTAAATATCTAATTTGGAAATCCATCATAATAAAATGATAAGTTTATTCGGCAAGATAATACAAAAGAATCCAATAACAACAAAAGTAAACGGCATCAGGATTCCATGAATTAAATATCTTGGCCTAGTGAAAGAGAAAGGAAAACCAAAATATTAGATACTCACAATTAAGTATGGTAATGACAATTTTGCTCCACAGTTAGCAGCATAGGATGCCACCAGCTTAAGGAATGCCAAAAGAAATTAAGAGAACAATATCATGAGGTATTTCACGGTGCACTTTTAGAGGAAAAAATATTGAGCTGTGAGTACAACTGTCATAGTAACAAATTGTCCCACATCGGTTAAGTCAGTAAACAAAGGATATGAACATATAAATCTAGTGTTTACATTTTTAGGTTGAACAAACCCCTAGTAATATGTGTTTGATTTGAATCTAACTTGGTATCAAAGCTTAATTGATTTATGTGCAAAGTGGCTTGTTAAAATAAATCAGCACCTATCAACAAGTGTATTAGAGTAAATAATAGCACCACACAGGTTAAGTTAGTAATATGGATATGACTACATAAGTCTAGGCCTTTCATTATACTACCTTAAAGCCTTTCAGTTTATAGAGGTCAAGTAACATGTGTTCAGCCATTTAAAATATTACAAGCATCAGCATCAAGTAAGAGCCACCAAAGAAAATTTGTACCCGATACCTTCCATTATTGCATTAAATTGACAGCTCTTACATTCACTTAATCAAAGAGAGCATTTAACTTTATTTTTTTCACAATTGTCAGTCTAGCTGATAATAAACTAGAATAATGTGAACTCCAAAAATCAGCTGCACAAAGGCAACTAACCTGATCATCAATGAGTAGCGCATTACGTGATTTATGCCAAAATTCACAAAGCCGGTTGATAGCATTTAAATGATCATTGTCAAGCTCTGATGAGATCTTGTCAGGAAACGTAGAAAGTTTCTGAGAAGGAACTTTCTTCACACTCAAAGCCTGAATATAATAATGTTTACTTCTGATCAGAATTAAAGGAATGCAAATGAATGCTAGGGAAAAAAGAGAATTCAGAGTACTAAAGAAACCCATGACCCAAACATTAGAATATGCTATGGCAACTTCATAATATTGGTGAAGATATAAAAGCACTATCCGATTCCTTCAGAAGCAATAAGCAGATAACAACAGTGAAATATAAAAGCAATATGAAATTCCTTCAGAAGCAATAAGCACATCACAGAGGTTTAAAAAAAGAAAAAAGAAAAGGATCACGATGCATGTGAATTTTGTAAAAATGCACAAATTCCATTTCTGAAGTTAATAATCTTTTCCTTTTTTTTTCCGCATGGGCTTCTAACTTCAGACAGGTTTGAGAAACTAGTTAGTTAAAAGGAAACAGAAATTTCAAAAGCAGAATGATTTACCAAACAACATAGAGTAATAATTCTCTACTCTTCTTAAATCCAGGCCCATCTCTTAGAAACACACTATGCCTAAGTTTCAATTGGGGAACAGGACTGCTATAACAATTTTGCTTTTACCAATAAACAGGTTGTACTGTTGCAATATCAAAATAAAAATAAGTCTCCAATTTTTTGGCATAAGGATGATGTTATAAACAACCACAGTTACTTAATACTTTATTTTATCCAGCATAAGTATCACCACCTCTCAAGGCTAAATCAAGTTAAGGAGCTGTGCAATTCCAAAAGGAACACAACTAAACGAGTTAAATGCTAGCAGAGATAAATAAAGAACAATTAAACGGCGAAAAAGTGAAGTAACAAACTAAGAACAGTGAACAAGTAGTCAGAAAGGATCTAAAAAAGCAGAAATGTCTATTCCCATCTAAGATCTTGCAGGAATGAAGCCCAAAAAAGAAAAACCTTGTCAGGTCTAGAAAGGTCAGATCCCTTCTTTGCCTCTCTGTGGCATCTTTCAAAATCTTCTTTGAGTATCATACCCTCAGGTGAGCATAAAAAGGGTGAGCTTCCAAGCTCCCATGTAGCATGCTCATAGCCTAAACCCTTCCATTTTACAAACCATTCAAACTGTGAAAATAAAGGATTAACACCATGCCCAGAAAATTCCTCATCAACCAATTCTAGGGGAATCAGCAATCGTTTCTGCAGCAGACGCTGAGGCTCGATCCATTCTTTTTTCCAATTTATGATCTGAGAAAAAAATCAAGACAAAAGCAGTGAAAGACAATTTAGTCCTAAACTAGAACATTAAGAACATTCTTTTCACAATAGTTTAACTATATGATGAGACCACCTTTTCCTTCTGATGTTTCCTGTTGAATTTAGCCATAAGCAAAGGAGCTTCTTCAAGCAACTGGCTTTCAGGAATCCACCGATTATGTACATGGGCGAGGTTTTTATATTTGACGTAATAATGCTTTTCACCATGCATCGCTAGAAACCAACACCAAAAAGAACATCAAGCAAAACTGACTATGAAATCCCAATTTATTAATAACACAACCAAAACACTGAAACTACTACAAAGAGAGATGAACTACCCATTTTCCTTCTCAAAATAAGAACAAACTATCCTTACCATCTTTTTTATCCAACACAATTTCTATTCCTTCAGATATGGAGTATACTCCCACCTCCAGCTTCTTCTTCATGCATAAATGACAAAGCCAGATGCCCAGAGGAACAACATCTAGGGGAGGATCTAGACACGAGAGATGGAAGCTTCTTTTACAGCCTTTTCCATCACAACACCTAAAATGGCATGCTCACATCAAGCGGATTCTAATTACATATCAAAAGAAAGAAACTTATATTAAAAACTCATGAATAAGGTAAACGTAGCACTCTGAGAAGAAGATTTTAAGTCTTATTCAACAAAATAAATTAAATAATGTAGAACATTTATATGGACGCAGCTGATTGCGTGTTTAATTATTCAGTGAGGAAACAAACTCTTATTACAGTGATTGCACACCACATGAAGGAGATCACTCCAACAATTGGAAAACTGGGGGATTTTTGAACAGCTAGGTAGAGGCCTTGAAGTAGTACTTCAACTAGTGGCATAGTTCTAAGTCTAAAGACACCTTTGAAGTAGAATTTTTTAAAACTCATAAATTCCTTGGGTGTTCAAAATTTGCAGCAAAATTGACATCTAAGGTGCAACTCAGCAGATACACACATGTTTTTGATACATGTATTGTTTAACAGCTTTTTTCTGTTCTTTTTTTTTTTTTTCTTTTTTTTGGTGGTTCACAGATATATACAAGATCAATTAGAAAAATAGATGATAATACGAGTAGCAAATGGATGGCATCATGCATAATTCTTAAATTATGTTCAGGGAATTGATATTTTAAAAATCCAAATATTATTCTAAAATTGAAACCTTCAAAAATCTCCTTCTGACTGAACATCATCAAATTCTGTTGTTATCACGCTTGAATGCAAATTATTGAATCCTTTGCAAATAGAGAAAATATGAAGGAGAGGTCATGTTGCACAAGATAACCCGTTCAAGGTTACAAAATTCCAAGTTCAAATTGAGAAAACAGCCTCATGAAATTGTATGGTAAGAAAAACTTCACAGGGCCCAATTAGCAGGAACACCTCCTAAATTAGTCCTGTCCTTTTGCTAATAGCGACAAAATATAAAAAATGTTTAGATTTATGCATACTACCCAATCATCAAGACAAGATCCTAAGAGCAAAATATTATTATCAGTAAGATCACAGAAAGTGATGGAACATTCTAACCATAGGAAAAAGCCATAATTTAACAGCTAGAAAACATAATTGCAAAGACAATAGATATACAAACTTCTTAATCATAATTTTATGATCAGAATAACGATTCATGGAACACAAATGGAAAATCCTCCATTTTTAAGACAACTGACTCTGTTGAATAATGTACCAAAACTTACATGCCAAGGACTCCAATGAACATGACGTGATCAATGTTGACATTATGTCAATCATAAAATTAGGAGAATCAATGACCAAGATGATACTCACAATAACAGTCCAGGTTGCTTGCAGATGACACATGCATTAGGACAGATTTTTGGTGGAGTCAATAGCAAAGACTCTTTCACATCAGCACAACTTGGGGGTTCAGGACCATGTGCAGAATCAGCAATTTCAAGTTCCCTTCTATCCTAATGCAAGATTTTAAAGGAAGAGTGAGCATGAATCCACAAAAAGCACCATACATGAATGAAAGCAATAACCAAAGCAAAGACATTTAATAGTAACATAATGCGAAGGAACAATCGTGATACTAGAGTAGGAGAGGTAATAAATACAAAAGATTAGAGGGTTAGAATTCTAAACCAAAATGCCCCAAAAGAAGTACCATTTGCCTAATAAATTCTGCTAGGATGGTGCATTTGCGCAAGTATAGTCCACTTATCATGAAAATACATCCTGAATTGACAGCACCATTAAGTGAAACATATCACATTAACAAATGCATCCAACTGACCACTACATAGGAACCAAGCAAGTAAGCAACAGGTATCCTAGATCTTGTAACTACACAAGCTCAGGGCCATATATTTATTGTTGCATATCCAAGAAATAAAGAAAGAAAAATCCCAACAGCAACAACAACAAACTGAAAAATGTTTAAGTTAAATAATTCAAGACTTAACAGTCAAATACACATTGGGTAACCATTAAGATCATCAAATCAAAGGAATCAAGGAGAAAAAATGACAGACCTCAGGTAAAACAGACAGATTTCTCTGAATTCCAACATTGCACGAGCAGAGTTCATGAAGTTGTGAATCATCATGGGCCCTGCACAAAATTAGCCATAGAGACTTTGTCAAGCTCAAGTTAGATACATTTCCTCCAATAAGATACCTAGTATTCTAATTAAGAGACGTCTATCAAATTAAGTGAAATATATTAAGGGTTCGGCAAGTTAGAAACAAATTATAAAGCTCTCAAATGCCTCCCAAATTCTAATACAAATCACAACAACGTAACAGAAATGCCTCTGAGATAGTACCTTCTTCTCCCAATGGCTAGTTAAATTTAGTATCAAGCACTTCAGCCAGACATGAGATTATTCATTGAAATGAAAAATGGAAGTTGAAGCTCTGAATAAAGAAATGAATTTACCTTTGAAGTTTTCCACAGAACTTACAAGGGCTAGTGTCCACATTTCTTCTTATAGAAAGTGATAAGGAATCAACATCCATCCTAGATGGCGAAACTGAGACATCAGAATCAAATTCACCATCAGTTTTTGCCCTTTTGGAACCCTCAGCTCTATCCACACTTCCTGAACCAACATCAACAGCAAGGGACCTTCCCTCAGAACTGGACCCGATTAATTCTGAGGTTACCAAGTCCTTGGGCACTGAGCAATCTACCTTGGTTCTACTGCCTACATTTGTCTTCCATTGAGAATCTTCGCAATTATTCTCAACAACCAACCGAACAGGAGAAGATTTCCTCAGCTTATCATTGCATTTTGAATATGAGGAAGTCTCCTCATCATTGAACTCACTCATTTTGCGCTTCCTATTAGAATGACTAGATTCTGGATGCTCACTTCCACAGGTATGATCATTGCCAGAACTAGACCCTTCCACTTCCACTATTCTAGCATCCTCACAAAAAGTGTTCCCATTAAAATCAAAATCCTTCTCTCCAACACACTCATCTTGTGGTGAAGCATTGTCCCATACTTCTTCAGAGTCATCAGCTCCTGAATTGACTTTAGCCAATTCAAAGACCTCTTTTTCAAGCATCCTTGTAGCATCTACAACACAAACAACATTGACACAGGAAGAATGAGGATGCAACAGAAACAAGGGAAATATGAGTAGCAGTCATTCATAATTCACAAACACACGTGAGCAACACACGCGCGCGCACACACACACAAGAGAGAGAGAGAGAGAGAGAGAGAGAGAGAGAGAGAGATGATTTAGTTTGAGTCATTGTTAATGCAATTGTTTTCATCAAAAAGAAAAACCAATAAGGTAGTTTAGGTTAAGATCACTTACAGCACAAATATTGCAGCTGACTATAATATTAATAGCATAATTAGGGCATGGAAGAAAACTTGTTATACCTGATCTTTGAGTCTTCTTTTCTGACCTAAGCAATGCCCGATAACTGCGTGCAGTCAATAGCTTCTTCTTTTTTAATGGTTTGGCACTTTTTCTAGCCATTATAGCATCACTATTTTCTTCTCTGCTTTTTCCATTCTTTGATTCCATATTTTTCTTGTTTGCATATGGTGAACCAGAACTTTTACTAGAATTCTTTGAGATAACAGAGGTTGAACCTCCAGCTTTGTCAAACCTCACAGACCTTCGTACAGTATTTGATGGCCCTTCTTTTCTTTCTCTTTCTGACTTACTGGTGCCTGAAGGAGGTGACAGGTTCTGTTTTTCAAGCCTCTCCGATTTTCTTACTGTTTTCCTCATTGAGCTCCTCAAGCTGTATGAGTCAGTAGCGGCAGAACCAGAGCTGGTTGGATTTCTGAGATCCTTCTGATCACCATTCTTGGTCCTCGGCTTCGAGCCATTTCTTGTTGTACCAGAAGTACTTAAATCTTCTGTATCTTTAGACTTCACCCCAACACTTCTACATCTTATGCTGTGGGTGTCTTCATTCTTCAGATTCTTTCCGGAGCGTGTACCACTGGCCATCTGGCCTCACCCGTGGATAAGAACTATAAATCATAAAACAACTCTCACATCATACAGCAGCCAACAAAACAACCAGAAAGATAATCATATGAAAAATAAAACAGTGCTTTGACCAATAAAAAGTGCCAACTAACACACACAAAGTGATAAGATTAAGTTGATTAACTGAGATTTCCAACCAATTTCCACTAAGACACTATAAGAAAGGAAATTATGTTACGCTTGTCATGATAGAACAATCAAAAGCAAAAACAAAAGGCCAATGATAAAAATAAAGTTCTAGGGGATTCCTCTTAAAAAATAGGACGCAGAACAATGGATACCAGTACAAGATGCCATGGCATCAGGTGACAGAAAACACATGACACCAGGGAAATCAGCAAACAATTTACAAATTGGATGTGAATATGTACGTAGAAACACTCAACCCTCTTCTATGCATCTATTTTATGCGCCAGAAAATGAAAATCATCAAGGACAGAAGCCAAGAAAACTAGAATTGATATTTAATCAGTTTGGCTTTGGTCCAGTGAGAGTTGTCCTCATGGAGGTACCTTGACATAAAAGAAAATGATCCAAACTTATCAAACATGCGATGGACAACCATTAAGGGAATAAAAAACAAATCCAGAACAAAATTCAAAGGTTAAACCAGGCAATGCACAAACTAACTCTAAAAGAATATGCAAGACAAAATGCCGGTGAATAAGGAAACCAACCTATCCTCAGTTTAAGAAATAAAAAAGAAGATCATGTATACCCAAAAGACAGCAACTACTCGTGCCGTAAGTGTTTACAGACTAAGGGCCAATGATCCCGGGCAAAACTGCTTTTTTTTTTTTTGAGAAATCACGAGCAACATACCCTAAAATATACGCAGACATCTCTAGTGAGGAACAGATATGAGTAGGAGAAGAAACCCCAATTACTGAGCATCTACTGATAGCAATGACGAACCACAATGAAATCCCTCATCACAAAAATAAATCTCATCAAGAAAATAATAAAGTCTCGGAAAAGTTCAAACATCACAAAAACCCTAGATCAAATGCTGAACAGAAAACAAAACGCAAACTATGGAATCATCCTCACAATGAGGACGGAATCAAGAAAGCATTCAAAGAAGAAACACAAAAACAAAGAAATAGATGAGGAGAAGAGATCGAATGCATACGATTTCTGGAGAACAAAAGGAGATCGACTAGGATCGAAGAGGAAAGCAGCATCCGACTGGCTAGCACCGCGAAGAACGAGGCGGAGCGACGAAGAATCCCAGGCTCTGGAGACACGCAAAATACATAGAATATATCTTATGAATATATATATATATATATGTGCAGTGTATTATTACCTAATATACAAAAACAAAGGGCTTCCCTTCCCGGGTTTCCCCTTTCCCCCCTTGGCCTTGGCCCTTGGCACTTGGTTTTTCTCTTTTTAAAGTCTAAAATAACAGAACCGCCGATCTAAGACTGAGCTGTTCACTTGCCCACGTGGCCCATTTTTGTGCGTTGATTGGCTGAGGTTCATTTATTATGCTAATATATTTTTAATAGGGTTTGATTCATGGGTGCCAATCTAATGTCCAATTATATTTTTTTTTTTTTTTTTTTTTTTTTACAAATACGACAAGCGTCAAATCAAAGGGCGGGCACGTAAGGGGTACGAGGCACTTGAAGACCCCACAATACACTCACCTGCGTAAGCTGGGGATCGAATTCGGGGAGCCATCACTCGTAACCCAAGACGAATCCCCTATGCAGGGACCTAAATACCAATAGACCCGAAAGTCGTTGGCATTTATTTATTTATTTAGATTTTTCGCCACACGGAAATCTATCTCATTACAAAAATTAATTTATATTTATTTTTTATATATATTATTGTTTTTTTTATTGATGTAAATTAATAAAATACTTCCTATTTTTAATAATTGTTTTTTTTTTCTCTGCAACACTTGTCAATAAATAATAGTTGCCACACGCTTGGTTTTTTTTAAATAATTTAGACAAATTATTACGTATCAATCGCTAGTTGAAAGAAAATTAAACTTTTAATTTTATGTATAAAAGTTAAATATCTTTTCCGCACTTATCAATAAAATATATAAATCTTAATTTATTACTAAAAAAACCAGTATAAGACCAAAAATAGGATTCGGAATAAAATAAAAAGCTAATAGCCTAATATAAAACATTCCAAAAGTATTCCAAATAGACAAAACATCCACCATCAGTAGTGGAATGAAAGACTAAAAACAATCCCATCAAAATATTTATAAATCTTTTTTTTATATATAAATATATTTTTCCTCACATCATATAATCTTTATATTTGTGAATCTTCTGTTTTTGATAAATTTGTGGAATAGTTGAACCTTTATTTTTTATTTGGAAAGAAACCACTCTAAGTGGTATATCTTGGTATCCCCAATATATTTAAAAAACATGAATGATTTATTTATCCTCATATAATAATCTAATTCTTTTTTTTTTTTTTTTTTTGAAAAGGTGGATAAACCACTTCTATTGAAAAGAACAACCACAAAGGAACAAGGTACAAGAAGAGTAGCAAAGCACTAGATGTGATACTGCTACAAACAAAAACAGACGACATAAGAAAGAAAAACACATGAGCAGAAGAAAGGGTCAGCTCTGCCCCACTGAAAAGACCAGAGCTACTCCATGGGTGAAGTAAGGGTCCTCTCCGCTCCCCCCTCCTCCTCCGGGCGAGAGCTAACAAACTCCAGACTCCTCTTGATACTCTTCATGGGCTCCTCCAAAATCTCTTTTGTACCCTCTGCACAGATTGAAAACCAGGACAGGAGCATCTGATCAATTTTTAGTATGATGACATGAACAGGCACTACATTAGCATTAAAAATGATGTCATTGCGAACAAGCCACACATTCCACACAAGGGCCTTCACCAGCAAGTCACAGAAAAC
This sequence comes from Dioscorea alata, assembly GCA_020875875.1. Classification (NCBI taxonomy): domain Eukaryota; kingdom Viridiplantae; phylum Streptophyta; class Magnoliopsida; order Dioscoreales; family Dioscoreaceae; genus Dioscorea; species Dioscorea alata. Next base: position 19,293,154 of record CM037021.1, on the reverse strand, counting down.
CCTAACGTTAGGATGAACAGTCAACCTCCAGGAAACCCAGAGGTTGCTCATCCTAGCAAGAGGCTCAGGAATCCGAGAAATGCATCTAAAGTGATCCCAAACTCTTCTCGTGACAGGACAACTAAGAAAGAGGTGATCAACCGACTCGATATCAGAATGACAAAGGACGCAGGTGGTGGAAGGGAGTCTATTGCATCTACGAAGTGCAAGATTCTCCAAAGAAAGAATCTTATTCTTCCAGGCAAGCCAGTTGAAGAGATTGATTTTCCTGGGGCAGGTGCCCCGCCAGAAGTATTTAACCACCGGGCATCTGTATCCCCCATCGATGAGATAGGTATAGAAAGATTTGACAGTGAAAGAACCATTCCCACAAAGAGACCACCATTTCTTATCATCCCTGTTTGGGTCGCCAAGGGTTACCCTGAGATGTAGATTCTCTAAAACATCCGCGAATGGGGAACTAGCCAAAAGAGGCAGGAGGTCCTTGACCGTGCCGTTTTGATTTGTGTTAGCCCTAAAAAGATCTGGCCATAAATTCATCGGAGCCAAACCATTAAGCCATCGGTCCTTCCAAAACAGTGTTGTCGTCCCCGCATTAATGCGGTGCAAGATACAGCTTTTGAACGCTGGGAGAGCCAAAGAGACCCCCTTCCAAAAGAAAGAAATTCTGCTAGGGGGCCTATGGTGAAGGTTACCACTACCCAATCCATAATTAAATTGGATAATCTTTGCACCCTCCCAATGCGGGACCATCAACAATTTCCACCACCATTTACCAAGAAGGGCCAAATTAAAATTGTCCAAGTCAAGAATACCCCACCCCCCTTGGTCGCGTGGCCTACACAACGCTTTCCAAGCCAAAAGGCGACATTTTGGGTGTTCAATGTCCGGACCGGTCCACAAAAAGTCCCGCCGAATTCGTTCCAAGGATTTGATGACCCAGCTAGGTAAGCGAAAAATTGACATCCAGTAAGTCGGTATCGCAGATAAAACCGAATTTACCAACGTAAGACGACCGCCAAGAGAAAGGTGTTGGGCTTTCCACGACGAAAGACGACGTCTCACCTTAAGAATAAGGGCTTCCCAATTCTCCTTGTGCGGCCGTGACCCAGAAATAGGGATGCCAAGGTAAGTGACAGGGAGGAGACCCGATTGACAATGCATCGTTGTGACAGCACCCAGTTGCGGCAATCTTCCCAAAACCGTTGAGTAGAGACATGTTTTTGAAAAATTGGGTGCCAGCCCTGTCATCCCTTCAAAGATATAGAGAATGAGTTTCACAATCCTGAGATCCTCGAGCCCGCCAGTGGTAAATATGAGCAAATCGTCCGCATAGTGAAGGTTACAACAGCTACCAAATTCACCCAAGGGGACCCCAACTAAAGATCTGGAATTTAAGGCATGCGTGAACATTGCACTTAGTGCATCCGAAACCAGCACGAAGAGCAGTGGAGAAAGTGGGTCGCCCTGACGCAAACCTCTGTGATATCTAACATAACCATTCGGTTCACCATTAACTAAGATGTTGGCCTTCGAAGTGACAAGGACATTACGTACCCAGCCCACCCATTTTGTTCCAAAACCTCGAGCCAAGAGTAAATCCAACACAAAATCCCAATCAACCACATCGAAAGCTTTTGCAAAATCCACTTTCAGAATTAGACCAGGGAGCTTCCGTTTGCGAATGCTGAAAATGAGTTCCTCCGCAGTAGCGATATTATCCAAGATGCAACGACCTTTTAAGAAAGCAGTTTGATTGGTGTCCACCAACTCGTGCAAGACCAAACTTAACCGGGTGGCAAGAATTTTTGACAGGATTTTCACTGAAGAGTTAATGAGGCTAATCGGCCGATAGTCCTCCACCGTCGAAGGGGTACTAACTTTAGGAATTAAAGCAATGCTTGCCCAGTTAATTTTTTCTAAGTTAGCATGTCCCCAATAGAAGTCTTCACATAGCGTATACACGTCAAATTTAACCAATTCCCAATATTTTTTGAAAAAATCAATAGGAAAACCATCCGGTCCCGGGGCCTTGCCAACCCCCAAGTCAAAGACCGCCGCCTTGATTTCCTCAGGGGAGAAAGGGGCATCTAAACATGAAAGGTCGACATGACGCTTGTGAACCAAGAGCCTACGGAGGTCCACCTTTAGTCTTGATGGCCGTTGATGGCCAAAATGTTGCAGGAAACGATCCCTAAAAGCGATACCAATGTCGTGCGGTTCCACGATTTGCCTCCCGTTATGAAGGATGGAAGAAATGAAGTTTCTATTTTTCCTGCAATGGAATCTAATTCTGTCTTAAAAGTTAAAATAACAATGGAAAAAAAAATACAACAATGAAATCTCACTTCTTTAGTTCACTCAACAAGGGTATGGAATCATGGGACATCATTGATCATCCATGATCCATACACACACATAAAAATGGCAGGCCTTAAGCTTCTGCTGCTGCATAGTATTGATGAAAGTAGAAACACTAGTTGGGCTCTGGAGGCTTCATGGTTATTAATTGTCACCTTGTAAAGCTGGCTGGTGTGTTTTGTCAAAAAAAAAAAAAAAAAAAAAAAGCTTGCTGGCGTGTCATTGGGTTAACCATGAATTTAAAGTCAGGAAAACAAGTGGAGTCCAATAGGTAATATCATCAAAAATTTCAGCACAAATAAAACCACTTAATAAACAAACGCTACAGGTAGTACAGGTAGTACAGGCAGTACTTGGTCGGAACCTGGACAGGGTGAATCAGGGAGGACTTGGAGGTTCCCCGGAACACATGCATGATATCATATATTATCTCCCTCACATCAATAGATAAATTTCTCCAATGCCCCTCATTTGTGTGGAAGCCTCTCTCTCTCTCCCTCTGGTCCGGTGTCATTCAGTGTCATTTACAGAGGGAAAGCCCCTGCAGCCTGGCAAATGGATCATACGAATGCAGAAAGAGTTATTCCTACAAACTGATGAACAATCAGCAATTAGTTAGTGTTTCAGATATTATCCACTGTTTAGAGATTGCAACATCCATCTAATTACAGGTGCAAAATTAACCACAAGAAAGATTAATTCAATCAGCTGTTGCCGTTTGGTGACGAAATTCAGAGCTCAAACAAAGGCAATATTTATATATACATATATACATGGGAAGAGTTAATCCTATGTGTTTAAAGATATATAATTATATATCTACATCTCAATAAACTCATCATGCACACTATCTATATTCAAACCAGAGATTCATATATATATATGTATATATATATAACAATAATAAAGAGAAAAGGTCTGTTTCTTGAAAAAGAAGTAAAATTAATGGTGGAGCTGGCAGCAGAGGGTGCATGGTAACTAATACAAAGATAGATCCTATGGGCTGCAACCACAGCTACAAATCATCATTCATCAGTTTAAAAAACATGAGAATAGTTCATGCCAAATAGATTTTTTTTTTTTTTTTTTTTGGTTCTTCTATTTTTACATGGTTTTTGCCTTATCTCTAGTAGGCCATGCAATACAAAAAGATGGCACTTGTTAGAAGCAGAGGCAGAGTTTTGTAGTAGATTGCTGAGATCTAACGAAGCGAAGAACACCAAGAAAGCTGTTTTCATCACATGGAATACACAGCTTAGAATCACAGTTAAAGTCATACTTCTCTTGAGCTTCATCAAGCAATGCCCTGAACAATGGATGTTCAAGAAATGAGACTCTGATTACAAACCTCTTGCGAGCTTCCCCCACGTAAACAACCATATGGCCTTTGGGGACATCCCTTGGGATGGCCTCATCTTCTGCACTGCGGCTCAAGATAACCCACCAACAATACTCATTGGTTTTTGCAGAGCTTAACAACTCTGTGTTAAGCTTTCTCCACTTCCTGAGGAATGTCCTTAGGAACCTCCCTGATCCAAACATGTTGTATATTTCAGATAAGGAAAAAAGAAGGTTGAATTTGAAAGAACAAATTAAAGAGATAGGTGCCGTGTGATGGCTATAGTCTTTGTGCTCTTTTATATTGTTGGATGGAGTGATAAGCTGCAGAGTTGGAGCATTAAATGGATAATATGGAGGATTATTACCTTTGTTTTACCATTCTTTTTATCTTGCTTATCTCTGTAGGGTCTCTCCGTACAAATCCACAGCTGTGTTTCAATAATTTCAGATAAAAAGTTTGGCAGTAATAATCTTGATCCGTTATAGGTACAGCAGTGAATTTCTTTGATTATTAGTATCTTTTTTTTTTAAAAAAAAAAAAGGTCATGAGGAAATCAGTGACCGTGAGATATCTATTTTTGCGAGGTGTTTTTTACTCTTGCATTTCCTTTTTCTTCAAATAGTAGTTATGATGAGGTGCGTGAGAATAAGTACAGTTCCGTGCCGCCAAGTGGTGTGTCATGATCAGTGCAGGACCATGGCATGGTATGTACGAAAGAAACTCTTTTTATAGAAAAGGATATGTGACTAAATTATGAGGAGAGGAGCTGAGTCTCATTTACAAGCAAACATGAAGAAGCTGAAGAAGATGAGTGGAGAGTGAAGAGATCATGATCAAATAAATGATAAACTGGATTGGATTCCAATATATATGCATATATACCACAAGTGGGAGAAGAACAGCAGCCTCGAAATTCTCAATGTGCAGAGCACCCTGTCCTTTTTTCTCTCTTTTTGGCAATGGCAAAGGATAAGATGTCAAGAAATTAAGGCATGGATGCATGGATATAATAATAATAATAATAAAGCAATTCATTGGTTTCCTATCTAAAATTAAATATAACATATAATAATAGTAGTAATAACACCCCACTTGGTCATATGTCTCATTAATTTATTTCTCCATTAGCTTTAGGCTTAAGCACACGTGAGGATCAGTGAACTTGGATGGATCGAAATTTGCTACCTTTTTTCATTGATGTAGATATATCTATGTTAATAGTAATAATAATATTTTATTTCTCAAAAAATTAAGCTGGATGGAAATCGAACGCATGCATCATTTGACAGTACATAGATATATATATAAAATACTTCTGCCGTAATTGTTATTCGCTGGTGTAGCACCTTGATTTTAATTAATTTAAGTGGCTGGACAGGTTTTCACTTAGTGCATGCATCTGCAGTACCGTGAATGACAAGGCCGGTACGAGCATGCTGAATCTCCATGCAAGCAGCTGACTGGAGAATTTATAGGAGCCAGGTTGGCTGGTTCTTTATAATGAATGATGAACTTGTGATTGTGAATTAGACGAGGACAATATTGACTTGGGTCCAAGCCCATTCTGTTGAGTAGAATTTGTGGTTATGGTTAGTTTTAGTTGACTGGGAAAAAGCTGGATAGATCATATATACATTAATTAATTACCTAGCTAGCTAGCGTTGAAGATGGGAGATGGAGATGAGATATCGGTGATGGTCCATCTCTATCATTGAATGAATTGACATACATGCATGCTTCCTCTTGTGTTCCTGTTATTTATGTTTCTCTGAAACCAAAATTAATATATATAGAGAGAGAAAAAATGGTCAGCCATCATAATGCATCCATCCTTGCATGCATGCATGCAGCCGTACACCACCACTGTCTCCAGCACAAGAACAGTCTGGTAACATGCATGACTATACCACACATGCACGGGTTTACAAATTACCTACAGGAGAAGGCAACCTGCAGCTTCAGAACAACAAATACATGATCACATGCTGATATCTGATGATTATGATGATGATGCATAATTGTACTGCTTTTATTTTTATATAATAATATATTAACATGTAGCATCAGAGGTACCGTCGTGTCTTGCATTTTTGCCAAATAAATTATTTTTATTTAGCAATTAATCATATATATATATATATATAGAATGGTAATGCATCCGTACTGAGGTTGGCAGTTGGTATGTGGAAAGTAAAGACGCACGAGCGGTTACCAGCGGATCGGAAAGTTACGCTGTGGGTGGAGGATGAGGCATGCTCCCGGTATGGGACTCAAGATCAGGTTGCAGGTGCACGTGCACCGCTTGTCGGAGTCTAATCCTACTTTTCTTCTTATTTATTTATTTTTAGCAATGTATGGATCTCACCATCAGTACTGACCCGCAATTACTACCCTTTACAATCCGCCAGCTTTTAGTTGAAGACTTCTCTCTGTTTAGGGTGTTTAATTGCAAGAACAATGCATGGGTGAATGAATGATGATGATGATTTAAAGCTAAACTTCCTGGCAACTGTGAATTTTTTTGTTTTTTTCCATGTAAACATTCTGATTTCTTTCAACTATAATTACTCTGATATATATCTCGCATGCATGTTTTTACTATATACATATAATTAAAGGTGAATAAGCAACAATAGAACAAAAGAAAACTGTAGTTGCTCATAGAATCATAGATGCCGACAAGTTGGAGATGATGGATGGATTCGTACATTTGCTCATTTTTAATTAGTGAAGTTCCCAACATTCATTCTTATTTTTTTACCCACAAAAAAAAAAATTTCTGGTGTTGAGACAAAGAAAAATGTTGAAATATTTAGCATTCCCTTAAAGAGTGACAGTATTAAACTGTTGTTGCATCAGCACCGGGGCGTTTGGTTGTTAAGAGTGGATTGGGAGACGATTGGAGTAAGAGTGACATGAGGGGGAGTGGAATAAAAGTGAGAATGAAGAATGTGTCTGGTTGGTAAGAATTAGAGAGTGTAATTTATTAGGAATGAGAAAAGTAAAGAAAGTAAATATGATTGAATGAGACTTCTTCCCTTTATGTAAATAAACACTATTATATATATAATAATGAGTTGTTTTTAATTATATATTTTTAAAAATATTAAAAAATATAACTAATTAATTATCAAAATAAATTTTTAACTTTAAAATACTAAAATTTTGTTTTAATTTTTGGATTTAAGTATTAATATCATTAATTAGCTATTAATTAACGGTGTTAATTGCAAATCAAATTAACAATAATTCCAATAAAAAAAATTAATTATAATAATTATTTATTTAGCACAAGAACAATAAGAACAATGTAATAAAAAAATTAAAACAATTAAAAAACACCTTACAAAATATTATATATATATATATAAGGGCATCTTAGTCATTTCATATCCAAGATTGCCTAATCCACCAATAATGTGGTATTTTTTTTTTTGAAATACAAAAGCAGAAGCTTAAAGAAACAAAAGAAAAGACTAGAAACATATTAGAAGAAAAGATGTCTAGAGGAGCAGATTTCTTCCAGCCAGCGAGGACGATCCATGCCTCGGTAAAAGAGAGAAAGGGGAGGGTTTGAGCGAGCATGAGCCGCCAGTTCATCAGCAACGTTGTTTTCATCTCGAGAGATGGTGGAGATGTTGATGTCATCGAGCTCAAGCAAAAGTTTCTTGAGTGTAGTGAAAAGAGAGCTTGACAACCAAACACCCCCATAATGTGGTATTGGGAATCCCTCACACACTACTACTTTCACACTCCCATTAATGGAACCCAAATAAGGTTTATATCTGATCCCTCCTCACTCCCACTCCACTCCTGACAACCAAACACCCCCTTAATATTTGCCATGCAGTGGAGGAGATGTCTAGCCAGAAGACTTAACAAGACTTAACAGTCTAATGACTTAATTTTTACAATGTATTCTGTATCAGGAGTCAATCAATATCTATACATATATATGCTTTCAGTTTGATTACTCTGAGAAAAATGATCCTGGTCTTTCAAAATGCAGATAACACTTTTATTATAACTATTATATATTAAACTGCAAAATTGAAACATAAAGCTGCTCGGTCAAAAAAGTGGGCTCAATGAACAAAGAAATTTATTCCACGTAAAAACTGTTTACAGTAAAACTAACATCAGTGAAGTAAACAACAGCATTCAGACTACATCATGCATTCTAACATACAGGCTTACATACAATACACATACAGCTATTTGCTATCCAAGCAGTAGATCACCAGACTTAATATGCAGGCCTTTTGCACTGTCTCACATCTCTACAGCTGCTCTCTGTATCCGCATCCTCTGCTTGCTGCACAAAACCAACGTGTGAGAAAAATTCATGCCATGATTGGTCAATGACAAAATCCAACGGTTTGCACATTTTAGAATGGTCAATATAAATAGTTATAGAGCTGATGATTGTTACATGAATGAATCCCATCGGTTAGACATATTTAATATGCAATTTTCACTTGAATCTGCATTATGTTAGTTGCATTCATTCTCTAATATTTTCTAGCACAATCAACTGCATAGACATAAACGAAGAAGAATAGGCATGGAATTGTAACTTGTGTCAAAGGAAGCCAAGGTCACAATATGCAGTGATCTGTCTTGTTTAGTTTAAACTACCTTTTCCGCATCGAGCCTATCTTTATCTTCTCCTCGTGGATGGCGTGTTGAAGGAGATCCACTTGAAAGTGGTCGATCAAACAAATAAAGATCTCTCAAAGTGTTCATGTCTGAAGATGAACATGTTGGGACATCACACAGACTTTCACTGATGCCTCTTTTTCTAGCAGAAGATGATTCTGCTGTAGAATGCAAGTCTTCATCAAGTTTTGAGGTTCCAGCTTTCGGTTTGTTTCCGTTGTTTTCAACCGCCTTTGATATTTTCTGAGCACATGCATCTTCCTTTCCTTTGTTGCCAAAGTCTGACTTGAAATTCTGAAGAGATGGCACCATCTGATCATGAGATGAATTGGCACAAGAAACTTGTCTCTTCACAACAACCTTTGGAATGTCTGGTTTTCTCATGTCAATTATATTGTCAGCCACCACTTCATCTGACCCTTGTAATTTTCCAGCTCTCTCCGCTCTATCCATTTCCCACATCATAGCAACAGCATCATCCAGATGTTCTCTTGCCGTATTTATATCAACAATTGGATTTGGATAATTCAAACCTAACTCAACTCCAGCAGCGCGAAGCACTGAATTGGGTGCATCCCATGGATGATGAATCCATTCTGTAGGCATCCTTGCAAGTTCAGGAAGCCAACTCCTCACAAATTCACCCTCTGGATCAAACTTCTGACCTTGATCCTGCATCCATAGCACTGATAGATGAGAAACAAATGACAAATAAGAAAACAATAATAGAAGTGATTGTGCGTATGGTGAAACCACTGTTAAGCACCTTTATTTATTTATTTTTCTTCCTAGCAAAAAGAAAATAAATAAATAAAGTTTTTCTTGACATTTGCACATTAATGCAGTAACAATTTATTTGGTATGGAAATGTGAACCATGTCTTGAGAATTTTGCAAAAGGGAGGACCAAGAAGCAACGCACCTGTGGATTATCAAGGCGATTGAGGTCATGGCCATCAGGTAAGCTACCGGATATGTATTGCCAACCGAGGATGTCACTTTCCAAGTCAGCATCAAGCAAAGTGTCCCAGAAATATTTCATTCCCCATGTCCATGGCAGTAGCAGAAACTTGACAAAGAAACTGGAAACGATTACTCTAATTCTATTGTGTATCCATCCAGTTGCCCAAAGTTCTCTCATACCAGCATCTACCAAAGGGTACCCTGTCCTGCCCTGCCTCCAAGCCTTGAAATGATTCTCATTGGCACGCCATGGATAATGTCTCAAATTCCCAAGCAATGATCTTTCATGTGTAAATGGAAAATTGAAACAAAGATAACGTGAATATTCTCTAAGGCCAATTGAGCGAAGAAACAGTTCTACACTCTCTTCTCCACTAGAATTTCCTGCATTGGCCCACTGGATGTTCTTCATTCGCACACACTGGTAGATTTTTCTTACACTAAGTTCACCAAAATGCAGATAAGGTGACAATAACGAGGTTGTGGTGCCAGCAAGCTTCATCCTATTTTTTGAGTAGTCATGCAGATGCCCTTCCACAAATTCTGCAAACACCTTATCAGCATTGCTCCAACCTGGAGACCATCCCCTGCTGAGCAAAGCATTGCTTGATTTCTCCAATTCATTTTCAAGACCCAAATCTTCAATTGAACAACTTTGAATGGTTTCAGTTCCTACAACAGTAGAACAGAAAATGACAAGTTGAAGCATCAACTCTTGCATCTATCCTTTTGTATAAGCAGAACCTTGAATCTTTTTGGCTATTCACTATGCAAGAAAGAATGCCAAACAATATTGGCAATGAATGAAGAACTGATCAGAGCTTCAGGACAATATAAAGACTAAAATCTGTTATATATATATATATTTTGTTGTTGTTGTCGTTGTTGCCTGATCGTCACAAAGTAGTGTAAACTTTGTTATTTATACTGAGTTGATAGAATATAGAATGAGACTGCTTCTATCTATACCTGCTGGCAAAGCCAGTTTCCAAGAGGGAAGAAGTGGTGTTGGCTCAACAAATAAGCTCAAGCATTTGTTCCAATAGGCATCGAAGGAAGTAAAGGCATGCCCATCTTCATCATAGACATCCCATGGTTCATATAATAAGTCACCATTAAAACTCTGCACATTGATTCCAAGCTCCACTAGATGGCTTTTGATTTTATGATCCCTTACGAGTGAAACAGGATCTGAAGAGTAAAGAAGAAAAATGTCGGACTAAGCACATAAAGGCCAATATTAAAATAAATAAATGTGCACAAAATCCTACAGGAAACTTTGCATGAGAGAAACCCCGCAATTTAAATTTTAGTGTAATTTTATTTTCAGCGGCTACTCTTCTGCTACTGATATTAAATTCTAGACCAACATCCACCTATAAGTCTTCATCCAGTATCTATTTGCCAAATAAGTGATACCAATCCAAACAGTAATGACTGATCTTCAGTTTATACTTATATATATATTTTAAATAAAGTAGATAAGTCACATATTAAAAAATAAAATAAAAACAAAAACAACAACAACAAAATACAAGAGGGGGTAATCCTTTACCATAGGTGAATAAATAAATATTTCACAACCAGAGTTACTTTGGAATAAAAATAATCCACATGTACAAAAAAGAAAGAAAATTGCCAGATATTCACGAGTCAACAGTAGCATGATGAATTGATTGCATGCGTCCATTGAAGATGCTGTCCTAGATATATTTACGAGCACATACATACAAGTCATTTCAGATAGTGGTGCCTATAAACAAACAATATCAAGGATACTCATATTTTAATTATATGGTTAAAAGTATTCATGCAATACAGTATTGGTATAAAGAAATGGAAAATGGAGGTACTTGCTGAAGTGCATGGTGATAATTAAGAGAAGAAAGATGTACCATATAGATGATTATAAACCAGTTTATCAGCTCCAACTGCATTGATACACTGAAGAACGGCGTCAAGGGCGCTCTCACATCTAATGAATAGTAAAGGAACACCAAGAGATTTCAAGGACTGATCCAAATGAGCAAGAGATTGTTTCAGCCACCATCTGGAAACCCGGCCAGGATAGAACTGTCCCTCTTCATTGGGAGACCAAATAAAAACTGGAAGAACAAAACCATCCTTTGCGGCCGATGCCAAAGCCGGATTGTCCTCAATCCTCAGGTCCCTCCTAAACCACACAATGGTTTTGGCACCGCTACCCATTTGCAGGGCACCTCAAGCTCTAGAACCAAGCATAAAGCCTGATTCACACAAACCAAAAGAAGTTAAATAAATAAAGACATATCTGGTCTGGCAAAGTGTTTGATATACATTCACCCCCACCCCACAAAAAAAAAAAAAAAGGATCACGCTTGAAAGGAAAAATGGATTCAAAAGCAATATTTCTACCTCAACCTCAATTTCACACACAATATTCTTGAAAATAGAATATGTAAAACATACCCACAACAAGATCCTATATTTGGGTAAGTAAGAAACATACTTGTTGCCTCCCTTTCTTTGCTCTTCTCTTCAATAACAAACAGATATATTCAAAGAAACGAGATTGGGGGCGCAACTAAACCAATGTAAAGTCAACTATATGATCTGAAACCCTAGCATGGGCATGCACGGTCTCCAAATGAGCATAATCAAAACCAAACAAAACCCCATCAAATCAGACCAGAGGAGAGAGTACATGCCACAAGGACCACAAACACACAAAGGAAGAAACTCATCAACAAAGTTCTGATTAAAAAAATAAATAATAAATAAATAAAATTGCAGGGGGAATCAAAAAAAAAAAAAAACCTAGCAATATATTAATTTACCTAAAGAAGCAAAGAACCCCACCAGAGCTAAATCATATCCCCCAAACTCCATAGTCCATATTGCCCAATAGAGAAACACTAGAGCCTGCAATCTCTCCCAGAAATCAGTGCACAATTGTTTATTAGCAGAGCATGATAAAGCATCCCCACCAAACATATTGGTTTGCAAGATCATATGCAACAATTTTATGATGGGAAGATGGACCCACCCAGTACACAAACCCTGTTGGCTGTTCTTGCATTTTCATCTTGTAAGCCTCATAATCCATGTGAGATGGGTCACCACACATAAGCTATCACTTTCAATGGATATATTTATCCATCTATATATACACATATATATATAATACCTTGTAAGAAAACCATTTTATTGTAGGGGAGAAAGAAAAAAAAAATTTGAATACCATTATTGCTAATGGGCTTCACGTGAAGACGACAACAACAACAACAAGTGGCTTTTTCTCTCTTCTTCCAGCTTTGATGGGGCTTCTACAGCAGTGTGGTGAGGATATGACAAGGAATGAATAGGGAGAAATACCAATGTCGGATCCAGTTCGCAAAAACTAAGTAGAGACCTGTCAACATTGGTGTGCGTCCTCGTTTGTTTCTGTAGGGTATCACGGCTCTCCAATCCAGTGCTTTCCTTCCCTTCTAAAAATTTATGCCTAATCTTATCCTCCTGTATGGTGACTAGTGACTAGTGACTAGTGCCTACTGATCTGAAACTATAGCATGGAGAGCAGCGGCAGGAATCACAAGCTTATCTCAATAAATGACTTGCAATATATATACTCCTATTTGATGGAATAAAATAAAATAAATGAGCATAAAATATTTAACACTGCTAATAAATAAATAAATGCTCCATTTGCACCATGGCTGAACAATAACAAGAGAATATCTGAACTGAAGGCTCAGATGACAAATGTATGCGATTTTGCTACTACGTTTCTTATACAATGAGAAAGCAACAGAAAGTCATTACAATCGTCACTGGAGTCATGCATAATAATGACAATAATAATAACAACAATCAAAGTAGCAGGGCATAAGTTTTAAACTTTTTCTGAACACTGACCAACTAAACAAAGAGGTCCTACCCCCATGGGCCTTCTCAGGTGTATAGACATTTATTGCAAATACCAATGACCATGGCAATATATTGGGCATGGGCATAATCTCAGCCACATCTGAGAGCAGGAGGCGCCATTACAATTTACAACCAATTAGAATGTGCCTTACGCAACTCAAGAACCTAGTGTGCGCGGTCCCTGAGCACTTCCAAATCCATCTCAGTTGGGTCAGTAGCCTGGATCTCATAGTGAACACCATCGAGCTCACGTTTGATTCTATCCTTGGATGTGGCATACAACATCTTAGCACGGATGCGGGAGGTGGAAGGTGACCTGCTCACCAATAAACACAAATTGTTTATAATTATTGAAGATGCACTTGCTTGGTTCAACCATAAAGAAAAAGTAAGACAAGAAGCTATATTATTCAATCAAGTTGCAAATAAGCAATTCAACAAGGCAAAATCAAGAAAGTCATGTAGGTAGCTCAATTGGGACGCTCTGAGACAGGTTCACAAGAAAAGAGTACCCAACAAACTTAGCTCCATGACAGTGGAAATGATGGCATACAAGAAATGCAAATCAAAAGCATTTAGCTGATAAGGAACAACAAAGAAATAACTTTTACAATCTGCTGTAAGTATAACGAAAATTTTCATGCCTGGTAAAGTGACAAACATATCCAAAGGGGAAACTTCATTGGGTATGTGTTATTATAAGGTGTATTAAAGTAACTAATAGTCTCATATTAGTTAATTTGATAAAATATGGATCTGAATATAAAAGTTTAGAACTCTCATACTATTGCCTTCAGCTTTTGGGTCGAAATGGACTTCAACCGGCTGGCTTATACCAGGAGAGCTTAACTAACAGTCAATCCTAATCGTTTATTATAATTCTTTTGGGAAAAAAAAATTTACTTAATGAGAAAAATGGTTAAAAATGAGCATGGAGACAGAACAACACCGGTGGTAAATACAGATCCAATTTGGGATTCCTATGCATATGAATTACTTACAATGATTTGTTTGGAAAAATCTCACACCATTAGGCAAGAAGAACGTCATAGACATTTTCACATGATCATTCACTCTTTGCAATTTGAACACATGGAAGGAGACGAAGAAACAACTAAACATAACACTGAATAAGAATCTAAGATATTAAAGAGAGAGAGAGGGTAATACCAAGCAATAAAGAAGATCTTGCTCTTCTGGCAATTCTCTTCAGTGACAAAATCAAAGTCATAAACAGCATAGCGGCAGTCATTCTCAGGCATTGAAGCAGTGAAATCATCATAACTCTCACCAGGAGCCCCAGTCTTTTCCACAACCACTTCCTTTTTCTTCTCATCAATCTTGAAGATCACATAGCGGTGCACCTTCTTCCTCTTCAGCTCCAGGAAGGTGCTCTTGCTGTGTTCAGCCACTCCCATACCAGAGGACGCATTTGACTGCACATCAACCACAAAATCACAAATTAAAAACATTAACAGCAAGTAGCAACAACTCTTATCCATCCATCTCTTGAGGATTCCACAAATCCATCTTCCTTTTGATCATGATGATGAACAACAGATCCATCAGTATCACTCTACTTACATATAAACAATAGTGTTAATGAAGCTAAAACACAAACCAGAGGCAAAATGAAGCTCTATGAATTAATAACATGTCAAATAAACATCGCAGCGCAGGCATTCTCATCATCTACAAAACCTCAAACTGGGAATTGAGGGATCATCTCAACCACAACAAAGAACAATCACAAAAATCCCAACAAGAGCTAGCTAGTAGTACAACAAGCCATCCACCAGCAAAATCACAAGACATACGATCAGATGAACATTGAAAGGAAAAAAGCTTACCATTCGGAAAGACATGGCTCCTCGCGATCTCCCACCCAAACACACAGAGAGGAAGCAAGAACAGAGAGAGAGAGAGAGATGGGGTGTTCTTCTACGGAGGCTTGGTCGGAAAGGATGAATTTGAAGGGATGGTGGTAGTAATAGACGAACTTCCTTTTTTTTTAAAATAATAATAATAATAATAAAAAATATATAAATATAGAAAATAAAAATTATAGGAAAAGTTTACAAAATATTAGACCACTAAACTCACTATCAATTCGACATACCAGCCATGAAGGTTGATAAAGTAATTTCGAACCACTTTTGCTGCTTTGCTGGTGATTTCGTCGGAAGAATGGTAGGTAATTAAGAAAAAGGAAAAGCAGAGGTGGGAATATTAGAATACCAAAAAAAAAAAAAAGGTGAAAAAGTAATAAATGGGTCATGAGTGTGAGCCTAGAAAAGTGGTCAGGATTCGCAATCAGTTAAAGAGGTCGGCGCGGCTCGTCGCGTCACATCTGGTTTTGGTAAAGAAGAACACGGAACATCATCATCAATGAATGGAAAAGTAGCACGTTTGGTTGTGGCTGGGTTTCTCTTGTTTCGGTGATCTCAAATATTATTTTTGGAATGTGATTAATATTAATATTAATATTAATGGGAAATTAGGGAACAGACCGCGTTGGATCCACGCGAGGCTTCCGGTTCACACACGTAGCCACGAGGCTACGTGTTCCATGGACACGCTTCAATGAATGAAAGGGGACAAAGCCTTCCTGCATCTTTTAATCATCATTTTTAAAATAATAATAATATAATAATAATAAAAGGAAGAAAAACAGCATCACCCTTTGTCTTTTGAAAAAAAAAAAAATGGTATAAAGATACGGTTTTTTTTTTAAAAAAAAAACCACAGTTTTATTAAAAAAAAAATAACACACCAAAAAAACAACATATTACAGAACAAATGAATTCTCACTATATGATTTTTTTTTCCACCTCAATTATTCTCACTTGGAGTTTTAGTTGCTTTTTTTTTTCAACATATTCATGTTCTAATCTTTTCAGCTAAAACATGTTTAACTAAAATAAGTTTCAATTAGGTAATCCAGAGAACTTAAGAATTAGCAAAAAAACAAAAAAATACATATCACATTTGGATTTATATTCTTAAGAGAAATTTGATTGCCGGTTTTCAGTATTGGCTTTTAAAATAAAATAAAGAAGAAGAAAAAAACCTCTTAATCACTTGAATTAAATATGTTAGACATGCGAGCGGTCGGGCAGCTGCTGTACACTGTATTTCAATAAATAGGACACTAGAAAACGCATGTACAAGTGTCGGTTGTTGAGATGGGCATCTAATGCAATGTAAATAACAAAAAAAAAAAAAGGCATTATAAACAACATCATGTTACGACATACGACAACCAAAAATATTGATTTCGCAATCCCAGCAGTATATCTAGAACAAAGAATAACCAAAATCTAGAAAAATAAACTACATAGTTCACTGCATTGAGTATTACTGCAGAGTGCTATTCATTCAGTAAGGAGAATAACATTAGACCACTGCGGTCAGAACTCGCCCAGGTTACAATGAAATACATGAAAAAAATTGGCGATTTGGACAGATAACACGTTAGACACACTGTTCTTTGGCATATATCTACCAGCTGAACACCTCTCAAAAATCTACAGTATAATATTGTACAGAAATTGCATGTAATGTAAGCAATAATTCAATGTCCCTTATGTCTTCCTGGTCAACATAAAAGGCATATACTTCGGCTTCTTGGCAAATCGCGTTCTTCCAGACCTCTAATGAAGGCCCTGATAGCAAGGTGCTCAGATGCATATGTCATGAACGATGCTAATACTATCCCTCCCGCAACCATCAACCCTAACCTGTGGTATTATATGGCAATAAAAATCAAAATGTTTTGCACAATTGACTAGAAAGAACAATTTCCTACTCAAAATCATAAACAGATAGCAATGATCAAAAACAGTGGCGCTGGTTCTTAACTTAAATTAACTCTTATAAGGCAAAAGAAACAAAAGCACAGGACGGTTGAATTCAAATGATGCCAAGAGCCTGTGGCTGTTTCTTGCTTGAACACAACCTCAACCAAACTTAGTAGAAAGGATGGTATTCTCACAAATTTTGGAAGAACCAATGCAAGGAAAAAGTCTAATTAAAAGTAAAAATAACTAATGAAGTTAGTGCACCAATTAAATTTGTAACTCAAAACTAGAACAGCTTATTGAGAAATCAAATATGTTGATATTGGCAAGCGAGATGAATCTGGAATGCATATTGCAGCCAGATATCAGAGCAGCTGATTCTAGCCAACTAGCAAAATTAATAAACATATAAAGGCAAACTCAAAGCGCTAGAGAGATTACCTAGTGAAAAGAGCAGTGATCCCAAATAAGCATGGCAATGAAGGGGTCATAACTGCTAGCAAAGCCATTCCTGTACTATAGAACCATACGCTGCTATCACAATCAGATTCATGGCGCTGATGTCCTGTACCATAAACACCACATGTTACCCTGGCAATAGAAAACTACCAACGAACACCCCCAAAATAATAATAATAAAATAACAATAATAATAATAGCAAGGGACGCTATGCATCTCTGCAAACCTTTCCCAGAGTTATACTCAGCAGAATCTGAGCGTGTGAATGCAGTTCCAGCTCGACCACCAGTTGCCTTTCCCCATATGTAGGCCACTCGAAGATAACTTCCAAACATTATGAAAAAGGTTGCAAATGTCCACTCATACATTAGCAGTAAACCAGTCCATGGCATCACTTGACGAGGGACAACGGCAAATGCAAGTGCAACAGATAGCAATGCAGCCATAAAGCAAACCACAACTGAGACTCCACCAAGGTAGGCAGGCACCTTAGGATGTGCACCATTAGCAAACTGCAGAGATGACAAATGAAGGGTTTTACCAAATTGATCATAAGGAAGGTTCTACACAGTTAATAATTGATACCTTCAAGCACTGGACTCTACAGAAACACAACTTATAAAAGAGTAGCACTCAGTTTGACAGGGTTAAAGTACTGATCAAATGTTGTTTGTCAAAGCATGCCATGCAAAGACATTATAACAATGTATCAATTAAGCAATCCACAGAAAAACATAAAAGAATCTTTGCAACCATATGGCCAGTTAGTCAACAATTTGAAGTTTGGTCATCAAGCCATTCATTAACCTTGGATGAAAGAAAAAACTACTCCTTGATCTTGCAATGAGGAACAGAAAATAACCTGTTGCATTGGATTGGCAACAGAAGATGAAGTGACACTGGAATATACTGGAAGCCCACCACCAGATTTGAATTTGTAATAAATGTGTCTGGCATACTCGCAAGGAGAGATCCGACAGCATGAGCTCAGGGAGTCTTTGTTCATCTGCGACAATGTCACAAGCACTTCAAAATTCAAAATGGATAAACATACTTTCTTGGACTTTATATTTTTTATTCAAAAACTCAGAATACATAAACCAATGGCAATTAGCTAACCTTAACACAAGATTGATAATAGCACAAGAACAAAGCACAGAGTGGGAGGACGAATAAAATTTTGACAACAAACTGCACATTGGGGTTTCTTCCACCTCCGGTCCCTGGAAGTGTTTCTTCAAGCTGTTCCCGAACATTCTACAACATGAATGTAACACTGGACGATGATAAGTTTTTATGTGGGAGAAATAAGTATCCTAACAAAAATTAACTGACAGCTCTTCTAAGCATCTGGTTAATTGAACACAGCTTCGCACATCTAAATAGGAAAAAATTTGTAAAATAAATAGCATATCAAGCATGAGCACCTGCCATAAGTCAACAGGTTTCAAAAGCCAAGCAGTCCACCAGTCCCATGGTTTGAGTGGGCCAAGGGTATAGTGAATAACTTTCAGTTCTTTCTCATCTACCATCCACTGCACATAAACCATAACCAAATAAGATCAGGAGGCTGCCATTAAAGAGCATTGGCTATAGTGGTCAACAAGTCATTTGCTAATTAACAATCCACTGCAACAACAGTTAAAAGCATATCTTTCCATGGATAAGTAAATAACCACCTTATTGGCCAGCATATAAAGTCCAACATCTGCATTATATAGGGTCGACAGTCTTTCCATTTCAGGCTCAGATCTTTCATTCAATTCCTTCAAAGACATATTGGGCTCAAAGACATGAGCATTTGGAAAACCAGCATAGTATGTATTTAGAAATCCTTGATCACCTGTGTCGATGGCAAATTTTATTAGATAAAAGATTTAACTCCAGAGGTCACAAGATTGCCGTGGAAAGATTTAATGGCCCATTAAATAAGATAGGTAGGCATGGCAAGGGATGAGAAAAACCTCCAGTATATGAATACAAAGTGTTCACTTTGCTCATCATATCTTTGAAAACGGTTTCAGACGGTTCAACTACCATCACTCCAGAGTTCAGTCTCTCAGAATGTTTCAGGTTTGCACAAAACTTTCCACATTTGAACAGTTCATCAATATTCTTCAGCACTATCGTATCAGCATCAAGATAGACCACTGTGGGAGAATAAAATGATTCAGGATGCTACAATGGCCAAGATTAAGAGAAGATGCAGAAAAAAGGGCTAGTAGCAAAAGCATTTAATGGTTCAGAAAATAAATAAGAAGCAGTCAATCTTGATGTGATTATATGACCATTAAAATTACCTTTCTTATACCTTGTCAAGTTAAATATTTTTAATTTGGTGTAGACTCCCCAAAATCTCTGTGGGCGCACTTGATTAGGATTAGCCAACAGACTTATAAGCTCCACCATCCAACCATCAGCCTAATTGAGTACACAAAGCTGCAAGTTAGTAGTAATGAAACAGCCACCCACCTAAATTTAGGTATGTACCGTACTAAATCAACAATTAAGAAACTCCAACACAAGCTATGAACAAATAGACAAGTTCAAAGTTAATTTCCAACAGAACCAAAAGACATGATGACAGGACGTGAGCAAGCAAAATCTTATCTTGGCCAAACATGTCGATTCCGTGAGAACAAATATCAAGTTAAAAATCAATTTTTCATAATTTACCATGGATTGTAAGATGTTTAGATGCAAAGGTTAATTGTGCTGGGGAACAGTAATTGATCTTCATCGGTATTGTCGGAATATAAGGTTTAAATCATC
This sequence comes from Dioscorea alata, assembly GCA_020875875.1. Taxonomy (NCBI): domain Eukaryota; kingdom Viridiplantae; phylum Streptophyta; class Magnoliopsida; order Dioscoreales; family Dioscoreaceae; genus Dioscorea; species Dioscorea alata. The sequence continues at coordinate 19,272,892 of CM037021.1, read as the reverse complement.
AAGAGAAATTTTATTCGCAAAAAAAAATTAAGAAGGAAAATCAAAGATGCAGGATACTATGCTTGATCGAAACTTGGTCTAAAAGGTTGGAAAAGACTAAGTACTAAAAATTAAATGTTAAAATCAAATAGCAACTACGCGATACCTTGAGAAGCTGTTTGGCGTAGTCGGACACACCATCGGAGACAAGAACAACCATGTCCCTTGTAGACCCTGTGTCACGGATCGACTTCCCGAGAACCCGAACTCCAAGTAGGAACTCATCCCCGTAGAGAAGCGTCACATAAGCTTCCTTGGATCCCAATCCCTCGCATCCTCGAGATCGAAGCATCGCAAAGAGAAGCAAACAAAAGCACAGCTTGAAAATCACAGACCTCATCCTGTGAATAGAAGACGAGATTGAAGGAAGGAAAGAAGGATTGATCGATGAATTGATGGCAATGAAAATCCAGGAAAAATTTGGTGTGAAAGAGAGAAGCTTCCTCCCGGATGGATCTGAGGAAGAGAAGAGAAGCCGAGAAGACCGATCACATCCCCTCCAGAATAATAATCAAAAGAAAACTTTGATTTTGCTCAACGTTTCCGCCAGTCTTCCTCCTGTGGCTGTGTTCCTAAATTAGACCGGGCTAGCTCAACAGCCCACACCACGGCCCACACCATGATCGAGCCCAGATAATGTGTGTGAACAGATAGCATAGGAGCACACACCACGGCCCACACCATGATCCAGCCCAGATCATGTGTGTGAATAGATAGCATATGAGCACTTGATAATAATACTAGGAAATATGATATGACTATGATCAGCTCATATCTTATTTTGTATTTGATCTACACCAAATTATCGATTAAATAGTATTTTGCTATTATATTTTATGTTTAAAGTGGATCATATATATGATATGAATTATATATGTAAATTGATAAAATTAACATTTATGATAGAGTTATATTTTCTATCTTGTTATTGAGAGACTTTTAATCCAAGGCTAAGAGCGTGATGATAGAAAGACTAAAAGATGCAGTGAAATCTAACTAAATGAATTAAATGAAAATGAGAGATCGAGTTAAATGGAAAAACAAATAAATTTATGTTTTTAATCATATTCTACTGATTTCTATATCATGTGGTTTATAGAATAAAGTGGATTAATAGAATAAGGCTATTTTCCTTATCCTGTTCACCAAACTGGGCCTTAAGTTAAAACTAGTTACTTGTATAATTTAAATCTTTATCACATTCACATAAGCTAACTTTGTAAGTCTATTATATACTTTTAAGAAATGACATTGTATATTTATATCTATATATTGAAAAATATAATAAATCAACTTTGTTAAAACAGCAATAAAATATAAAAGTAATCCCAAAAGAGTATGAATTAATTACTTCAACACCAATCTCATGGTCAACTTATCTTTTAATAAATTAAAAGCAAAGAGATGGTTTTTTTTTTTTAAAAAAAATAAGAAAAAAATCTATATAAAAATTAATATATTCATCAACCACCTCTTCCCTTGTGTCTAACTTTTCTTTGAAATTTGTGTAAAGAGGGAACATTTGTGATCTATTTGTTATAAAAAAAAAAAAAATAATTACTTAGAGTTCTATATATATAACTTTATCCCAAATATATATATTAACACATTAAAACAAATAAAGGTGCAACAAACAAGATCGAATGCCAATGCAATAAAGTAGCAAGATGTAGAATGGGAAGGCGCTTGAGAAGGGTGAGTAATTAAATAGTATTTTCATATGAATTTATTTATTTAGAAGCTTTTGATGTCATGAGTGAGTGATGGCCTGATGGGCATGGTCGCATGAATGGTTTATTCATCATTTCTCGCGTGAGAAGCACTTCAAAACAAAAACAAAGAGTATTCTTGTTAGTGCTAAATCAAAATGGCGGAAAGGTATACTGATATCATTTTGACTTCCTTGCAGATTATATGATCATACTTTTTATCTTTACTAGCCACACACACACATATATAAATATAAAAACTCAGATAGTTTGTTTTGCTAAGTTCTTGCTTCCTATGAATGAATATTGCTAAAGAAATAAAATCTAAAAGTAAACCATGGAATGTTTATAAAATATTCTTCTGTATCAATAAAATATATATATATATATATATATATATTTAACAAGAAGCAAAGCTATAGCATGATTTAAAGAAAAGCAACTTTGAAACAATTAATAATGAAGAGCACTGAGATGAAAGCCATTATAGCGTATGTGAATTAGGCCTTGCAGGGGAAGTACTGAGTCAAAAGCGAGCCTGGCTTTGACTCAGTCAAAGAGATACATGCATTTGGCACCCTCTCTGTCTACCAAGGTTTTAGGTCAGTCGGCGCCTAACGTTTTTGTATTTATTTTTTTCTTCAGATTTTAGATTGAAAGATTTAGGGTTTAGGGTTGCCTAGCCTACTGCAGCTGCTTTCAAATTAACCTCCATTGTTAATGTCATTTCCAGGATCTTTCGAGGGCTCTTATATATAAAGAAACCTCTGATATTTAATCTAAACAATAATTTAGAATATTTCGCTAGAATGTAACAAGTATGTTTTCAACTTTAAACTATATCGATCTTTTAATACATATCCATAACTAAGATTATTTATATGTTCCTATTTTGGATGTCTATAGCTCCCAAGGCAAAAAGACAGAAGATGGATGATTAGACAACTACAGTTAACAACAATATAAAAATATATCTTTTACTATTATTGTTGTTAACTGCACAATTAATATTAAATTATATTTTTATAAAAATATATATTTTTAATATAATAGTTAAACCATAATTATTATAAAAAATAGTACACAAATGATGAAAGGAGTACGTAATTAAATGTTATGAGAAAAGTTGGGAACCAAAAGAGAGATAAATAAAAGAAAAGAAAATGATAGTTATATAGCCTAGGAGTGAAGAAGTATGAAAAATTACTTCTTTTTCTGTTCTCTTGTTGTTTCTCGGATTAATTTTTTTTAATGAATTGTGATTTATCCATTTTTTTTAAAGTTATTTTTTAAAAAAATATATATGTACAAATCACAAATGAGAAAACTCACCCTTTGATGTAAAAAAAAAAGATGAAAACTTTTAATTCCATTAGGAGCCGTAAAAATAGCATATTAGGAATCAAGACATAACCTTGTAGTTTTTTTTACTTTACTTGTATTTGAGAGATTTTGAGTTTAAAATCTCAAAAACACAATACAAAATAAATAAATAATATATATATATATGCTTGTCGCCATAAATGACAAGCATATATGTTACAGGGAAAATTGTTACACACCACAATTAAAAAAAAAAAAAGAAAAACAAGAGATTAGAATAACACTCTAGCAATATACAAAAAAATACAAAACCACTAATAGCGATTAAGAGTTTCAATAAATAATAAAGAAATAAAGGAAAACTAGCTCACTTATGTAATTAATTAAGACTACACTTGACAGTGACAAATGATTTTTTAAGCTTAACACTGTTCAAGTTTAGTAACCAAGGAATATACTCTTAATCCCAATAAAATTGAATCGGAAAGGACAAAACAATTGAATTAGATAACTATGTTCAATCCTTTCATGAGCACGGCATGTATATCGACTTTTGTCATGTAATACACACACACACATATATATATTTATTATAATTGTTGGCTAGTCTCCATCAGGGCCTTTCTAGGCTTTGGTTGTTCTAACTATTCTCACTAGCTCGCAATTTATCAGTTGATTTAAAAAATAAATAAATAAATAAACCATTCATTCATAAAAAATAAAAAATAAAAAATCTCCCAGTTGATTTTATAATAGTTTTGCAGTTTTACTTTTTATCTGTATTTTTTTATTAGTACTGTTTTATCTAAAAAAAAAGAAAAAACTATTGAGGTATCATCCTAAGAAAAAGGTTTTTATTTTGAACTAATTAACAAAGTAAAAACTAGGTGTATTTCAAGGACCGATCGTGCATGAGAAGCTTTGAAGGATGACGGAGAATATGTAACGAATATAATTATTCATGTGACATAATTCTTCGATCTGCAAATACAAAAACAAATTAACCCACGTTCAACGTTCATTGTTTGACCTTTTAATTTGAGCTGCTGCATCTATGATTGGCTGGCTGGAAATGGATAAGACAGCAGTCACAGCACTTGCAAAAAAAAGTAAAACACGACAAATTTATAAAGGGATTCATGATGCATCGGCAGCTTCTCATCTTCTTCCCTTAATTCACTTTTTTATTCTTCAAAATCAAAATCCACATGTTGTACATGTTTCTGTACATATATATGCTTTGCTCTTGGTAGCACAAAGTGGTACATTTAACCTTAACTAGAGTGCTCCTAATATAATAATATACAATATTCACAACTTGATTGCTTTTAAGAACAAAACTCATTAAAAAACATATATATATATATATATATATTCTTAAATAAATATTTCGTTAATTAAGAAAACTTCTCAAGTATATTCAAAAGAAAATTTTAAAGCCTCCATGAATGAATGACAAATCGTTTTTTTCTTTTATTTTATTGAAAAGTATTGCCACAAACATTAAAGTCCAACCAGAACAATCAATCATATTAGACTAATATAAAAAATATATATATATACGCATCATTGTTTGAAAATTAACAACAGTGCTGGATGAAAGATGCAGGCTGCTGCCGCAATAAGGAATGGACACACACGGCTTTATGACTTTCTGTTTGTTTTTTTTTTCTTATCTGAAGACTTCTTCTTGGACTTGTTTTAGCACGTTGTTATTTTAGCAATCCATGATAAATAGCAGAGCTTGTTGGGTTACATCTTTAATTTGTCCCTTAATTAACTTGTTCATCTTCTTCTTCTTCTTCTTTCTCCTTTGAAGTAGTTCCAACTTCCAACATGGTGAGGGCTCCGTGCTGTGAGAAAATGGGGCTTAAGAAGGGACCATGGACATCAGAAGAAGATCAGATATTAATAACTCACATCCAGAGGTTTGGCCATGGCAACTGGCGTGCTCTTCCAAAACAAGCTGGTAGCTTTTATTAATTATACATATATCAAACTTGTTTTTGATTTTTGTATCAAAGGACATTCTTATATATATATATGTTTGTCCAGGTTTGCTGAGATGTGGAAAAAGTTGCAGACTTAGATGGATAAATTACCTTCGCCCAGATATTAAACGTGGCAACTTCTCCAGAGAAGAAGAAGAGACCATCATCAGCTTGCACCAGCTACTAGGAAATAAGTATGTATACTTATCTAATATTAATCTGTTTAGGACTAATTATATTGTTCATCTAATGATCAAACAGTACTGATTCATTAATTTGGTATATATATATATATGTAACGTACAGATGGTCTGCAATTGCGTCAAGGTTGCCAGGGAGAACAGACAATGAAATCAAGAACGTCTGGCACACACACCTGAAGAAAAGAGTTAAACAAGAAGCTGGCCAGACATTGCAACAAGAACCCAAGAGAATTAAGGGGACTGATCAAGACAATAAGAAGCTCATGAATGTTAATAATATTGATCCAGTGTCACCGGAAAGATCATACAGCTCTGATATATCATCTTCATGCACTGAATTATCAAATTTTGCTCTCAAGGAACAGTGCATGGATTCATCGGAAGAAGTTCCAGTTATTGAAGATAGTTTCTGGTCAGAAGCTTTGTCAATGGACACTAGTACAAGCAGTACTGCAGCAGTGGAGTACACACCATTTGGATGTGGATTTGGATTTGGATATGATCAGAATTATATTACTGCTCCTTTTAATGATCCTTTCAACTGCACGGACGTGTCCTACAATGATCACAGGAGCTTTTGGTTGAAAATGCTGCAATCTGGAGATTTACAGGAATTGCCTGAAATCTAAGAATATAATAATTCATGGTTATGATGGTACATTATACTCAAAAGGTAAGGGAGCTGATCAAACAAAAGCAAGCATTAATTAGTTGGATAACTTAATCAGGTTGTTCTTTAATTTTACAAAACAATTATTGTTGATAAACATTAATAAACATTGACTGATATATATTAATTGTAATAGAGATCGTCTCGGGTAGAGAACTTGCAAGAGAAGTACTTATTCTTTTTTTTTTTAATGAAAACAAATTATCATTTTTTGTTTAACTAATTCCCATTTGTACTAACTGTCCTATAATATCTAATGGTTAATTAATTTGTACTATGCATATCATCCTATTGCAATTAATGTTGTGAAAATCATCCATCATTGAAATTTCGTCTCTCTTGCTTAACTTGTCGTGCAAATTATTATTATTATTTTTTTATTTTTTATTTTTTTAAAAATAGATAAACTACATTCATTAAGAAACAAAAGAGAATAGAACAGAAGCTATAGCCCCATAGAGCCAAAAATCCTAAAATAAAACAAGCAACAACAATATCCACCATGAGTGGGAGAAAAAAAAAAGGAGAACTAATAAAAGAAAAGGAGAATGACTCAAAAGAGAAGGCGTTTCTTTAAAGGCTTAATTAAGCTGTAAACAAAAAATTACTCTTATTCGAGGTTGTCTTACAATTTATAATATGTTATTGCTGTATACTAATGATCTTGAACAGAGAGGCAATAATCATAAGGAGAAAAAAATACCAAATCATCGCGGCAACTAAAGAGAGGATGATAGTATGAATTTATTACATTTGGTAAAAAAAACCAGAAAAAATAGTAAGTTAATCTCAGTTTATTAAACACAAAAAAAAAACATAATATTATTTATTTATTTATTTATTTAGTTTGACAATGTAAATAATCTAATTTATGTACATCTCAAACATCTCAATTATATTTTGAAAGATATTTAAACTTTCGATTTTTTGTACTAGAGTTAATCACTAATATTATTCGTTTATTGCGGCGGCGGTGACAATAAAATAACTTCTTCTAATTTAATTTTCTCCTGTTTTTTTTTCTCAAAATTATCCAAAGACAGGCAGGCACATGGACATGGGAACGATTGAAATTTCCAGCCACCCTAGTGCGACTTGAATTGGCACAAGAAAAAATAAAAAGGAATACAAGTATGATCAGAAGATCTCTATCACACGTTTGTAAAATGATATGGAGGGTCTTAATTTAAACTAACTATTTTATGTGGAAATCAACCAAAAGATAACAGCGAGATATTTTAAAGATGGATGTTGACACATTAGACTTAAAACAAAAAGTCACCCTAGCTAGCTTCCTCTTGTTCCATTTAATTTCGTGTGGTGGGGTGTGGTACAAAGGCACTGATTAAGTGGGCTTTTAATTTATTAGACTTTTTTTTAACCACTTCCTTTGATTTCTCATTGATGAAAGTCGATGCGAAATTTCAAATTTCAACGATGCTTTGGAATTCAATTTATCCTTTTTGTCTTCTTCCATGCCATATTTCACATCCCAAGAGGTTTGATTAAGTAATATCCATTTAATTTGGACAAAGCAGCCAAAAAGATGGAAAGCATTCAGCATTTTATCTTTTTCCATGCCATATTTCACATCCTCAGGTTTGATTAAATAATATCTTTTTTATTCGTCACATGTTCCATTTTATTTGTCATTTTTTAACATAAAAAAATATTAATTATTTTTTTCTAAAATTATTCTTAATATTTTATACAACTTTATTGTTGGAATTAAATATGTGAGAAAAATATGAAAATATAAATTAAGATAATTTTAAAAAAATAATTAAATTTTTATAAAATATTGTGAAATAACTAATTTTGTTAGTATGTGAGATTTGATTAACCACAGATAAAAAGAAATGGAAGAAGTATATATAAATATCAATCTCGATAAATCTTAAATTTAGAAAATTTAGCGACTGCCTTGAGCTAGAAGGTGTTACACCTTTTTTTTTTTTTTTTTGATTTGTAGCTTTGTTTGACTTTAGACGGATTTGATTTTTTTTAAATAAATAAATCATAAATTTATTATAAAGCAGAAAGCAAGTAAAAGGATTTGATTTTTTTTTTCTCTTGCAGTCATGCTATTAAGTTATATATTTTTTTTTATAATAGATGATAAGTAATAAATCCATATTAAATTAATAAATTTACTGTCACACAATCTGAATAGGGGATACTTACATTCTTTCACATAAGACCATTGAGCCAGCTTAAATAATATTATAAACACCACATGGACCCAGTAATATTATATAGACAGTATTATTATAGTATTTAGTGCAAAAATTCTATCCTGCTATGATGGTGTAACTGCATTATTTTCAATAAATTATAAAACAAAGGTGCAAGTAGGCAAGAACAAAACAAGAGAAAATTATGAACAAGGCTTATTATCTTCTTATTAATTATATTTTAGATGACTATCAAATAAGATCGGACATTCCTCCAAAGAAATTTATTATTTTTATAATTATTTTTTAACAATTAAAAATGATAATATCACACCTATTTGCTCACGGGCTTTAACGTTAATAGCCTTTTTTCAAGGGCTCTTTTAAAAAAAAAAAAAAAAAACTTTTTCGAGGGCGCACCGCGCACGTGATCGATCCGAAACAGACACTCACCGCATCAGCATTTCTTATTACTTCTTCCCGCGATCTTCAAGCCCCATCTCGATAGCTAAATCAATGGCGGCAATTGGAAACCTCTCTCTGGCGATCACCGCCCCTTCTCCTCCCTTTCGTCTCGCTGTTCCTTCCCGCCGGACTCTCAACCTTCGCTGCTGGCTCTTCTCGCGGTGCGAGCTAGTCCCACTACTTCACTTTGTCTGTCACTTGGATGCTATCACTGTCATAATTAACTTTGCTTCAATGTGTTTGAAAATTTTATAGAAAGCATGAGAATGTCGGTGATCCACCCTCTTCACGGATTGAGTGAGTATTTACTTAATTTAGTGAATGTGTTTCTTGTTTTTCGAAATCTTTTACTGAATTTTCCCTCTGATTTTTTCATTGGTTTTTTAGATCTGAAGCCCGTGATAAGAATGTCGTTGATGTAAGTTATGGTCATTATCGTTGTTGTTTACCAATCGATTCGATTTTTTCTAGTCTTCACATTGCGAATTTCATTTAAATTGTCTCAGGAATCAGTATTTTCTTCGGAGAAAGAGTTAGATGTTAATAGTAGTGATGTATGGAAACTCTTCAATGATGCTCAGCGAAGTGAGGCTCTGAAAACTTTTTCATGTTGCGCAATTGGCTTGTGATTTTTCTATGATTGTGTTTCCTAATTAAGCACACTTGTCTTGTTTAGAGTTTCATTTTGCTTAGGATGTTATCATCAATCTCTAAGGGTTGGGCTGGGAATTCATTGCATTAGAGCTTTCTGGATAAGAACAGTGATTTCCATAGTTTATCCCGAAATATTTTTATCAAGTTGTGGAAAATGAAGCTTGTGGATGAATAATACTTACCAATTTGTTTATTATTATTAATTTTAATAAAATTTGGATATGCAATGTAGTACTACTTATTTCTTCTTAAATAAATAAGAAATGAAAACATAAAAAAGTAATAACAATTACATGAAACTTTGTTGAGTGCCCATAGTAGTCATTCACAACAATGCCTCAGATAAATTTTCTAGTGAGCTCAGACATGACTTATCCTATAGTTCTCTTAGTGGTGATAGAGCTCCCTGTAATTTTTTCTAAGAGGAACTTCTCTTATAAATACTTTTGCCCCCATTACAGTACAGTTGGTTTCTGTTAGATCTTTTATCAACTTGAATCTTGCTTAGCATTTTATCACCTTCTGATGGTCATTACATGGTATCATCTTGCCTAATTCTTTTGATATAACTCATATCTAATTGCTTTTCTTGTGAGACCCTAGATATTCTATATCTGAACAATCAGCGCCTCAAGGCTGTAGATGAACTGGATGCAATTCGAAGAGAAAAACATCTATTAATTAAGAAGTTAGAACAATTGGAGGCCGAAAAGAAGGCAGATGTAGTCAAAGGTGAACATCTGGCTCACTTTAGTTTCTTTCTTTCTTTCTTCTTTTGTCAAGACTGCATACACACCATTTTTTATTTGTTGCCAATACCTTTGAACTTTTTGATCTCCTTGGAGAGCAGATGTTTGTCCAACTGTCAATGAGTGAAGTTTTTGTAACATTTTCCCATGTCAAACCAAGATATATATATATATATATATATTTTCAATAGTGAAATTCATAATGCATTTTTGCCCTCAGATCCCGGCACTTTATGGGAGTTGTTCTTGCGCATAGACACAATGGTCCTTTCTGGTATGATTAACTCAGAGGAAGCAACTCACCTTAGAAAAGTGATTGTGAACTATCAGATCTCCATACATGATGCATTTTATGAGATACAGCACAAAAAAGACATTGAACTGCTGTCTGAACTTCATCATTTTTCAGAAAAAATAACTAGGTACATCAAATATCTCTGCACTTGCTCAAGCCATTTATATGCTTTGAAACTTTTGATTGGTTATAAACTCAAAAACATCACGGTGCATTTTAGTTTTTTGCTAGCAACATAGATCTTCTTCACATGGATACATTGAAGTTTGAAACATATAACCCATGCAATTTCTGTCATGAATGCTGCAACTTGGAGGTTTTGTTCAATGCATCATCTCAAGAACTATACTTATGAATTGCAGAAAAGGTATGCATATTGTGCATATTTGTTGTGAAATGGAGCCAATTGCCTCAGTTGGATCCTTGGCAACATATGTCACTGGATTGTCGTGTGCATTGCAAAGAAAAGGTTATTTGGTGGAAGTCATTTTGCCCAAGTATGCAACTCTGCCTTGCTATAAAATTTCAATTTCAAAATCATGTGTTCTTTTTTATTAAAATCGGATGTTATTTCAAATTCATGATTACCCTTACAAATGGATTAACAAAGCCAGATTATGGAAATGGAAATTTGTGAACCTCTTTTACAGGTCATATTTGGATTTATTTGCTTGAACTATTTCTCATGGCATGAACAAGATTTCCTAGTACCTAACCTCGTGCCTGAGTGGAGATAATATCAGCCATTTCTTTCATCACTCAACCATATGGTGAGAAGAGTATTGGCCTTTGTTCCTTGGTGATTAAAGGAGCATAAATCTTATTTATCTCTGGCCTGATTTTTCTCCTTTTCTTCCCCCGAGGATAAAACTATGGCCTGAAATTAAAACCATAAGAAATAAACCTGCCTCAGTGATTTTTTACCCTTTCTTAAGTTCAACTTTAAACTTGATGGCATTGAACTTCCATTAATAGAATTAATGTTGGATGGAAACTTTGAGCTTTGGCTTAAATGGAAACCACTTGATGCCAGGTATACAATAGCAGACAATGGTGCTCTTCAAGAATTCCGCAAAACAGAATTCGAGTTTGATTCTTATTTTGGAGGCTGCTGGCATAAAAACAGAGTATGGACAGGGTGAGATGCTAATATGTTGGTTTATTAGTTTATTTATTTATTTAGCATAAGTTTTCAGTCATTTTCTGATGGCTTTATTTTTTTGGCTATTTCTCAAACCAGATTGTTATGATGAAGAACCTTTGTAGTCTCAATTTAACCATCTACATCTTTATTTTACATTGTTATTTTGCTGACTGGTCATCTTTGTCTGACCCAGTGTTCTCTATGGTATTGGAGTTACATTAGTGGAGCCTTTAAACAATGCAACATTTTTCAACCGCAATAACATATATGGCTATCCTGATGACTTTGAACGGTAAGTGTTCTTGTTTTGAAATTTCCATCTAGCATTCTCCATAGACTTCCGGGTCTTGGATTGCTAGTGACAAATACATATGGCAGATTTTGACTGGCACCCTGAAATTTGTTGAATTCATGAATCCATTGGTTGGAATTGTGACCTCTTTTTTCCTTGATGAATCCATGATCGAAATTCATATATGTGATGTTTCTTAAAGTTCACAAGCATTAAAGCTTATTGCTAAGCACAAAAATGTGCTTTTGTATCTTCCTTTAACTGCCTCCATTATGTGGACTGAGTCCTTCTCAATTTTAAATTGGCAATGTTCTAAACCGACTAATCACTAGAAGCCATTTAGTGTGGCACTGTGGCTAATGTTGAAGCGCTTGCTTCTACTTCCTTGTTGAAACTTGTAATGGTTATAAAATTTTCTTGATTATAGTTATGGTAGAATAGACGGTTCTCTTGTTTGGGAACATATATATTAGATGGTTTTGCATATGTTCTTCACCTCCGTCCTCTCTTTTCCATTCTACCAGATTCACATACTTCTCCCGTGCTTCTATGGATTATTTGGTAAAAACTGGTAAGCAGCCAGATGTGTTGCATATACACAATTGGGAAACTGCTATTATTGGTCCACTTTTTTGGGATATATTTGTTCATCAGGTTGGTACCAAGCGGAATCACTTCTACATTCCTTTTATGTAATCCAGGCATTGACGGTTCAAACTGAACAAGGCAACCAGTGAAATTATTTTGTGCTCCAATATGCCAAACTATCTGCGGAATTAATGTCTCAAAACTTACCATTTTTTTTTTTTAAGGGACTTGCTGGCACTCGGGTCCTGTGCACTTGTCATGATTTAACGTCTCAAGTGAGTGCAGCGTGTTGGAGTATAAATAAATTTATTTGTCACCATGTTAATGCATTACAGGCAAAGATTTGAAGAGGGGCTCTTTAGAAAATATTAAGAGGTGGTTTGCTGCGTACATGCGGTGTTTTGAGATTACTAAATTATAATCCAAGTTATGTTATTAATCTTAAATCACCATGTATGTGGTATAACAAACATCCTTCTAATGTTTTCGAGGAGGAGTTGCCAGTTTGCTTAGCTATTTAATTGAAATTATGTTAGGTATTATGCTAAAAAGAAGCTCTCTTCTGATGGCATCTTTTGTTTTTCTAGTGTCTGGAGCAGCCAGAAAAGCTTGCACTCTGTGGACTTAATCCTTCTCAACTTCATCGTCCTGATCGTATGCAAGATAATGACAAGCCAGATCTTATCAATGTTTTAAAGGTCAATCATCTATTTTTAAGATTTGAGTTGCACATACTGATATTTGCTTTATGAAATAATTTAAGTCTTTGGAGGAGAAGTATATGGACCTGGCATATTGTTTTTGCACTTAATGAGATTTTAGTATGGTATCAGCACGATGAAGTCCAAACATCTGTTGGGAAAGACATATATTAGCCCGCTAATAGGTCTGAGATCCTCTTCTATTTTATTTTATTTTTTTGTTTGTGCATAAGCGTGTGTCTAGCTGTGAATGTTTAAACCACAACCACAGAAGATGCAAATAAATGGATAAGTTTATGTGGCGGAATGTCTACTTCGTACATGAGATTATTTGCATGCCAATATGCAATTTTTTTTTTTTTGAATAAATTGGATAAACCACAATATGCATCCTTTCCTGCCTTAAATATTTTGTTTAGTTTTATTTAAATTTACACATACAATTTTTTTTTGGTGACTACACCTTGTCTTTGCTTTTTCATGCAACAAAAAAGTCTTCTTCCCTTTTTCATATCACTCATTTACGTTAGATAAAAAAAAAAAACTTCTCTACCATGACAATTCCTTCATTTTATCTGTCCACAGGGTGGAATTGTATACTCTAACAAAGTTGTTCTTATGCCATCATTTCTCTCAAAGGACAAGATTTTCCATAGTCTAAGCCATGGGTTGGAACCTACACTAGCCATTCATAAGTAGGTCATTTCTCTGATGATCCTATGCTTTAATCTTCGAGATTTAGTCTTCACATGTAACACATAATTTTGGGTTAGTATAATTTGACAACTATCATTTTCTTAGTTATGGATTTAAGACTTACCTTTCACAGGGAAAAAATGCTGATTGCACCTTACGGATATGATAATGCAGTATGGGATCCTTCCTTGGACAAATTTCTTCCTGCAAAGTATTCAGCAGATAATATTGAAGGAAAAGCCACTTGTAAAGATGAACTTAGGCATCATCTTGGTTTCCAGCGACCATCCTCTGCAGTAGTATGTGATGACTAAACTTGTCTGATTATATATTCTGTGAAGAAATTAAAGAATGCCAAGCTTGTGTCTTCTTCTTTATAGTTTTTGATAAATCATTAAATCTCACATTCAAGGTTCAATTCAATGGTATATTAATTTAATTCAAGAATCATATGCTAATCTCTGCAATTATTTTGGGAAAACCAGATTTATCATCTTTAGAGTTTAGAGTGAGATTTGATTATTGGGGTCTATACCTCACTCTTATTAAGACAAATGTGAGATTTCATATCTATATTTTCTCTACTGATTCTGGTGTTTCATCACGTATTACAAGGATGCAAATATTCTTTGTCAGGTTGGGTGCATCTACTCAGGATCTTCAGATTTTGACCTGCTAAGTCTAAAACTAGCGATTATGCATTGCTTGCGAAGGTCTTGTCAGGTTGCTAGTCTGTTTTGTTGTTTTGTTGTGGTTCTTGTCTTTTGATTGCTGATCTAATGGTTAATGTCCACTTATATTCAGTGTGTTCTCTTGGGGCCTAAATTACCAGCTCTTGACGCCATTTTGCAAGCTTTTCAAGATGAATCAATGGTAATACTGGAACTCTCGTATTATTGCTTTATTTATTTGTCTTCAGTCCTCTCTTTCAGTTGGCTTTACAAGGTATTATTGGAGGACTTAATTGGCCTTTGCCAGCCACTTTGGTTCCAAAAATTGTTATATATTTTCTGATGATGGTCACGTTTCTGTTCACAGGATGAAGATGTAAAATTCATAGCAGACTATGATGAATCTTTATTGCACTTAGTTCTTGCAGGCACTGATATCATGCTATGCTGCACATTTCATGATCCTGTGCTACAGATACCGGTATGGTAGCAAGTTATAGTCATCATCAACATTTTATTTTGTCTGACTATATGCAATTGAATTGCTCATGAAACTAATACAACATTTTTCTATATTAAATCTTCAGTCTTCCAACGTAGGTAACTTCATCATAATTAATAGTAATGCACCACATAATTACCTGCCCTTCGGCCTAATAATTATTTTATTTAGAGATGTATCAAACCATCAATCTTCTGCATGAGCCAGTGAACTATAATTATGTCCTTCTATCCATCCTATTTGACTACTGATGTAAAAGTTCAACAGCTCAAGGCAGTGAAGTATGGATCTGCTCCCATACTAATGGACTCGGGAATTGATGAATTAAGGTTTGTTATCATCAAGAACTCAAGAGTTTAATCAGGAGAATCTGAAGGCTCATCTTTTCAATTTATGTTGTTTAAACAGGAAGTCCGAATGGCATGAAGTTGGATACGGATCCAGAGATGACAGGTTTAGTTAATGCTATCAAATACAGTATGTTTAAAGGTTCAACTTAACCGGGCAAACTGTAAAAGACTTTCCTTTGGCTATGCATAATGTATAAGCAGGCCTTCTGGGTTGCATGAGCTTGCAAGTGCATCATTTTCGCAGTACATCCTTTCCACTTATGCAAATATGACACTAAGCCAAGCCCTTGATGAAATCGTAAGAGTTCATTTGACCTTTATTTCCTTTTGAACTTTCTATTAATCAACCGAAAGAAACATGTGTTCTTTATCCAAGCCATTGAATGAAAGTCAGGTCAAGAGGCTGATTCCAAATTTGCAAGAATGAGAAATTTGACCGCTATTTGTAATTAATTTGATCCATTAATGTTGTTTTGTTCTGCAGCTGAACGAGCCATCAAAGTGGAGTAGAAGGATCAGGGAAGGCATGTCCAGAGATTTTTCATGGGATGCTGAGTGTTGTGACATTCATTGTGCAGCTTACACATCCATAAAGAACTTATGAGATGCAGTGCTTCTGCTGGTTGTCCTTCCTTTTTTCTCTCATTTGTTTGGAGATACAGCTGGTGTGTAATTATGTAAATATTATCCTTTGTTGTTTATAATTTGTTCACAATGATAAAAATCTCACAGGCAAATTTGAGAGTAAAGAAAAAAATAAATCCTTAGACAAATTCACTAGTATTTCAGATCATAAAATAATAAAATATATATTATTATTGTATAATTTATAATTTAAGATCTTTTATCATAAAATATATTTATTTGACCCATGTACTTTTATGCCAATGTAGTTTTATTAGATTAGATGAATCCACAATTTGGGTCTCTAATAAAGTAATAATGGCCCAAGGACAATACACAACCTGTTCTGTTAGCTCAACCGGTTAAAGCATTATCCTTACAAATAATAATAATACATAAGCCGCCTACCCAGTTATTCTCTACTAATGTTATCATGTCCCACTGGGACATACGCCGGATAAACCCACGCCACGGAGTCTAAGATGGCGATCCCCGGCTCCAGACGGACTGACGACCATCACGGGCTCGGCCTTCCAAAAAGGGTCTCCGGAGCTACCAGCTCCCTCTTTGCATGTAGCTTGAGATTAAAAAGAACAACCTTTTCTTTTATATATAAAACTAAATTAAACTTGGGTATTAATGATACTAATTCCAAAGTCCCAAAATTATTATTACAAATCATCAAACACTTATTCTAAACACCGCTTCACAAAACAATTTCCATGTTATCAATCAACCTAACTTTTCCGAACCATGCTGCAATACAGATCACAACAGGGCTTTCTATCTTTTCCATAGGTTTTAAACTTTCCTGCTCTACTATCTGCACAAAAAAGCCATAAATACGTTAAGATGATGCTTTCTAAAGCTAAGCTTATGCGGCCGACAATAACTATGAAAAACAAAAACATTATTCATTCGGATCAATAGAGTATTAGCATGTAATCTTGATTACATATATTCAATGAACTTGTCTCTGTGAATTAAAATGAGTCAATGATCAAGACAGCTTTCTTTACCTCAACGTAATCTACCCTCCCACCAGCTTCTGTAATCGTTCCAACCACTGAATTTTTCAATTCTTTGCAGTTAATTTGCCCACCTCTGTGCCTTTGATTTTGTTTGGAACAGAGATTTATTGATGGAGAGGGCCTATATGAATGAGAGAATTTATATTATACAAAATAAATAAATAAATAAACCATCAACCCAATTGTCTATAAACCGGAAATTTTTAAAAATCACCTATAATCTTTTATAAAGATATACATTTTTTTTTCTTGATAAAATAGGTAAACCACAATTTTATTTGAAAGTAAAAAATGAGAAGAGATGAAAAAAAAAACAGATATGAACATATACTTTGTTGAAACAAGCAAAAGGCACATCAAGTCGATTCATGAAGTGTGAAATGTGGTGATTTATGCATTCCATCCGTGGATAAAGAGTTTGGCCAAATAAAAATATATACACAAGGATGGGGAACAGGAAATCATAAGGCTATTTACAGAAGAGAAACTAGAATATCCCAATTTTTGGGCATCTAAATAGAACAAAAGAAAACATTTTCAACAAACAAGTGGGGTAACCAAATACTATGAAGCAAACATTAAATAAGTATTATATTACATTTTACGATGTTGGAAAAAGAAGACATTGCCTGCAGGTTGCAGTATAAATAATTCATTTTTCTAAACAAAGGAAAGAAAATCTATTGATTTGTAGTCTAGCTAATATGAACATCTAACAATAACAAGATCGCTCACGTGCTCATGTTTTGCAAATCATATAACAATGAATGATCATCATAACAATAACAAGCGTGGCTCAATATAACAGTAATTGTCAAACAGGCATTATCTGTTAATAGGATGAATATCTCAAAGTGAAGTACTAAAAGAGATACCTTTTCCCTTTCTTCAGGTGAGAGGTGCACATTGCGCGAGCTCAGGGCCAAACCATCAGCCTCTCTTACGATTTCAGAACCAATAATTTTCACTCCAAAGTCAAGATCACGAACCTGTCGAAATTCATCGAAAATGATTGTATGTCTATATATCAGAAACAAGTAAAAATAAAAAATTTAGAAAATTTAAAGAAGAAGACGAAGAGACATATATGTACCATTCTACAAATAATACGCCATTGTTGGTAATCCTTTTTGCCAAAGACTGCAACATCAGGCTCCACAATATGAAAGAGCTTTGCAACAATAGTAGCAACTCCTCTAAAGAAAACAGGCCTGCTCTTCCCGCATAGTCCCTGTTCCAATCTCCCAACTCTAATCCACGTCTCGTGCCCACACCCATCATCATCATCATCCTCCAAGCACGAAATGCCGGCCGTACCATCATTGGGCGGTCTTGCTGTTGCCGATGGCTCTGCAGCCTGGTGACGGTGCTGGTATTCATAGAGATTGGGGGGACAGAAGACAGCGTCTACAATCCCGGATCGGGAGAGCTTTAGGAGATCACCAGGGAAATCAGAGGGATAGGTGGAGAGATCCTCAGAGGGTGAGAACTGGCCCGGATTGACGTAGATGGAGACGACGATGAGGTCGGCGTAGGCCTTGGCATGGCGGATGAGTGAGAGATGACCCTCGTGGAGGAATCCCATGGTGGGGACGAAGGCGATGTTCCTGCCTGTCCCTCCGATGCTTCCTGGACCACGACCTCATTGCCGAAGCCTCACGGATCACCTCAATCTCCATCTCCATCTCCATCTCCAACTTCTTCTTCTCCATCTCCATCTCCATCTCGCTGATGCAATGGCTCGCTGGGCTTTCGGATCCGATATGGCTTTGCGACCCGCTATAGTATCGGATTCGGATCAACACTTTCTCCGCCGCTTAAATTATATATAATATAAATATAGGTGGTTTATATTATTATATATATATAAATAAAAGCAAAGAGAGAGAAGGAAAGAAACGCAAATGAGAAGGAGCGACTTACAAAATTAAGTGTGATTTCTATCATTTAATAATTAAAAAAGAAGTAGAGAATTCAAAGAATGAGACTGCGAGGCGGCGGCAAATACAGACCAGACAAAGTTGTGTGTGCAGTGGTGGTGGGGCTGAAAGCCACATGAAGAAGATCCCACCTCACCCCTCACCTCACCTCACCTCACCTCACGTACAACTAAAAGAATAACTATATAAAATTCGTTAGATGGATGGTAGGGTAGGGGTAAAGTACATTACTTGGACACAAGCAAACTGCTTGACTTGATTTTTATCTATTTTATGGTATTCTTATTATTTTCATATAAAAGATCAAGACATTTTATAGTATGTTTAGTTGTCATTATGCCTCTCTACTATACTGTTTATTAATGTACAGTAATTGTTTTCTTTTTTGGCTCCTGTTATCTGGAGTGTGGACACAGACACAGTACATACGCATGTGTTCTTCCATCTGCTAGGATGCGCACACCACCACTTGACTTGTCCTCATGTTTCCAAGAATTACCTCTTGGACTCATCACTTACTAAATAAAGTTGGCAGCATTAAGAATTCGGGCATTCTAATTTGGAGATATTGGTCATCTGTTCATCAGGCACACTTGTTTCAAGATGTGTTATGAATTAGTATTTTGGTGGACACTTTGACAGTAATCTTTATCATATGTCTGCTAGATCCATGATTTGGTCAGAGGGTACAACTACAACCAAAACTTCAAATAAAACAGTAACTATTCACATAAGTGATTTCTCAGACTCAAGTAAATACACACACACACACACAGTGTGTGTGTGCGTATATATATATATATGGATTTAAGTTTGATTAGACTGACTAAGACAGTTAGTAAGCAAACAAAAAAAAGGGCAGTGAAATGTCTGTGCGCAATCTAAGCCTACGCTAGCGTAATACAGCAGGCATATATAGATAAAGATCTCATGCATACACAAAGCAACCTGATAACATTTGTTAGAGCAGAAGAGAGCCTCTCTTATGCTTTCTTTTCCACGTTTGTTGTCGTGCTGCCTGCTTCACCCATTCTCTCTCCAGCACTATTCCCTTCTGGTTGAGAATCAGCAGCGTCTTTCTCTTCTGATGTACAACCTCCCGGCTGACTGCAAGGAGTGCCAGAATCATCTGGGTTGTGCTCAACTGTCTGTGGAGAAGCAAAATCACGCTCCTCACACTTGGCAAGGACCTGCTGGAGCTCATCATGCAGAGAAAGGGCTTCAATCAGCAATGGTTCATCATCAACTGTTGTTTCTATGATTCTCTGTAACATTGGCTGTGCATCTTTGCATTTCTCCAGTATTGTCATCATTAGTTCATCCTGCACCTATGACAGACTGAATGTTACCGAATCATATTCTGAAAGCCAGCAAGACAATCACTGCTGCACTACATAATACATGAGAAAATGAGCAGACGAATTTTGAGCATCCTTTATCGTGTGAATTTGAAGGTGAACCTGTCCATTGACAATAGTACTTCCTTGGCAATATAAGCTCACACCATTGCCATATGTATGTTCCTGAGATTCTAATACATTGCAGAAGAAGTGAAAGTATAACAGTAAAAGTACCTTGATGGGCTTCTGTTGTGGTACAGAGTTCAGGATGGAGGCAAGAATATCGATGCTGTTGCGAGTTACAACAAGAATTTCCTTCTTCTCCTCCACGGGAAGTCCCTCACTTTCATAGAAAGCCTCATTTGAATCAAAGTCATGCTCATCTATGTTTGAATAGGGGTACCTTTGAGGAATAGCCAGAACTCTGCGCTCATCAGTGCCATGAGTGAAAGGAGAGTTCCCATCATCATGTAAAGCATCAGGCATCTGCCTTGCCTTTAAACTCTGCATTCAAGCAACTCACCAGCTCAGGATAATTCTGGCACAATTTACATCAAGGAAGGAAATTCATGAAAGACAATCAACTGAACTAACCAAATAAGTCTGTCTAAAAACAGGTAGGTAGGCGAGATCCACAGACTTGCCCCATGCCTCAATCAGTTGGAAAGCTATCCTGCGGTTTTCTTGATGGGTCTGTGGATTATCAAACATCAACACCATTTCATCCAGAAGCTTCTCAGATGCCACCTCAGAGAACACTTTGTCACAATTCATAGCACATGTCTCCAACAGTTCAAGACTCAGTCTTTGGCTCTTCACATTTTTACCAGCAATTTTCTTTTTTATTGCCCTGACAACTTCAGAACCATTGAATTCATCGCTGTTAAGTAAATTGCATATCTTCAAATTAAGACCCCAGTTTGGCTCTTCCAAGATTCTCCGATGTAGCTTCATCCACCATCTTCGCCTCATGTGACTGTCCCTGAAGAATCTCCTTCATTTTCCCACTAACTTTTCTACCCATTTCAGCACCCCCGACCTTCAATCGCTTCACCCCCAATCTTCAAACGCTCCCCCAAGCCAGATAGCTTCAGCTTGTCCATTTTGGGAATGACAACAAATTACTCCACCCCAAAACAGAAGCTTGCAAATCAATTACTATACTTACTCAACAAACTCTGGCTTATCCTATATCCTACTTGGACACCTTTGGTTTTTAACAATCTATACATAGCATGCAAAGAAAAATGTCAAGACTACCAGAATGTACAGCCTTGGAAACATCAAACATTCAGATAACCATATGAATTTAAAATCAAACTTGAACATTCTCAGAACCGAGAAATTTAAAGAGAAAGAGCATTTCATGTTGTCATTCTATTCTAAAGCTTGAAAATACATAATCGCGGGCGCGCGCACACATACACACAGAAGTCAAAACACAAATAGTTTGAAAGAACAAATTGTCAATCTAGTTGGCAGTCAAGTTAAGATCAGACTTTTCTCCCAATTTTCCTTCACTGGAAAAGAAGATGAAGAAGAAGAAGACAACTACTTTTCATGTGTTAAGAAACCACTTAATTTCACAAATTTCAGGCCTGAAAAAGAAGCACAATAAAAACCACCATCATCCACCAAAGCACAAAAGCCCTAATCCCGGCAGAATACACACGATCACGATTGATTAATTAACGACAAAAAATGTTATAAAACTGAAAAGAGAAAGTGATGCTTCAGAGTATACCCAGGGATGAGATGCAAAGAGTGTGGGAAAGCACGCACCTTTCGGGGAGAATGAGCAAGAAGGGCGCGATCTGAACCGAAGAGCGAGAGCAAGAGCAAGAGTTTCGCGAAGAATAGTGGGTCATTTTCTCTAAACGGAAAAAGGGAAAGGTGTCAACTTTCAGATCATGACACGTGGAGCGAAAAATGGATGATGTCCATTAGATATTTTTCTTATATATATATATATATAACAGTATGTGATTGTGTCAAAAGGGAGCAAAGTCACGCCCGAATCCGATCTCTCTGGATGTCAAAACGGATCCGAAATGGAGCGAGAATGAAAGGTTCCAAGGAGCTGATCATCCACTTGCGGCCCAAGGAACTCCAGGCTTCTGCGGACAGAGGAGGAGACATCCTCCAATTTCTCTCTGGCGCCATCTGCAGCTGAGGAGAACCAAGACATGAGAGATCGATCAACTTTCATAATAACACATAAGACATGCAAATAATTGCCATTGAAGATATAATTATTTCTAGCGAGCCAAATATTCCAGATAATAGCTTTTGCCACCCAAACTCTAGCATCCCGCAGATTGGGACGCAAGGATAGCCTCCAGGTCCCCCAAAGTTCATACAGTTTTGATGGAGGGGAAGGGAGATCGAGTAATTTAACAAAGTAATCCCACACATGGTTGGCAAAGTGGCAGTGTAAAAAAAGGTGGTCCACCGTTTCTGTTCCAGCATGGCAACGTAAGCAAGTAGGCAATTTGTTGCATCTCCTACGGGCCAGGTTTTCAAGTGTAAGTATCTTGTTCTGCTAGGCTAACCAGTTGAAGAGGTTGACTTTCTTCGGGCAGTTGTTGCGCCAGAAGAAATTTGCCACCGGACATCGCAAACCTCCGTCGATCAGGAAGTTATAGAAGGATTTGACCGAGAAGACACCGTTTCCTGTGAATTTCCATCTCTTCGAGTCCTTCCTCTCACTAACCCCATTAGAGGCCCACATGGTTGCCTCCTGTTAAATTGTTAATAAGTATGATATTATTCTTTATATATCACAGGTATATATACACACACAAGCAATGAGCAAGAACGGATCATTCAACTACTCTATGACATGGAGTTTCAATAGGAAATCTGTACCATAATTTAAAAATTGTTCTTATTATCACTATACCATGAAGTTTTATATTTTTATTAAAGAAAGAGGTGTAAATCTTCTTTATATTAAAAATTCTTTGGTAAATTAAAAAAAAAAATAAATTGATGATTTGGATTTTTACTTTATTTAATAAATGCAAAGGATTCGCGAGATTCACGTGTCTTGCCTTGTGGATAAAGAAGAACAGGGCAGAGAAGCAGAAGAAGCCGTTAAGGGAAATGGCCACCACCGCCGTAGCATCTCCCTTTCCATCCCTTCGCTCGCGCGATTCCCATCTTTCTCGCCTCCTATCGAAGCCTCCATCAACAATCAATGGCGGGAGGATCAGGAAGTCCATGCCAATCCCCGTCAAAGCCAAGCAAACTGCTCAAAATAACGCCCTTCAGTATCGAAAGCTCGGCGATTCCGACCTCCAAATCAGCGAAATCACCATCGGAACAGTTAATAAACTATTCTCTTCTTTACATTTAATTTAACTTTTTTGTTTTCTTTCTTTCTTCTTCTTCTTCTTTCGATTCTTCACGTCCTGCAAATTAATGGCATATATTTCAGATGACGTTTGGTGAGCAGAACACAGAGAAGGAGGCCCATGATATGCTCAGCTACTCCTTTGAGCAAGGCATCAACACTATTGATACTGCTGAGGCTGTGAGTTCTCCGCATTCTCTCCAATGTGCTAATTGTTTGTTTGTTTTTCTTTTTTTGGACTCATCCAGTGTTTGTTCTGCTTGTTCATGCACGAAATATGTTTGTAGAAATGCTAGCTTTTATTTTGACTAAGATCACCAAGTTTCTTTTGTTCCTCCCTTTTTTTTAGTACCCAATCCCTATGAAGAAAGAGACACAAGGAAGGACTGATCTTTATATAGGCAGCTGGATCAAGTCTAGACCCCGTGAAAAGGTGCTTCTTTTTCTTGAATTTTAATGTTAATTATTTGATCACCATCACCTTCAGTGACAGTGAATTCTTGCAATATTTTTTTTTTTTTTAAGAAAAAAACTGATCTTGTTTTAGGTGATTTTGGCGACAAAAGTTTGTGGTTATTCGGAGTGGTCAAGTTACATTCGTGACAATGCAAAGGTTTTACGGGTTGATGCTGCTAACATAAAAGAGAGTGTAGAGAAGAGCCTTAAGCGCCTCAATACAGATTACATTGACTTGCTGCAAATACACTGGTTAGTCTTTTGCTGATGTTTGTGTATTGCTATCAATAATTACATGTTGTTTATTTGGTTTTTAGTTTGATGACTACATCATATTTGGGATTTGATTTCAACTGTTGTGTTTTACATGATTTATATTAATCTAAGAACTTGCTTTCCTTTTCAGGCCAGATCGTTATGTACCGTTGTTTGGTGAATTTAACTATGATCCATCAAAGTGGAGGCCAAGTATACCGATTTCTGAACAACTTAAGGCTTTTCAGGATCTCATTGACGAGGGAAAGGTAATGCTTATCTTATCGAGATTTCACGTTCTAACAATGATAAGAAATATGTATCCTCTGGTATGTATCTCCTATTTTGTTTTATTTAATGCTATGTGATAACCTACTATTATTCAAAAAAAGAAAAAAATCTCCATGATAAAACTATCAACTTTTATCCAACTACCATATATCCCTTAGATTATAAATGCTTGAGAGAGACTTTTGATATATATGGTCTCAATTCTGCCCTTGATTCCAGATTCGATATATTGGAGTTTCAAATGAAACTTCTTATGGAGTAATGGAGTTTGTACATGCTGCAAAGGTCGAAGGTCTTCCAAAGATTGTCAGTATACAAAATAGCTACAGCTTGCTCCTTAGGTGCAGATTTGAAAGTAAGCCATTTTATATAATCACTCTGGTGACCTTTGTCATCAGATTTAGTGTTCTGTGTTCCAAGCTCGTACTTTGCCAACTGCAGTGATTTGTTTTCTTTTTTTCTTCTCTGCATCAGTTTCTTTTATATATTAAAGTCAGCATAAATTAATGTTGGTTCAGATAGAAGGAAATAATTCTTGATGTCTTGTTAAATTCTGGTAGTTCAGCAAGTCCAGCTAATTGAGGATCTTAAATGTTTAATTCATTTTTTGCACGGTGAATTATATAATAGAGAGAATAGAGGTACGTACTTATATAAAAGTCATCCTAATTTTATCTTATTGCAGTTGATCTTGTTGAAGTATGCCACCCCAACAACTACAACATTGGGTTGCTTGCATATTCCCCGTTGGGTGCTGGAACTCTCAGTGGAAAGTATCTAGACATCAACTCTGAAGCCGCAAAAAAGGGAAGGCTCAACCTCTTCCCTGGTTACATGGAAAGATACAACAAAGCTTTAGCAAAGGTTTGACATCTCTGATTCAAATTAGTCACACAAGACTAGTATCTTATATAATGCCCATAGAAATACGAAATACGATTGAATGCTGATGCATAACCACAAGCATGCCTCCTTGATTAATTGCTTTTAAAGGAGTTTACTGCATCATGAGCAAAGCAATCATGTGTGTCATCAATGATAATTATTTTATGACAATAGTTCTATCTCATATTTTAGGAAGTTACCAAGCTATATATTGAGCTGGCTAAAAAACATGGATTGACCCCTGTCCAACTTGCTCTGGGATTCACACGGGACCGTTCGTTTGTGACTAGTTCCATCATTGGAGCAACCTCGATGGAACAGCTAAAGGAGGACATTGACGCCTTCACTGCAACCACAAGGCCATTGCCACCTGAAGTAGCAACTGGCATCGCAGATATCTTCAAGAGACACAAGGATCCAGCCATTATTTGATTCTATCAAGCCAATTTCTTTGTGACTTGTTTTGTTTAATGAACCAGCAATTTGAATTTTGTCTTGCTGCCCTATTATTGTTTTTTTTTTTTTTAAATGGATAAGCCGCATATATTATAACATCCACCCGACAGGGTGGACAACACCAACACCGATCTTTATTGTTACTAAGCTGAGCAATTATACTTGAACTTAGATTTTATAATATATACTTTCAGCCATTGTTCAAACTCATCTGCGGACTTTGTTTTCTTGTGTTCTTTAACGATTTTGTGGCAGTAGATAGATAGACGAATCTTTGACTCGATATAACTGTTTATCCGCTATACATTGAAATTTTTAGGGGGTAAATCAATTCACGGAATCCATGCAATAGTGTACTTGTCTTTCTTTTAATACACTCTTTGTCGGATGGTGCAATATATATATATATATTTTAAACTTTAGCATCAACTATAATTTTTATTTTGGACTTAATCAAACCGGAATTTTTTTTTTACAAAAGTCGAAAAACGATAAATCAAAAGACAAATGGATATAGAGGTGCACCAGTTACGGTGGCTTGATTGATCTTTTGGGATAAACTCTCTATCATGCAACCTTGGAATTGAGAACAATAGGTATTTCTCACAAAGAACTTGGAATTGAGAACAATATGTATTTTTTACAAAAAAAAACTGTCACAAAAGACCCAAAAAGTGAATTGTAATATGGAAAATTTGAATTTGAGACCAATCATTAACATGTGTAATTATCAATGGACCAGCCAACACGGTTCCTAAGCCGGATTTTAGGAACTCTTGAAACTGGAACTGAGTTGAGATTTGGCATGTACGAGCTCAAGTTCAAACAAACTAAAATTTGTAGCGGAAGTCGAGTTGGACTCACAGCTCGTCATTAGACTTGGTTTGGGTTGTGACTCGGTGAAATCCTGGTCCCTGTGAACCAAAAAAAAAAAAAATGGCGGAATGACACTGGGCCCATTCCCAAATCGGTCCAGTGTCATATCATATATAGCTTGTCACAAAGATAAATCCCACTTGGCCTGCTCAGCATTTCCGAGGGCGAGCGAAACCCTCGACCTCCACTGGAACTCATCTCCAATGTCCGGCACTCTCCATCTCGTCTCCGGAAACGTCTCAGGTATTGAGGATCACCCTTATTAAGGGATTCCATTCCTTCATCTTTCAGCTCCTATATTTGTCTCCTTCTTTGGCGTTTTGATGGCCTCGCTTGATTTCATCCCCTTTTTTTTTATGTCTTTTTAGATTTTTTCTTTCAATTTTTGCTCCGCTGATGTTGTATTTTAGGTAATATAATCTGTGAATATGTGTTTATAATTATAGACATGTGTGTGCTTTTCGTTTCAAGTGGATAGGATTTTTTTCCCTACTGCTTCTTTGGCTCAAGAATGGATTGATGTTTTGCTGATTTTTTTTTTCGCTTCTAATTCATGAGATAATATAGAAATACTTGATGTGAGTTTCACTTTTTATTGAAAAATATATATTATATATACGTTTGAACTGGCTTTATCTTCAGTTTTGCATTGCCTACTGCTGTCTTCTGCTGCTTCATAAGCTCATACCGATCCGTGTTTGCATCCTACGAGATATCAGTTTTTTTTGGTGTATTCTTAGTTTGTCATGATTTCACCAGCGAGTGGTTTGAACTCGTGACTATGTTATATCAAATCTTGGAACTAATTCCGTTATGTCTTATGGTTTGCTGCGAGTTTCTCTAAATCCATAATTAGAATCTGATGCTGGTGTCTTCCTCTCTTTTTTATGTTTGTCTTGATTCTGATCAAGTATATAGTTCTGAACTGTCTGTTTTTTTTTTAATCTGTTCCCCATCATCATTGCAATTTTGGTTTCAGAACATATCTATATTATAGGCTTCCTTTTGTTTTAACTAGATTATTATACATGTAGCAATGTGTTTTATGCTAAGGAGCCTTTAAAGAGATTAAAACGTCAAGCGTATTTCACCTGGCAAAGTGATTGGGCCATACAGGTGGTTGAATGCTATTTTAATATTTTGTTTGCTAGAAATTTATATTGACTGTCTTTTTTCACTTTACCGTGTAGCATATGTGTTTTGAGGTTGCTTCTTAATTTCACAATATAGTTTCTCCACCAGAGTGCTTCTTCTGATTCAATGAGAAATTTTTACTTTTATGAATGTAAATAATTCAAAAAACAATATTTTGGAACAATAACCATTATCCCTTTTCACTTGCATGAACGTAGACCATGCTAATTAGCTTGAATTACTCAGACTTCTGCTTTCTCTTGAAGCATATATTGCATATACTCTATCAATGTGATCAACAAGTTTTATTTCATTTTCATCTCAATATATCCAAATCTATAAGATGTAAAAGCATGCTAGCACAAGGAGATCAATATTACTCTTCTGGCTTTTTTCAGCATGGAAAATGCTAAAAAGAGGCCCGATTAAGCTATTTCAATTTTCTATTACATTGGCCTGCGATCAGTTTCTGTTGGACTGTA
Organism: Dioscorea alata; assembly: GCA_020875875.1. NCBI lineage: Eukaryota > Viridiplantae > Streptophyta > Magnoliopsida > Dioscoreales > Dioscoreaceae > Dioscorea > Dioscorea alata. The sequence continues at coordinate 19,244,551 of CM037021.1, read as the reverse complement.
AAGAAGATTGTGGTGGAAATTACTGTTATTAGTTTTTTTGGAATACAAACTTTTCTGCAATCATCAAACACACAAAGAAATAGAGAGATTGATTTTTCTTTGTTTATTTATTTATTTTGTGGCCAGCTTATGTGATCTATGATGGCAAATGTATTCCTTGCCCAGGGGCATCTGCAAGAGCAGCTCCACCTCTTTATTCTTCTCCTGGATTAGGCATACTCTTTCATAGTGTTAATGTCATTTCAAAAAAGTTTCCTGCTTATGGTGTGAGGAGGCCATTTTTAGCATGTCAAGCAAGTTCCAACAGCCATAGAAGGAACCCGGATTTCTCAAGGCAAAACAAAGGCATCTCTAAAGGCAGGGGAAGGCAATTCCAAGGTCAAGACAATTCTCAGAATGTTGAAGATGGTGATGTACTGTCCTCCAAAAATGGGCCACTAATTTCTCTTTCTGGCAACCAAAGGTATCAAGCTACTGCTACTCCAGGTAAAAGGGAGAGGGAGATTGTTGAGCTCTTCAGAAAAGTCCAAGCACAGTTACGTGAACGAGCAGCCATTAAGGAAGAGAAGAGAATTGATGCTACACAGCAAGGTCAAAGTGAGAGAGGAACTGTAGATTCCCTTCTCAAGTTATTGAGGAAACACTCGGTTGATCAGGACAGAAAGACTTCTGAAGAAGATGATGATAATGACCTGCTGGACAGAAGCAATCCATTTGAGGATGAGCGAGTCCCAAACTTCTTTGATTCTAATAATATCAATGAAGAAGTTAATGCACCAGAACCTGCTCCAAACCGCAGGCCAGCTTCAAATTTCAGGCGGAGATCTCCTGTTCCAAGGGTGAAATTTCAACCAGTATTTGCAGCAGATGAAGTTGAAAATGCTATTTCCCTGTTGAATACTCAGGGAAAGAAAGGATCTAGTATTGATGCGCCTAATAGATCTGGTACAACTGATCAAATTGTGGATTCGGTTTCTTATGTAGAGCCCAATGGAGTATCTTTAGATGTTCCATCATATTCTTCCGAGGATGATGAAACTTCTTTAGAGTTTACTGAAGAAACTACAGAACCAATGGGGCGTGGACATGCAAAGTCTCGAGGCGTCAAAGGTTCTTCAAAGATGAAGAAGAGAAGTTCTGGAACAGCTGATCAAGAAGTTTTGGATTCGGTTTCTTTCACTGAGCCAGAGCCGGAGCCGGAGCCGGAGCCAGAGCCGGAGCCAGACGAATTATCATTAGATGTTCCATCCTATTCTTCTGATGCCCATGAAATCCTGGAAGAAGTTGCAAAATCATCAGTTTTAGAGCCTAGTGACTTGAGCTCCTTGAAACTCTCAGAACTGAGGGACGTTGCAAAATCTCGCGGTATCAAAGGTTATTCAAAGCTGAAGAAAAGTGATCTTGTTGAACTTTTAAGTGGAGATGATGTCTGATAACTTGGTGTTTAGGCATTAATAATGTTTTAATTCATGCATCGGCTCCACTGTTTGTTTTCATTCCATCATCTGTATTTCTTTCTAGTTAGTTTTTATTTTTATTTTTATTTTTATTTTTATTTTGGCAGTTTTGGGACTAGAGGGACTAACAATGGAAAGAAATCTATCTTTGTTTGTTATTACGTTTGTCTGACATTTTAAATGTTGCTTGTCTCGGTTGGTTTAGTTTCTTTCCATTCTATAGCATCTACCAGGAAACTGCAGTGTCTCTGGGTTTGCAATCAAGTGGGTCAACGTTCCTTAACCTTTAAGAAACAAGTCAACTATAATAGTTTTCAAAAGTAAGCAATGAAAAAGGGGACCAATTGTATTCCGATCTTGCGAAGCGGGAGAGGTCCATATTTTATTTCTAGAGGAATTTGTAAGTAGGTATTAGATAATTTATTTTTGTTTCTCAACCAATTATTTATGACTTCTAGTGATATATATATATATATATATATATATATATGTATTTTTTAAAAAGTAAATCTAATATAAGTCTGAAGTAAATATTTTTTTTTATATTCAAAAAGAGTTATTGTGATATTATTTCAATATTTTCAATAAAGTAAATATCACTTTAATATTACTAATAAATTTGTATAATGAGGTATATCTATGCACTGTTATAGTTTACTACTTTACTTATTATTATTTTGATTTATCTGTTATTTCTATTGTCTTTTGATTTCAAAGGAGTAATAGTTAAAAAAATATATATATATATATGTGTGTGTGTGTGTGTGTGTGTGCGTATGTATAATTAGATATAGATAATTGGAAGGAACGCCCGTTCCGTTTCATAGGGCTCAAATTTACCGCAAAAATATCATTTCTAGGGTTTCTCAATGGGTGCTGAGCAATCGAAGGAGGAGCTTGTCTATCAGCAAGTGAATTACGGGAACGTCGAAGGGATCAAAGACCTGCGCCGGAAGGGCGCCGGGCTTGAGGTTATTCGTCATTGCTTTCATCTCCATTGATTTTTTTTTAATCGTGAATTCGGATGAATGATAGGAAATATAGTGCTTTTTCTTTGTTTTAATTCATGGTTGAATTTATTGCAGTATGTTGACAATGAAGGGAAGACGCCATTAATTCTGGCATGCTTGAGAGCTGATCTTTTACACGTCGCTGAAACTTTGATTCAATTGGGTGCCAATGTTAATGCTTACCGCCCAGGTAATCCATCTTAGCGAAAATTTCAGTTTTTTGTTTTTGTTGTTGTTGCTGTTGTGACGGTGTGATGGATTAATTATTGAATTTCTATGAATGCGAATTTTTTAAAACTTTGATGTGTTTGATCTCTGGAGTTGGTCTCTGTTGTAATGTTTAATGGTTCGTTTTGCCATGCAGGGAGTCATGCTGGAACTCCGTTGCATCATGCTGCAAAAAGAGGCCTTGATCAAACTGTTGCTCTCCTTCTTTCTCATGGAGGTGTGGTTGAATTTTTTTTTTAATTTCGATTATGAACTGAGAGAGTATTGAATTTGACATGCTTGTTAGTTTGATTTTTATCTCAGCAAACCCTCTAGTGATGAATGATGACTGTGAGACTGCCCTTGATCTGGCAAGAGCAAAGGGCCATATCCATGTGGTTCGCATGATAGAGGTAGTCTGCTTTTGTATTGATAAATATCTCTATTGTTCTGTTCTTCATATGCTATTCTGTTATCTCAGAGCATTTGTTCAATAACCCATGTGTTTAGAACTATATCTGCCTTTTCTCTGGCTGGCTGCGGGAGCTTTATGGACCAAGTTTTTTAGAGGCATTAGCTCCTCAATGGGTGTCAAGGAAAATGTATGTACTTTACCTTTCATTATTTATTTGAATTCTTTTTCATGTTATTCTGCATTCATTCTCTTCATCGCTTAGTTTAAGCTTTTGCTGCATTAACAGATTTCTTGAATCTCATACCCATTTTAATAATTGTAATGCTTAGTTTAGTCATCCATGACTTGAGATTTAATAATATGCTGTAATTCTTTTTCTTAATACAGATGGGCTGTGGTCTTACCTTGTGATTCACGCAACTTGATGAATCCTAGCAAGTTTGATCTTGCTATTTATCCTGACTTGCAGGTTTAGTACAGAAGCTTTATTTCAGACTGTCTTCATTTTAAAATGCCAAATTATAAATGGAATCAAAACATGACTCTTCCACTTGATTATCCTGACTTGCAGGTTTAGTACAGAAGCTTTGCAGGTTAATGCCAAATTATAAGATCAATAAATGCCATGTACTTTTTTGATTTAGTTAAATGAAATCAAAACATGGCTCTTCCACTCAAACAAACAGAAAAAGGCTATGTATGTGTGTGTATATATATATATTGATTCATTTACTTAAAACTCTGGTCTCACTACCTTGAAATTAGAAAATAATCACATATATCACTTGGCATCCCTCTCCGCAGATGATAATTTTGGCAATGAATTGTTGGTGCTTGCATTTTCTTTTGCTAAGATATATTTCTACAAACAGGCTGCCCAACCACGGACTCGTGTTGCTCTTTGGAAAGCTCAGATTGAAGAACCCAAGTTCAATCAGGCAGATCCTGCGTTACTTATTGTAGATAAGGCCACAAGTACGTCTCTGATGTGTTCTTGGATGCTTGGTATTTATTTATTTGATCTTATGCTTTAACAGAGGCACAACAAAGGGAAGGGTTATTTTACATAAATCCTTTTTGGCGTAACATATTCTTTTGTTGTTGAACATAATTGTATGAACCCCACGATAGTAAACTTTGGGAATCAGGCTTGAACCAAACTAAAAGCTGCGGTTCATAATTTGGTTCCTCTGATGAGTTTTCTCCATAGGATATAGCATGGCTACTGTAACCTATGGTAAAAGGGTGAAAATGATTATCTTTAACTAAAATAGGGTAATTTGAAATGGTTTTTGCCTGTGACTAGTTGCTGATAGCTTTTGCTTGTCCGTACAGAATCACGATTCAAGTTCTTGGCGGCACTGGAAGGTGACAAGCAACAGCTGCAAAGGTTTTACGATGCCTGCAAAGGAATCCGCTCGGTAATTATTGTCGTACCATTAACCTGCAAAGCTTTTGATGCTCATATAACATCTCCATGGCTGATTCTTTGACTCGGATTTATTGATCTTATATTTAACTGATCATGCACAAGAAACTTGTCTGTTATATATTTTTTGGTGAATGGAAGCCCTTGTTCTAGGCTTTTTTTGACTCCATAGTTTAAACTTGGATGGGTGCCCAGATCTCTCTTGGGTCTGCCACTGCATTGCAACTTAGAAGATTAGTTCAGGAATTAGCTGTGTACTTAATATTGGGGTGACGTATTTGTCATAAGTTTCAAGCTACTACGATGCATTCACATTAATGTTGCACAATTTCATTTCATGTGCTTAAGAAAAAGCCTTCTTCTGCAGCACATTGCCAATCCATCTACACCAGTTGGTTTACCTGTGACCAATCAATTGCAGTCAAATCCCCAAACTTCAACAGCTCCTGCAGCTGCGGGTGCACCTATTCCAGGCGAAGATGTAGAACTAGCCATGGCTATAAATGCCTCTATTCAGTCAGCTATAGCAGAGGGAATCCCACCACTCAGTGATGTCCAACCAAACACCAATAGTAGCAACACTAATGGTTGGGGAAATCCATCTAGTGATGCTTCTTACAATGGATGGGGTATGCCAGATGCAACTCCATCATCCAAGAATGCTCAAACACAGGTAGTAGAGACACCTGCTTCCAGTTCATATAATGGGTGGGCTGCTCCTCAGAGTCAGATGAACAATCCACCAAATACTCAATCCATGTCGGAGGCTCCTCCAGTGCCATCTGCTTCTCCATCTGCTACTCCTTCTGCACCACCAGTACCAGATGATGAATTTTATAATGGCCCAATTCAGTATCCTTCAATAGATTCTACTCCTGTTAATCTGACTGTGCCACCTCTAGATATCCAAAGTGGAAAACAAGGAGCCAAGGACTCTTCCACAGGTAATGACTCCTCAGGTTCATGTGTTATATGTCTGGATGCTCCAGTGGAGGGCGCATGCATTCCCTGTGGCCACATGGCTGGGTGCATGTCTTGTTTGAAGGAAATCAAAGCTAAGAAATGGGGATGCCCTGTTTGTCGCGCTAAGATTGATCAAGTCATAAGGTTGTACGCAGTTTGAGTAAAGCCAGAAGATAAAAAGTTGATTGTTGTTAATCCCCAGCAGTGTCTATACATATTCTGGATTGCATTGGAGTGGCCTTACATGTATATGATTTTCTTTAACTTGAACCTGTTTATGCATCATATTATGTGCTGTGTGTCATGTGTGCAAGAAAAATGGCAATTATTTCTCAATAAGAGTAGTATGATTTTTGCATGTCATTAGTCTGTTTGTTTAGTGTTGCGCCGAGGCTTCTCCCGAACATTCATTTTGATTCACAGAAGTTATAGCAAATCAAGTGCCTGTCCCTATCCCTATCTGGGCTGACATTCAGCTCCATTTGTTGCTTGCTCTATTTGGGCCTCAACGTCAATGATAAACGTACCTATACATCAGTCATGTTCCTCACAAATACTCCAAACATGGATAGTAAAAAATAAGAATGATGAAAAACGCAATAATGACATATTAATGGAATAAAATAAATAAACGTAATAATGGATGACAATTGAATGACATAAAGAAATAAATAAATACATACTAACGCCCCACATAGCGAGCTGTTGTGATAGTGAGCTATATAAATTCTTTAGAATTAAAATAACTTTTGACATGATGAAGTCCTTGTTCGTCCTAAAAGAGGACATACATTAAGTGCTAAATACAAGAATTCATCAGTACCAAGAAGCTATGCTACAAATCCTAGACCAGTGAATGGTAAATGGTGGGTGGAGAAGGGATGAGGAGGAAGAGGGAGGAGGAGGGGTTGATGTCTGGTTATCCTCCCAAAACCTGTTGACCAATCAATCCTAGCAGCAGCAGCAGCAGCAGCAGTAGCCGACTGATAAACATTAAACCAGATGAACAAAGAGCAAAAGCAAAGGACAAAGTGGGGAGTCAGTCCCAAAGCACCAAATTGAGTTATCAACCCATCATCACTAGTGAAAGCAAACATAACACATGGGTCTAACCCTGTTTGCTACTGTATCTTAAAACCATAGGACACCTCCAGCATTAACATAGGCATCCCTTAGACCCTCTGTTACCCTCCATGTGGATTCCCTTCTTGATTAGACCTCTCTCTCTCTCTCTCTCTTACAAAATAAAACTCTCTTCCATGATCCATCCTTCACTAGTCATGTGATATACAAGAATATCACATATGCCCTCCTAAATTTAGTTTCTTCTTTATATCAATATATGTCTTCATATATATATATAACACTGAAATGAACAATTGAAATGTTGCAAGTTAAATCCACATGGATAACTTCTCCTCCTTTTATTATGAAATGAAGAGGGATTTGAGTTGAGCGATGGATGAGTAATAGAAATAGAACTAGAACTAGATGGAGTTCCTTCTTCTTTGTTCTTCATGAGTCCCACAGTAGTAGTAGTAAGTGAGTGGAAGTGGGGCCCATGGTATAAGGGTCCAAAAGAAGAGTCCGGCCCCTACCATGCCCCCCATGCCTGCCTGACGATACTAGTGATTTCCCATAAAAACCCCCAGTTCAACAAGCCCCCCTCCCTCACCGCCCAACGAATATACTACATTAACAAAAATAGTAAACAATAGGATCAGCAGTACGTACGGACGGGTCAAAGACAATTACAAGTCATGCCATATTAGGCAATTTTTTTTAAAAAAAAAATCAAAAATATCAAACATAAGGGATACCATACATACCATACGAACACTGTCACACCAGACAGAAGTGCCCGTATTTTGGTACTAGACAAGTGTCAACGGTTGACACGTTGCCGCTGGACTCCGACACCAAGTACGTTTTTGCATGTGGACTGGCACGAGCGGCGGGGCCCACACCGCACGCTCGCCAGAGAGTCCGACCGTCCAATCACATAACAGAACACCGTATGTATTCATTATATACAAACGCATTTAATTTTCAGACCTCAAAGCCTAACCCTACAAAGAAACGTCCGTTCCATACTCCGCCAACACATCTTCAACATAAGTCTTTGTTTCTCTTTAGAGTAACAATTCTCAGTGGAAAAAGTCAACAGTTCGTCAAAAAGTCAAAAAGGCAAGATAAAAAGAACGATGAGAACAGCCTGGGATTCTTGTACGGCGCCTAGAGATCCTCATCAATGGGCAACATGTCATGTATCATGTGTACTTCCCGCCAATTTTATTTACCCAATGTTTTATATATATATATATATATATAAACAAGTAGAGTCCATCACTATGAACAAATTAACCAAGGGTTCACTTAATGAGATACTGTGAAGTTGATATGCTCATCGGTACAAGCCTGGCTTTGATCTCCAGTGTAGCAGTTAGGTGTGATGCAGGAGATTCATCATGACATATCTATTACCAGATCATTTTTATCTTTTATTGTTTCAGTTGTTTATGTTGTTATTTTAGATTTTTATTTTTGCTCTCGTTTTTTTTTTTTTTTAATTTACAGCTAGTGGATGGCTTTGTATTTTTGTTTTGTTTTCTTACTCTAAGTCTCTAACCATATCTTTTATATAGTATAATTTAATCATTATATATATTTCAGTATTATAAAAAAAAAAGGAAAAATAGAGCGAGGTAATGAAGAGCTTTACCACTTAGCCTAATTTAACTTAATGAGAGTGAATTAAAAAAAGGAAGGAGAAGCTTTTATCATACTACATTGTAAAGTAAATGGCAATTTATTTAAACACACACATGAATTATAACAGCAAGGGCTTTGAACAAGAAGGAGAAAAACAGCAAGGCAATTATAAGAAAAACAGATAGAGATAATGAAGCTTAATAGCTTTTCCACTTAATGTAATTCAACTTAGTGAGAGTGAATAAAAATAAAAAGGAGAAGCTTTTATTTAGCATACAGCATTGTAAAGTAATAGGCTTTTTATTTATATACACATGAAATAACAGTAAGGCCATTGAACAAGAAGGGGAAAACAGTAGGGCAAAGTTTGTGAAGAATAGTAATTAACTTGCAATGATTTGATAGGACATAATGGATTTATGTCTGTAATAATTGTTGAGAAACATGCATTTGTGTCTCAATGGAGTGATACAAAGAAAGTGCATCTTGTATAATAGATTCTGTTTGTTCTCCCACTTGGACACATAAAATGGGAGATGCAAATTAAGCCACACTTTTTACTACAGTTTTAAAAACAACTCATAAATTTGATTATGCACTTGTTTTCATTATTTTCTTTTGCAGAAATAAATCTCAAAGAAAAATAAATTCATCATCTTTGATAAGTTTATTTGTGATTGAGCTTTTATTTAAAAAAAAAAGAAAAAAAAATCAATCCAAGCTGCAAAGCATTAGTGAAGAACCTCCTTGTGATATTGCAATACTGACCACTGTCTGTGCTCTTGAAGCCTTGCAATAAGATAATGGTCTTAAAACTGTATCATCATATGTAGAAGATGTTGACATAAGAGTTTATAAATAGGAAAGAGCTGACATACCATCCACAACTTGTGATAATTTCCTGTTCAAAACATTAAATAATTTTCATAAGTTTAGGTTGTGAATGATTATAATCCAGTTCTGAATGCTTTGCTTATAGGCTTTCTGTTCTGGAAGTTACCTTGGGTGATTTCTTGTAGATAGATTTCAATGAAGTTTAATGAGAAAAGATATCTCAACGAACGTGTACACGTAGGACCTATAAATACAATAACATCTCTCAAAAAATGAGGAATTATATGAGGTATGGGCTGGGATTGTCAGAATGATTGTCATGATCATTGATCAGTTGTTTTTGTTTCAAAAGAAATATTAATGTTGTTAAGTTTATAAACTACATCAAATGATTGGAAGACTCTTTGTATGGTGTCCCAAGCACATGATTGCAGCAACACTCTGCATAGTCTCATTCTCTTATTCTAATTAAACAAAGCAAAAAATATATATTAACAGTTTAACACTTACCATTTCTAATGATTCATTGGCCCATTCAAAACTTCTTTTCCCTATATACACACACACATATTCAAACCCAAGCCATATATATGATTTACTTAATTTGTTGAAGCACTGATCATCTAATCACACCATAATTTAAATCTCATGACAGGCTTTTAACAAATACTCCATAAAGTTTTAGAATAAATTAATGAAGACTAAATTAAAATCCCCTCTAATCATAACAACTAATTAATAAGACTGATTTTGAGGACATAAAAGCGTATATGCACACAAAGAGCAGCCTTATCTACAACTACATTTATCTTAATTAGTCTAAGGGTTTTATATGTTTGTTGATTTTTTTTTCTCCTAGGATATATATATTTACACATACCCACAACTCTTTTTTTACTTTTTATAATGTGGACAAATCAGGACACACTCACACAGCTAAAAAATCATTTAGTTGTTCAAGTAATGAGATATTAATGAATTAAAACCAACAGAAACAAATTTATGATTGTTTATGTATCTTAATAGTCTGCAAGAATAAAAAATCTGACAATTAAATCTAAGAGAGAGATTTGTGATTTATCAACCAAAATTGGGAAACTTATATGACTTACAACATTGAATTTTTTGAGCATTCTGAGTACACAAGCTAGCTTCATATTCCTGATCTTAACCCCACAGACATCACTAAGAGCAAGAACCAAAACTGACTCAATGATAGCTATAAAGAAAACGAATGACTTGCATTATACTTAAGTATTTCTTCTCATAATCACAAACTTTCTGAGCAAAATTAATCTGCATTACCATTTAAATCTATGAACATTTAGAGAATCACAAACCAAAGAACATTTTCAATCAACAAAGTCTATTAACACTCTTGTTATAAAATCAATTACTTAATTTCTGATGAGTTGACCTTGCTTAAATATTCAAACATGCATCATGAATGGATCTAGAGAAACATCAAACACACCAAATGCAGTATGCAATATGTGTAAGTAAATTACATAAGTTTACATTCGGCAAAACACTATAATAAAAACTTTGTAAACTGATTAATTAAGTTAAAGAACACTATGATAAAATCACAATTACATAAAGAATATCTAATGCAAAAATAAAAAAAGATTTGAAATATGTATGAGCTTTTAATAAATAAAACAGGTTTTTGTTAAGATTTTCTTTTTAATTTTTTATAAGAAAGATGATTGCATTGAGAAATAATAGCAATCTAGTTTCTGTTTGCCAGGACAAATTATTAAATAATTTTTCCAATAAGCAACAACTGGCAATAGAGAGTGCTTTAGTTTTTCTTAAAATCTCAGCAAAGCATCATTGAAATCTTTAAAATAAATCGAAGGGCCAAATTCTCAATCTAGCTAGATTGTTCCTCAACTATAATGATTCTAATGTCACAAAAGGCATTCATAAATTAATTAATCCATGACAATATTAAGAAAACTGAAGGAACTACAGCAGATGTTCAATGAACGAAAGAAAGGAATAGAACCCCACAGGCATCTAACATCATCCAATCTCCCACAAACTAAACTGTTCAACTACAAAGAGATTGTCGGCAGAATTGGTTATGATGAAGTTCGAGTTTAACAGCACGTACAATGCATATATAAATATTGATATACATATAATCAAGAGATATACACAAAATAAATAAATAAATAATAAGTAAAGAGAGCTGAGGTCTTCTCACGAATGAATAGGATGTTTTTTTGTCTTCTTTGGAATTTATGTTGGCGTACTTTGTTTAGAAAATTTACTTTTAACAATATATACATATTCAAGTGTTATGGAAATTAATTAAGAGCTAGCAAATGGAAGCTATATATAGTTAGAACAATCTTGCATTCCTTCTCTTTCATGAAATCAGAGAACAAATCCGGCAACTGTCAAATAAGGAAAAGTCAGCAAGAAGTGATCAGTAAAACCTTGGTCATGCTCCTTTCCTTCATAAGCATTACACGTCAATATATGCAATCCTAACAAGCACTCCTCATTGAGTTCACACTTCACATGCACACATATATATTAGTGAGCTTGTGATCGTATATATAGAATATGTGGATGAGGATTTCTTAGACTGACGCATGATATTAATGTTCTATCAATCCAACAACCATTTCAAAAATATCAGAAGAATTGAAGGCAAAAGAGTCGACTTGACATATGACGTCCCAAACATAATATATATATAAATATATATACTACTCTTACACTCACACTTTCCCACCATCTCACTCAGTCCAACTACCAATAACAGACATATGAGCAAGTGCAAGGACTGTACGTGAAACATGAAGGATAACTTCAAAACCAAAATATTTGCAAGAAGAGCAATATGTGCGTGTGTGTGTGAATGTGTGTAGTATATGTATATATTTACCACATATATAGTAGAATAGCATTAATAGATAGATAGAAACAACTGAATTGCAGTGAAAATGGTTCCGGAGATATAATAAATCCAACAAGCACAAACTGATCAAGCACACAAGAAGCTAGGAAACAAAACAACAACAAAGACACACTAGTACTCAACTAGTCACATGGAAATATAGCAATCAAAGATGAAGTCCGGCAAGCAATATAAGTTCTAGGGGATCGATGAAAGAAGTAAACGATATTCAGAGTGCACCGGGTCCAGGTGGAGTGGAGGAGCTCTGAGGGAGGGCAAGAGGCTCAGCTGGCTGCTGCTGCGGCAGGGCCTTCTTGCGCTTCTTCTTCTCATAGCTTATGCCACGGGCCTTTGCCTGCATTTCACGTACCTCACGGAGATAAAGCCTCACCGCGCGTGCACCGAAGGGGTTGGTCTCAGGTTTGCCACCATTCTCTTCATATGCAGCACGGAGACGGCCGATGAGAGCATCAAGGCTACCCCAAGCCTGACGAAGAGGACAAGGGCATGGAGCCGGAGGGTTAGGGTGGCCATAGAAGGGACACATCTGAGTGTGAACCTTGGTCTTGCCGAACTGATCCAAGTAACGGAGGAACTCCAAGACGTGTGCACCGCTGCACCGTGCCAGGGACAGTGGTGGTCGGTGGTTCTTGAGGTACTGGCCGAAGGTGTTCCAGTCACGGCGTTTCTGTGATTCATAGCGGCTTGGAGATGGTGCTGGGGATGATGAGGATGCGCCACCTACTGACATGGAGCCTTGAGGGCTTGTGGCTATTCCATCTGAGGGCGGGCTCTCTGGGCTTGATCCTATTTCCATGGATGATGCTAGCTATCTAACTCAACTCTTTGATCTTCAACAAGCTTTTTAACTATATCACTCTCTTGTCTGGCTAATCTTGTAAGAAGACAGGAAGCAAACAGTGTTAGTCTCACTGCTCTTTGTTGTTGTTATTGTTGTTGTTTTCGTTTTTGTAGTTGTTGCTGATGTTGCTGTTTCAACTTAATTATATATATACTGAATATGAATTCTCTGTTTGTTTGTTTATTATATCAGACTCGTTTTAATAGACAAACAAGCTTGAAATAGTATTTACTCACTGGTTTTCTGAATACTTTAAAGGAGAACATGCTGTTCATAGGGTTGTTATTTAATTAGGGTTATAATATATAGAGAGAAAGTGAACCAGATGAATTCAGTTAAAAGGTGAACAAGTGGTTGCAGTTTCTGATGATGATTTCTGTTTGGATGGTTGTGCTAATAACATGGATCTGAATCATCTGATTCTTATGTGATTGTGAGATAAAAAAAGAGAGTATCAGGGTATGAGAGTATGCACCTGAGTGAGATAGAAAGAGACTGACAAAGATTAGAGAGAAACAAGGAAATATAGAAAGATAGATCAGTTGTGAAGGAAGAAAGCTGATCAAGTTTGATGAGCATATAATATATATATATATATATATATATGGAGATCTGACAAAGTAGGAATACAATAGATTCTTACCCTTCTTTTTTTTTGCTCTTCCGATCGATGGAGACTCTATCTACTGACTCAGCAGCTCCTCCTGTTAGAACACCAGATCAGAGAAAGGTTCTTGAGGACATATATGTTGTTTCTCTCATGCTAAGAATTTTTATTTCTTCCCCAAAGAGACTAGTTATGGCCAGTCGGTGATGCATGTAGTAATGTTTTCAGGCTCAGCATTAAAAAGAGCTCATGGAGCTGAGAGAGAGAGAGAGTTGTGCTTTTCCATGAGTAAGAGAGAAGTTAGCTTAGCTAGTAGGGAAGAGAGAGAGAGAGAGTGTGTGTGTGTGTAGAGAGGGAAAATGAAAACAATTGTTGACACTTGACAGGGGCATTGAAAGATGATGGGTGACAGAGGAAAAGTTGATGGGGTACCCTGGTGAAATTAACCAGTCAAGTTCACAAGGAGGGAAAAAAAGTAGGAAGGATGGGTGGGGGTCCTCATTTTACCCATCTGCCCCTTCCTTCATCACTTCTCTTCTATCATTATCTTATCTATTTTCTATTATTATTATTATTTCACTATCAAATATATATCTGTCAAAAGCATTCTTCTTTTTTAATTGGCACCCATTATATTATGTTGAGGAACACGGTTTAAGCGTTAATATCCAATGACTGCATATTTCATTCTCTTTTTACACTCCGTACCTAAAGAATTTATTCTTTGAACAAATATAAATATTGTTCTTGACTAACTTTTTTGGTCACTCAGTACAACTAATATGCTTTCTTGATTTGTTTGCTTACGTTCAGCAAGAATGGAGACCTAAAACATTGGATTAAAGAATCAAATATCAAAACTCGGGAAAGGAATACCAAAACTGATCATACTATATCAAACTAGCTAGTGGAAGAACAAATTCCTATCAAATAAATTTCATAATTCATTAACATTCTAACGTTTTTAAATTTTAACCCAGACATGTCTGGCGATCAAACCGAAATAATTAAGCCAGAAGGTATGAAGCACGTTAGCATTCATTGCATCAAGTCCAAAACTCAAAGTTAAGATGTAAATAATAGAGAGCCGCCACAGAAGACACAAACACCAAATCCAATGTTAGATGGAGTTGTACAGAAGACTGAGCATGATTTGATGTTAGTGAGGGTTATATGCACACACATGTCCCACCACTTTAGGTTTCCATAATTACTCGTTGAAAGAAATGCTCCTTGGAATGGGATGCCGGAAAGGGATCTTCCCACAAAACCAGCGGATGATGGGCATTCTGGGATGGGCTCTGCATACTCTGCCACACAAGAAAGATACCCAAAAAAAAAAAAAAAAATTGTGAATTGGTACGTACATCTGCAGTTTAACCTGGTGAGGTGACTCACTTTTAACCAAAAATGAGGAGCTTCTTGCTACTTACCATTGGCAATGCATTGAACATCAGGCGAAACGTAACGTCTTTAGGAAACGGCTAGCATCAGATTATTGTTTTTGACCTTTCTTGTTGCGTAGTATATCATCTATATTTATATATTTGATATTATGAACAAGGCCTGCCGTGAAATCAAAGTTGAGAAGTAAAAACAAAGGGTTTATGTCATGGTGGAAGACTCATCTAGAACGGCTTCTAATTTCTTTGATCAGGAGTTTAACTGCTTCTTGTTTTCGAGGGTCGGAGATACCATCACCATTGATTAAACCGAACAAAACATAAAGCTCCTCAGGGTTTGCTTTTTTGAATAAACCTGTGAGGGCCACATTATTGCCGGAAGGCAGAGATGGGCTTTGGCTGCTCTCTTCTCTGTCATGACTATGTTCATAATCCCTGGGTTTCGACTGTCTTGAAGCCTTGGATTGCCAATACTCTCTGCAGACATGTTCGTGATCTCTCGCCTCAATGGCCTGCGAGATCAAGAGGAGAAAGTCTCAAGCTTGAGTACATAAAGATAATACTCTTGCCAAAATTTAATTTATCAATTATCAAATTTTAAGGAAACATGACATGGATAGCAAGTAGGGTATGGAGTTATGATGCTATGGAAAAATCTTGGGGAGATTTTCTTCAGCAAGTCTCTCCTAATGAATCTAGAGAGAGCTTTTTTACAAAGAGAGCCAGCCAGAAACCCAAATAAGAATCTGTCCCTCAGGGTCATGTTTAAAAAGGCCCAGACTTTGACCCTGGTCAGAGCACTCCATAATGAGTTTGGGCTTGGATAAATCTCAGGTCCAGCAACAGATGAGATTGCATTATCAACTGGACATAGATGTAAAAGCTCTACAAGAGCAAATTTCTTGAGAAAAAGATCACCTGAATGATATCCGGTGAGGTTAAACCAAACATCTTGAGACCATCAATGGACTCCGGAGGCTGCAGGGAGGGCAAGTTAAATCTTCCCATGATTTGCTGTCTACTAATTTCACTATTCACCCTTTCTCTAACCAATTCCCAGCATTTACTTGCAGAAACATGAATGAATACCTCACTTGGACATTGCTCTAGCGTAACCTGCAACAATACAGCCAAGAGCCAGACATGTGAGGCTCTGTTCCACAATCCAAGCTTCTGAAATATTATCAAGCCAATCTAAAATATCATGTACAACTACTTTACACCAAATATAATAAGCAAGTCTAGCAATCATTCAGCGTACAATTTAATGCTTAAGACAATTTAATTAATGGATCTCTAACATTTCACCAAGAAAAGAAGAATAAGCTAAAAGAAAACAAGCGGACAAACATGTTGAATACAATAAATTTAAATAAAAAGTTCGCGCGTTATAATACTCCTGCCTGTGATCCATTGAAAGTGGAAGAGAAATAATCTCACTCCTGTGTCTATATTTTATGATACAAGCAGGTATATGCCAGCACTAACATTAATACAACAGACATCCTTCCACCATTCTTGTGCAAAGAGAAAATATAACCAAATTGCCACAAGGACAATGTTATGAATTCATAGGAAGAGATTAATCACCATGAATAGAGGTCCAAGCAGTCCAGCATCCAGAATTTCAGAGATATAATCGCACATTTGTGTTGGGTCTAATATGTTCCAGTACTGAACTCTGCTTCTATAACCTGCACCAAAGAAAGAAAACTGAAAAGAGAAACGAGGGAGAAAACTAGCTGATTTATCAGTTAAAAATATGTAGCTTGTCTCAAACAAATATTCAATAAATGCTAAAATAAGGTAGAGGAATACAAGAACAATGATCACTTGCACAATGACATAGAATAGTCTACCTAAAACAAACCTTTAGGGAATATCGATTGACTGGAAGACCATAGCTTCCCTGACATTACAACACCATATTCCAATGGTTTGACATTACAATTTATCCTATGCACCACCTCAGTCATACGAGAGTCCTTCACAAGATAGTTGCCTCTGTTGAGACCACTTGGCGGAATGGGTGTGCTTGAACTCTCAGACTCCTTTCCTTCAAGTGAAACTTTCTTGCCTTCCCCAACACAGTGAAGAAAACAAGAAATCTTGGCTTTATCCGTCTCGCCTACAATATTCACAATGTCCACCTCAGCCGCATCAGTACTAAGAGCAGCATGTGAAGCATGTTCCTGATTGTTTGTTGTCACGGGCTTCATATGAGATTTACTTTGATTTAAGCATCTCAGAATTTCTGGATTGTTTAGATTTGATAGTTCCTCCGGTTGCGTTGGCCCATTTTGATGATCTCTTGCTGCCAAGAAAAACGAGGTTGAGTGGCTGTCAACTATATGTTGATTGGGTAGAGAGTCAGGAACATTTTGGCTTACTTCAGATGCTGTGGACTTGGGGATTTGATTAATGTTGACCCCTTCAGAACCACTAGAAGGTACCTTGTAAAGCCTTGGAAGTCTGGCAGGAGCTTCAAGACCTTTCCACTCTTTCTTTGTCTCTTTCTTTGTAACACTTAAGAGTACTTCATTATCTCCATCTTCATCGTCACTTAATATTATTATACCCTCATCTGCCGATACTTTCCTGTCAACTGTAAATGCAGTAACATTTGAGTTAATTGAGTTCTCCACAGAACCTTGCAAAATGCAAGTTGTGTTACCTTCTTGAAAATGTAGATTCATGCCAGATGATTTCAGATCTGAACTCCGTCCTTCTGTTGCCTGTGTGATCTGATCTTCCACTACTCCAGTCATGGACCTGCTCTGAGGGCACGGCTTCTCCACAACTGACTCAGGATGCTGGCAGGAAAATGAGTGGGCCCCAACTGCGACAGTTGAATCACCTGAGCTAAGTGCTCTGCATAATTTCCTTTTTGGTTCTTCCAATGAATCAGCCTGCATCATACAAGTCTTATTAGACAACTGACTGCCAGTTGAACTACCTTCATTTACTGGTTTTTCGTTCATTCCTTTTATTCTACATAATGGATCAATAATAGAAGGCTTGGATGCAGCACTTAGTCCAAGTTGTGAACTTCCCCATCGATGAATTGCACTCAATTTGCCTACCAAGGCATCAAGCAGCACATTCAGTTCACTGATCTCGTAGCGGAAAAGGAAAAACCTTGTTTTCCAAGCACATGAGCATAACTCCTTTGCATGTATCAGACATGCAAATCTGTCCGGTGAACATGGACAGCCAACCACAGAAAGATACAAATCATAACGGCACACAACACATTCCCTTTCCTTGTTGGCAATGAAGACATCAGTCATTTTCCCAGACCGAGATGCACTGCAAAGATATTCCCTTCCTAAACGTTCAAGTTCAATACGGGCCTAATCAAAAGAAAAAGCAAGTACATGAGTCCATATTGTAGCTTATCTTACAGAATACAGACCAAATAGTAAGAAGAGTGCACCTTGAGTGCCTTAACAAGGATACCATCCAATCCACAAGCATCCTTCCATATTGAATTATCTGCAATGTCCTTCGCCACTAATAAAATATCCCATTGAGCCCGAACAGCTTCTGCTGCAGCCCCTAACAATAATTTATCATGAGATATTGATATCTTCCTTTGTTGTTCACGATAAAGTTCAATAGCGCAATGCCCATGTGGCAACCAATCAAAAGGAGCAACGTTTACAGCCTCTGCACAGTTAAACCCACAGCTAAATCCCGAGTGATATGCTCGGGGAAAAGTGAGAACAAATTCTCCAGAATTCTGAACACAACGATAAATGGGGACACCCTCCATTTTCAACAGGGTAGGGGAAAATTGAGTAACCTACATGAAAAAGAAAAAGGAAAGTTGTAATCAGGTAAGTTTCACTAGAGAGGCAGAAGAAGTTAGAAACGCATAAATTTGGACATGATAATGCCAGCTAGGACATACCAGTTGCTGGAAAATATATCAATGTTACTGAAAGAAGAACATGTATAAAGAATGGCCTAAAAATGTATAAGACTCACGAGTTTGTGAAGCAAGTTGGGTTGTTCTTCAAACAAACACAACAGATGTTTCTTCATGGCAGCCTCCAACTTCAAGGCATCTCTTCCGGCAATTCCATACCATATCTTGGGAGCACCCCAATGCAAGTAATTTAATGAGTAAAGATGGTGGTCTTCAACATGCTGACAGAAAAATAATAATAATAATAAAACTTTAGAACTTTTCCATAAACTAGATTAAATAGACAAGCACAGAAGCATCTAAGCCAGACAAAGCATAATACAGAACGGTTCCGGCAAGCTCAGCTAAACATACTAAGGTTGCCCAGCACATTATAAAATTACCAAGGGGCCAAATAAATAGATGCAAAGATAGTCTTACCCAACAAAATGATGAGAAGCACATCCCTATGTACAACCAAGGAACTAAAATACCAGAAATGCTTTCACTTTCATAAGAGAGGACAGAGCCTGGAAGCCGGGGGGAATTGTTTAAGTTCCAGCTTGACTTCAAATACTGTTCATCCACTTGGGATTCCACAGAAGCAGAAGATGATTTAGGAAAACCACTGCCAAAATCTCCTGTATCCAGCTCAGAGCCATAGAGAACCTGTGGAAAGACTTCATGAACTTAGGAGCATAAAAAATTAGCACAAAATGCCTTCTGAAGCCAATTCTTCTACCTAAAGTTATACCTCAATTTCTTCTGTTGGACTTTCAACTATCCGCCAATACTCACCCTCGATATTTGCTACTGATGGTTCCCACTGACTAGATCCCAGATCTATATCTTCATCCTCAGTTCGAAAATATTGCTCCTTGAAGTCATCTGCGTACCTCTGAAACGATTCCAAAGTAAAACATGGACCAGCTTCAAAGCCAAACCTCTCATCATTATGGTAATCAGGTTTTTTAACATCAATAGCATTTCCGTTATTTCCACTAGTGTGCCAAAATTTTGCACCCGATTTCCAGAGCTTTTGCCTTTTCCTCCTCACAGTGCTATGATCTCTGCAGATTGTCTTTGCAGGATCATGATTTTGAAGTTTATGCAATTGCTGAATGTGAGTAGGAAACTTTGAATTTTCCCATACATTTTTTTCCTTGAGAGGACAAGGAGGCCTCCAGGATGGGGGAGGGACAATACGGCATATTCCATATGGCTCTGCAGATAGCCTTATGCTTGAAATATATTTGAATAAATCTTTGAACTCCTGCAGCAAAGTTCAAAATTAAAAAATCAATGTCAACTAACATGACAAGACATACATATCAGCATTGAAGTTGAAAATACCAATATATATAACATGAGGAACCTCTTCAGTAGGATAAAACACAGGAGCTTCATCAAGAATTGGTCTGCTTGCATTTTCTGGACGCCATCTTGCAATAACCTGTTAAAAGCACTAAGTCCTCTGAAAAGGTGAAGTTCTCACTTCAAAGAGCACTAGATGATAAAGGTTCTATTGAAAGCAAACCTTTTGACAATTTTCGCATTTTACACACCCATGAAGAATCCCTTTTGGCAAGCAAGAAACTGAAGGTGCATCCTGCAAACAGCATATATGAGAACCACTAAAATTCCCACAAGTGTGCGCATGGATGCACACCACACACACACACACACAAACATTACTACAATGCCATGCACTACGGACTCAATCAAGCCAATTTAGCAATCAAGCCAAATATCGCACTCAATAAAACGATTACAAATGTAAATGCGCATAAAGACAAAAAAATTTAAAAACAATCACTAACTTGGACAACTGGCTCTGAATCAGATTCTCCTTCCAGGCTATCATTGGGTTGGCTGTAATTCAGCCAAGGTTTCCAGCGCAGTGACTTCTTGAACCTCTCATTCTCGCCAATATCCATCAGGTTCTGCGTTGAACTAGACGCTCTTCCAGCCATTGTAACATCCTCCTGAAGTCTCCGCAAGGTGAATGAAGTGCATGATTCAAAGCCTGGTGGAACTCGAGGAGTTCGATTGCAATCAACCTTAACAAAACCTGTATGATCCTTCCCCATCACTAAAAACAAGAGGAAAAAACAAATACTCAAGTGAGACAGTGACAATGGTTTCCAACAACGCAATGGCGTGCAGAAACCATGGATTACAATCAAATCAACACAAACAAAGAACAATAAACTCAAAATCAACACAAGAAAAATCCACCAACAAATGAAACCAAATAATAATCAATCATACATTCCAGAAGAGGAACTGTCGTAAAAGACAAAATTCAATATGAATACAATCAAATCTTAAACAAAACAAAAACAACAGAAATTGATACAATAACATGAAGAATGCATACCATAGTGATCAAAATAACATCAAAAATTAAAAAAAAAAAAAAAAGAGAGAAAAGGACATCAATAATGAATTACATGATCTTGTGGAGCGAATTGGAAATTTCTCAGTTGATTCTTCAGATCAGCTAAATTCAGGAACAATTCTCAAACAAAGAATCAACACCGTGCGCAAATGAATCGTATTACCCTAATCCCCGCGCACCTCAAGCCCTAGAAAACAAAAAACCGAAAGCGAGCCATGCGAAAATGAAGGAAGGCAAAGCGAAACGAAACACCAAACCGCTTTTTCATTTTTCGAGGATGATGAGATGATATCTACCGTTGGATGGAAATTAATCTAACGAACCACAAGCATTTTCTGTACGATCTCGAGATGAGATGAACAAGGGCCTCCCCAAACGAGGCAATTTAAACTCGGCCCATTATTCTATCGGAGTCTAAATCCATAAAGCCCATTAGTCTAAACTCATAAAGCCCATTACTCGATTAAAAGGGGATTAAGCTCCTTGATCACAGATTAATAATAGGTAAACTTATTTTTTATTTTTTTGTAAATATTAATTTTTCAATTCCATATAATTAGAGAAAGCTAATTCAGATGAAAAGGTAATTTCATTTGCCTGTTCAAAATCAATGAATATATTCAGTTGTATTTACTAATTATTTTCTCAAAATTGTCTTTAAATAAATCAAACAGTAAAAATTCATGATCATATTGGAATGGGTTTATTGTCATCTCTACGATAGAGTAATTGGTGCTTTATTTTCTTCCTAATTTATCCATAATTTAAAAAATAATAATAATTGAGACTTGTCTTTAGTATTGAGAGTCCAAATTATTATTATTTTTCCTTATTCTATCAAATCCCATCCAAAGACAAGAAAGATTAAGACATGTTTAAATTAATCCTATTCGATTAATTATTAATCCTTATCCAAATATTAGTTTATTCCTACACGAATTAAATATATGAATTTAAATGGTTTTCCCATGTGATGACGCAAACCAAAGACTATTTACCAAGACAAAGATTCCTCTATTGTTTTCATGTTCTACTTAAATTACTATATATATGAGCAATCACAAATCATTGATTCCGTGAGGAAAGAGACAAAGAGTTTAGATGAAAATAAATAAATTAATAAATATAAAACAATAACATTGTTTATAAAGAAGATTGAGATTATCTACAAGAAAAGGCTAACTTGAGACTTGTTCACCTCTTAATTATGTCAATTTAGGTGGGCCATTAGTTAACTTCTCTGCTTCTATTGAGCTGCTATAAAGTATTGAATAAAAAAGAGTGGACTTGTGTGATGCTTAAGATGGGAAATTTAACTGATTTGAAGAATAACAACAAGGTTTAAGTTAGGCTAGCTCTAATTAAAAAAAAAGGACTCCTTTTTCTTACTTTTCATGACCTTTTTGGTTTAGTTATGCACTCAACCATGAAGAAAAGGGATGCTATATATATAATTTAATTTCCACACGTTTCTTCTTGGATTTTACAAACATGCATGTTTTCATTTTTTTTTTTTTTTTTTTTTTTTTTGTGCAAACATGCATGTTTTCACTCTTTTTGCAACACCACGCCATTCAGTGATATATATATTGTGTGTTCTTGGAGATGGAAAATTAAATTGGAGCTAGCATTAATTCCTATTTGTTGTTGTGCTTTGATATTGATCACATTAGAAAGACTTTTAGGCTAAACTATTCAATCAGTACTGCTAGCTACTACTGTTGTTGTCATCTTGTTTGACTGATGGACACTTGCAGTCATTTTAAGAGTTCATGAAAGGGAAAATAAAAAAAAAATGGCCTTTGAGGAGATAGGATTAATTAGTCTAGAGTTGGTTGGTGGTGCCAAGTTCTTTGCAACAATGTCCATTTTAAGTTTTTAACTTGCAGCTAGCTTCAGAATTCAGTCACAAATCTAAGAGAAAAATAAAAATAAAAAGAAAAATAAAAATAAAAGAAGAAGAGTTAATTAGTTAGCATCAATATATATTGCATTATTGATGTGGAAAAAAGAAAAGGAATTTAAGTGCAAGCTACTGAGGAATCTATTGGAAGTCAATTTAATGAAGCTTGGTGGGTGGGGAAGATGAGCCTCCTTATAAAGCGCATAAAAGATGCTTGATGGGGATGTGTTTGATAGGGACTTTCTTAAATTACCAACCATGTAATTAAGAAATCAATCACAGAGAAATTTATTTATAATAGAAAATGTTGCATTAATATATGCCTTTTTTCATCACAAGACAAGGCACTTTATTAATTAGCTAGCATATATATGCATGCACCATTGCAGCTAGCATCACTGTAAACCCATGCATGAATATATATCCATAAGTCCAAAGATGAATGGAAGAGAAAAATAGCCAATTAGCATGCACGTACATTTTAAAGAATGATTAAATATATTAAAGATATGAAAGTTAAACAAATTGAAGAATACATGCATCTTCAACATCAGGATGCAAATAGTCCTCCTGTTAAAGAAAAATGTGGCCATATTTGCAGACTATTCTATACAATAATAATTCACGAGAAGAAGAAACAAAACTTAAAGACCATCCATAATAATTAGTGAAGAGTTGGCATTACTATATCAGGAAGGGAAACATTATGTGTTGTAAAGTTATGAACATAAGAATTCAAATCACCAGCTAGCTAATTTGCAACCTATGTATGACTAGCTATCTAGCAAGCGTGCTGGATATCTAGATTCATGAAGATAAACAAGGATTACAAACTATAGCTAGCTGGATGAATATCTAAGATTGCTGCTTTGTATGTATATGGACAATATTAATCAAATAAAGCACTGTTAGCTAGTTCCAAAAGGCATTAATATCTTTCATATTAGGTTGAAGAGAGAAGAAGAGAAACATGTGCCATTTTTTCAGCAAAAGTGGTCCTTACTCAATGAAAGAGAAGACATTCATGTAAAGACAACAAAAGTGTATAGCTGTGCCATTGAAAACATTACAAGCGCGCAATCCAATGCTTTTTGCTGTGAAAAAGCCAAAAAGGTGTTTTTATAGTACATGTATGCAAATCTATTACGATGAATCCTAATTATAAATTTTGACAACTATTGCTGCATGCATATGAACACATGCAAAGATATCTTACTAAATGAACTAGTGTTTAATATTTAGAGTGGTCCTGTAGATAGAGCAAATTAAACTCCATCAAGAAAAAGAGATAGCGCTTAAGGAAAAGCTGGATATTGACTGGCATCTGTGGGATTTTTATAATTTGAGGAAAAGTTTAAAAGAATTTTGTTTATGAGTGTTTGGCAAGCAATTGATATCTCCGTGATCATCAGATGGAGACTGCGCGCATTCACAAATTAATTAGATAACATATATAGATCATGCACTGAAATTGAAGTGAAAATTAATTAGCTCCAAGTAATTAGTAGAGCGCTCAAACATTAACTCTGTAGCTTTAACTGTTAATTAATTTCCTGTGCGCGCGCGCTCATGCATGCATAATTCAAGCATTATCTTAATTAAAAGTATTACTACTAGTACTGTTTCAATAATATTCTTATCATATATGGCTAGCTTCTCCTGTTTGCAATCAAATCATTAGAATTTAGAACAGTATGCACTCGAACACATTGTTTCACAATCAAGGCATGCTGCATAGTTTATAATTAATGTGTTCTGTGTCAAACATATATATGATGATGTACACAATATACTAGCATGAGGTTTCCATACCACCAACCATACCATTTTTACAAGGGCCACCTAATTATAAATATATAGCTCTAATCAAAACATTAATTTCAACACTTGAATTATATAAATATATGTGCTTGTTTTTATAGATATATACACCCCTTTTAATATTTTTTTTTTTAGGTTTTCTCCCTAATTAATGCAAGGTGACAACCTAGCTAAAGAAGAAGGGCTTATCCTTGGCAACACTTGGAACACAACCCATATCATGATCATCTTCTGCCCCGGTATCATCAAAGAAAAATCTACAGTCATCCCCACTTCTTGAACCCATCTCCATCATCTGTGAGGTGTCTATCTCATGAGTGAAATCAACAGCCAAGTCACAGTGCAATACTGCCAAATTGTGAAAGGGGTTTGAGCTGATGCCTTGTGGATGGATGGCAGCATTTGTGAATGATGAGCTAACTAAATCAAGACAGCCATCAAGTATGGCATGGTCCATGAGAAGGGGAGGAGGGGCTGATGACGCATCCATCTGTGGGGAAGAGCAGTCAATTATATTCCCATGCTGATCACTGTTTTCAAAGTTTTTATGATTTACTGACTCTCCTTTCCTCTTGTGAAACACTCTACACAACACCCAATCCTCCTGCCACAAGGAATCAACATCAATATATAATCCATCCATGTAAGCAATTACTTAAACAAAGCAATCAGACATATTATCTAATTAAAAGGAATTTAAAACCATGGTACAATTATTGGTACCTTGGGAGGGGTGTGAGGATTCTCCAATCTGAACTCATGCATCACCCAACCAGACTTCAATCCATTTGGAGCTCTTCCACGGTAGAAGACCAGTGTCTTTCTCATCCCAACTATGGCATGTGTTGCTGGATCATGGATTATTCGATCTTTTCCGGTGGCTTTCCAATAACCAGACCTTGTTGCCCGGTTTGTTCTTGATCCGGTGGCGTATTTTCGGTCTCGAAAGCTGAAGAAGTACCACTCATTGGCAGTGAGCTTAGCCACCTCTGTCACCATTGAATTGAATATAGACATGTTCTTCTCAATTAACAGTTTTTTTTTTTTTAAAGAAAAAAAGAAAACTAAAGTACTCTATGTTTGTGTTATAGTTTTCCTTAACAGATAATAATGAAACAGTACTGAAAGGTTTCTGTTCCTGATCATATGATACATTTTTAAATGGAACAATGAAGTAGAATTAATATCTCTGAGAACATAACAAACTTGAGTGTGTGTATCTATATATTATAATGAGAAGAGAAAGGATATATGACATTTTTGAAGAATAATTACAACAACCTGATTATCATTATTGTGCTACTCTTGCATGATTAAGTACAGCTGATAATTAATTAATGAAAGTATATATTTTATATTTATGTGCAAGAAGAAGATAGAGCTGCTATCTAGCTTCTTCTAATTATGAGAGGGACCAGAAACAAGATTAAATGAAATTAATTAAGCAATAATGATAATTAGTGTTCACCTGGAAGCTCCCATGGCTCACGAGTATGCAAGTCCACCTCCACCAATGTTCTCCCGGCAGGCACCCTCTCATTAGCCACCTTCTTGTAAAGATAATGGAAAACCAGCTCCTCATCACTTGGATGAAACCTAAACCCTGGTGGGAGAGTGGATTCAATGTCCTTCAATCCCATACTAACAATAACGAATAAAGAAGAAAGTGGGGGAATGAATTTTCAGTTGAAGAGCATGGAGCATGCACTAACAACTCTTTGGTTAGGGTTTGTTTGATTTAGATCATCTACCAAACCAATTTATAATGTTTTCATTGGGAGGTATCAACACTTATATACAAAAAGGAGAAGCTATCAAAATCACTGTGCTAGTAGTTTGGCCATGAAAGCAGCCCTTAACTATTTCTAAACTTCATCATCACTTTAATTCATATTTACAAAAATTATAAATACAAAAAAAAAAAAACTTCACCCCATGTCTTTTTCTCTCATGAAAGACAAGTTATAGGTGTCATATGCTTGTCCAAGAAGAATTTGGGAAGACCATGGTCACAAGAAATCTCATCATGTTAAAACCACAAAACATACTTGAGACAAAATTTTAATTTTAATATAAATTTGGGTGTTGAGCAGATCATGACTAGCTAGATTGATCAAGGGAATAAAAGGAGTTCCAACTAAATCTCTTTTGAGTGCCACGTGGGAATGGGTAAACCTCTCATGCAGATATATATGGTTAATAAGTATATCTATCATGAGTTGGGTCATAATATATTACTCCTTATATACGTACACTGATACATATACATATATATATATATATATATATATATATATATATCAGAATCAGAGATAAATTAGATACAAGCCATGCAAAAGAGGATGAGGATCATATATATTTACATGATACTTGCATTAGACAAATTAAAGGTTTCATATAGTATATTATAAGAAACAAGGGTCTACCATTTGCATGAATGTACTTTTGGATAACGTAGAGGATATGTAGATAAGGATATATATATATATATATATATATTTCTACTTACGTTGCCACGGTTGAGACAAATAAGCTCATCAAACTATGACAGATAAGCCTTTGGATAAAAAGCAAGAAAGACAAAAATACCCCCAGAAGAACCGACACGTCTAGCTAGTAATGGCCATGCATCATCAGGAAGGGCATTTCGGTCACTCCACGGACAGATAGCCGCACAAGGCACCTTCCAAATTAGTGGCGGCCAAGCTCAATCATGGTGTGTGGGGAAAATAAAGGACAAGAGAGCCCACACCATGGCCAAGCTCTTAGAGGGAGGTATGAAGGGTATTGTGGGAAGTTAATACCTTTTTGCGGTCCTTGTCATGATCAAGAGTTTCCAAAGGCTGTAGACGACGTGTGATATACTAGATTGTAGAGCTAGACATGCAAGATGAATCCCCCCAACCAGATATACATGCATGATACATACATCATACATACATGTTGGGTGTAGGATTGTGCAAAACACAGGGAACAGCCACATAGCAATCAATGGCCCATCTCTGAGTCTAATAAGGGCAAGAGATTTCAATTATTAAACTCCATGATTGCAACTGACGAGTTTCTCATTGGATATTTTGGGGTTAGGGTTAGGGTTAGAGTTTGTAGAAAGAGTGACGGCTCTACCCTCCGCTTACTTCCAGCAACCACTCTTCCCACTCATCATCAGCTCTCTCTCAAATATCTCCCTATATATGTAGTATATATGTACCAGTCTACTAGATAACCGCCGCCACCTTTACTGCTTTACCTTTCTGAATTGTTAATTTATTTAACTGAGAAACTAGAGAAAATAATTACAGATATATATATATATATATATATATATATAGAGAGAGAGAGAGAGAGAGAGAGAGAGAGAGAGCTTGATCTGATGGAGTATTTAGTGTATGCATTTTTTAGGGAGGGCATTAACAATCATGCAACACCTTAAACTTGATTATGGATTATAAACTATTTAAACATATATATATGAAGCTCATAATCATTTCAATCACTTCATGAGGATTTATGAAAGAATGGTTTACTGGCATGGGATGAGCCACGTAGGCATGGGTCATGCATGGCTTTGTAATGTTGCTTTTAGATGCTTTATATGTCATGCACTTGTACTGTGGATGGTGGCCGCCTTTTCATAATTATTATTATATTTATATATACTAATATACATGTATATATTCCGTTACCAGTTACTTCCAATCCACAGTAATTAATGAACATGCATCATAAACATCTCAGTCTCCATCCACATCATCAAACGTTAATCAATGCCCATAATATCTCTTTTGGATCATCAATGAGAAATATGACAAAGAAAAGTATGATTGTTTAAATGTTTGCCACCTTTTCTTCATTAATAATTGCAAGAGAATCTACACTGAATTATTATTATAACTCAATTTTGCTGTCTAACTCCTTTTATTTTCTAATTTTTTAAAATCTTTTCATATTTTAATCTAATTAATTTCTGTGAACATGCAAGGAGCTAAATATATATTTTTCACCAGACAAATCAATCCACCAACTAAGAAAGGCCATGCAAGGCCATGCACAGAAATATTCAATACATATATATACTACTGAAATATAGTATATGCATGTAAAATTCAAATCTTGCTTAACATGCCTCATGAGCCATTCATATATATCTTATCAATATAATATAATGCTGAATTGATGTGAAAATACTGTGCTGAATCTCTAAGTTAAAGAGGTAGGCCCCGGAATTGGATAGATCTGAATCCTCGTTAATTCAGTCGTTCATGTCCAAAGGTAACTCCATAAAAAAGGTAAGAAATTAAATTGCAGAAAAAAATAGATAATAATATAATAATGATAGCAGTTTGTCATAATGCACAAGTGAAAGGCTGAGAATGATATATATGCGGCCAGCGCAGTGCCAAATTGGAACTTTGTCATTATACGGTCATCTCATTTTCCGGTGAAAAATATATAGATAGACTCAATCCATATAAGAAAAGAAATTGGAAAACTTAATTATTTCTCAAATTAATTTGGCGCACACACACACACGTATAATATATATATATATTTATATATTGACATCAGTTTGGTTCCCATGGCTTGGAAAGATGGGAAATGGTTGTCTACAAGCATCCTTTCAGATGATTCATGACAAGATTCTTGAAAGGCCAAGTATGGCCACCTTTGCACCAATAATTATGGCACATATCATGTCCCAAATTAACTTTCATTAAAATAGCATAAAAGAAAAAACCATAGATGTTGCATAATTTAAGCAAGTGGAGAAGAGAGATAAGGATTAATTTGTCAACAAAGAAGTGATCAATTAAATCTCTGTAAGTAATTGGATATATATATATACATGTATGTATATACATTCCATGTACTCGGAGATGAAATTAATAAATAAATTAATCATGAGGATGAATTATGACGAGCTTTATTTTGCAGATTTTGCATATATATAATTTCTCTACGTTTCATACTTGATTTCTTATCATTAATTTATCTGTTTATTTATTTTGCAAATTTTTAAATTCAAACAAACTGTTAATTTTGCTAAACATGACGTACAAAATGAATGCTTCATTGAATTGTATGATGCTTGAAGACAAACGGATGAGAACAAAGAAACAGTTGTTATATGTTTGAGAAAGGAGATAGCTAGCTAGGTTGCCAGAAAGATGAACAAAATGACATGTAGATTTATATCCGTGTCATCACATGTGGGAAAAAACAACAACAACATCAGATATCAGATATATATAATATAAATCTCCAATGTCATGTTCATACTCAGCAAAACAATAAAACTGACCATTCATTCTTTCATTCATGATTCACAATGTAGAAACAAAAAGGCTCATAATTAATTAAGGCTTAGATTTCTATAAAGGAAAAAATAATTAAGGCTTATAATTAGAAAACCACAAAGCATCATAAGTGAGATACAGAGAGCCGAATCAAGATAATTAATGATTATAATTAGTCTGATTTTTCTTGCTCACCAAACATATATTGTTCTTTCATATATATATACATATATATATTTGGAAGGGGGTGGGGGGGAGATATTTTCAGTTTTTTTAGATAGTGAATAATAAATCACATGCCTGATTGAAAATATATGACATAGAGCTCAAACCAAGTAGTTTTGGATTAGTACAACATCAAAATATCAAATTAAAGAAAACTGGACAATACAATTGAGCATCACTGCATCAGGTTAGGAGAAGCATCTGCATGTTTATCCTCGAAGCATTTCACATTGTAAAAAGTAAAAACATATTGTAAGTACGTGATCATCATATTATATTATAAGAAGGCTCGATGCTTGGCTTGTTTTTAATTAAATTGGCGCAGTCTTAAATAGATTGTTTTTGTTTAATCTTTTTTACAGACTTTGACCGCTTCTGAACACTTTTAAAAAAAAAAAAGTATACTCTATTTATGTTCCTATTGTACTTGTGTAATTCTTTTGTTAATGACTGTATTGTATTTTTTATTTTTTAAATGTTACAAATCACCTGATGGAATCATTAACTTTGAGTTGGAGGAAAATAAAATACCCAAGTTCATGTTGCAGTAGTAACGAAGATAATGCCAATAATCTACTTTATTCACAATATATAAAATACTTTATATAAAAAAATTAGAAAAATTGGATAGAATTGTTTCACAAGAGTGATTTATACACTTTTTTTTTTTTTAAAGGAATTAAAATAGTTATATGCAACTTGCATTTTTTTTTTATTTTTTTCATAGAGGTGACAAATATTGGTCTTATAAAAAGATGTCAAGAGACATGCAAGTAAGTGAATGCATCAGTTACGGTGGCTTAGCAAGTTTTTAAAGATTAATTAACTCGGTCAGATATCATATAGGATGATTATAGTCTCCGGAGAGGGAGGGAAAAATGATATTCTCCCACAATATATCATGAATAGTGTATAAACTACTACTACTGTACTACATTATTTATATTGTGTTTAACAATTATACACAGTACCATAGCAGTGTTGTTGACCCAAAAATTCGACCCTAGGCATACCAATTTACCATTGGCATGACATTCTACTAGTGGTTGTTTGCAACTTCAATTCTTAATTGAAATTCTATGATCATAGTACACTACCATTTTGGAACTCAAGAGCTTGTATAATCTTGCTTTGGGATGGATTATGTTGTTGTGAAATAAAAACCCCGGAATCCGGATGATGATTTACAAGCTATTTTTTTTTTTATTTTTTATATATATGGACAAATCTTGGATTTAAACCTCAAAAGTTCACGAGCCTTTTATCTTTTTGTTTGTTATTTTTGAAATCCTTGTACTATTTATGTCTAATTGTTTATTTTGTAAAATTCTAGCCAAACAACCATGTATGCCTTTTTGCCACACTGTGATTGAAATTATAGACCACTTTTTAATCCACTACTCTATTATAGTGTCTATTTAGCATCATTTAGCACAAATTCCAGGATTAAACCGGACCCTCAATTTATTGGCTGATCTCTAGGATAGTTAGTAACAGGGTCTTGGTCCTTTGTACAGTACAGCCCATCATATTCCTTTCTTGTAAGTGCAATTATTGGACAAATTAGTTTAACAAAATTAAATGCATTTTCAACTCTAGAATACTCTTATTTTATTTTCATTGATTATCGAAATCAATCACATGTTACTATTTTAAATATATGTAACTCATAATATTAAAAGACAGAAGTTAGATGATTATCTATTGCAACACTTCTGGGACCTTCTTTGCAGAATGAGTATAACCCTTATGTTGGTCTTGATGTTATCACTAACTAGTTTATAATTAATCAAATGAATTATACAATAGGAGGAAATTCGCTTTATGTCCAGGGGCCTTCTTATTTCTTGGCTCTACTTGTTATACCCACTTCTAGTGAACTAATGTTATTTACTTTTTGTTACTTGTTATATTTTCTCCAATAAACTATTTTGTATCCTTCATTTCATATCTTTAAATTTTTTGCACCGTTTTGATTTTCAATACATTTATGAATTATCTATTTTATATATAAAAAAAAAAACCTACCCAAATGCCAGTGCTTGAACTCCTTTGCCCTTGTATGTATTTTTTTTTTAAATTATAATTCCATTTAATTTTATCTAATTATATATACATATTAGTGTTATGCATGGGAGAAAAGAAGTTAACAATAATATTCACACCGAAGAGATAATTATCATAGATGATTTTGATAGTAATGTTAGAAACTTCATTTATTCAAACTTTAAAAAATAAAAAAAACAAAGTTAATCTAAATTTTGAAAAATTATTTATTGATTCTCCTATTAATGGAACATTGAACGATTACCTAATTTAAAACAAAACTTCTTTAAATATCAAATTAATAGTTTTAAAATAAAATAAATACTTTCACTCTATGAACAAATTAGGACGATATAATTACTATTATATATATATATATATATATATAGAGAGAGAGAGAGAGAGAGAGAGAGAGGGGGGGATGCATTGCTAATCACTTCAATTATTTTTTAATTTTCTAATCAAAGTGGGTGACTACTTATTAGATATATTAATATTCATAATAAATAATATAATCAAACAATATTGATTTTCATCAAAGCTAAAAGATAATTTTGAGTAAAGTGATAAAAAATATTTATCCTTTGTAGAATAGTAAAAAAAAAATACTATGATAAAATTCAACAATATTTTTATATCGAAGGTTACTCGATTTTTGAAACTATCAATAATTGTTTTTTCAATTAAATTTATATATATATATATATATTGGTACTCATTAACATAAATTATTCTTTATTTTTTATTTTCTTCAAAGTTAATTAATGCAATAATGATATGATAAGATTTTTTTTTTCACTTCGATAGTTGATAGTAGTTTTTTAATAATTCTTAAATAAAAGTATTTAATTTTTAGTAAATTTTAAATTAATTCCATACTAAGAACATATAAGTAAATGGTAATAAATTTATTACACATTAGTAACACATTACTTTTAGAATATTATAATAAAATTAGATTTTTGGCCAGGGAAAACAAACTTATTAATATATATATAACGTTTTCATATTTTTTAAATAATTTTTTTAATTCCCAAATGAATTAATTTTCTTCTCAAATCAGGATTCTAGCTGGACAACTTTATTTTATAATTTAAATTAATTTATAGAATAATCCGAATTGATCATTGTTTCCCAAAAATTAAATTTAAACAAACTATGCAACCACATCGAATATATAAACCAAATCAATAAAATAAATTCACAATCTATTTACTTTAAAACGATTAATGATATACCCAATGAAATTATTGATATCAATATAAATGATGTGTAGTTAATTAGTAATATTAACATTCATAGCAAATGATATAAATAATTTATATTATCTTCATTTACTTTAAATAATAATCTTCAATTTTTTGGAGCTAAAAGAGAAAATTAGCACAAACAAAGTTGCCCCATAAGGATTACTAAAAAAATAAAATAATAAGCACCCACAATTACAATCAAATTGAGAAGAAAATTAAATTTATGAATTTTATAATTTGATAAAAAAAACTTTAATTATCCGAATTAATCTATATTTCAAAAATATTAATAAAAGTTGAACATAATATATATATATATATATATATATATATATATATATATATATATATATATATATATATATATATATATATATATATATACAGGAAAAAAATTTATAATATGTAAATTTAGATAAGATTGGATATTTATAATATTAATTTTACAATTAATATATGATATTTGATAAATAATATTATAATTTAACAAATAAAAGACTTTAATTAATCATAATATCAATTAACATATTTCATATTTTAAATTCTAAAAAAACTATTTTAAAAAATTAATTAAATAAGAGCGATAAGTTTTATTATCATGAAAAAAATCTATTTGTATTTTTAAATTAAGTTAGTAAGATAATTATATTATATTACAATTATTGAATGCTTAATATTATTATAATATTTTATTTAAGTTTTGTCTTCTACATTATATATATATATATATATATATATATATATTATAAATTATTTATTAAAATAAAATAGCAATTTGTTATTTAATTAATTAGGATTAAATTAACAGAAGGCATCGGACTCGCTTGAGGGACTTGGCTGAACCTGAACCTGAACCTGAACCTGAACCTGATTAAATCGGATCCGCTTCTTCTATACTCACTCGCTCGCTGTCGCAGCCTCGAAAGCTTTGTCCCAACCTTCACAAGATCGAAACCCTAGAAAGCCAATCTCCGAAGATCTCTCCATTGAATCCACCCACAAAACCCTAGAAATTCAATCACCTCTCCGCTGAAGCAATCCATGGCAACGGACCCCACCGCACCGTCGACCTCACAGTACTCGTACTCGGGCGCCCCTTCCTACTTCCCTCTCCCTTTCCACCTCCAGAACCCCGACCCATCGGCCTCAGCGCCAGTGGCGCCTTCATACGTCCCGCAGGCCCCGATCACTCCGCCTGTTAAGGTACCCGTGATTCCCCAGCCCTTTGCGCCTGCTTACCCCACTGTGGCCCCCGTCGCCACCACCACCGGTGTCTACTCGCTCCCGCAATATCAGCAGGTTCGATTTTTGATTTTTTTTTCCTTAGAGAATATTGGATGATTTACCCTATTGAGTAGAGCATTGTGAATTTTGAATTGGGGTTTAATCGTGTATATAGGCACAACAATTGTTTCAAAGGGATGCGCAAACTATCACGCCCGAGGCTCTGGAGAGTGTGAAGGCTGCGCTTGCGAACAGCGAGGTTGAGCACAAGGCGGAAACCAAGAAGAGAGCTTTACCCCGTAAAGCTGCTGGGCAAACCTGGGAAGATCCAACATTGGCTGATTGGCCTGAAAGTATGTTGATTTGTTTGGTTTCTTTGAGTTTGTGTTATTGGTTTTAGTTACTTTGTCTTTTTTTTTTTTTAAATTAAATTTAACTTGGACATTGCCTCATCTAGGAATTCTGCTTTTGATATTATGATTTGGATATCTTATATGTTTTTTTAATTGTTGGAGTTATTTTGAAAGTTCTGAGATCTCTTACTGTAGAACTTCTGCAGGTGATTTTCGCCTCTTTTGTGGGGATCTTGGCAATGAAGTTAATGATGATATTCTCTCGAAAGCATTTGCCAGATTCCCTTCATTCAACATGGCAAGAGTGAGTTACTTCCTGTGTAGTCAATGCTTTGCAAACTTTATTACTTTCTTAATGGTTGGATCTCTATCTTCACAGCAAATTACCAATATCAATGTCTCTTTTTTAGTTCCTCTTTCCTCCCTCTTGGGAAAAGTAGTCATTAGGGCAATGTATCGTAATCAAGTGTATGTTGCATACTGAAAATGGTTATTTCCAGGAGATGTTTGAGATTTTGCTTGTCAACAATTTGCACCTCGTGTATAATGCATTTCGTAATCTATGGCTTTAATAAGTTTGAAAACCTCAGAGATACTTGCATTAGATTATAACAAGTATATTGGTCATTGGTCACTATGTAATTTGTTGACCTCAACTTGAGTATCCTTCTGGAGTTTGACTGATCATGTATAGCTAATCTCAGTTTGTGGATCTCCATGCTTGTTTTCACATTTATTCATTATCCTTGTTTGTAGCATAATGGCCATGACCTAGTTATATTATCAGGTTGTGAGAGACAAGAGAACTGGAAAAACCAAGGGTTATGGATTTGTTAGTTTTGCAAACCCCACAGACCTTGCAGCAGCTTTGAAAGAAATGAACGGTGGGTATATGGCGTCCTACTTTATATAAGAATTGGTAACATAAATATGCATTCTCTCACCCATTTTGTTCTGACATTTTTCTTGTTATACAATCATTGCAGGCAAGTATGTCGGCAACCGTCCAATCAAATTGCGTAAGAGCAATTGGAAGGAGCGGACAGATTTTGATGCTTTGGAGAGGCAAAAGGTTAACTTTTACAATCACCACAGAGGTCCTCCTTGCTGTTGATGCTATTTCATATGTGCTTATTGTGTATTCATGTTTTTGTTCTTTCCAGAACCATATTCAGAAGAAGCCAAAACTGGCAAAGAAAAGTATTCTGCACAAGTGATTCCTCCACGATTATGACCCTATGATTTATCTAGTAGGTAAAATATTTTTTTGAGTGCCCTTAGTTGTCAGCCTTGAATCTTTGTTATCTTCAAGGACTAATGACCCTTATATAATATCAGCATGACAAGTTTTCACTAACACAAATAATTTGACCGTGCATATTACTATGTTGCTAATATCGAAGACTAAAAATTTATTGGAACTATATTTTGTTAGCCAATGTTTTGTCTTCTCTTAAGACTACTACTCATTTCTCAAGGTAGATATTGCTACAAATATAATTCTCTTTTAATGTAGAAGATATGCTAGCAATGTTTTCAATCCAAAACAAGAGATGTCAATATGAGATGGGGCATTGTTTTCCTTGCCTATATATTTATGTACTTTCCAATGTTTCCATGTATCAGTAACTTTAAACAAAATGTCAAGGACTTTTGTGTAGCATAATACGGAAATGAATAGCACGCTTAAACTAATTTTGTCACCTTCAGTTTTTTCTTAAACTTATTTTTATGGTTGGTGCCAAATGCCTATTGGGGATACTTGTCTGTCCTCTCAATAGATTTATGGAAATTCAAATTTTGTTTCTGTAATGATGTTTTTAATTTACAGATAGCGTCTGCAGTGCTTTGTGGTCAGTGAGGAACTTTTTCTCCGTTGCGAAGAAAATTATGATTGTAACACTGAAGACATGGTTGTATCTAATCTTGAATGATGGTGTTTTTACAACAATCCACAATACAAATTGTGCGATGAATTCCTTATACTAAAATTTTCTCTGCACCTGATGTTATAAAAAAATTGTTCTTCTGTTAAGATGAACAAAATGTACACCCATTTTCATGCCCCATTTGGTTATAAACTCTATTTCTATAATGATTATTGGATTGACTCAGAAATTCAGAATACCTGCTATATGTTGCAGGCAATCACATGATTGTTGTTCAGTTCTCAAGTGTTGTGGTGAATTGCTTGTGTGTATCTAAGAGCAAGTCATAATTTGATGCTCACTCTATCATTTTGGTATTTTTCTTGTAACTTGTAATGTATGTTAGAGCAAGTCATAATTTGATGCTCGCTCTATCATTTTGGTATTTTTTCTTGTAACATGTAAAGCCAGCCACCTTGTTTCTATTTATGAACATGCTTTCATAAATGGAAGCAATGTGGTAAATAAACCCTCTATTATTGGGACTTAATAAAGCAGATACTGGTGGGGTTGAGATACTCCAGCGCTTATTTTGTATATAAAGATGGAAAGGATATATATATAAACATATAATTCCTCATTATAGAGCAGACCCAAACAGAGAATTTCTCACAGGAGTTTGAACATATAATTCCTCATGAGTTTAAACAGGTCTGGTCATTATATAAACATGGAAAAAGCTCATGTTTGGGATAGTGACAATTGATTTGTTTTTCCTGTTATGTCAAACTCTGGCACATACTATTCATTAGCCAAGCGTGATTGATATATTCAACAAGAATCACTGAATAAATAATATCCTCTAAACAAAATGTTTCGGAAAACACATGACCAAAAATTGAATCCTTTGGAATGATAAAGGAAAAGAGATATTCAAACAGGGAAATAACAGACAACTGGTGATCAACTGCTTCATGACCACAAAATTACATAGCTTAGCACTTGGTTAAATGATGGAAACGGAGGGGCCTCAGAAAAATTAAGTTAAAAAATCCATTCATAATTCACTCCGGTGTATGCTTTGACAAGCATGAAGAAATGGAATATAATCT
Organism: Dioscorea alata; assembly: GCA_020875875.1. Lineage (NCBI taxonomy): Eukaryota > Viridiplantae > Streptophyta > Magnoliopsida > Dioscoreales > Dioscoreaceae > Dioscorea > Dioscorea alata. The sequence continues at coordinate 19,206,328 of CM037021.1, read as the reverse complement.
GGTGACATTCAACCAGAATCTTATGCTGATGATTCTTTCAGGCTGCGTTGTCTAGCAACCACATTTGCTTCTGAATCACAAACACCATCTCACCATCTTCAGAATCAGACCCCGGCTCAGGATCCACAACAGCCACTGACTCCCAACGCAGAGCTGTTAGACGCTTCTTGATAAACTCCACGACAATGCGCTTATCTCTGATGATTACAAAACCATTTGGTCTCAGAATACGGTCCATTTCAAGCAGTAGGTCCTCCGCACTGCATCCTTTCTTCTCAATGCCAGAGAAGACAGTCCCAGCATGAAGAAGATCATAAGTTCGCGGATATGTTGAGAATGCCTCACACCTATTGAGAGAAAGATCAAGCGTATGTTAACATGATAACATCCCAACAGCACATCAACTGAAAATAGTAATGCAGATTTGATTAGAATGATAAATGGTCATGTATGTAGCCCAGAAATTTCCTCTCCAATTTCTTGTTTATGGTGAGCCAAATTTACACAGTGAATTGCATCTGATGCCTGCATGATTAACCATAAACAAAAGCACTGACCTTGGGGAAGGAGTCAGCTACGCACCAGATAATGTTAAAAAAAAAAAAGTTATAAACTTCTCGTTATTCATAAGTAATAAGGATTGCTAATATTTCTCAGATTAAAATATGCAGCAATGAGATAGAGCTCTTCAGATGCATCCTTACTTGAGTCAATTTTACGTTTGCTTCTAAGAAGCCTAGAAAACAGATACTTACCAATCATGCACAGTGCCAATCAGGCCTCTGTCATAAATTACTTTGAGGGTGTCTGGCCCGTCTTCTGGCACAACATTCATTACCCAAACGTCCTTGTCTTTGAGCGCAGCTGCAAATGATCCCAAGTTTGCCTTCATGTCCATTACGTTTCTTAAAGTGTTTGGCCCGATCTTGGAACTCAACAACTTCCAGTAACTTTCCACCCGTTTTTGCCAAACTTCCTGGAGAATGATATATAATCAATAACCAGAATCTACGAAGAAATTACTACCTTCTATAAAATATACTTATTTGTTTATAAGAGTTTGAAAATGGATCGATAAGCAAGCTAGAACACCAGAATCTATCACATTCAAATAAACCAAAAAGGTCACTTGAAGTACCATGTCCTTCTCAAATGTATCAGTAGAAATATCCAATTCAGCTAGGCGGGGAGGAGGTGTAGTTAAACGTTCTGGCCAAGGAGCCAGACCAGTTCCTTTGTCTCTGTGCATCTCTGTGAAGAAAATAAAACAAACAAGTTTGGTTACCATTTATGGAAGCCAAGCCACAGATAGCAACAGGAACCTTAAAAAAACTGTTAGTCAAATGTCTATACTTAAAACCTCAAATTAAGTAAACAGCTGCAGAATTGGTCATAGTATTTGCATACTCACGTTCGGAATAACGGGTAATGCATGCTTCCATTCGTACACCCCAAACAGCATCCGGGTCATCATCGGTTTTGCATAGAGGGGGATGGGTCCCAGGTTCTCTGTCCATATAGCAGTCATTTGTCAAAGGTTTAACCCAAATAACGGTTTGGTTTCTCTTTGCAGCAATTTTCCAGCACATCCGTTCAACAAGGGCGCTCATCTCCTTCCATATCCTGAGATCCTCCTCATCCTGAGCATAAGCTTCAGGAGATGAATAAGCAAAATAGCCACCTGGTCTAAGCAGTCTGTCCAACTCTAGCAGAAGAATGCCACCCCTCTGGAGCCAATCAATCCTACAACGTGAGCAATGAGCAAACTCAAAAGATCGGCTTGGATAAGGAAGCCTTTTTGTTCCTAATACACCAAGGTAAGCAGGAATTCCTCTCTCTAGAGCAAACTGGATCTGGTTTTGATGAACATCATTGGGTGCTAATGACATTGCTATGATATCTGATGACAGAAGATATCCTCCAAAACTCGCAACTCCGCACCCGACATCAAGAACAGTCCGTAACTTTCCCTCATTGTTTAAAATATTATTGCTGAAGTTGAGCATCTGTCAGTTCAGGACACAAGTTCAGTCTCTCTCTTATACTAAATGTCCATAAATAAATTACAAAATGAATAGAGGAGTGACACAGATGGTGTTAAAGTGAATTAATTTATGAGAGTGAGAGTGAGAGAAGAGAATTTACATTTGCAATAGATGCAATATATTTATCAGCTCCATAATGAAAATGAGTGCCACCACCAGGAAATTCAATCTTATCACCTTTGACAACCATCCAATTCTGATCTGATTTTTCATGCGCAAGATGAGTGTGAGGTATATTTGCTTGCCACACTTCATCTCGACTTTTTGGCCACTTAATAGGAATCTGCATTGTAGATACAGATACGTTCAAACAACTTGAATACATTGTTTGGTATGTAAAAGGAGAAACACCATGCGTCTGACCTTGTAGCCTGCTGGTGGAGGGATCAAACAATTGTAGCGCCTCTCAGGCTGTGGACAATGCCTCTCATAGTGTTCCATCAAAGATAGATCTAGCTTCAATCTAGTTTGATAGATAAGGTTTCTATCAAGGCAGGGGATCAACTCTGAGTGACGATCATCGCATACCTTGAAGAAATTGTACATATAATGAATTAGGGCAGAGATAATAAATGATGATCATAAATAGAATCTAGCTGATTCACTCACTGGAAAGCTCTTAGGTAGAGCACTGTCAGTTCCACCCTCCAATCCAAAAATTGACTCGTCTGATTTGCCATCCTCTGCATTCTCATCACTACTCCAACCCAATGATTTCGAGAACCTACTTCCATATTCCAAAGCAGTGTTTGCATGATGCCCTCCAGAGCCAAAAAATGATCCACAATAGAGAAAGAGAAAAACTAGAACAACTGCACCACCACAAATTAGTGGTACCAGGTGCCTCTTTTGTCCACCATCTCCTCTCCCCCTCATTGTCAAACAACAATTATTAGTCTCAACAGTATACAGAAGACAAACACACACCACACTGGAAATTGTTTGCTATCATAAGATCTTCAGTCAGTGATTTTTGGTTGTGATCAGCCTCCAACAAACCCAACTTGCTATTAAGATTTGAGAACCAAAACTATTAAGAAGGGACGTGCGAGGTCTTCCCAATGTCAATATAAAAAGTCAGGCCTGAAAATGTATCATCCAAGGAAGATCAGACATCATGTTTACAAATGAAAAACTATAGATAGAACACATTATGCAGTAGTTTGTATTATTTCATAAATTTGTGCAGGCTATAAATTTCTCATGAAGCTAAACAGAAAGATCAGAAAAACTCTACACTAATCAACAGACCATTGAAGGAGCATTAAGTGTGGATCTAAGAACATACAGAAGTTAATATGCAAAAGTAAAAGGAAAGAACAAAAAAAGCTCACCACAAAAGAAAGAGATCTAAAGAACATCATAAATCCCAGAACAAATTTAATGATTAAACATCCAAAATTAGGTGATGGCAGGACCATATAAACCCCAGATATCAAACCGAATCAGGAAAGGACAAAAAACAAGCACATTTCTTTTTTTTAAAAAAAACCAAATCATACATTCTGTTATCAGTCTAGAAATCAAAATAGTTCTTACAATTCAATCAAACACAAAAGACAAGACTTTTCAGCAAGAGTAGCATTAACTCGCCGTTAAGGAATCAACGAAAAAGATAGAGACTTTTCATCAAGAATAGCATTAACTTGCAGTAAAGAAATCCACAATAAGATTTTTCAAACAAACGGCAGTCGGTATAAGAGAGATCACCAGAAAGCATCCATGAAAAAAAAAGGTAAATTTCAGATAGTGAGATGCCCAATCGATCGCGAAATCCACGCATTTCAAATCCAAAAAAAAAATCAAATCTCAAATTTTAAATTGAAACATAGACCAATTACAACAAAGGAACCAACCGAAAGATCTCTATTTCCATCTCATTGACATCATCATCATCAACAGAGAGACTTACTGTTCAGAAGCACAGAAGCGTCTCTAGATTGGATCTCGACAAGGAAGACGAATGTGAGGAGAAACCCAAGATCACTCGTATACAAGTATGAGAATGCGGTGAAAGAAACGAGATTTTAGCCTACGAGAGGAAAACGAAGAGTAGATCTGGAGAGAGAGAGAGAGAGAGAGAGGGTGTTTGTTGTTTATTTAATGTCTTCAAGAGCTTGCTAAGAAACTTTGTAATTAGTTTTTTTTAGATTATTTATGTACGATAAATTGTTAATGGTAATGAATAATAGTGGTGAGAAATTAGAGGATTAATGGGGTGATTAATTAAGATAACAACAAATGGAGGTGATTAGTATGAGTGTCGGCAGGACAACAATGCTGCTGTGCTGTATTTGGATCTCTAGATTAGCGGCTGGGTGGGTGTTTGTGAGAATGGTCATGCATGACCAATGGAAATTGCCAATGAATGAAATGGTGTGATGGTGACACTAGAGTGCCAATTTAATTGTCAAGACTTTTTATTTTATTAAGTTTTTTGAGGAGTCAAGGAAATGCCTTACTTGCCCATTATAATTTAACAGAGTTGTGAATTTTAAATCTATATATATATATATATATAAACAAAAAAGGGAACAAGAAGAAAAAGGAAGCCTGATTTCAATCAGGGGACTTTATTATTATTATTATTATACTTTATGATATTGGGCTGCATGTGATGTGATGCCAGGCCTGCAACGTCAAAGTATCCCGGGCCGAGATGGATGGGCCCACCATTAGCTGTAATCTCCATGTCATCATCATGTGATACAAGACATGGAACGGGTCCACCACCACTTCTTGCGTGAATCCAATTCTTCTTGCTCCGGTCCCCACCGTCAAATACTAGCAAGTGGCTAGCAGTGGAGCCGTGTGGGTCCTATATCTCCATTCCTACGTGCACCGCATGTGAGAATCACGTGTGTCCGGTGCATCACCCGATCACTCAAGACTCCACTCAACCCAAAAGCTCATCGAGTAGGTGTGGGGGGTGGCACTGTGGCAGTGGCAACACACAAACCAAAGTATATACAAACATCTGCTCAAAGGATGCATGAAAGAAAACCCCTGAAAAGCTTATAAAACATGTTGCTTCAACAATTGTCTAGTAATGTTCAGACCAGGATCATGAACAATTCATGTTGCTTCAACAATTGTCTAGTAATGTTCAGACCAGGATCATGAACAATTCATGTTGCAGTCTATAAAAGCAGAAGAATAGTGCAGACTAGTGTGCTCCACCAGCAACCACCGTCAAAATAAATGGTTACAGGAACCAAAACCATCCAAGACATAAGTTTATTCATCAAAAGCGCCAAGACAGGGTAATTTAAAAAAAAAAAAAAAAAGAGTCTTGAGAGGTCTAGATGATGCTTCAGTGATGAAAAACTGACATAATACAAGAACCAGAACCAGTTGCACAGAATACTCTTTCACCAGACCTCAGGTCGGAGCTCACCAGTTGCCGGGGGCATCCATTTACCTGAATTGTAAACATTCTCACCGACTTTCCAGCCGGGGACATCTTTCATAATCCTGGCCTCCTCCTCCAGGTACTTTTTCCATTCCTTGACAAATCTAAAAATGCCACACAGTATCAACATTAGAATGCTGATTGACCAGTTTGAATAGCCATCTGACCAAAGTAGCAAAGTATGGCTCACCTTTCATCTTCTTCGGCTTGAAGCATGGGAACTATTGCGCTGCGAGCAGCATATTTCTCTTCCTTGAGCTCCCTGTGGATTACAACACAAGGGTAAATACATAATTTACAGTCTTCTGGTTAGGGCAATATATAAGCAGTGACAATAGATAATGAAAAATAGACATACTAGCATGATTTACGAGGCCTGGCTTTGCTTAGGGCTACTCCATAAAGGTGTTTTCAGATTTACTGCCAGATAATGAAAAACAGAGATACTAGCATGATTTACAAGGTCTGGCTTTGCTTACGAATACTCCATAAAGGCGTTTTCAGATTTACTCCCAGATATGCTGCCACAAACCACAACTTCGCTAAAAAGAAAATGACAGCCAAACAGAAGAAGGCAACCATTTATGATAACCCGATAAAAACAATGAAATTTAATATCAATTTGATAAAATTGCATCAATCCCAATTCTGCAATGAATCAAAGGAAGGGCGGATTTTAACCACATCCAATCACCAGCGCTGACATCTATGCAATTTGAATAGAATTACTGAATAATGCAGCTTGCATATTGATCGTTAAGATTGTATATGTTTCTTGAAATGGCAACAATCATGTTAATAATAAACCTTTGCCTACATACAAGTTCAAAACCCACAACCAAGAAAATGATCTCAAGCATATCACCAGACACCATATATACTAATGAACAAGAAAGTTACAAACATTTTCAATGAGGATTGATACTATTTATCTAAGTCAATCTTCTACATAACACGTGGTTCCATTGCAAGACTACAAGTTTGTTTGGAAATGCACTCAAGAATATCAAGGCAAAGATTTCTAGTTCTAGCATGATCTAAATCAAATCAGAACAAGGATAACAGTAATGGGGACGGTCCAACATAGGTTGCTCCACATCAAGGGATGTGCCAGGAAAAGTTCATCTCTTGGCCACTTTTAAATTAAATTGGCTAAAGAAAACAAACATTTGGCAATTGGTTTAATTTGGATTTTGGACAATTTACATTAATCAAATCAATTGAACTATTGAATATCTGAAATTAAGCTTGGAATGCAGAATTAGCTTAAAACTTTAGCTTATAATAATTCTATATTGTATGCGTCCTTTATGGGATAGATTCACAACCAACCAACAAAAACAAAGGGAACCAAGAATTAATTAAGTCTTTGCAGGAATTGAAGGTACCAAGCTGTTGCGACTGACGTAGCAAGAACAAAAAGCTAACAAATCTTATAAGCTGCTGACAAACACTGTGAGAGACCGGCCCACCTCAGTGAGATCCAGAACATAACTTATCACAATCCAGGTATTGTTTTGCTTAGTCGTACAATAATTCGTACTTCCCCGAGTCGAATCCGCGACCTAAGCCTTTTGTCTCACTTAAGTGAGACAAAAGGCTTAGGTCGCGGGTTCGACGTTGGTGAGAGGCGCTCACTTTAAGTGAGACAAAAGGCTTAGGTCGCGGGTTCGACTCGGGGAAATGCGAATTATTGCCTGACTAAGCAAAACAATACCTGGCTTGAGATGAGTTCTGTTCTGAGTCTCCCTGAGGTGGGTCTGTCTCTCACAAACACTGTTAAAATTATAACAAAATGAGTGGCCTTTTTAAGATAAATATTGGGTAAAAAATAGTTTAAATGATCATTGGTTTTGACAAGCACCTACAAAAACAACATCTAAAAGTGCTTCAAGATGTACACAGGGATAATTCACAAGTCCTACCTAAGCGCATTCATCTAAACCTCTTGTACTCCAAAATGTTCCTAACCTTAATGATCTGAAATGGAACTTTTGCCACAAAACTCCATGATAACTACTACAATCCTGCATTGTATCAACCTCAATCTAAACGCAAGTCAATTACACAATGACATAAACTTTGGTAAGTCACAAATACAAAATGAAACTATAATAGAAAAACATGATGATATAACCTTACTATAACTAACAATGGTCACAGCAAATGTGTAACTAAGTACAAATTATAAAAATTCAACAAGTAGAACCAGGGGAAGTGCATAGGCAACCTTTACAGAAGCACTCCACATATTCAACAAGAAACTAGGCATATAGGGTATTCCTCTGTAAAGAATGGATTTTTTTAGTTGGCACATAAGATCAATCTCAGATGGACTATGATAGACGACAGCATCATGGCTTACCACAGCGGCAGCATAGCCCCAGCTATCTTTCAGATCGTTAACACATTTGTTCCTATAGACTATATATATATGAGACCGTCGATTTCCTGAATTCATCTACTAAAACCCATGAACTAGCAGCTCGATCAGAAATCAAATTCATTCCTGTGATTAATATCTAAACTACACGATTAACTAAAGAATCATTCCAAGATGGAAACCCTAATTGGCATGAAAGACAAACGATTCATCACAAATCCCTAGAATCAATGAGGTGAATTAACACGATACCGTCGGATCTTGTTTCCCTTGCCGACCTGGTACATGCCCCAGGCGAAGGCACCGCAGGCCGTGAGAAAGATGGCTACCGCGCTTGGACCCGTGGTCGGGATCCGACGGGCAAACCTCACAGGCGGGAAGCCCCCCGGTGGCGGCCCGTCCTGCAGCAAAGGCATCTCCTTTACCGATGCCATCCCCGGCTTGTTCCGCACCACCGCCTCCGTCATCGTTGTTCCCTGCTCTTCGCTCCGATGACCTCTCGCTTTCCCAAATGAGTCGAAGGAAATGCCAGGCTCGTATCTACCTGCTCATCACGTGCAACGCGCGTGCATCACTTAACATTGTTTAGGAGTTAAAAGGGCATCTAGTTAATTTTTTAAATCTAATATTGAAATATTCAACAAAAAAAAACTTGCAATGTTGTTTTATTTTATGTGTTTTTAATGTCTTGTCGTGGAATTAACTGGTACAAAGGTAAAAAAAAATTGTCATCTACCACCCCCTTACAACAGAGTAATTGGTTTCTTTGTTCAAAGATCTTAAAATCCTATTATTGGCGCCTCCATAATTTTTAAATTATTTTTTTAAATCAATTTTTTAACCCTGGTTTTTTTTAAAGGATAAACCATGGGTAATTGTGGTTTTTAACCCTTTTAATTAAAAAATATTAAAAACATTTAAAAATAAGAAAATCCATTTAAACGTAGATGTAATTAGGGCTGTCAAACAATCAAGCTGTTCATGAGCAGCCCGAGCTCGGCTCGGTAAAAGCTCGAATTCGACTTGGAATTTTGAGCTTTCGAAGGGAGCTCGAGCTTGAATTTTGAGCTCGAAATTAATTTTAAGCTAAGCTCAAGCCGAGTCGAGCTCAATCGAGCTCGAAATTATATATATATATATATATATAATAATAATAATAGTAATTTATTACATTATATAAAATCAACCTATGGTACAATATAATATAGGTAAAAAAAACACTTGCATGTTTCGGTTGATAAATAAAATTGATTTATTATGAATTTTACAATTTTTGTCATGTGTTATAAATTATAATTTATAAATAAGATTTTAATTTTGAATTAATTGAGCCCAGCTAAGCTCGAGCTTTTGAAAATAAAATCGAGCCAAGCTCGAGCCATTATTTTTGAGCTAATTTCGAGCTCGAGCTCAAGCTAGTCTATTTTGAGCCGATTTCAAACTGGGCCCAGTCTGATCAAGCTCGGCTCATTTATAGTACTAGCTGTAATAGGATTTTAAAATGTAATGAAACTCTATTTAGGCCCGTTTATACTCACTCAAGATAAAAATCAAGTTTCAATGGTTTAAGTTAACAAGAGTAAGTTCACTTTGTATGTTGCTTCATTGTTGAGCACCGGTATCATCAATGTTTTTTTTTTAATGTTAAACAATGTAAAATAGTTTTAGGCTATAGTAGAATCACACGGGGATAAAAACACTATAGGGGGCGTTTGGTTGGATGTAGTTCTAAATGCAGTGGATTTTCAATTACAATGTAATTGGAAATACTTGGTTTTCAAAATACAATGCAGTCAAATCTTGTGTTTGGTTGAATGTAACTAAAATTACTGTATTATAAGATTTTGTGTTTGTTTGGAAGGATTTGTAAATTTGGAATTGAAAAACAAATGTGTATATATGCATATATGTATATGAGTATATGAGTATATATATATATGTGCATGTATGTGTATACGTATATGTATATGTGTATGTGTATATATATGTATATGTATGTGTATACATATATGTATATGTATATATATGTATACATACATGTGTATGTATAAGTATATGTATGCACGTATTATGTATATGTATATGTATATATGTATATGTATGTGTATACATATATGTATATGTGTGTGTGTATGTGTATATGTATGTATATGTATGTGTATACATATATGTATATGTGTATGTGTATGTGTGTATGTATGTATATGTATGTGTATACATATATGTATATGTATATGTATACATGTATATGTATAAGTATATGTATGCACGTATTATGTATACGCATATGTATATGTGTATGTGTATGCATATGTATATGGGTGTTTATATGTATATGCATATGGATGATAAAGAAAGATGTTTTTCAATTACATTGTATTCCGAATTACAATGGATTTGGGGGTAATTCAAAATACACCTGATAAAGGATTTGAGGGTATTTACAATTACATTTGGATTTGCAATCACAGCCAAACAAACATCAGTTTTTAAAAAGTAATGTATTTCCAATTACATGTAATTGGAAATACATCCAAACAAACAGACCCTATGATGCATAGCTAATGGCGATAAAAGTGAGAGAAATAAAGAAGAGCCTTAATGGTGGTTGTGCGTGGTAGAATTTCATATTGATGAATAAAATATTTAGCTATGTAATTACTTTTTAATTATTTTTTTATTAAACAAATAATTTAAATTATTTTTTTTCTTATATGTTTTTTTTTTTTCAAATTGAAGTACGTTGTAAAGTGTGCAAATTCTTCACCGTTCATCAATTGTTAAAATTAATTTTTCTACCGTCACTTTATCAAACAATAATAATAATAATAATTCTACCATCAAAAGTCACTCAACACATGATAATATGGAGCAAAATCCACAAACTTTAACTATATATAATTCTTTAAAAGAACTTTATAATTACATTACATTATATTTGTAATTAAATAATACTAAATAATAAAATTTTACAAAATTTATTTCAAATTTCCTATTATTAACACTAATAAATGTGAGAAAAATCAGTTGGCGGGAGAGGATCAATAGACACTTAGACAGAGACAAAAACAATGGTTACAAAATCGAAATTGGCCATTGTTGTCCTTCGGTAGTTTATTGTTGAGAACTGGAAACACAAAAGAAGGAAAGGGCACATTGGTCAATATATAAAGATGATATACAAGACTCTGAGAGACTGAGACTTCATTCATTCATTCATTTCATCTAATAATAAGAATTCCACAAATCTCTCGCTTATATATATATATTAATTAATTAAAAAAGTAATTGTTTCTCTTCACTACACCACCAGATCATCGTAACCAAAACCAAGTCCCAGAGGTCGCCTCAAAGCCTCTCCTTCTCCGTCAATGCCGCCGCCGGCGTAGTGATCTGCTGGCCGCCCATCTCCTCCGAGGCTGTCGCCTTCGATCTCGAAGATCTCGTGGACCCGCCGGAGCCGCCCTTCGTCTTTTTCCGCCTCGCCTGCTTGGGGATCGCCGGTAAGTCATTCCCTCCATTTGCCGCAGCTGTGGAGGATCCACCCTTGTTACGCCGGTGCCGTGATCCCTCCGATCCCTCACGGGTGATTGAATCGGCGGAGTGGTTGCGCCGCGAGTTCCGTTTGGGTGAGTCTGGGCCTGATGTTTGCCCACGCCGGGATGGCTTCGGGTTCGGCTGATCGGAGGTTCCTCGTAGGGAGCCTCCCGTCCCGTTTGAGTGGTTGGTATCTGTAAGGACAAATCTCGTCCATTAGATTAGGATCCAAAGGTCAAGGGTGTATATCAGCTTTAGAGAGAGAGAGAGACCATATTTGGGGGAGGCGGCGCCGTCATGGCCGGGGTTAAGCGGCGCGGATGCCGATCTGAACTCGTTCATCTGTCAGGAAATCCCACCCCTTAGATTTAGATCAGACGGTGAATAAGCAATCAATCAATGGAGCGAGACCTAGGACATTACCCAGCTGGGATTGGAGCTAACGGAAGGGCCATCCCATCCGATGTGCGCCACATGCTTGACGTCGGTAGGGTACCCGATTTGCATCTCCGGCTCCTCATCCTCGGACTCTGGTGATCCGTTAATCAAACGGCTAGAAAATAAGCCACGTATAACATAGATGAAGAACGAACGGTAGTGTAGTAGTAGATGTTATTAGTTTATGTACCGAATATTTGGGAAATATAGCGTAGGCCTTTAAGGAGGCCCTTCATCTTCGTGCCCATATAACCAGAGCAAGAGGTCCCCTTCTCCGCTTCGCCTTCGCTTCCCCAGCGCAGCGCTTGAAGTTTAGGGCAACGCCCCCACCCCTAATTAAGTTGTCTTAGTGCATCCCTTCTCTCTTCCTCTTCTCAGCCACCAATGATTGAGAAGAAGAGAGGCAGGGTTTGATTGTGATTAGGGTTGGACGAGGGAGATGGAGAGTAGCGACCCGTATTTGGTAAAGACAAGGCCTTGCCAGCAGAAGCGAGATGTGGAGGTTCAAATGTTTGGGGGACAAAGATGACTAATTTGAGCTTTGGGGCTTGGTACCCGCGTATATGTGTGTCTTTCTTAGGGGTCTGCCGTGATGCGCGGGAACGAACGGTTCTTAAATCTGGTGGATCCTTTGAGGTACCCGCCTCTCTCTCTCTCTCTCTCTCTCTCTCTTCAAACTCAAATTTTGTTTTTTTTCTTTAATAGTTGTAATAATCTTTATTAGTTGTAAATAACACTGCTTTATTGTAAAAAAAAAAAAAAACACTGCTTTTATCTAATAATTGGAAACATTCTTTTAACATTTTAGAATTTTTAAATTTGAAGGAATGCTTTTATATCTTTTGTTTGAACTGTTACTTGAAAGTTGATTTAATTTGATTATTTCCTTAGATTTTAAATATATTTTAATAAATTTTAAATAGCTCTGAAATAAAAGGCTTAGAATAATTGAGAATATTTTGATCTTATTAATACCTTTCAATACAGTTATTTTATTGAAATCAAAATTATAATAATTTTATATAAAAAAGTAATAAATATTGTTTTATTTAATTTATTACAAAGATAGTGAACATCATCCTTTGAATTAGGAACGGTGCTTTTTTTTTAATAAAATAAAAAATACAAGATACTCATAATCAAAACATATCTTGAAAAGAATTGGTACATTCTCAGTCCATTACTAAATTAACAGGGCACGTTATCATTATTTGTTGGTACTTGTAAGTACCAATGAATTTTAAACACGATTAAAATAAATAAATAAATAAATATTTGGGATACGACCATGCCATATCATATGGAAATGGAACAACAAAAATTTTATATCAATGGAAGTAATAAGCACCAAACCGAACATCCGGATCTACAACACATCACGCCTGAGATTCATTGACCTCTATTCATTCCACCCACATGTTAATCAAAACAGAGCAATACTTCCGCCATTACAGGATGAATTTAATAGCTTGTAAGTAAACAAAAAAGAAAATAATGGTGTAAAAATTTGTAACTTTAGGCAAAATCTTGCCGCCACCTTTAACATTGAAACGAATGAAGATCATGATACTTTTACCTGCACAAACACACACACACGTCTCCTTTTGTTGGTACTTCTTCACAACAAGAAGACATAATGCAATTGAAATATTATTATATGTACCTTACTCAAGTATTTATTTTGAATCTTCAATGCATCATAACATGCCTTCTTTGCATCCAGATTTCCCGTTATGTCATTCAAAATCTAATTCACAAAAAAATAAAAATAAAAAAAAAATAAAAAAAAATAATGATTGATCATGAATGATAAGATTGAATGCAACTTAACTCGCACGATATTAAAGAATATGATTTTGCATATAGAGCATTTGGTGTGGTACCTTGACAACATCATCCAGGCCTTTGGCCTCCATTAGCAAACGCTTGTTCTTGGCTTCGAGAACACTAGCCGCAAGAAAGATGGACAGTGTGGCCTGTTGCTCATTTTTCACACCAGACTTCACATTCTTCCTCTCGAACTTACCATATTGCTTCAATGATACGGTGTTATTTGTCACATCAACCTTTAGATTATTGGATCCATCGGCTTCATACATATGGAAGAGATTCGGGTTATACTCCATTGCCCACATTAACTGATATCCATCGGATCAATCAGCATTCTTATTTGTAATTTATCTTTGGGTCGATAAATGTAAAATAAGATAATAAGATAAAGCGCTATGAAAGAACCAAAGAAATATTACCTCCCAAAGGTACATTGCATCCACAAAAGAGAACTCTCTGCGGAAAAGCACCATCAACATTCGGAAGGCAAAGAGATACTCTCCTCCATCCAGGCTTTCTGAAATGGATTATTCTCTTTTTATCAGAGATCCAGAATTGTATACATTAATTATTATGAATATTTAAACCATGAAAAATATCATAACCGATAATTTTGCCAAGGGAGAATTTACTTGGCCAAACAGAATTTAAGGCCGTGTAAAATATTCACTACTTCACTGGCAAATAATCCAGCAACCCGAGTAGAGATCAAAGTCAAGAGATATCAGAATCAATTCGGTGCTTTGTATTGCAATGCAATTATCTTGCTGAGACGATCGATTCAGGAACTATCAATATCAATAATCGAAATGCAATAACAGTTTCTTGACCAGCAGAACAGTTTCTTCATAGCCTATATAAAGAAATGACTGGCTAACACAGAACAATTCCTTTCACATCAATTGCATTCATGATATATTATGAAGTGGCAATAATGCATTCAATTCAACAGAGAAGTACCCCAGAGAAAAGTAGCAAAAAGTTCAGAAACATAGGGGAAAGCTAAATGCTAGTTAGTTACTAGGTTATTAATCACAAACACCATGTTTGTCCCTCTGACGGAAAACAGATAAGAAGTCAGTGATTGGCAATTGAAAATTGAATAATGGAACATTTGTTAGGGAATGAAGACAGTATCTCATTAGAAGTACAGCATACCTAAATGCTGATGAAGTGCCGGATCAATAGTTTTTACAATAGATGCCAGTACTGTAAGCTGTGATCGAACTCCAATTGAACTACTGGTGCATTTAAAATTTCCTCGCTGTGAAATTGAAAACAACAACCAGACATTGTAAGGCTCAAATTATGATCACCGTAGAAATCTAGCAGGATTTATATTCATAGAAATTTACCAGTCTACGCATTAAACGTTCAAAGCACCAAAAGGCATCTGCCTCATTTTCGACAAGCATTATTATTGGTGAGCAGAGATCACTCATTCCTGGTTAACATTGTACATCCAGGATCAAAATATTTAGCAAATGTTGAAATGGCAGTCTAAAATAAAAATACATTGATGCTTAACCACCTTGACAGTATCCAATATCCCGATCTATCCATGAATATACTGCAAGAACATCCCAAAGCCTTGCTTGATTACTTTGATTCTCATAGTAAACAAGTGTTCGGTCTGTTCTAACTACATCCAAGCCTGTTTCAAGTATTTCATGAAACCTTCAGTATAAAATAATCCAAACATTACAAACATAATTTCTACAATTGTAGAGAATAAAAACCTTTTCAACAGAACCAAAGACACACAGATCACAGCAGAATACTAGAAACCATGAGTAGAATACCGAACAAAGAGTATAATGACAAAAGCAAACCAGTATCAACAAAAAACCTTCCACTCTTTCATTCCAATTGCTGGATCAAATGATAAAACGCTTCTCAGAATAAAATAAATTCCAAAGAAAGACAGACACATACCAATCTGGTGCAAGGTGAGTTTCCACTTGACAACTTCTTCATCGACATGAAGATCACTCATTTCCTGCTCTGCTGAAGGGTCTCTGGTTTCATCATCAGAAACGTCCTCATCTATTGATGAACCCGCAGCAGGCTGCCCATCTTCGCTAATTACAGGTGTAGTAAGCACTCTGCCACTTCCAACTGCCTTCTCCATCTCTTGGCATTTTGATTTTAATTTTTCATACTCTGACCTGCCATGACACTGAAGCAACTTGGTACAGTTGACTAACAATCAACAACAAGAACATTGGTGATACTGTCCTTTAGTCGTTCAATTGACTAGAAAGAAAGGATTATCACCTCCGTTTTTGTCTCAGTTGGCTCCTATCATCGAAAGTGCTCCTAGGATCATAACATCCAAGCAAGAACTCCCACACTACTCCTTTGATTGAAGGATGAACACCCTGACATAATACAAACATAAGATAAAATAGTATGCAATGAAATCAATCAGTTGCTTTTGTTGTCTTACCCCCCGTTGTACCCGCTTCAGTACAGTGGCCATATCTAGATAACCTTCCTCGGAGAAGGAAGAATGCCATCGTTTTGCACTCAGAGTTTTCCCAGTCTGCAAAATCAGAGACCTATAGTTTCATGCCACAGTTGATGAAATGATAACAGGAGCCAACCATATAAGAAACCAAGAAAAACAAAAGGGCAAATATTTGTCTGAGGCCAAATTCTTGGTGCATCTCTAATACAACCTCTGGATCATATCTTGAACAAAGAAACTGGATACTAAATTCAAGAATCTAACAATGAAAATGGACATTAAGGATAAGAACAATGATTCTGATATGCCAGCAAAACAGAAAACGGAAGGACAAATTTTGAAGAAGAGGAATGAACAACCAACCTTGGGCCTGAAACGAGTCTGAGGAACATCCTCCCTGCAATCAGGCTTTATTGGATAAAACGCTTCAATATTCCCAAAATCATCATCAACAGTTGTACCACAGCAATACATTGCCAATCAGATTCAATAACCCCCCTCCTCCAATAACAATCTCTCTTATAAGTATTCCCTGCAATCAGGAACAAACTCACAAGCACTCAATCCCAAGTCCTACCATTCTTGATCCTCCAAACAAAGGAAAAGAAAAGAAAAGGAAAGTAAATCATGGCTTAGATTAGATCCACCAAAAAAACCCAGACCAAAATTTCCCAAAGATCCAACCTTTCCACCAAACAACCCAACAAGAAAATTGGAAAATCGTGAAGACAAAATCACAACCAATGCATTACCAACTCCAGCAAAGAAAATCAAAAGAAAGATGAGATCTTTTCCATAGAAAAAAAAGGAAAGATACAAGCAAAATAACAAAAATAATAATATAAACACAAATTTATAAAAGTCACCTCCTTTCTGGTTCTCAGGCGACTGGGATGCCACAAAATCCAAGAATCAAAGCCTTCAGGGGCTACAAATTAAAGGTTTGAGGACGTGCCATGCAGATTGGTATCATCTGCACGGCCCAAAGCCTCTGGTTTTTTTTTTTCACCTTTTATTTATTTACTTATTTATTTATTTTTGGAGCAAAATAGAGAAGAAATTTTAGCACAACCATCGGCTATTTGGTTTATAGTAATCTGAGAAGAAAGAATAACAACAACAACAAGCTAATCTTGGTCATAATCTAATCTAATGGACAAACACTTTAATCTCCAGTATTGCTTTTATAGTAAGCCCCTTGTGTTTCCACCAAATGTCAAAACACCACCCCCCTTCTTTTTTTCATCCAATTCTAACATATAACATAAGAAAAAAGAAAAAAGAAAAAAAAGACCATGACTTTACTTTCTGAGACTTATTCTCTAAAAATCCAAACTTTCACTAATTTTATTCGAGTTTTTTTCTCTAGTGATAGAGACAAAAAAAAGTACATTTATTTTGGTGGGTATTTGAGAGCATTCTTTGAAATCTTATTGAGAGCAGCACCACCAAGATCAACCTCACAAGCATCAGATAACTGAATGAGATACAATAGAACATCAGCAAGCTCTTCTCCTAGGTGCTCCTTCTCTGCTTCCTCCCAGTCTTGTAATCCCCTTCCCACTTCTCCTCTCCACATGAATATCTCTGACAACTCCCCAACTTCAGCAACCTATACATTACAACATTTCTGTCAAGAAAAATCCTAAGAATTAATGAAACATATATATATAAGTTTATACCATAGCAAGCAGTAGATTTCTTGGAGTGTGGTACTCTTTCCAGTCTCTAGCCTTTGCAAATTCCTTAAGCTTCAATGAGAGCAAGTTGAGGCTCACATCCATCACCTTATTCTCCTCTTCTTCTTTCTGAATCTGCTTCTCTGGTTCCTCATCTGCTCCCATGTTTGCCATGCTCTCCCAATATTAATTCCTTATTGTCACAAAATTAAGTAGGAGAAGAGTCCTCTTCTTTATAGAGTGGGTCAGAGGGATCTAAAGAACCTGTCCATTCCTACATCAGTCCCAAGTTTAATGCATGAGATTCCACCACCCAACTATATATATGCTTATATAGGAGGAGCATATATCCCTTTATATGGTAGGTGTATCTTTTAGAAATCTCAAGAGATGCATTGCTATCTCAGCCACTTACTTCTTTCCTTATCTATTAAAGATTTTCACACTAATTTACTTTCCTTATCCATTCATGCATATATACATTAATAGGGTAAAATTTTTTTTTAGAGGTATCCAAACTTTGCCCTTTTTTCAGTTTGGTGTCCAAACTTCAATTCGTATCAAAGTGATATCCCTAAGTTCAATTAGGTTTCACCGGTTGGTCACCTGATGATTTCTGGCTAAGAAATGCTTAGCTGACGATCGGAATTGATGAAGTCAGTAGAAATTCAAGCCATGAAGTACTCATATTTTAATTTAATAATAAACCCACAGTGGCGAGATGCCGCTGACTTCATCAATTCCGGTCGCCAGCTAAGCATTTTTTAACCGAAAATCATCAGGTGACCAGCCGGTGAAACCTAATTGAACTTGGGGTACCACTTTGATACGAATTGAAGTTTGGATCCCAAACTGATAATAGGGCAAAGTTTGAGTACCTCTCAAAAAATTTACCACCCTACATTAATACATATATAGGAAATTAGTTGTCCATAATGTGATATATATATGGAGACAAAAATATAAAGTATATGCATTAAAGATAAAAAGTATTTGAATACATATTTTATTCCTTTAGAAGATGAATTTTTTTGTTTTTTGTTTTATTTTGCTTACTGTTTTGTAGACTTGATAAGCAACCTACTGTGATTGTGAGAGCTTTTGTATCATAATGGTCTCTAATGGGAATTGTACATATATATATATATGTGTATGTTTATCTACTGAGTGGGTGTGATTGGATGTATGCATGTGCATGCACGAATAATAGGTACCTAAAAAAGCCAATTTCTTGACGATTAGACGTTGAAGAAGAAAGCTTGTCTTTTTCTCGTTAAAATAATATTCAACCATTTAATCTTAAACGGGTTGATTCTGTGTTTATTATTTCGGATTCGGGTTTCGGAGTTCCGATCTATTGGATCGGCCCGCCAGAGTCCATTGGGCCTCTTTGGTCCACTAATTCCGAGATCTGAATTTTTTCTGATGAACGGTCGTGATCAAAGAAAATCGTTTGCCCTATATCGGACGGTTGGCGTAGCTCAATATAAACCCTACCTGTTGAACATCAACACGAGTTGTCCTCCCTCGCGCCGGAACCCTTGCGAAGCCTCTTGCCTTCGTTTGTGCCGCCGTTCCGCCGTTCCGCCGTTCCGCCGTCATGGTGAGTGTGTTCGCCTTGTTTACTCTTCAATCCGGTGATTTGTTATTCTAGATCTCTCAATTCATGCTCTTGGTCTTATGCATTCGCTGATCCGCGTTTTGATTTTTTGTGAACTTTTTTTTTTTGTTTTTTGAAGCCTTTCAAAAGATACGTAGAGATTGGGCGTGTGGCCTTGGTGAACTATGGCAAGGATTATGGCAAGCTTGTAGTCATCGTCGATGTCGTCGACCAGAACCGAGTGAGTGTTCTGTTAGTTTGATTGGTTTTCGGAATATATGGATGATGCTTTTAGAGATGCAAGTGTTATTCTTTGTGTAGCGTTATGCTTTTTAGATAAAGTATTGATTTTATGGCATTTGGTTTTGAATCTAAGAACAAAAAATGTTCATTTGATGTAGCATTTTTTGGTATATGTTTGACATGTTTCATGGTTACTTAAAAGTTGTTTTTTTGCCTATTAAATGTAAAGGGCTCCTTGATTTCTTCTATGTTTTTTTTGCTAAAGTACTGTATTTTTATTTTTCTCACTGAAGAATACAAGATCAGCATGCTTTCTCTTGGCTATTAACATGTTTAGTAACTGAAAACTTGCCAACATGATCCTCAAGTCTTGCTGCACTTCTTGCTTAACACTTCATTGCACTTGATAATTTTTGTAACGGATGCAGTATGATACATGTATATGACTGTTTTGTTTTTGTTCCCCTACACCTTTCTGTTGATTGTAATCGTGTCTCACACAACTTGCTGATGCCAGGGTAGTAACTATGTCGACAACCATGCCTTTTATGGATCAACTTTGTTTTGATTGAATTTGATTATTGCAAGGTCTTTTTCTTTGTGGTTTGTCTGCTATGATTTATTATGTCCAAAGGTGGATAATTGATACAGATGTAAAGAATTAGTGAAGCTGATGGTTATCTTTACCTGTGTCAGCAAGACTCTGTATTTCTGCTTCCAAGCTTGTACTGTTCCCTGCTCTTGTTTTTCTTTGAGAACTCATCCAAAGAATGTTTTGATCGTTTTTGTTACTTACAGTCAGAAACTGTCTTTTATATTATTTTAAACTTTTATATAAGCCGGCTCTTTGTTTGCTATGTGGTGGTGGATTTTCTATCTCAATATGTTATATGGCTTCATGCTGTTATTATTGTTAAATCTATGATATATATGAAACTATGTATGCGGGGTCTTTTAATCTCTCAGCCAGGTTTTCTAGAATTATGTAGGTTCTGTCATTTATTTTCTGCCAGGCTCTTGTTGATGCACCTGACATGGTGAGATGTCAAATGAACTTTAAACGTCTCTCCTTGACTGATATCAAGATTGACATACCTAGAATCCCCAAGAAGAAATCACTTATTGCTGCCATGGAAGCAGCAGGTAAGATTTCATATAAAAAACATGAGCAAAGCAACTTATATGGTTGTTCTTATAATTGGGGTGATGGTGATGAAAATTATGGTGGCAGATGTGAAGAACAAGTGGGACAACAGCTCATGGGGGAGGAAGCTGATTGTTCAGAAGAGGAGAGCTTCCTTGAATGACTTTGATAGGTTCAAGGTCATGTTGGCCAAGATCAAGGTGTGTTGTCTGTGTTCCTGAAATCACTGATAGCTTGCTTTTCTTGCTCAGTGATCATAATTATGCCAATAATTAATAATCTGCTGAACAATGCCTGTTTTCCATGTACAGAGGGGAGGTGCTATCAGGCAGGAGCTCGCCAAGCTGAAGAAGCAGAGCGCATAAATTATCATATGGATTTTGTTGCTTTATATCTCCATCTAGAATTAAATCTGTGTTTGAGTTCAGTTTTGAATTTGTGGACTTGTTCAGCATCTATTCAGTCGAGGACTTGTTTTTTTTATTTTAAAACATTCTCTGAACTCAATATTTTGCACTCTATTTGTTTAATCTCATATCAAAATGGTAAGCTCCGGTTCTTTGCTGTTGCCTAAATTTGAGTCACTGGGTGTTTGAATTATCCATTTGTATATATATTTTCAAATTAAGTTATTTTTAATTTAATCAGATTAAGTCAACTATTATGAAATTAGAAGGGCATTTAGTTATTTTCAATATTCTTTGGTTATTATTATTATTATTTTTTTATCAGTAATAAGTTAAAATGGCTATGCTAGTGATCCCGAGGAAATACTTATCCATTATTTTAGGGGTTTCGTGTACATAACTCATCAAACACAGCAGTCATTTAGTCATTGAGAAACATAATGCAACCTTTAGATTTTTTTGCTTTTAAAAAAGGGAACTGGCATCCACTTTCGGTGGGATCGGTAACATTTATGCTCATTTAGGCCTTACACGATCAAACAAAATTACCTTAAATAGTTAATGTATAAGATATTTGTTGATAATAAAATTTGGTAAATCAGAGCTTTGATGCAAACAATTCACAGGTGATCAAGTCATCCATGGATGATGATCCGCCTGATCCCAAAACTGGAATAAGGTTAAATATTGTCCCATTACCCTGAGCTCTTTTGCCAACCTCTACAAATTCACCAAGAACCTCAGAAATTGTGAGAGAGAGCACATCCACAGTAGTTGACAAATCTGTTGTGAAGTAGACCCTCAAACTCTGCAAAATTAATAAACAGGATAAGAAATGAAGAACTTAAAAGGAACTCTATTTAGTTACATAAATATTTCACTAAGCATAGGAACTGACCTTCAAGTCTTCCCAAGAGAAATTGTTTTCCACTAGTATTTTGTCAAGAAGATTAATGCAGAATTTCACAATTGTCTTCATGTCCTTCACAAAGCCATTTGCTTCAAAGCCTTGAGCAATCTGAAGGTTTGTGCCGCACATGTCTGCAACTACATCTTTTGTAACAGAAACTAACACAGCACATATTTTTTCAGAAACAATGCACTTCTGGCAGCAAGAATCATGCCATCTTGCATACTCCAACACCCTATCATGTGGTTTCTTATTATGAGCTTGCTGTTGATTGGTTTCAACAGAAACTTCACTGTTCTCAGGGATGTGAAGCACTGGCTTTACTTCCACTAGTGCTCTGCATGAAATTCAGATATTATCCACAGCATATGACATAGAACAAAAATGGCTTCTTCAGTTGCTATTAAGGGGTTCTTTGAATAATTAAACACAAAATGACGATAGATAAATTAAATTCAGACATTCTTTTAACTTTGGTGAAATGAAAGTAGCAAGAAATGTTGACACTTCGAATTGTTTTTATCTTCTTTTGATAATGGTGGACACTTCAAAGTTATGCAGCTGGAGAGCAGAAAACATACCCTTTTGGAAGATCTGGTGCAAGAACATAAAGGAAAATGGGGTCAAATGCGCTACGCATGCATGCGGTTTGCATCTCAGAAACCTTTTGTTTGATAAAGTCGGTTATCATTTGCTGAATTTTATACCTCTCACTAGATTGGAGATATGCAGAGCAGTAAACGACAATTAGAATTGCAGAAGCAAGAGAACTGTTAAAGCAATTGGCAACTGCCTCAGAATTTTCAAGAGCTTGAACCAGCTCAGCAACCAAACCTCCTGCACAAAGTGCCATTGTAGGGGGGTCCAGCCCTAATTGTCCAGCCATATAAAGAACCTCCTTATCTAAAGTTGCCTGGATAGAAACAGGAATAAATCATCAAAATTTGGCAACATAGATAATGTTGTTTTGGGCATGATCCAAAATAATGTGCAAGTTGTTGCGCTTCTTTATCAGTTTCTTATGCTCTAATTCAAACCAAACAATTATGATAGATGACAAGCGTTCAAACCACCCACATGCTATATGATGATGATATACTGGTAAAAGTAGTTATATTAATTGGTTTATAACAAATGTGTTTTCAAGGTTTAGTTTCTAATTTTTATTTTTCATGTTCTCTAACAACTAGAACTAAGAATGAAAGTAAGAATAAACATGCAAAGCAACGTAGGAAGAGGAATGCTAAGTTGTACCTGGCTGTATGGGCCAATACAACTAGGTGCCCAGCATGAAATACTTTGAACATGAAGAACTCTTTTGCTCCGGTCACTTGCTACTAAAACCTCTACATATGCATGACCATAACCAACTTGTTTCAGAGGTAATTCAATAGTACTACGAGATGGAACACCCAAGCTGCACTTCTTTTCTGTAATAAACTTCACATACACTTCATTGGCCAATGCAAAGTGCTTCATATCAGAAATATATAGGTGAATGTACAGAACATCCACCCAGTCAAAACCTTCAGTTCTGAGTAGTGATTCTATTCTCCAGAGAACAGCTGTAAGGTCTTCCGGAAGGCCTGTAGTGCAGATTTGAGAAATTAAATATGACAATAATTTTTCCTGCAGGTGAATTTAACAAATTAAAGCCATCTACCTAGGGAAGGCCCTTCGATCCAACAGCCCACAGAAAACACATCTCTTTTGGTGGTTGAAATACATAGTCTTAAATGCTCATAAGAATAATTATCAGGCACCAGATGTGATGACTGGCACCTGACAATACAATTCTCTGTGGAGCTCCCTTCCACTACATGCACACATCCCATTTTATCTGAACAACCATCTAGATTTCCACCAGCACCCCTCAAAGATGAAATATCCGTTTTGTACTCCAGATGGAAAGCAATGGGATGAAGAACGCCAACTGGAGCAATGGAATCTGGAGAGTGCAGTAATATTTGAAACTTGTCTAGAACAATTCTTGCATTCTGCAAAGTGCAACAGAGACACATACAACCAGGATTATAGTTATTAGAAGAGGTAGATTAAACAATTGCAGTAGAGTTTTGACAAACTTCATGGAATTAAACGGGGTATATAAAGCATTTAGTAGTAGTAATAACTAGAACCACAAGCTCCAAAATAAGATTTGTTGAGTTCATAAACCATCCATAAATTATTTATTATCCACTTGGCCTCTATTATAGATAATCTCTCCTCAAGCCAAGTCATGAGAAATGAAAACTAACTTTCTTGTTCAAGATGTTCATGCTGTGAAAGGTTAAGCTTCAAAATAAATCATTGGATGAAGCGAATATTACAGTGGGTTTTAATTCGAAAAAGAATCCTCATGTGCATAAATTGCAAAGCTACTATCCTCAGAAACCACCAAAAATTGTTGAGCCAGGATAAACCAACACAAGTATGGAACTTACTGTGAAAAGAGGGCAGTCAAGTGTTAAGGTTTCATATTCTCCTCCTTCGCCACACACATTTATTCCACAGAACCTATTCAAGAGTGAAATAAAACAAAAGATACGTTTAGCATGCACACATTTGCCCTACATGTATAGACAAGTTTAAGATTAATTTGAGTTTATAAAACAAGATGCCAGCTCTGGTAAAAAATAATTCGTAATAGCAGGCTGATCCATCTAATTTTCATATTACCATCATCAAGAAATCATAGCTCTGGTCAACAAATCAATTAGAAGAAACGATAAGACAAAAACATGGAAAGCTCTAAATTTATTGCATACTCTTTCATTTGCAAAAGATGAGGTTGCAAGTCTGCAAGTTCTTTTCCCAAGTGCTTAGCTGGAACCAAACCCATTGCTGCAACCTATATATTGTCAAACTAAAAGTGAGTTTAATCACCATTCAATCATTAAAACTAAATTGGTGACGCCCTATCAGTATAACTGTTCTAACAGAAAACCAGAAACTCATTTGGCAGTATTCATGAACATTTTACTTTTACACTAAACATAATGACAGATTATTAAGAAAAAATAAAAAAAACCTTGAAGGAGAGTACGATGAAAAATTCTAAACCCATACAAGTTGTCTAACAGACTTACACAATCAATGGAAACACAAATACCATATTTTAATAGAATCCTACATCTGGTAATGGAAGCAGTTTCTTCCTCAGCAATTGAAGCAAGAAGTCAGAAGGCGCAACTTCTACAAAGTGATGATTTGTACCTTAATTATTATGGCCACGATCCCCTTTTCAATCTAACAACAAGAAACAAGATGAAAGTCATTTAGTTCCAAGAAGTAGTTATATTGACAGAGGACAGACACGTCTAGAAAAAAAATTCAATAAAGTAAATAATTACCATTTCGTCAAGAAGCAAAGTTTGATCTTGCTTCCATAAATAAGCCAGAGAAACAAGGCCTAATCTTGAGCAGACGCTCTCCACTCTCAACCTCTGATAATCAGAGGCAATGGCACCAGAAGAAACTGCATTTATATAGGGAAATTTTTGTTTGATTTCGCTTAGCAAAATAAACATATCTTCAACTTCATCCCCTGGTGTCATTGAATAACTTAGATGGGAATGCCTGCACAAATATCACATAGCAAACATCAAACACTCAAGGAGAAGAATAGAACAAAGTAGTTCACACATCATTAGTTGATATCATGAATGACTTAAGGAAACAATGTTGCGGGTCTTGCCTTGTCGATCCGCTTATCCGTCTCCGAAACAATGGAAGCCCCATGCATTCTGCATAGCTGGTTATAATCCGGTGCCCAACCTGCATTGTCACATAACTACTACACTGAAATAAAGACTTCCATCCTTAAGATAATTAAAGAAAACATAAAACAAATATCAGATTTCAATAAAAATACAACTTATCACAGACTAATTACATGATACAACACAATTCGCTGCATTTCTACATAACTAAAACTTTAAAAGAACATCGAACTTCAAAACAAGATAGAAAAGAATCAAAGATTTCAACGAAACTATGTGAATAGCCAAAGCGGGAACTTCCTACAGTTTGGTACATATAGCTATCCAATTCATCAACAGAGTCATCAAGCGGCATCAAATTAGCCAGTGCAACGATCTGATCACAAAAAACACAGAATCATAGAAAGAAAACATAAAAAATCCGAATAAAAAGCCAAAAACAAAGGAGAACTATACACAAAACAAAGTCTTCGAGGACGTCTACCTCATGGCCATAAGCGATGCAACGCATCATGGCATAGCAGCTATCTTTGCCGCCGCTCACCAACGCCACCACCTTCATCTCTGCTCTCGCCGGAAATGCCTCCTTGCACGTCGAAGTTCCCCCAAACCCTAGCGCTTGACATCCAAGCAAAGCTGGGGTTTTCTTTCTTATTTAAATCGCTCTTTTGAAAATGAAAGCTAAGAAACGAGAACTCGCGCGCTGGAAGAGATGGGCTTGTGGCCCAACTCACTCAAAGGCCCACGTCCATCAACTCACTTTGCATATAAGCCCCTATCAATATAAACTTTTATATATACCCACTGAGCAGCTGCTCAAAATTCACACAGTGGCTTATATATATATATTTTATATATATATATATATATTCTTCTTAGAAAGTGTGAATATAAATCCAACGGATGATATCCAGATGAAATTCAATGCCCTTAATCTAAGAATGAAGGTTCTTTGAACTCAATGACATGATGTTCATGAACTTCTTTATATGATACTTTGTTAGTGAGCTAATGGCTTATCATGAGAATAATGCATGTTAATCTTGCATTCCTCCCTTTCATCTTAATTCTTCTTTTCATCAATTGAAACCACATGAATGCTAGCTTTGCTTCTTTGTATATCTTGCTGTTCCATTTGAAGTTCTTATTCTCATGATTAGAAGGTCAGATTGTTCTTGATTCAATGGCTTTTCTTTCTTTCTTTTTAAACTTTATGAATTAATGTCTCAAATGCAGAAGATCAAGTTGGCAAAATTAACCACACGTTTAAAGTCTCGTGCAGAGAAGTTGGGGATAAAGAAATACAAATTTGGGCTTGGAATTCCAACAAATGATGAAAAATAAATTGCCTCTGATCTAACATGGAAAAAGAAACCTGAAGGTTTACTAATGATGTTGCACGGAACTTTTGATCCAAACATGGGATGTGAAATTGACTCTTATATATCTTGAGTCACAATCTGCAGACAATAGGCACACTGCCGTAGTAAGACAATGGATTATAATTGATTTTTCTAGCTTCCTGTCTTAATTATATAAGATAGTAATAGTAATTAATTAATTGATTAACTTAATGAGTTGTGATTTCAAATCTTTTGATATGTAGAAAGAATACTGGAGGAGGACAAATGAGCCGGTATTAAAGAAGCTGCATGAAGGCATTGCAAAAGGAGATGATTATAATGTGGAGTCTTTGCAGCCATGCAGAACTTTAACAATATTGAGTCGATTGCAGCACACTGGGGGAGGTACAAGGTTGTGCTGGTGTCCAAGTGTGGAAATGCCTCAGCATTACTGAAAATAACAATCCCGGACCTATGCAAGAAAGCTGTGTTTGTGTTCAATGGTTGCAATGCTTCACTAATTACAGGAGATAATAATCCCTGGTTTACATTATTAGGTCCATAAGTAAATAAAAATAAAAGACCTCTTAATAAGTAAGCATTTCTCTCAAACATGTACAACTACTGACTTGAAGGTTTGTCAAGTTTGGGATAAATTTTTCCAGTGAGTACCTAAGTTTTGTCTTATATTAGTTTCAGCACTAACTTTCAATTTGTATTAAAATGAGCACAAAGTTTTAATTTTGTTTCTTCGGCGGAGCAATGTGGAATTCCGGTTATAATCGAGTGAAGTGGAAGCCGAAAATATGATGTGGACACCCAGGAACTAAGTCAGCAACTATCCACATCATTAACTATGCCAGAAAGGGATGAAGATAATGAAGGGGAGGAAGGAAAGGGATGATGATGTGGTAGCTAATTAGTCTACGTGTATAAATTGATGATGTGGACATGTGCTGAGTTGGTTCCTGAGTGTCTATATCATATTTACAGCTTTCACATCACTCGACTATAACCAGAATCCCCCAATTAAAACTTTGTGCTCATTTTGATATAAATTGAAAGTTAGTGCTCAAACTGATATAAGACCAAACTTAGGTACTCACTAGAAAAATTAACCGATCAAGTTTCCTACATTTTAGAATTTCCTACTTCCAAAGAAGGCGACACAGGTATGATTACAATGAAGGCGGTGAAGCCTGGAAGTGGATATTCAGTAAACTATATCATCATCCTTCATTCGAAGTCTTTCTTTTTGAAACTATATATATTATAATAATTAATATGCATGGTCATCCTAATTTTTTATTCTCAATTACGGTGTTCCACCCCACAATCACAGTAAAGCAAAACATTAAGTCCGCAGCTTCTGATAAAAAAGTAACAGAGGATTATTTCACAATTGAGTCCACTGTTGTTGTTTCAAAATAAGTCATTTAAAGACAAATTTTTAAACCCTTTGAGCGTACAATGGAGCTATGTCATTTGCCAAGATATCCAAGGCACCATATTAGTTGCATTAGCATGCAATTGGCTGTTGTTCAACAAATGATAACCCTTAGACACTTTTTTAGGTATTACCTAAAATACGCACTAATTTTGAGATACATGCACGAACTTTTAGTATTGATCTTAGAGTATTCTTTTTTTTTTTTTTTTGTAAGAGGAACAGACAACCCGTAGACCACGCACACGTGGACGCTGGGACCACCCGCGCACAACCACCACTCACATCTCCCAGAAATATGCCATCACCCGAGAATCGAACTCTCACTACTCGGTGAAGAGCTCTATCGGGGACCCGTATACCAATAGACCATGTGGTCGTTGGCGATCTCAGAGTATTCTTTTTTGGGAAAAACAATCAATATGAAAGAATGTTCATATTAGTTTCTCCGCATCAAAAATGGATTGGTGGGCCATTTGAGCTCATAGTCTTTGGTTTTTTTATAATGACCGTAATTTATATATCAGTCCCATAGATTTAAATGACCCACACATACACATGTTTCATATCTTTTCCCCTCAATTTCACATTTGTTAGGGCTGGAATGATCCTCAATCTCAAATAGCACAAACTAAGCATATTATCAAACACACAAGAAAAAAAAAGAAAGGAAATTAATAATAACAGAATCAAGAGGAGATGCAACACGCTCGCAATAGGACATACTTTACACCACTCTTGATATGGTTACCAAAATAGTGTGCATTAATGAACAGTAGATAAAAGAAATACGCATGTGTGCATTTCCCATTCAAAAGTAGAAAATTCTGGACCAAAAGAAAACTACTACTTGCACATTAATAAACAGTATAGAGTAGAAAATTTGAACATGGCATAATGACAAATAAAAATTAAAATACCATAACATGTTTCAATGCATATGTTTTATATGAAAAGTAACATAATACCATAAATGGATAAAAAAATAATAATAAATCAAATCAAACAGTTAAGTTGTACCCAAGAAATATGCTTTGTACGGAACGAATCAGGCATAAGAGTATAGGTAGCAAAGTCTGGAGAGTCCAAGTCATGGATATAGACATTGGCGTCCATATCAGAGCCATATGGTCGTCCATGGTACACCGTCTTCCGCTTGGCTGTCTCAAAGTCAGGACCATTGGGGCCTCCATACGAATTGGGCTTAAGTACGTATAATTTTTTCCCCTGTTGATAACCCTTGACACGGAAGGAGCTGCCACCCATGAACCAACTAGTATTCTCCAACTCGGATTGATCAAGCTCAACCCACGTCATTGTTGTCCTATCGTCCTCCATATGAAGCTTGTAAAAGACAAAGCTGCTGAAAAATGGTCTCAAGGCATTAACCCTCAGGACCTCCCCACCAGACTCGAAGTACCAAACACAACTATTCAATGTCCTCAGCCTAAGTTGAGAGTTATGGGTCCAACTCAAATCCAAAAGATCAAATGCAATCACTTCCCCATTATAGCCCAAGCACAACACTTGATGACGACTTTCAAGTGTAACGCAAGTGCATATCTGAGTGTGCCTGTCATACGCACCAAATTTGTAGGACTCCCAAACATGTCCCACTTGTGCCTGAGGAGATGCCACATAGAGTGTCATGCCACGAGGGTTATTTATGACACAAACAACATAACTTGGAGTACCAGAAACAACTGATAATGAATACAAAGGACATCCGATTTTTGGGCCAAAGGTTAGTTCAGGCATATCGATTTGATCACCAGTAGAAGGATTAACCAGAAAAGGTAAACGACAGGCATAGTTGGAAGGATGGACGTTAACAAACAACAACCACCCATCTTTCGAGGACACGCAATTTGCGTCCTTAAACCTTGGATTTGTGATGCTTTGAAACTTTTTTGTGGAGATGTCGAGGATCACACGCTCAGTGCTGCTCCAATCAGATTCACAGAGAACTGAAGGGAAGAATTTTGCCAGATCATACTCCTCATTACTACCCATCTCTTCTTCCTCGTAGGTGCTTTGCATGTATATTACCTTTGTCTACATGAGATTAGGAATGATATTGCTTCAGTTAAACAAATTTTGATTCTAAGAGCATCAATCATGCATTGTCAAAGAAATCATCCACAACATGTGCAAAACCAAAACCAAACCAAACAAAACTAAACAAATTTCAGAGAGCACTAGTTAGACTGTCTTAATTATCACCATTACAATGAATTATGTATCACTCACTATTTGTTCAAATAATTTCAATAGCAACTAGCCATCATGTTTAGAATGTATTAATCACTACTCGATCGAGGTGCAAACAATTTCATCAATAGCTAGGAATGTACTATTCACTACTTGTGCAAATAATTTCAAATAACAAATTCCAAAGTTAGACACACAATATCAGAAACAAAATGAAATTAAATCAGCAAAATTATTTAAAGCCACAAAATTAAAGTTGTTTTCAGGCCTATACTGTGTAACAATTTTTTTTTTAAAATAAATAAACAACATGCATTAAATACTGTGTACCAATTAATGTTCCATATAACTGATGAAATATTAATTAATAATAATAATAATTCATAGCAAACACCAGTTAAAATGGTGATTAACGAAATCGATTAATGCGTGCCTTGTGTGTTTTATTCATCAGATCTATCTAGCATGTACATTTGGTTAAAAACTTCTCTCAGGATTTCAAGATTTTTTTTAAAAATAAATAAGATAAATCACATTTATTAAGGAAAAACTTAAAACAAAACTATACGTACAACACATAAAAAAATACAAAAAAGAATTCAAGGAGCTTACAGGGATCAGGCTTTTACGATTTCAAGATATTTTAAGGATCATGTAAACCAATCTTTGTTCCATATTTAAAATCAAATAAATCCGTAAAAAATAGAGACGATACCTTAGCTAGGGTTAGGGTTCTCGCCCAGACGAGAGCTTCGCCTCTCCGTCCCTCTCTCTTCCAAACACAACTCCAAACAGAACAAGAGGGTTTAAATACTTTGTTTTTTTTTTAAAAGAAATTAATTTTGATTTCGATTCCAAAACGTGGAGATTTGTTTTTTTTTTTAAAAAAAAATTAATTTTGATTTCGATTCCAAAACGTGGAGTTTTTTGACTTGTTCCCGGACCCATGCTTAAATTCAACTTGAATAAGCGATTTAAAAATTATAGATTAGATTAATCATATAATAATGAAATAATTATAGTTTATCAGTTAACATATTACATACAAAAAGATAAATATCTTTCTCAAAAAATAAAAAATAAAAAAATAAATTTAATCCTAATGATACTATAGATTATGTATTTTATTTCAAGAAAAAAAAGATTGAATTGCGTATTAACATATTATTCATCAATTTTTCAGTTAAAAAAGAGCAAATAAGGTCCATTTAGAAAAATACATAAATAATAAATGATTTTACTTTAATATATAGTAGTGGGAATGAGAATTAAAATTAAAAGTGAAGATTGAGACTATGGATCATTTGTTCTTGAGCTAGTATTGAGACGATGGATCACCTGTTTTTCAGTTGCCCGGTAGCTATATATATATATCATCATGGTTCATTATTTTTTCTGAAACTATATATGTTAGAATAATTAATGTGCCTAGCCATCCTATGTAAGAATGTTTAACAGTTCTGTTTTTGTTTATATATAAGAATTTAGAGCGACATTGTTGGGTT
This sequence comes from Dioscorea alata, assembly GCA_020875875.1. Taxonomy (NCBI): domain Eukaryota; kingdom Viridiplantae; phylum Streptophyta; class Magnoliopsida; order Dioscoreales; family Dioscoreaceae; genus Dioscorea; species Dioscorea alata. The sequence continues at coordinate 19,174,002 of CM037021.1, read as the reverse complement.
TCATATTGCCCGATCCTAATTATCAAATAGCCAAGATTGACCGGACTGGTGAGTTGCTTTATAAAAAAAATTAAGTGCAAGCCTAGTTTAGGTCTAAAATAATAGAAATTTAAAGCTAAATTTTATTATTATTATTTTTTAGGGCCCAGTAGCAGAAAGACCAACCAAAAGGAAAAGTACATCTTTACAGATTGGGTTAGATGAAATTGCTTTTTTGTTTTTTTATTTGTTTTTTTTAATGTATAATATTAGTTACAATGTATGCATTAAAAAAAAAAAAAAAAGTAGAATATCCTATTTAGTCCCTCTAATATAGTCAATTTATCTCTTTAGTCTCTCTAATATAATTTGTCTTTAGGAGGTCTCTCAATTTTAATATTTGAGAAGTGTAAGTCTTCATAAGGACCTCCTAAAAAAAATTTATATTAGAGAGAAAAACTTATATTTTCTCAATATTAAATAAGAGTGATCTCTTAGGACAAATTATATTATAGGTCCCAAAAGAGACAGACTGACTATCTTAAAGGGACTAAATTGGGTATTGTATCTAAAAAAACCAAATATATATAGTATTGTTATTTATTATATGATCATTAGCTTATATGTAGGAGAACATACCTATCAAGCCCAGAACTTTTGAAGTGAGGAACCAAGAGATTGTTGTAGAATTGAGTCCTATCTTATTGATTTGGAATAAGGAATTTGAAGACACATAGTTTTTTAAGCCATTTGAGAGTACAGTAGGTCTACACCATTAATAAATCCGGGGGACTGTACTAGCATCAACTCACAGTTGGTAGTTTCACACAGGAAATACAATTTCTGCATACAATCCTTATATAGACGCTCAATGGGAATTACCTTACCCTAATCTTGATTTTCAGATTACTACAGCGGCCTTAAGTGCTGATCTTACCGTTTACATTTTTTGGAAAGTTCCTTTGATGATGAAACAAAATTACGTATATTACTTTCCTAACATGAAGAATGGCTTGGTGTGGTACTTGATGTCGGCAGTAACTCTGAATATCTACAGTCCAGTTGTTCACGATAGCAAATTATGGTGGTTCAAAGGGGACGACAATCTACATGTTTGCTACATTCACTTAGATGATCCAATAATCAACATCTTCCATATCTTTGATGCACCGCAATTGGTTAGTCTGCTAGTACATGAAGCGCATCTTCTCTATGTGGACGTTGCACTTGGATTTCCACATCCAGTGTCATGGTTTGAGATCATTAGTGATGATGATTTAGATGGCATATGGATGCAGGAATTTAATTTTAATGAAAATAATATTTTTGTTGTCCCAACAAAGGAAGGATTTTCCATTCCCTCTCCGTCAGGCGAGAGTAGAGATATAATATTCATCAAAGTGAACAGAAACACAGATTGTTCTGCATTCAATATGGTAACTGCGCTCACTATCAGATCAAACATTGTCTTGAAGGGGCAAACCATAATAATTAAACTGGTATCTGGTTTCATGTGTAGAGTTGGTCTATCATTATGACATGTGCACGTAGTTTATATATATATATGATGTTGTTCAAATGAAGACTCTTGCTAGCAAAGAAGAAATAGTGGGGTAAAGCCAATAGAGTTGTTTCCGGTGTGCTCAATGAGCACACGTGGTGTTAACGTGTGCTTGGAGTCATATTATTAACACGTTAACGCACATCAGCAGCATATCATCACCATCTCTTTCCCCATTCTTCCCAAATCTCAATCGCGACACCTTATGCTTGCACCTCTTGCCCATCCTATGGTCTTCTCCCCCATTTGATCCCCACCTGTCCCCTGCTACAAAGAAGGAGCATGCGTCTACAAGCAACATTCATCCAAGACATAAATCTTATTAAATTTTAAAATTTAGATCACAATATTTTACAATCTTTGCATATACTTCTATAAGAATTAACCAAAGCATCAACCTCATCTTGTCTGTTCCTTTCTCATATAAAAAGAAAAGATTAACAACATAAACATGAGAAAAGAGAAGATTACCAGCAAAAACTAAAACTCTTTTGGTTTACCGTGGAACCACAATCCTGGAGGGTTTTCAACAACAAATAGATAGAATTGATGAAAGATTTGCTCAAGCACTGGCAAGCATAGAACTATCAAAGAGATCAGTGGAAAAGTAGAAACTGTAGATCAAATTTTAGGTTGTGAAGGGTGAAGAATCGAGCGACAAAAGGACACGATTTGGGAGAATGTTATGGTGCATAGCAAAGGGAGGGCGCCAATTTCTCTACATACAAATGACCAACACGTGAATAAGGGGTATGGGGGAGATTCCAGCAAGGTGCAGGCCAGCGAACTACTGTTTTCTGTTTTATTTTCCTTGGATCTACAACATTATTAGCTTATTTTGTTGAGATTCTGTATCTTTGTTGGGATTTTGTGATTGAATCTGTGGAGATATTGACTTGGAGTATAAATTTTTGTTGATTGTTGATTGAATCTGAGCGTTGGATTAAGCATTAGAGCTTTAATTCATAACATATTTGGTGCTTTTGTTGATCATAGGTGAATATTATCACCAAACTCAGGGTAGAAACACTCATTTGAAGGACCTTACTTCCAAGATGGATACCTTGATTATTGTTATGGAACAGTGGGAGGAAATGCTATTAGCAGCAATGGATCAAAGGGAATAGAGAGTTAAGCTCTTAGAAGATTCTGTTACCCATCTTTCTTAGAGTCTGGAAGTTCAGCGAATTCAGAATAAAGCTTTAATTGAGGAATTACCTATGTCATCAAATATACAAATTTGGGCATGGACCCATCAAGATGATTGGGTCCAACAACAACGAAGCCCCACCATCATTTAAGAAGTTATAGAAAGATTTGACTGTGAAAGAACCATTCGCCTTTAGCTTCCAACATTTTTCATCTCTATCTAAAAAGGAATTCAAGTTAATGTTTTCAATGAGATTTCGCGCTGCTGGGAACTCCCATATCGAAATAGAGGTGGTTAGACTAGTTAGTTCTCAGACTGTTCCTTCCTTGTAAAAGGTCAGGTGGAAGAGTATTAGTGTGCGGAAGATTGTTCCTTCCCAAATTTCCGCTCGTGCATGTCCATCGATCCAATTATCCAACCAAAAAAGAGATACCTAGATAAGTGAGCGGAAGAGTGTTAGTGTGACATTGTATCGTCTGAGCAAGGTAGTTCAGTAGTGCTAAATTTCTCTGCGAAGAGAACAAACAAGTTTTGGCCGAGTTGACCGACAAACCAGAAAGGGATTCAAACATGTACAAAATAAGTTTAATGATCCGAAGGTCATCCCCTCCCCTTGTGGTCATGATCAAGAGGTCATCTGCAAATTGAAGATGACACATCTTAACTCTAGATTTGCCGAGTACAATCCCTTGTATGATCCCCAAATTCAGCGCATTGTTGAACAAAGTGCTTAGCCCATCCACCATAAGAACAAACAACAGTGGCGAAAGAGGATCCCCTGTCTAAGGCCTATACGATACCGGACATAACCACTTTGTGTACCGTTGATAAGAAAGTTGGCTTTTGAGGAGGTGAGGATGGCCTCAATCCACCTTGTCCATTTTTCGTTGAATCCTCAAGCCTTTAGAAGCTCCAATAAGAAATTCCAATTAAGAGTGTCAAATGCTTTTGAGAAATCCACCTTGAGGATCAATCCCTGATGACGATGTTTTTACATATGGAATATGAGTTTTTGTGTTGTGACAATATCATCATGATACACCGTCCTTTTATGAAGGCTGAGTGAGTCATGTCAATCAAAGCAACAATCTTATGATTGAGTCTATTGGTCAATACTTTCAAAATTATCTTGATAGAAGAATTTATGAGACTAATTGGGCGATAGTGTGATGACTCTTGCGGAGCAATTATCCAATTTGATTAACATAATAAAATATTTTTATGTTTTAAATATAAAACATGCATGTTATTTTGATATAATTCCCGTTTTGTTAATATATATATTATTAGAAAGTGTGAACATAAATCCGCGTGAGAGGAGATAGCCTTAAGTCCCTATAAATAGTTAAGTCTTGGCGCCTTGTCTCCTTGTTCTCTTCAAACTTCACAACTCCTTTAATTCTCTTGTATTCATTTGAAGATATATCTCCAATGGAATATATCCAGGCGAAATTCGTTGCTCTTAAGCTAAGAGTGCAGGTTTTAGCTACAACCTCTTCTTTTATCTTCTTATAATTGTCCTTCTTTTCTGAATATCAAAGTGAGTGAAAACTCATTGACATGATGATCTTCAAGAACTTCTTGAACTTGATGCCATGTTTAATTTCCTTTCTTTGCATTTCTTGTTGTTCTTATCATGTGATACTGTGTTAGTTAGCTAAAGGTTTATCATGAGAATTAATACTGCATGTTACGTTAATCTTGTATTCCTTCCTTTCATCTTCTTCTTCTTCTTTTTGCCTTGAAATTAACACATTAATGTCAGCTCTGGTTCTCAGTAAATGTTGCTGTACTTATGATTGAAGTTTTTGTTCTCAATATCACAATAATGTGATATTGTGTTAGCTAAAGGTTTATAATGAGAATAATGCATGCTTGTCTTCCTTCTTTTCTTCTTGAAAACACATTAATACTAGTTTTGGTTCTTTGTAAATCTTGCTGTTTTGATTGAAGTTCTTGTTCTGATGATTAGAAGATCTGGTTGTTCTTGATTCAATGGCTATTCTTTTGTTCTTTTTTTACTGAACTACATGAGTTATAGTCTGAAATGCAGAAGATCAAGGTGGCAAAAGTACTCAATCGTTTGACGACTGCTTTTGAGGAGTGGATGATGGAGAAATACCAGATTGGACATGCAATTCCATCAAATGACGAACAATACATTGGCTCTGTTCTGATGTGGAAAAAGAACGTTGAAACCTCACTGGTCATGTTGCATGGAGTTTTTGATTCAAACGCTGGACGTGAAATTGAGACTTATCTTAACTCACAACTTGCGGACAAGAGATTCACTGCAGTAATTATTAGACAATGGATATTATTCCTGTCTTGATTATACAAAATAGTAACAGTAATTAATCAGTTAATTGATTAATGATCGGGTTGTGATCTTATATCTTTGAATCTACAGAAAGAGTTCTGGAGGAATAGTGAAAGGATATTGAAGAATGTTATGATTAGTTCTTCAAGAAGGAAGATGGATAAAGACAATGTAGAGGGAGGTGATGACAATGGAGGTTTTGCATTGATGCTTAATGTGAGGAACAAGAAGTTCATTGCAGCAGACAGGGGGAACTACAAGGCTGTGCTGGTGTCCAAAGGTGGTAATGCTTCACAAATTACTGGAAATAACAGGCCTACCGTTTCAGGTTCATAAATTAATATCTGTGTATCTCTTAATATGTACTTCTCTCAAACACAATTACTGACTCAAAGGTTTTTCAGATTTGCTGCATTTTAAATTTCAATCTCCCAGAGAACGGAACTTGGGTATGATTATCAAGAAGGTGAAGCCTGCAAATGGTGAATCAGTGATATTAGCTAGTGATGGAATCTGGCAGGTATGTATTATTCACTGATCAACATCCCCTACAATGTTTTAGAGATTTTGGAAACTATTTATATGTTGTTTTTGAGAATGAATTCATTCTTTAAAATATAATTGTTCAGGTGATGGGTATTCAGGAAGCTGGACATCTGATATTAAGCAGGGAGGATGCTCAAGAGGCAGCACAGGTTCTGGTGAATGAAGCACTTAGAAGGAATTGCAAATCCATTCCCTCATGCATCGTCATTCGCTTTCTCTAACTTCTTTGTCAAACTTTCTCAGACGTAGTCAAGAACATTCCTATTAGACATTTTGATCTTCTTCTTAGTTTTACTTGAACTTTGTATGTAAAGCTTCTCCATTTGATTGAATTCTTTAGTATACATACTTGCAGCAAATATTCATTTAAAACATTCGCTGTGTCTCCAGAGTGAAAATTTGATCCAAATTCTTAGTATTAAACTGAAATACTATTCTGACTCAAATGTTTAATTCCAGGATGAAGAAAACTCAAGAACAGTTGCCAGTGTGATACAGTGATGTTTGTTTAGCTAATGATGTTGTCTAGCAGGCATTTAGTGATTATGCTCAAAAATGAACATAAGAAACTAATATATGTGTTTGATATTCTAGCTCTTCAATTCAAGTGATGAGCATTCAGAAAGCAGCACAAGTGGCACTAATATATTATCAATCATTTTCTCTAGTATATATTTTTTTTTCAAAATTAATAAATATAAATTCTGATAGCCACAAGGGATATTAGTCAACAATCTATAAATAGAAAGTGATTGTAACTGCAAAAGAGAGGACAACAAGGAGAGAAAGCCACTTGTTAAGTCTCTAGAGGAAGAGAAGTGCTCTGCCATTGTTCTTCTTCTTTGTATCTTTAAACTTTGCATGAAAAGCTCTCTATTTGATTGACTTGTTCTCTTTGATATATACTTTGGATGGATTTGAAAGTTATTTTCAGAATATTCAAGGTATTGAACTTCTCTATTACCTTTTCTTGTCTCACTTCTTTTGTTTGTGGTGTGGAACTGTATTGAAAATGGCAAGAATTGCCAAGAGATGAACATTTGTCATAGAGAGGATAATTGTTTGTCTTATTTTCTTGTAAAGAATGTTAAATCCATCAACTTGTGAGAGTTAATTATCAGGCTTTGAAGGTGAAGAGATTAGGAAAGAAGCCAGTTGAGGAGAGTGGAGCTTTTTATAGGAGGAGAAAAACTTGGATGGGGTTTTCCCATGGGTTTTACATGGTTGAGAATGGTGGCTCTCTGGTTGCAAGGAGAGTGGAAGTTGAAGGTTCAGATGTCTGGTTATTTGGAGTCTTTGATCAAAACATGGGAAATGAGATGAAAAATTACATGCAAACACATCTTTTTGAAGAAGACATCAATCAGGTTTAGTTTGTGTCATGTGTTGTTATCATGCATATAATATATATTATATTGAGATTGAGATTGAGATTGAGGTGGCTTTGTTTAGGATCAAATCTGGAAGAGAAGCAAAGAGGTGGTGAAAAAGGCCTTTATTTGCACTAAAAGGAAGATGTATGATGAGGATATAATAATTGGAGATGCTGGAGGTTTTGCAACTGTGATTGTTATGAAGAGTGACAAGTTCATTGCTGCAAACTTTGGAAAATACAAGGCTGTGGTGGTTTGTAGGAATGGTATGGCTTCACAGATTGGTTGGACTTATCAGATTATAGAGAGAGGTTGGTGGCCAATTTCAGGTACACAAATAAATACACAAATTTCAAGACTTGGTTGTGAGATTTTTTTTCTTTGGCTATTGTTTATCTGATGATCAATGATATATTGTAAATTTTGGTTAGAATTGTTGCACTTGAGATGTTCTGTTGGGGATGGAGATGAAAGGATTGGTAGAAGCTCTAGACTTGTTGTCGCTGCCCAGAAGGTTGAACATAATACTAGCTTGGTGATCTTGGCCAGTGAGGGTGTTTGGGAGGTATTTATCCTTCTTCTCAATAAATAGTAGCCCTGATAACAGTGATTGATTGTCTGTAGTGCATATCCATGTGAGAGATAATGAAATTGCCAATTTCAGGTGATGAGAATTCAGGAAGCTGCAGACCTGATAAGTCACATAGAGGATTCTGAAACAGCAGCAGAGTGTTTAGCTGAGGAGGCAATTAACAGAATGAGCAAATCCACAATATCATGTATTGTAATTCGTTTCCATTGATAAAAGAAAAGATTTGCCATACATACAGATGATTCATTTACTGTGAAACAATGTATCAGCGATAGTCATTAATCCACAAAGGTTTATTGAGAACCAATATGTCAAATATTAACATCAAGAAGAAATGAATCTGGATAAATACAGTATTGCACAACTGTTTACAAGAAATGACTTACAATCAACCAAACAATCAATATACAACAGCCTCATATCAAAAGGAGATTTAATGGCGTGGAACACAATAATAAGCAAGGGGAAGACATCCCCTACAGCCTCTCATAGTTTATGGTACTATATGGCATCACGCAACCTCACGCAACCACTTTTTTCTCACTGGTCTTGCTTCTGAAAGGGGAAAGGATGGAGAATGGACGGGAAACTGAAACACAAATCAAATGAATGAGAATGACTTACAAAAAAGGCTACTGAGGAAGCACACAAAAAGTTTTCATAAGCATGTGAGGCATTTGTCTGTTTTACCTTTTAATGTACTGCTACTGCCTCCAACGAATGCATCATCTTGAGAAATATGATTCTTTGATCCATTAACTGCAAAATTACACAGATATCAACCATATATCAGGAGGTATAAGGACGGGACACTTGTTGCCTATCTGGAGTTGACTTCAATTCTAAAGTTTTATAGAGTTTGGCCTACTTCTCCATAATTGATAAGAATGAATCCCCCATTCTTATTCCATGAGAAAATAAAAAGAAGCATAAATTACCATATGCTGATATTGAAACAGTAAAAACTTTTGTTATTCATTAGAAATCTGGGTGACTGTTCAGAGTGAGATCTACTACTTACATTGTCAGCATCTCTAATATACAGGCAAGCATAATAAAAATCAGTAATACCCAATCTTGCAATGTATTAGTAGTAGTCAGCATGGTTTCACTAATCCTCAGGCCAGAATGGATATGCTTTTTTAAATATATCCTATACTTTCTCAATAATTTTCCATTTCGTTAAATATTTTAGCAGCTTAACATCAAGAATTATTTGGGTTCTAAGGCAAGACATTACCATCAGCAGCAACAGCAGACAACACTGTACAATCATCAACGGATGAACAATCTGATTCCAAGTTATGTTCACCAGAAGCTGAAGTGTGGTTCTTCTTTCCAAACTTGAATAGCTTCCTTAACCCTTTAGATGGCTCCTTACTACGAGGCTTCTCAAAGATATCATGTATTTGATCTTCTGGAGTGGAGTTCAGAATGTCAGCAGGTACACGTGCCTTGGTAATTTCAAAGCCCACTGACATCATTTGCTGGTCAACAACTGGCACTGTTTCATCAAGCAGATTGCCAATAGCTGGATTTTCCAGTGATGTAGCCCTTGCATAAGGGGGTTGATATGTTTTATCAGTCACATCCACTTCCAGTGATTTCTTAGATTCATCCTCTGCATTATCATGCATTACCTGATCAACACAAAATAACAAAGAAAGCTACAGGTTAGCAAAGTTTTCATGGCTAGAAAATTTTTAAAAAATTAAAAATAAAAAAATCAGGTATTAATTTGGAATATCAAGCAAGTCTGCTTGTTCTGTTTGCACCATCAAGTAGAATACAATACTCAATTAAAGAACTAACATAAGTTTACTTGATGATTCACAAAGTTCACATATGAGGTCACTCCATCTAGATCATGATTGCTTAAAAATAAAAGCTTTCCTATATTAGAAATTCGGCAATATCTACAATTCCTTACAAGAATACTTATTACACATCACATGCAAAAATTTCAATCACCATCTGATAGCTTGTTTTCTACGACATACCTTGTGGTTTCCAGGGTCAACTTCACCATTAAGAAGAGAGGAAGTATGAATGGTTGCCAATTCTGAAGCAAACTCAACTGTTCCTACTTCATCAGACTCATCTTTCGTGCATACTGTTTCCTCTGATAGCAAAATTGCAGGAGTAGGATTTGACTCATTTTCAAGCATCATGATTGCTTTGTCTACAATCAGGGCATTCATCACCATTGCTCAGCTTTGAGGTTTTTCCATTTGTAACCTTTGCTCCATTGGTTTGAGAAGTTAGAGAATTCTTGGTTCCAGTCACTTTCTGTCCTGCCTCCTTGTTGGCTGACACTTTCTGGACAGAATCTGAAGGGCCTTTCGAAGTCTTAATTTTTAGCTCTGGTAAAGTAGCTGACTTGGTTTTGTCTGAGTGCATAATAGCAGGCATCTTCTTATTGGGTTCATCAGATGCAGTCTTTTTGGGTGTTCTATCACTGCTGACTGATTTCTTGGGCGAAGCATGGCTGTTATTACTGAATTTGGGGTCCGATAGCCTTTTGGCTACACGGGAAGCTGCCTTTACTTCGAGACCAAGACCATCGCTCTCTTTGTTCAGATCAGGCAATGATGAGACTGATCTGCTCAATTCATTCCCAACCACAGGAGTACCGAGATTTGGTTTGCTAGTTTTGGTGGTGGTTATGTGAGAATCATTAGATCCAAGAGATGTAGTTCTGCCAGGAAACTTTGCCATAGGTGAAGAGCTAGCTTCTATGTCATTAAACTTTGAACCTTTGTAAGAACCAGGAGAAACTTTTGCTGTTGGTCGTGCTTTTGTCTGCTGGGGTGTCGATGTGGACTGGCTGGGAACTGAACCACTTCTTGCAGCAATTCTCCTCTGTCGTTCTAGCTTTAAAGCTTCCAACCTTTTTATAGCTTCCTCTTCCTGAATGAGGAGATAAAGACATGAAACCCTAAAACAATCATATCAAGATTAACAAATGAGTGTAAATGACAAATCAACATGTTATTGAGGCACTGATAACTATAATAAGACATGCAATCGATGGAATTTTCTGATTAACTGATTTATCTTGGAAGCTTTTCAATTTTCATGAGATTTCTTCAATCTTGAGAAAAGATAAAGGCTATATATCCTAAATGATTTGATTGGGATTTTTCCCAACCTTCAAATTATTTAAGAGAACATATTTCAATTTTCCGCTTTATAGAGAGTTTTATTTTTTTTCCATTGACAGTGGAAAACTAAGTTAACACGGATACCCTGAAAGGCATACCTTTTCTTTCTTGAGTTTTTGAAGATCGGCTTTATAAGATCTTAGCTTCTCTGCGCGCGCCTGTGCATCTGCTAAAGGGTTTGGCTTTGATAATCTCCCTTTCCTCATCAAGTCCATCTTCCTTTTATCTGTGACATCTTGTCCAGCTCTTGGCTTTTTTTCCTTGTTTGACTTCATTGGCTCTTCTTTGGTGTTTGATTGGTCGTCTTCATGGTTGCTAGTGTTCACCTTAGCCGCATCTTCAATGTGAATCTCCATGTCATAATCAATGGCTGGATCATAACCAACAGATTCGTTCTCCATTTCCCGTTCAGGCATCAAGCTCAAATCATGCGGTTCATAGTAGAACTGGTCTTTTGGTTTACTTGATGAATCCTCACTTCCCTGAATAACATAGGGTAACTCGGAGTCCATTTCAAGGGGAGGTCTGCTGTCCGCTAGAAGTTCCTCTGGGATGTCCGATCTAAAGGGAACAATGAAGGACTCATCCGTTGCATTATATGTAGCCTGCTTCTGCTTTTCCACGTGTACAGCATGCTCAAATTCAGTTTCAGCAAGTGGATCTGAAAAGCGTTTGTTGATCAGCTGCTTTTCTGGCCCATAAACCATAAACTCATCATGTGCTGATGTCCGACGTCCACGTCCACCTTCAATTTCCTCGAACTGGGGATCAGGATTATTTTGTGTGTAGCCTCTTCCAGTAGAAAGTAGCAGCTCATCGGTGGAAGAAATTTGCTTCAGTCTGCTTGTTATCCCATCAACAACCTTCAAATCTTGAACATTGTCAGCATCTCTTTCAGGAGGAAGAAAGGGATCATCACTAACTTTACTCTCTTTTCTCCTCATAGGAGGCTCTTGCTCACCTGAAAACATGCCTCTATCGACATTGCTTGTCTTCTCTTCATCTCTCATTAGGAAACTCTGGAACACTTGCCAGCTTCCAGAATCAGCACCCTGGCCAGCAGCAACTTCATCCTTGTCATGTATGTCAGAAACATCTACGGATTTTGTTTGGCTGTTCTTTTTCTTTGACCTTGAAGAGTGCTTATGTTTCCTTCTTGGAGACTTATCATGCTCACTATCCTCCTCAGTTTCGGAATCAGAAGCTGATTCTGATTCACTTTCAGATGTATCATATCTCTTTGACGTCCGAGTGGCTGCCTTCCCAGACCGTTTTTTCTTCCCTGAATGACCAGATCTTTTACGTGATCCTCGAGCATGGTAAATCTCTTTCTCATCTTCAGACAGATTCCGATCACTGAAGTCCTTTGATCTGGCACCAGAAGCACCCATTTCCCAAGCCTCAGGCTCAGTAGTGCTATCTTTACTATCCATGGAACTCCTTTTTTGCCCCATTCTATGGGAGGTAGTATATCTAGGATCGTCCATTGGAGGATAGGGGGGTTGGAAAAACGGGCCACCGCCAGGATAATTCTGATAATAAGGCATGCTTTGCACAGGATATGGTTGAAACATGGGTGCACCTGGTGCAGAATGAATGGGCCATTGGGGAAACATAGGGTGCTGAAACTGACCTTGGTAATAATCATGGGGTCCAGATGGCGTGTGATGATCATCAGGTGACCTTCTATCTGCCCATAAGAAAATATGTTTTTAAAATGCATGCTTACAAAAATCTTTTCTTCTGATAATGAACTTTCCTTATCTATACAAATTTAAATGAATTCTCCCCTCGTTACTGAAACTAACAAGATTTCCACAAGACTATAAAAGGTATATTTTCGGGCAAAAAGAGAAGGTAAACCTTATATAGTTATTAGTTGACTTCACATGACACTAACCAAATTTCACATAACAAAAGTTCTTAGGTAGAGCAGCATCATTTTTCTTAAAGTTGCAGTAATCCTGATCAAGGAAATCATCAATTCTTTATAACCAACAATGACATCAATTCACCTTTGTTTAGACCAGAGTTGACCTCACTGGCATTGAGACCATCCTTTCCATTGCTCTCTGCACCCAAATCACCATTGGATATAGGCCATCCCTCTCCAAATTCTCTCTGCTTGTTGATGTCTCCAGATAATATAATGCCTGAAACATTCAAAGAGGAAAATTCTGATCGGGAAGACAATGCTTCTGCGGCCTCAATTTCAAGCCATTGTCCACTTTCATGTTTTACTTTCCACAGATCCATAAACCGTATGCATGCTTCCCTGTTAACAGAAGAAAAAAAATAGAAACAGAATTAGGAAACAGAGTGTAATTACAATTAAAATTTATGCTGCATTCTATACATTCCAAAATCTTCACACTTCCACTGGTCACTAAGAATGATCTCAATATTCAAAAAATTATAATCCCAATATCTTTCCTTTGGTTACCATACTTTGGGGCCAAACAAGCTGAAACAAATTTTCTAAATGCACTGAAGAAGCAAACTACTAGGAGAGATAGCTTGCTTACATCATGCGTGTGGCCCCAAAGCACTCAGCAAATGATATCAACTGCAACATGTGATCCATGTCAAAACCAGCTGCTACAGCACGGGCAAAGGCCATGCCTTGTTCTTTCTGCAAGACAGTTTTGCGGGTCTCAAGCACTCTAAGAAGGTGAACTCTGCAGGAGAGCATAAGGATATTCATGGAATTATTAACTTAAAAAAAAAAAAAAAAAAAATCACACTGTGCGTAAAGTGGAAGTCACTATCTTCCTTATTTGCCGGCATTTCAAACAGCATATTATGATAAACTGCCGGTCAAAAGAATAAGCAAAGAAGACCATGAAGAGTATACAACAAGAGATAATAGCAATATCTATTAGAACTATTTAACATTAAGAGATGATCTTTAATTTTGGGCTCGAGATTCAGATATCGTGTGAACTTTGCATCATTGGGTATCTGCATTCCTCCTCTCTCCACAAAGCAGGAAAAGAGAGAGAGGATTCTTTTTTATTTTTTATTTTTTTTGCATGTATGTAGTGAATAAATAACATACACACTCAGTCAAAAGTTTAACTTGTGCATACTTGGAATTTTCTTCCTGCGCAATGGATCCATTTGAATCTGGTGCATGTGACCCAGGCTGAAAATTATGAAAACAAATTAGTTAAAATTCGCCCCTAAAGACCAGTGCCATAGTAAAAACATCATGCCTTTCATCTCCTTTTCATAGCAAAAAAACCTTCTCCTGGGATGGTACCTTAAATAGAACAATGGCCTTCTCTGCATCTGCAACATTGTTGGCGGGCCTGCTACCTATGCATTATTGAACAATGTCAAAACCAACACCATAAAATCCAAAAAGATGAGAAATGAGACACATGTTTTCATTTTTTTTTTAATTACCAAAAAACCACTTTCAGGTTATTACACAAGAGTAAACTACAGCCACCGCCCAGATCCAAGTCAACCAAAACCATCATAAAAACTATCACTTCTTCAATGAACAAAGTGAGTTTATCTAATGTTCAAAGGTTCCCATCAGGTACTGCTAGCAAGGATATGAGTTTGAGATAAACTTACCGAATAAACGAGTACTCTACTCTCTTAAAAATGAAATTGGAAAAGATTATTTGGATGAGAAAAATCTACAGAATACTCCTGGATGAAGTAAACCTACAAAATACTCCTGCCAACTGATGCATATAATCTAAAAATCCCTCTTAATCCCATTACAGTGAACTAAGAGTCAGAGGTAGGTGGTTTGATGAAAGTGCACAAGTTGGTCAAGAGAATGAGAACCCACTCTAAAAATATTACGAAGAGACTTTAAGAAAGATCATCATTATTAATACCTTCAATGGAATCAGTAGGTTTGGCTTGATGATTTTCCACCTGTCACAAGGCATAAAATGAAACATGCATTTAAGTTTGTTAATTGAACGGTCTATCTAAGCTCCGGCATATGCAAATAGATTATCACATACAGCAGCAGTGCCAACGCTTTCATTGCCTTGAACAGTAATTGCTTCCTCAATCTGCACGATCTCAGACTCTATGGTGTTAACTCGTTCCAACACTTCCGGCGTGCTCACGAACCGAACAAACCTAAGAAAGAACCCACATTTCGTTTCAATCGTTACAGCATAGCCTTCGTCTGGAAGCCAAGGATTCAAATAAGCAAAAACAGCTAGAAAATACAAGCACAGGAATCATATCCAAAGGAGCCAAGAACACAGTGATGGGGTGTGGAGGAGCGGCGGTGAGCTAAGCTATGACAAACCTTTCAATGGTGCCCTTTGTAAACCATTCGGCATCCTTATTGGGGTCTGGTTCAAGAGTGATGGAATACCCCCCTTTCACAATCTGATCTTGAGCAGCCTTCAAGTGAGCAAGAAATGGGTTTAAAAGCCCAGATGCAACTTTCTCAGTCTTCCCATTAGAGATGATAACCAGATCACATCTGATAAACAGGAGAATGTCAATCTCTAATCAATAAGGTTTCCGAATTTATTAATCCAAACAGTTTACTTGATGTGATTCCACTGATTTTACGTGGATCAAAACCTTGAAAATCCAGAGAGTAATAATTCACGCCAGATTCAACACATCAAACGAGATTTTATAAAAGAAAAAAAAAACCATTTTTATAAAACTCTCTCGCAATGCAACAGATCCAACACAATTAGACAAAGAAACCAACGCATCTACTGGTTCTTTAGATCAAAAGAGTAGAAACAAAATGGTGAATCACGAAATAGGAATTCACAAAAGATTCAGCATCCAAGTACCTACAGACCCATCAAGATCTCACTCAATACTAAAGCAAGTATCAAAAGATTAATAAATAATTAAAATGCAAGAACCCTAGATGCGAACAGATCCAAGTACTCCACTCAAGAAACCAATCCTGAATCCAAAGAGCAAGCAAAGGAGTGCGAAGAAGAGACCTGGTCCTCGTCGGCGTGAGCTGGAAAACGGCGGAGTCAAGCCGGACCTCCGACCTCATCGCGACACCACCACCTCCGATCCTACTCTTCAACTCCCCGCCGACGAGCTCAAGAGTTAATAATGGCGGAAATATAAGAAAAAAATCCAAGATAATAACACAGAGAGAGAATGAAAGGCAGGGAAAGCTCCAAATTTATATATATATAAATATAATCATAGAAAGCGAGAAAGAAAAAGGAAAAAAAATAATTAATGCGATTTAGCTTAAGAATAAAAGAAGTGAGAAATAATTATTGGAAATATATAATAAATAGAGAGGAAAAAAAAAAAGTAATGCTGGCAAATGGCTGGCGATGTGTGGGAACATGGAATTATATAGAAATAAATAAATAAATAGAAATATTAAAATAAAAAAGGGTGATATTTATGGGTAGAAGAATCACGGGTTGGTAGGAGAGCAGTGTGCTTCAGAGTGGAGAAAGGAAAGAGACGAGGTGGTAGGAGGGTATTTCAGTCATTTTCATTTGTTGCTTTCTCGCTTGCTGAGCTGGGGATTCCGCGCGGGATATTTTCGAATTTTAACATTATATGTATAAACATAATATTGAGATTATAAAAAGTTAATATTTTTTCAAAAAAATGTTACATTTTGATGAAAAACTTAGAGTAATAAGTCAACAAAGTTTAATAATTTATTTCTTATATTAATATATAAATTATTTTTTATTTCCGAAGTTTCTTGTTCAGTGTTGTGTACCGGATCAGCAATAATTTTTTGGGAACTTAAATGTCAGAAATACCCTTGTCTCATGTTGACGTTGGAGCCCTCACGACAGCTACGGTTTCTAGTCGTGGCCCCCACCTCAACCCTCTCAGTCTTGACTAGTGACCTTAATCTTGCCGCTATTAACGATAATACCCCTTAATGCCGTTGTCGGCCGAGGAATAAATCCAAACCGTCCAGCCAATTAGCCCACTGATTATTTTCAGCAAATTTTAAATTTTGAATAAATCCAATATTTAGCAAATAAAAACATGGGAAATTATATATATATAAATTATTAAAAAAATCCACAATTGTATGTGCTCTTAATTAAAACTATAAAGTGGGATTTCTTTAGTTATATTGTATGAAAAAGTGAAAGGTAGTTATAGGCTTGCTTGTCTTCTAAGGTCCGGAAACTAATCATATGCTGCTTTACCATGCCTTTTTCTTTTTAACAAATTTGTTAAAAAAATAAAAAAAGCATGTTTATTTACAATGATTGTTCATTCATATGATGGGAATATAAACTTATTCCTATCTATCATCTGTTAGTGTTGGAATGTTCTCTGGTTGTCTGCTTGCTACCTCTCACTTCACTTGTAACTTATCTCTATTGTTCTTCATTTATGACACTTGTGTCTCATATATATATATATATATATATAACTTTTTACTTTTACTGTTGTTGAATTTTCAGGCTTTGTGATTAATAGTGTTGTTGGGTGTCTGTTGGTGTGTCATTCAAGCAGATGGTGATATGATGCCTGAAAATTGATGGGCATTAGCAGTGGAAAACTTAAGATAAAACTATGGTATGAGTTTTCATGGCATGTAAGATTGACTTTGGATTGAGAGATTCATGAAAATGCAACTAAAAATGGCTGGCTATCAAGTGGGGTATGATTGCCAGCTGAAGACAACCTGCAAGTATATACAAGTTATAATTCAGTTTGGTGTTATGTCTTTGAATGCCAGCCTGTTGTGTGGGTCTTCAGACAGTAAAAAACTTCAAACTCAGAACAAACTTTGAACATAAACAGTTCATTTTATTGGAATAAAAAATAATAATAATAATAATAATCCTCATACAAACAGTATTCCCAACATGGGCTGTTGTTCTTGTGCTAGATATCTAAGATTGCAATAAGAACCTCAAAACCAAGAGATTTACATGAAGTAATAATATTTATTCGAAGAAATAATTGCGAAGATCTAGTATGATGTCCTCTGGTTTATTACTTATTGCATAAGACAGTTGAATCACATTCATTTCCGACGAGTTTCTAGGTACTCTTTGAAAGAATGGCAACTGCTTGAGAGATGCATTCTAGCTAACTTGTATCTTTTTGTTTGTTTAATTACTTTCTTTTGTCTGCATTGAGTGAGAGGAGCTCAAAAGTTCGGAGAGGATTGTCGTCACGGGTCACTCTGCTTGTTGCATTGCGGGGGATCGATGATGACCTCAATTCAGCTCCAGGATGATGAGTCCTTTGGGCATTTGATGGCCGGCTGTAGCTGCTTGACACCAACCGGCTTGTCCTGTTGAACAATTGATCACTTGGTTCACCAGTTGAGCTTGGCCGACCACTTGACATGACCGCCCTCTTCGATAAGCTGCCATTTCGAGATGTTGAACGTGTCTTTTCTGAACCATGAACCTGAAGGAGCAATCATAGAAGAGAATTAAAAGGAGTTGAAGAATGAAACTTAAGCTACAAGCAAGACGACGTACATCCTTGGATGACATTGGTCCGTCTTCTTGGCCCCTATGTTTTGAATGATCACGATGGGGAGCTGAGCCTGAGACCTTCCTTCTACCTAATGCTTCAACAGCCCCTGATAACTTTTCTCGAATCTCTTGTCCAACTGCCAAAAAGAAATTTACTTTAAGCTTACCAAAAACTCATAATAACTTATGATTAATTGTTAGCTACTCCGGGATGATAACAGACCTGAATTTTTTTCAGCTCTTTCTTGTGATGGTCCTACAGCACCATTTGCTCGGCCACTTGGCTGTTGGAAAGGAAATAAAGAAAATGGAGATATACAAACAGGAACAGAGAAAAGAAAGACAAAAAAATAAAGAATATGATAAGTCATACCCGCGCTCTAACACCAGCCCTGGTATGGGGATACTTCAATAAAGTCCAATCAAATATATAATCATACTGATAACCTGAAATAACAATAATGTTCAGGTGGTGGATTGGATTAAGTTTGAATGGGTGAAAATTACACATGAAGATACTTGGCTACAATCTGACTTCAACCATCATGACAAATTTACAGGGGTTCAACGAACCAAAGCAGAGAAGGAAAGCAACAAGTACCTTCTCGAATAAAAAGGTCCCGGAAAAGCCTTTTCAAATAAGAATAATCTGGCTTGTCTTCAAACCGCAATGATCGGCAATACTGGAAGTAAGAAACAAACTCCGGTGGATATGACTTGCACAGCACCTGAATTGCAATATTACATTATTCAACTTATTCTCATTTCATATCAGTAATAAAAGTAAATTGAGCACCAGAGATAATTCAATCTATTTGCAAAGGGATCTCAGGAAGGAACTAGTTCACCACACCTCTACGGGAGTAAGCATTTTCTTTTCACTTATTTTGTCGTACTTTTGCTTCTTAGTACCAGCTTTCAAACCCTGCCAGGGAAGGCTGTTTTACACCAACAAAAAAACAGTTAAAACCTTTGACAAGATAAATACAAAAAGAAAAGATTCACACTTCTGAATTAGATCTTACCTTCCTCTCAAAAAATACATGAGCATGTAACCTAGAGATTCCAGATCATCTCTCCTGCTTTGTTCTGCATGAAAAAATACGCAACTCATATGAGGACTACAAGATCTTGATATGAAGTAGAATACTGTCACATGTCATCATTAGTTTGTGAGGCATTTTAGACTCACCAACTCCTAGATGAGTATTAACACTTGCATAGCGTGCGGTTCCTGTGAGGTTTTTGTTCTCCCTGCAGAAAAGCATTAAATATTCTCAGTAAATATACCCAAAGTATGCTTTCACAATAGTGCATTAGAACAAGCAGGCCGTTGGATTTCAAAACTAAAAAATTATTAACTCGCTAGCAGAGCAGTAATAGTTCAGTGACTGGAGGACTACCACTAGATCATTAAAATACTTGCTCACATGCATAGGACATTAGGCAACATTCCTGTCTACTTTAGACCCAACATAAATCAACACAGCATGTTTATCATGCAGTGTAGTACTCTCTTTCATGTCCTAGCAATCTAGACACTAGCATATTGTCAGGCAAAGCTGCCTCATCATGGTTTAGACGCTATTTAAGCAGCAATAACATGTAAAACAAAACTAGATTGTAAAACTAGTTCAAGGAATGGATTCAGGTGAAAATGGAAAGCCAACATTCCAACTACAACATACTGATAAAAGTGCACTGCTTCAAACAAGGTACACATGTGAGAAAAAAGGCAATATAAAACACACCTGTAAGGTATGTGTTTATGAGTTTGAAGGTCCCTGTACTTCTTAGCAAGGCCATAATCAATGATGTAAACCTGAAACAAAGAAAAACTAAATCTCAAAGAAGCGGGCAATATAGCCATCACTTTCCATATTGGAATCACAGCAAGCTGAAGTACACATATTTAATTGAACCTGCAGATAAGAATGAATGTAAATAATTGCTAACTCAATCCAACCCAGAAAACTGTTTGTGATATCTAGATTAAAATCCTCGTAGCATGAAGTATTGATGTGTAAAATACAAATGGCATATGCAATATGTACACCCTTAAACTTGATAGATACCTGGTTTGCTTTACGACCCAGGCCCATAAGGAAGTTGTCTGGCTTAATGTCACGATGAAGAAAGCCCCGTGAGTGCATATACTCAACGCGGTTTATCTGGAAAACAGCAATACAGAAGACCATCAGGCATTCAAACTAGAATATACTTTCAAACAAGCAGAAAAATCATTAAGACAATGACTATCAACTGAATAGATTTCTTACTACATCTAGTCTTTTGAAAAAACAGATTAGACAGAAGAATATGAATATTGTACTTACTAACTGATCAGCAAGCATCAGAACCGTTTTCAATGAGAGCTTTCTAGTGCAATAGTTGAACAGGTCTTCAAGGCTGGGACCAAGAAAATCAATAACCATAACATTATACTCGCCCTCCACGCCAAACCACTTTAAGTGTGGAATCCCAGCTTCATCCCAAAAACCAAAAAGAAAAAAAAAAACAAAAACAAAACAAAACAAAAATAAATAAAATAGTCAGCGAGGTTGGTAAAGCAACTGTACAAATCATGCAAATAGAGATTGGTAACTCACTTCCTCCCTGAAGAAGCATATACAATTTTGATTCATAATGAAGCTGAGGGTGCTTTGTTTTTGCTGATTCCTGAATTATCATAAAAACAAAGAGCAAAATGAGGAACATGGAGAAATACTGAATAAGAAAAATACAAAATTACAACGTAACTCTCAACTGTTGGATGAAACCTGCTACATGCCAAGTGCCAACAAACTAACATCCAACATCAAGACATTTTCAAGGCAAACAAAGATGTATTCTCAAGAGTTGTATTCAGTCTGATTCAATTAAAATCCACAAAAATTCAAGCAACCACACCAAAGTCATTACTAGACTCTCCAGAACAGAAATATTTATAGAAATCTCATTGATAGAATGATTTAAGTTGCCTACCAGTTTAACAGCCACTTCTTCTCCAGTTTGTACATTAACACCTGAACAAAATCAAGTGCGCCACATTGCATAAAAAAAGTAATCAAATCATAAGCACAACATAAACAAAACAAACGCAAAGGAGATATACCAAGATACAACTCGCCAAAAGATCCACTTCCAATCTTCCTCCCAAGCTTAAATTTTCCACCAATGACATGCTCCATGATTCAAATCAATCTTTTTTTTTCTCAGCACACTAAATTACAACCTTCAACTTTCAAATTCTCAAAAAGTAAACAATGTACAGCACTACAACAAGAGATCCACAAAGCAAATCAATTATAGAAACACCTGGCTATGCATCTGCTCTGAGATTAGATCTCTAATGCTAAAAGTGGGAAACTTGACTAAAAAGTCCCAACTTTTTCTTTCTCTTAAGAAAAAAATCCCACCTTTTTTTTGGTGCAGACCCAAACTTAGAGATTGGAACCTGAGATTGATACTCAACTATCAGAAACTCCAAATGCTTTCATTTATCACATACATTGCCAGCAAATAAACTCTTCACAGAGTTTCCCAGTTCACAAGCTACACAACACCACTATACAACATCAGCAACACTCCAAAAGACCAGAAACATTAACAGCAAATCCACATAACTACCAAAACATCACCAAAACCTTCGCCATAACCAATCCAGTCACACAAATAAGATTTCACAGAGAAAACCAAAATGCGAAGCCCGTGAAGAGCTCAAAACCACAGATTTCCGCACCAAAGGTTGAGGAAACGCCACAATGATGGGAAAATCAGGCAATGGGCATGCCTACGATGGATGAATCATGCCGGATTAGTTGCAGTAAAAGGAAAAAATGTAGATCTAGAGAGGAATAGAGAAAAAAAAAATGGCTAATTACTCCAAAAAATTTCCTGTAATAAATGGGAACTGGACTAGAGCGAGTGAGACGAGGAATGGACGAAGCGATAAATATATATATATTATTTATTTATTTATCTATTTATATAATTTATTTTTGGTATTTAATTGTTAAAAAAAATGGAAAATCGTGATATTGCTACTCCCAAGTATAAAAAAATATCGAGGTAGCAGTCATGTCGTTTTGGTGCTACTCGGGATTGAAAACATAAAACATTAAATTAATTAAAATAATGAATTATTTATTTATTTATTTTAATAAAAATATGATCCATTAAAAAAATATATATTCAAAAACGAACAACTGAAAAATAAAATTACAAAACTCCCATTAATCCAGTAAATCTTTTCATTTTCAATAAACCTACCCGTTATGTTTTAATTGATCATCTTATCATATTTGAAGATTAGATTAATAAAAATTTGAACTTTAGTTTTAATTTGTTATATTCATGGTAATCAAATCTTTATTAGTTACTTGGTTTCTCTCACTGATATAATTGTATTTTTTTAATTAAAAAATATACTAACCGTAAATCTGTTAGGAAATGTTTATGATTATTTTAAAAAAAATTACTAATTCATTAATATAAAAAAAAGATACAGAGTAGACACAATAAAAAATAAACAAGAGAGATCATCAGAGGTGTGATTGTCCAATAAACTTCAAATCTTTATATATATATTGACAAATAGGTAACATGAGCCCCTCCATCTTCATTTAAAGACTTGTATTTTTTTTTTTTTTTGGAGTTTGATTTTAGATTCTCTGAAATATTATTATTATTATTATTATTATTATTATTCATTTGTTGGTGAAGAATTGGTTGATGGGTCATTGAATTCATGACTGGTGGAGCAAACCTATTTTGATTGGTGGTGTGAAAATATCAATAAAATAAATAAATAAGGGAAACGGGGAAACGATGAAGGGCTGGCATCGCCGTGACGCTACCGGCCGACATACTTCCGACCAAGATGGGATTCCCGATCGCGTGCGTTCCGATGTCTCGCGATACGCGCTAATATCATTAAAATCCACCAACTTTAGCCGTCCAAAGCATGGGGTCCATGCTCTAGGAAATCGTTCCGATTGGGATGGACGGCTCAGATGATTTCATTTAGGTTTATCCGGCGGTGCAATGTAGCTGCTCAATTATTCAGGTTTAAGAAAACCCCGACAAATAATGTGGGAATGGACGGCTGAGATCACATCTAAATTGCGCGGATCTCGTTTGTTTGGTTGGATGGATTTAGACTTTGCATTCAATTTGAGGGTTAAATCCAAATTTTAAATTTTAAAAAAATTAAAAAAATTAACAAAATAAATAAATAAACAGGTAATTACCAAAGAAACCCCAAAAGTTTGCAATATGCACAAAAAAACCCCACACATTTTCATATCCCTAAAAACACCCTCCTTTTGATTTTATAGAAATTTAAACCCCCCAATGCTGTAACGGTGATTGACGGTGTTAAGTTTGAATATATATGACGAAATTGCCCTTACGTGGGATGCTGTGTCATTTGAAGCGTGGATTGACTATAATGCCCTTGTGTGCAATGATGTTTCCGCTTAAAGAGGAAGCGGTTTATTTTTATTTGTTTAATCACTGGAGAACACCATTACTGGCGCCGGTTATTTCCTATCATCGCCGCTTCATCGGTTGGGCATCTTGCTATCATCGCCTGTTCGGCAGTGTTTCGAAGGAGAACTCCCGCTCTAGTCTTCGTCATTTCGTCGATTTTCCAACCAAGGTAATGAGGCGATGAAGCTGTGCGGTTTTTCTTTTGTTTTTCGCCATTTCGTTTGTAAAGTATCGTCTCTGTTGTTTTTTTGGCCATACATTTTCATGGTTTCATTATTGGATGATATTGTAGTTTGCAGTGAGATTTTCCGTCTAGGGTTTTCTTTGTCTGTGCACAGTATCGAGAGCGAGAGTGTTGTGGTGCAGGAGATTTTTCGATGGTTATGCAAACTCATTCTGTTTTCAAATGATTATAATGTGTGTTTCCCCGTTAATTTGATGTGGGTATGAGTTGTGTTTAAAAGTATCAGTGTAATGGTTGGATTTTATGTTGAATACATGTCGTTTCCGTTTAACAATCGTACTCTCCGTTTAACAAAGGAAGTTTCTGTTTAATTAATAGAGTTATTGTTTAATAAATCACTATAAACAAATGTATTGTTCTTCTTGTAGTGTATTGGTCATGGCGGTCAACCTAGTTAACGGCCGATGCTACTTGACACCGGTGGTCCAGACTTTGAATGAATTGAAAGTTCACATGACTGGACGACACTGGGAGATCATCAGAAGGACACCGTTCGCGGCTTTGACCGAGATTGAAGCCGTCCTCCAAGAGAGAGCCCTCCTTGATTCTCTGCTGCAGAGGTTCGATGGCCGCAGCAGCAAATTCAGGATCGGGGCCAGCCTCGTGAGTTTCAGACCTCAAGATGTGGGTCTCATCCTTGGTCTACGCTGTGATGGGAACGCAGTCGTATTCCAGAAGAAGAAGACACACTCGCCGTTCGAGCTGAGGTATTTTTCAAGATCTTACGAGAGAAATAAAGACTCCATCAAGAACACACTTGAGCGGATAGTTCGCGAGAGGGGGGAAGAGGAGAATTTTGTAAAGCTCCTCATGGTGTACCTCATGGGTACTATCCTCTTCCCTAACACTTCCTGCTCTGTTCCTGTTTGGATCGTTGACTACGTCGACGACCTACCAGCCATGGGACGATTTGCATGGGCTCAAGCGACCCACAAGTGGATAATGGAGGACGTTCCACAAGCGGCCGCTCGAGTGCAAGCGAGATGCGCCGGGAACAAGACCAACACGGGGTACGTCAAAGGTTGCTCGGTTGCGTTGACCACCTGGTTCTATGAGCTCACCGGCACCGGCAAGAAGTTGCATTTCGGAAAGACCCCAAGGATCCTGTGCTACGGTGAAAACAGCTACCGGAAGCAAGTGTCGACGGGGACTTTATTTTCATCACTTGAAGGAAAAGAGGTAATGAATCTATTTAATGAATCTTCATTTAAGTTTACCGTTTTTGTGTTTGACAATCTGTGTTAGTGTTTAAATATAATAATTCGTATTTAACAACTATGTTTACAATTTAAATTATTTTCTTAACATTTAACTCGTATGTTTATTGTTTAAACGTATTGGATTTTTACAATTGTTAGTTTCCCGAACTGGTCGCCGCCAACCAGGACGAACAAATATTTGTTGGGGCCATCCGCGGAGCTGCCACCGGCCACGGAGGTGTTATTCCTCCCGCTTCCGCTCCCGTTCCGCTGGCGAGCAAGACTCCCGCTCCGCCTGCGAGAAAGAGAGATGATCGGGCAGCATCGTCAAAGCGCGTCCGACGCCGATCACCTTCTCGGAGCCCGCACCGCGCACGGACTGCTCGCCGACGGGCAAGCCCCCTTCCACCCCCCTCCCCGACACCAACAGGCGACGAGCTGACCAGACGTCTATTGCAGACGTGCGAGTTAATGTTGCAAGAGATCCCACGTCTTGTTGCTCGCGTTGATGCTCTGGAGGCGCGTTCGCAGGCCACGACGAGGCCGGATGACTATGATACGATCTCCGGCAGCCCGAATGCAACGGACGCAGCCCTGGCGATTGCCAGAGACGACGTTCTCGCGAGGGCATTCGCGAGAGTCCCGCGCAGGAAGAGGCTTATGTGGAGGACTGCAACGATGTGTCTCCCTCCGACGGCCGACGTCGAGGCAACAGAAGTACCAAATGCTGTCGAACCAACAATGGCGGAGGCTCAGCCAACTTCAGGTCCGAGCTCGCCATTGGAAAAAGGACAGGCAGTGGTGCCGCCGGCTGCAATGGATGTGTCTCTGCCCGATGATGCGACTGCCGCCGTCGACACGTTAATTGAATCCCTTGTCAGTGACCTCCCTGTGTTGGAGGCACCGGCGCCGGCGTACGATTGCTGCGCGACGAAGGCAGACACAATCCTGGCGCCAGTGGCACCAGAAGTGAATAAAGACTCCGTGGCATTGCCGGTGTCGAGTCAGCCCACGTTAGCAGCTGAACCGAAAAAAGACGCTGTCGCCGACGCTGTGGCCTTACCGGCACCGTCACATGTTAAAGACTCTGTGGCAGTACCGGAGTCGAATAAAGAGGCTGCCAAGGAAGGGCAACGAGACGTCGACGACGCTGTGGCCGTACCGGCACCGTCACATGTTAAAGACTCTGTGGCAGTACCGGAGTCGAATAAAGAGGCTGCCAAGGAAGGGCAACGAGACGTCGACGAGGCGCAGAAAAAATTCGTTCCGAAGAAGAAAAAATATGCCGGAATGTCGCGTCTCGACCAATTCGAAGAGAAGATAATAAGAATCTTCCTCAACTGTGTCATGGACTCGTAAGTATATTTATGTTAACAGTTAAATAAATACACTTGCGGTTTAACTATCTCCTTTAATATTTAATTGTTTGTAAATTGTATGTAACTATTTAAGTTATCAATTAACTATATCATTATCCACTTAACTATGAACGTTATTGTTTAACATCAGGACTACCGTATGGAGGACTGACGCAGTTCAGACGACACGCGAGGCCGTGTTCACGTTGATCGAGGGTAAGGAGAATGTGACAGACGATGTCGTCGATGCCTTCGTCTGCATCATCCAGAAGTCGCTGAAGCTTCAACCGTATCCTTATAAGAAGCACGCTTCCATTACCCGTCCACTTGCACTATTCCTCTCCCAAAGGGAGGACACGGCGGAAGACGCTCTCCACATGATAGACGATGCTGCGCGGAACGTCCACGAAGTCGACATCGTAATAATGCCTATAATTTTGCATGACCATTTCCATATCGTCGTTCTCGACAACATAGCGCAAGAGTACAGGCATTACTCTTCCTGCCAGAGCGAGGAATACGACGAAGACGCCGCCGAAATGGTAAGCTCCCGTGTTAACTATAACGGAAATAACTTACTTCCTAATTTTCCATCTCGACTTCAAAATTTATTTGTTTACAGCGGAAACTATTCGATAATTGCATCGAGATGGAGCTTGGCGAGGCGGCGACGTCCTCGTACGCCCTCATTCACGACAGGAGCACTCCAAGACAAAAACGAGGAAGTCTTGACTGCTCGGTGTATGTGATGCGGTTCATTGAGCAACTTCTTGCTGACGAAAAGCTTCGGGTACCGCAAACGGACGTGCCGTACTTACGTCTGAAATACGCCGCACGCATACTTTTGGATGGGAGGGCAGCCGGCGTCGGGGATAAAGGGGAGACGTCCTCGAGAGTCAATCCTGTATAAATTGGGTCGTTGATTATGTCGACGACCTACGTGGCATGGGCCGATACGCATGGGCGCAGGCGACACACAAGTGGCTTATGGATGACGTCCCACAAGCTGCCGCAAGAGTGCGAGCAAGATGCGCCGGGGAGAAGATTCAGGCGGGGTTCGTGAAGGGTTGCTCGATCGCATTGAACATATGGTTTTACGAGCTAACCGGTTGCGGAAACAAAGTGAATTTGAGCAAGACACCAAGGATGCTTTGGTACGAGAAGCAAGGGTCGATACAAACCATTTTGCCATCTCTGGAAGGAAAGGAGGTAATCATACCGAATTCTCCGTATAATTATGGATATTACCATTTACTATATGTAGTCTCTGTTTAACTAGAAGCATTACTATTTAAATATTTCGTTTACCGTTTACATATTGACGTCTTTGTTTAAGAAAACATGTTCTCTAACCTTACCTTGCATATGTTAGTTTCGTGAGCTGGTTGCCGCTAATGCGAATGAAGATATAACTGTTGGGGCCGCCCGACGGACAATGCACGATGAAACTACAATCTCTCCCGAGCGCGTAAGCCGTCATTCACGTACTACGAGTTCAACGCGCCGTACGGGAACACCCCCCTTGACGTCGGCTGCCCCCCCGACGACGGCAGCCACCCCGCCGGCTGAAAGGGACGATGTCAACGAACGTCTGCTGCAGGCGTGCCAGTTATTAACATCCGAATTCCGAGGGCTTGTTGCTCGGGTTGATGTAATGGAAGGACGGTCACATTCGAATGAGCCGTCCATACAAGCAAATGAAGTTCCCGGTTCGGATGCACCGGAGATAGACCAGGCGAATGCGGGGGCCTTCACTGAGACGAGCTCGGAATTTGACGACGATGAGGTCATTGCGGTCGCCATTCGAAGACGGTCAAATTTGAAGAGACCCGCGAGAAAAACCAAAAGAATAAAGCTGATCGCTCGAGAGGCTGACGACGCAACAGTAGCAGCGTCGCAGACAGACACAAATCCGGGGACCGATGTCGTGGTCGCCGCATCGCATGCGGACAATAGCAACAATGAACCACCCGAACAGGTACGGCACGATTTCATTCCGCATCGGAAAAAATACCCCGGCCACACGCGGCTCGACATATTCGAGCAAGAGTTAATAACGATCTTCGTCAACTGCTATATTGACGAGTATGTAGGAAGTTTTTACATCAACATTAGCCTTTACCATTTAACTATAATTGTTACCGTTTAACCATATCTTTTAACGTTTAACTATGTCTGTTGTCGTTTAACTATTTCTTTTACTCGTTAATTATAGTTTTCTTTCTCTTACTGTGTCTGTTACCGTTTAACCGCAGCACTATCGTTTGGACTAATGGCTTTGTCAGCACTACACGGAGACAACTATTCTCCATGCTTGAAGGACAAGAAACGGTTCCCGACGATGTCATGGACGCGTTCGTATGCATAATTCAAAAGTCACTGAAGAGGGTACCATACCCTTATAAGAAACGCGCGTCCATCACACGTCCACTGGCATTGTTTATGTCCAAGCAGCCTGACGCGTGCGAGTCGACGCTCGCTATGATCGGAGACGCGGCGCGAAACCGGCATGAAGTTGACATTGTTATCTTCCCAATCATCATGATTGGCCGCTTCCATGTGGTGGTGCTTGACAATGACAAACAAGAATACAGGCATTATTCGTCATGCCAAGGTGACGAGTACGAGAGAGACGCGTTTGAAATGGTAAGTGCCTCGGTCATTCAGAGGAGACTTTTTAACATCAGTAGTTTATTAACATCAGTTTGTATATCTCAACAGAGGAGACTTTTTGACTATTGTGTGGACATGGAGTCCGGCGAGCCGGCGACTATACTGTACCCTCTAATTCACGACGCAGGTACCGCACGACGGAGACGAGGAAGTGCCGACTGCGCCGTTTATGTGATGAGATTTATCGAGCAAATACTCGAAGGTGACAAGCTACGCCTTCCTCGAAAGGATCTACCATATTTCCGATTACAGTATGTTGCACGCATACTCATTGAAGGTCGAAGGACCAGAACCATAGAAAGAGGCGAGTCTTCGACTGGGGGGGGGGGGGAAACCGACTTGAGTTATTGTTTTGAGATATTATGTTTAACTAACTATGTTAATCTTTAACAAATGTTATTTATGTATAACTGTAAGTGTATATATTTAAATTTAAAAGTTTCTGTTTAACTATCAGCCTGGCCATTGTACTATCGGCATTGTAGTCCTTTAACATTAATACTTAAATGGTTAAAAGTAACCGTTTCTGTTTAACTATTAAACATAGAGACAGTTTCACACATGAAATGAAATATGTTTATTGCAAATACGAGAATAACTCATTACATAAATTGCAAATACGAGAATAAATATTAAACAAGGACACGTTTTAAAACAATTGATAAGATATCTGATCCACCAGGACATGAGCAAGATGCAACTCGGCGACGTAATCGTAGGAATCTTGCACATCAGAGGCTTCGCAGGCAGTTGTTCAAATTGCAAGTTGAACAACCACCGGGGAAGCCTCTGATATCGAAGAAATCCCCGATTACATTGCCAAGATGCATCCCGCCGATCCCCTGGTCGAGCAGATGTCACATCAATTGTTTTTGGTAACTTCATCCCTGGCCATTGTACTATCTTCGCCTGCAAAATCTGTTGGTGTCTAGAAACCTTCATAAGGTTTTAAAACAATTGATGGGATATCTGATCGAACAGGGGATGTCCAGGATGCATATCAGCAATGTCATCGCCTCCGGATTCTCTGATCTCGAAGGATGGACCGATTACATTGCCGATATGTGTCCCGGCGATCCCCTGGTCGAGCAGATGTCGCATCAATTGTTTTTGTAACTTTATAATCTAATCACTCCACTCCAAGGCAATTTATACAGTAGACGGGAAATTGAAGGGTCGTTCAACTTGGCTGCTTCGATTCAGGAGATACATTAAATGTCTTCGAATGAGAATTCCAAGGGTCGATCAATTTTGACCGGACAACTACGCTTTGGTGTGATATGTACTACATTTCTATGTTATCCTTCAAACAAACCGTTCTCCATTTAAATATAACTTAAACCATTTAAATAGTAATGTCTCCATTTAACGAACATTGGTACTCATTAAAATAATATTTTTCTGTTTAAACTTACTGTGTAAATATCAAACATATAGACATAAATATGCTTATTATGAGTTAAGACAGGTGTTTATTTACAATGCCTACTCGGCGACAGGTTCAGTACAAGATCTACGATTATGGCCGGACGCGTGGCAGCGGCTGCACCGTAACTCGCGGACCGCGGAAGCTTGCGACTCGATCCTCTTCCGTCTGGGTCGCCCAGGTTGCCTTCTCGTAACCGGCGGACGCAGATGGAGTTCTCGATTGTCGTCTGTAGGCTTGTCGTCGTCTGGTATTGGGAAAATAGCTTCCCTATACGCCAGTTTGTATGTCTCGACGGTGAAGTAGTCGCTAATAAATTGATGAACGTTGGTGTCTGTCTGCATTATTGCAGCGCAAGCGTGTGTGCACGGGATACCATAAATTTGCCACCTGCGACATGAGCATGTTCTACCCGATAGATCGACGGAGTTGCTGCAATGGTCAAGGACTTCATAGCGATCATCGACACAACGACCAACATAAAGATTTCGGCTTTCCGCAACCACTTCGTCTACCTTCTTATGTATATCGGGGCATAAGTAGGTGTCCCATTTGTTCGCTTGCTCACGACGGGTGCATATCATCCGCATTAATTTGAACCTGTATCATAACAAATTATAATTGATTGTTAAGGTAAACCAAGAATAGTTAAACATAAACGTAATTATTTAAACAGAGAAAATTATAATTAAACACGAACCATCATAGTTAAACAGAAACCATTATAGGCAAACGTAAAGCACACGAAGTTAAACAGTGACGAAGAAGTTTAAACCGAATGAAAATCAAACATTCAAATACCGTATGGAGTCGACCATTCTCGTCACTGGTAGATGGCGAGCTTCTTTTATCCACGCATTGAAGGACTCTGCGACATTTGAATACATGTTGCCCCAACGTTGACCTTTAAACAAATAATTACACCAATGTGACAAATCTGACTTTTCAAGCAACCAGCGGTGCGCTTCTGGTGATATGCCCCGCAATTCATTCACCGTATCATCAAATTCTTTAGCCGTTGACGCCCACGCAATACGAAAACATATGGACCAGCACTCGTCCTTCAATGCCTTCCCAAGTCCGCCATTTGCTTTCATAAAATTCGCCTCCAAGTGTCGAAGGCAATAGGCATGTGGGGACGAGGGGAAGACCCTTGCAATGGCGTTCACAAGCCCCTTAGACCTGTCCGACACAAATGTAATAATCTCTTCATAATCGCCGTCATCGTATAACGCATCACCTAACTTGGAAATAAACCACGTCCAATTCGCATCTGTCTCGTTGTCGACGATACCGAAGGCCAAGTGGAAAAACCCATTGTTACCATCTTTGCCTGTGGCGCCCAGCAACGTACCACGATATTTTCCAAGAAGATGGGTACCGTCGACAAACAGCAGCGGCCTACAACCCCGCTTGAATCCCATGATACAAGCACGGAACGAGAAGAATGCGCGTTTAAAACGGTCACCGTCTCTTTCTACAATCGCAATGCTGCCGGGATTTGTCTCGGCCACCTTATCCACGTACCAAAGCAGCAGATCATAGCTGGCGACGTCGCTGCCGTCGAGAATCACCCGGGCACGCTCTTTACCCAACCAAGCTTGCTTGTATGGAATGTGGACACCGTGTTCCCGTAACATGTCCTTCTGAATGTCGATAGGCCTGTACAATGGCTGGCTTTTAAGCTTGTCAATCACTCGTGCGCTTACCCATTTGTTCGACGCTTTCGGATGTGACACCGAGCCAATTCCACCACCGCAATTGTGTGACGGGTGCATTGTCTTTATTCTGAACGTATTTTTATTGTATTCCTTCGATGCATGAAGGCGCCAGCCACAACCAACGGCAGCGCATTCTATAGTCACCCTGTGTTTCTCATTCTTTATGAATTTGAAGTCGAAATTCCTCTTGATTGCAAAATTCCGAAGCGCGTCTCTTAAATGGTCAACGTCTACGAAACGTTGTCCGATATCCAACGACAGCACTTCGGGATGATCCGAGGAGGACGGAAGACATGCTCCACCGTCCGGGTCGCCATGAGATGGAACAGGTGCGCTGGCAGAATCAGAATTCCTGCCAACACTTCAGTTAAGCGGAAAACATCAGTAACTTAATCGGAAACAAAATAAGTTACCTTGAAACATGTATATTTAAACAATAAAATAATAAGTTAAACACAGAAACTATTTGTTAAACGGAAAATGGTGTAGTTAAATAAAAAATACAATATTTAAACGGTAACTATAATAATTAGGCGAACACATATGACTTCAAAAGTAAAGATAAAGGATAAGAACTTTACAATGACAAGAATTCGTTTTGACTATGATGCGACAATGGCACATCATCTGTCTCAACAACGAGATCGACTGCAGCGCATTTGAAGAGTGAGTATACATGACACATGCGCTGGAAGTCAACCTCATTTTCTATTGGACAAATCGTTTTATGTCCATCGGGTGTGATAAACTTCACCCTAACATGGGAAACATCAAGACCCCATCGGTCACATATCTCCGCTAAGATTGAATCCCAAGAAGTCTGTGCCGTGAACACTAGCACTCGTCCCTCACCGTTGTATCTTGCAATTGCACAAAAACTCTCCATTAAAAACCTGAAACCTGCATATAAATAAATATAAATTGGTACTCTCACTTAAAGGATGATCAAAGTGATGGAAAGGAAGACATTCTCACCTTATCTCAGCTTATCGGCCAACCGGCGGAGTTCAAACGAATGCAAACGATGAATCTTCCAAACTTTATTTCAGAAAAATCAACGCAAGCAGGGATAAAAAAGATTGACAAAAGCCAAATAAAAAATGTTTAACATGATGTGACTGGGCGGTTTTTTTCCCACCATTTGCAAGGGCACGCACGGTATTTCACAGCATAAACCTTGTACAAATGAACGACAGGGGGGAAAAAGGAATTCAAACACTAACGGAAGGGCTTTCTGGGGTATTACAAACTTGCAGGGGCTGTCTGGGAAGTTTTGCAATTCGCGAGGGGTGAATAGTAATTTTCCCATAAATAAATACCCACATTTTACATTCTCATTAAATAATAAAAAAGACCAGTGAGGAAAAAAAAAGTATTGGGCCTGAAGGTTGGGCTAGCCTTAGCCAACAGAGCCCGCATACTCAAGGTGGGTTTCGTTTTGGCATTGGCCCGTAAATCAAGTTCTTTCTCTTTTCAAGTTTTTTTTTTAATTGCTACTAATAAGGCAATCAAATAATCTATGAGTTTCCAAGCCCATCACATAATGGAAAATTGAAAGCGAATCATCATCATCATTTATTTATTTATTTTTAAAAAATATATAAATGACAGATTCATTTCAAAACAGGTTTTTTTTTTCTTCTTTGAGAAAGTTAGATAATTATTTTCATTAAAACAAGCAAATTATACAAAAATAAATAAATAAATAAATAAAAGTTAAAATAATATCTTAAATCAAAACGGTGTAGAATTGTACAAATCCTTCTTGCCGAACACAAGTCATGAATCTAGTGGGTCACAATTGATCTATTCTTAGGAAGAAGTCATAAATGGGTTTTGCATTATGTGATGTTTACTTTCTCATGCATATATAATCAATATGAAGGTTAATACATACTTTGTAACTAGTACTTAACATGTAGGAGATGTGATAGATGCGAAGACATATGACTGCTACTAAGTACTAGAGACCAAGTGGGACGCAATTTAGATTTTTTTTTTTTTTCAATACATAATTTTGCACACAAGGTGAAGATGATGATGATCATGTAGATGAATAGAGGAAGTTACTTAAATAATATGTATAAATGTTTTCAAACACTCTCAAGTAGATTATACAATTATTTTAATAGCGTATATAAATATTTTGTAACTAGTGGTTGAAATGTGAGACTTTGATAGATGCAAAAATATTTTTTATTTATTTACGAGAAAAAAAAAAGATAACAGCTTTCCCTCTTGATAAAAGTAAAGGAAGAATTGCATAGGGATAAGACAAAATAAAAAGGGACTAAGTGAGTCTGTTTGATATAAGTGCAAGTAACAGTTTTCTTTATAAAGTAAAGAGAGTGAATCATTTTCACTTATTTGATTTTTTTTAAATAGTTGGTTTCCTCGCAATTGCTTTCCCTTTGAATATAGAAAATGATTCACATGAGGGTGATATGAAAGTTATTACAACACTGTGTAATAAAACCTAGCTATTGATATTATTTTTTAATCCTAGCCATTGATATTATTTTTTTAATTCTAGCCGTTGATTGTGTTTTTTATTTCAAAACCCTAGACACCTCTTCTCCTCCTTTCGATTTAGATCACCGTTAGGAAAAGAGAAAGACCTACTCTCATCTTTCTCTCCTTGTTTGCGGGTATTGTCGGCGGCGACGATTAGAGAAGGGTCTCGTCATCCATGGTTGATTTAGTATTATTGTTGAGATAAGTATCCTTTTCCTCGGATCTTTAACCAAAATGTAGAATTGTTATTATTGTTTTCTAGATCTTGATATGTTAATGATGGACGTTAGTGATGGATGGGTTAGGTTAGCTACTTGTTTGAGGAGTTTGGGATTTATTTGATAGGTTTCAGATTTCGTTTTGATAATGGTAGAAACACCTCTTCAATTTTAGGCATCTTAAAGGCAAAATTTGGAGGAGAGTAAAATAAGAAATTTGTAGAGCTCGAAGTTGGATAAGTACCTGCCAAATTTCAGAATTTTTGTAGTTGTGTCATGTAAGATATAGCCTTTGAATGCATGTGTCTCGGGTAGAATTTCTATGCAGGCCTTTAACTGTTTTTGATTTATTTTATCATTTTTTAGTCTGAATTAGACCTTGATTTATGTATAAAAGTTGTAGATTTTGATATTACCTAAATACCTGCAAAATTTCAGGTTTTATGCATTTGTATGATATTTCTGTGCAGAACTTGAAGAATTATGGCCATTTTTTTATGATCATAGAAATTGAATTGGATAAGGTGAAAATAGGAAAGTTGTTCATTTTTTAGTTATCTGATTATCAGTAAAATTGCATTACTTTTGGAGTTGTAGATTAAGAGATATGCATATTTTAATAGTGTATATGTCTGAATTATAAGTTTGCAGAAATAGCTAGAGAATCAAATAAATGCTATAATTTAAGTAGTATTTCAAATAATGTGAATTTCGGATATGTTATAGTCTTAGGTGTCTACTTTTTTCAGAATCTTGAAATTTGTGATTTGGAATAGTATATGTAAAATTATGAGGGGTTTAGTGCTCAATGGTGGTGGTGGAATTGTCCATTTGCCCTTTAAAGTGGATAATTGTTGTTGTACCCTCCCAAGAATCAATATTTGGGAGTCTAGATTAATAGCTTGAACTTTTTGCATCTGTACCCTTCTAAAAATCTCCTTTTGTAATACTATTACTTATTAGCCTCTCAAGCTTTGTATCATATTGTTTTGAAACTAATAGAATCTCTTCCCAAATATAGGACATGCCAAAAGCCTTGATTTTGTGTAAAGTTTGGGAGTATTTTTGGGCGTTAATCAGATAAGTATCTCACATATAAATCCTATTATATGTATATACTTGAAAATTCTAGTTTTTTAAACTTTTGGAATTTTTGAGAAAAATACTGATTATTTTGATTTATATTTTGAATAATTTATTTATTTATTTATTATTTTTGGAATTACTTTAAATTATTTGAAAGTTTGAGTTAATAATATTTTATTTTGGATTAGAATTATTTGAAAGGTTTAAATATTGATTTAAATTCATATTATTTCATTTCTAAAGTATTTAGATATTTATCTAAATACGTATTGCTTAAATTATGTTAATTTATGATTAATTATTATTATTATTTTAAAAATCATTTGTTCATGTTTGGATTCGAATAATTGATTATTTTGATATTATGAAAAATAAGTTCACTCGACTGCTAAAAATGTTGCTTGAGCAAATTACCTTGTATTTTGCTTAATCTGAATTTTGATAGTTTTCTGTTTTGTGAACATTACGTATTTTGACATATAAACTAGTCTCCAATTAACTATGCACTAACCCTGTCACTGGAGTTAAACACTGAACCGTGTCAACACGTATTTTGTTCTAGAAACTATAGTTTCCCACAGCTTTCCGTTGGTGAAGAATAATGACCTCTGATAATTCTGGCTCGGGTCATAGAGGGTAAAAATATAACCTTTGATAATTTTGTCTCGGGTCACTGAGTGTAAATATATGAATTCTGTGATTTTGCTTTGACAATAGTTGTTTGGGGGACCTATATGCTCAGTATTTTGACATTTGTATTTGTTTGAAATAAATCTGATTTTTGATGTTTGATTTTGTTGTATTTTGACTTTTTAAATGATCCCTATATTTTTTAGTGGGTACTTACTGTGCTTTTGAGCTCATAAATGTTATTGATATTTTTTTTCAAATCAGGAGTGGAGTTAGGTGGCAAATAGCTTAGCGGAGAACATTGGGCGATCGCTGATTAATTAGCAAGTAATTAGTCCCGTTTGTTGTGGGCCTAGGTTTTATTTTAATAAGCTTGTATTGATTTTTGCAAACCACTTAGTCTGTTTCTTTGTTCTGTTTTGGATCAGGTTTTGAGGCTTTGTATGCCTATTTGGTTTCGGCCTTGTAGGTGTACGGCCGTTTGTCGGCATCTCGGGTCCATTGAGCTAGGTTCAGGGCGTGACACTCCTGTTGTTGATGTTTAATGTTTATGACGCAATCATAAGATCTTTGTGCGAAGCAAGGAGGATGGTGGAAGCTGAGCTCACCTTTGATAAGATGATATAGGCGGGCATCATGCCAGATGAAGGAATCTACACCGCACTCATCAACGATTATTCAAAGATGGGAAGATTGTTAATGCTTTTAGATTATTGAAAAATCTATGTAGATAATGGATAAGTTTGAAGTTAGTTGATAAACGCTTTCCTAAATGCATTATTTGTCCAATTGTCCTTTTTTTACTGTAGAATTTGAAAAAAAAATTGTATTTTGTAATTCGGTATAAGAACTATTAAAAAATATGTTTCTCTATATTTTATTTTTGGATATGTTAATACAAAAATAATTTTATATATGTCTGGTTGTTTGGATGTGCATTCTTAAAACCACTTTTTCAATATCAAATTATTAAAATTGCCCTTATTATACTACTACTACTACTACTAATAATAATAATAATAATAAAAAAGCACTAACATTAATACTAACAGCTTGTGAAAAGATTAAGGGAAATTCTTTATTTCATTAGCAAGCTTTTGCTTTTTTTGCACCCAGCACTAGTGAAGAGAAAACCTGGATTGGAAAAAACAAAAAAAATTAATTTTATATTCTCCTCAATTTTAAAAATTTAAGATGATTGTTTATTATTGTTGAAAACTTACCTCTTATAAATTTTCCTAACAATCCCTCCTTTGTTCAAAATTAAATTTCTATTTTAAAGAAGATCAAATATCATGTTTATGCATAAAATAATATATCTTTCAATTTAAACATTACCTTGGTATAATAACACAAAGTTTAATAGAAGTCTATAGTAGCATGAAGCTTTGAACTAGTTATTCTTTGTGATAAAACCGGTACCATTATACACAAACATTGTGTCCTTTTACTCCAATCAAACACTCACCTAGCACTTATTATAACCATGTGCTATCCATTTCATGAACTTTTATGAAAGCAACTCCTAAACTTTCAATTGAAGTGGTACCACTCCTAAGTTTACATAGGTGAAATTCTTCCAGTGTCTTAGTCACTTTTAAGACACTTGTTCCTAAAACTGAATTTTATTAAGAATTTTGATACTCAACCCTTTAATAGTGACAATAAGTACTGTTAGTTCCGCTAATATGGTTTGTGGGTTTGAAAAATACTCAAACACTTATAGAAATCTTACACAAACCAAAACAAAAGGAGACACACGATATTGGTAACACAGTTCGGCGTCAACTCGCCTATGTCTGGGGATCAAGCCCGGAGATAAGTAATCTAGTAAAACAAGTGAAAATACATAAATACAAAACTTTTCGCTCAACCTCTAAAAGGTAGATAAGAAACCTTACTGGATTCTCTAATTCCCACTAAGCTATAGCTCAGCTCATTATCATTGATCTTAGAGCAACGTAGCTTATATAGGCACCTCAACTTCTTAAATAAAGCCCATAGCTCTTTTAGAATCTCCACGGCTACTAAGTTTAGAACCTTCCAAAGTTAGATGTTGCAACTGCTATTGTAATCCAACTTGCAACATAGCCCTGACTGCTAACTTGACTGAGTTCTGGTTATGTCCATCAACCTCATAGTCATATTTAGTCCGAGTCGATGGAGCCAGATCTCCCAATCCCGACTACCAACAACTAGCCTACCTACTCAGCTCCTCACCAAGCAGTCCCCTCGCAAGAGCGCACGACTTTGTTCATCTTCACATAACTTTCCTAACTTGATCTTCATTTAATCATGTCAATCATACCAACAATAGGTATCTCTCCAATTTGGCATGTCTTCAATCATACTATCAAGGGATCTTAAAATCATACCAACAATAGATATGTCTTCAAATAAATAACTCTTCAATGTATTTTTTTCAATTAGCCTCCATCCATATTTAGCCTTTAATCAAATCTTCAAATATGGTCTTGATAAAATTTACCTTTTAAAACTAAAAATTACTTATTTCATAATTTTGGGTAGGGTTGCCACCAATGGTGGATAAATCTACGAGTTTTAAACCCATCATTTTGGATGTTGATTTTACTAAATCTCTTGTAAGAGTTAGTGAAAGGATCGGCCAAATTCTTATTAGATTTCATAAATATGAGGGAGATAATTCCATCTTTAATTAATTTTCTCACATAATCATGTCTTAAGCTCTTATGTCTAAATTTTCCATACATCACTATATGCTCTTGCTAGAGTGGCTTAACTATCACAAAATATTGAAATTGATCTTAATTGTATTATTTGAAGTCAATTGAATTTCTAAAAGAAAATCTCTCAACCGCTCAGCCTCTTTTCATATTTATGCCAAAGCAACAAACTTCAACTCCATGGTTGAATGAGTTATTAATGATTGATTTTTGGATTTTCAAGAAATTGCACCATCTCCTAAGGTAAACATCCAACCTGTAGTAGATTTGCTATCTACCAAATTCGATATCCAACTTGCGTAGCAGGAAATTTTGAATATTGTAAGGCAAAGTCGTCAGTCTTTTTAAGAAAACCAAGAATTCTACCAATCGGCTTCCAAAATTCCGAACCAGGGTTGCTAGTAAATCTGCTTAATTTACTAACAACAACTGCAATATCTAGTCTAGTGCATTACATAGCATACATTAGACTTCCGATTGTGCTTGCATACTCTATTTGTGTAACTGCTCTTCCATCATTTTTTATTAATTTGACACTTAGATCATATGGGGTGTTTGCCCCTTGTATTTTTAAATGACAGAATTTTTTCAACACTTTTTCATATAGTGAAATTGATTCAATACATAACCCTACTATTTTGTTTTACTTTGATTCCCAAAATGGTATCAACTTCTATAAATCTTTCATGTTGAATATGGATAGAAATTCTTTTATTTCTATTACACTTTTCATATCATTGGTAACAATTAACATGTCATCTACATATAAACAATAAAACAAACAACTACTATATAAACACAACAAGATTTAGATTATATGTATTAATTTGTTAGCAACATTAGAATATATTAATTACAAAAGATAATATGGCATCATCAAATTTCTTATGCCAACTCTTAGGTGCTTGCTTTTAAATTTTAATTAACTTACAAATTATAGGGAGAATACAAAGAAGAGAAAAAGAAAGAAGACAGATCACTCGAGATGAAATGTCACTAACATAATACACCAAAGCAAAAGAAAGGCAAATAACGAAAGTACATACTTTAACAATTCGAAAAGTGGCCATCACCATGAAAGAGAGATATCAGTTGTTAGAAGCATTTTAAATGAGACGCATTTTAAATATGTGACTTATACTAATAAGAGATTGAGTGTGACCCTTTTTAAATATTTCTTAATAAATAATTTTGCACAGAAGATGATAATGATGATGATGAATAGAGGAAGTTTATCATTTTTTCAGTCGTTTTCTTGTACGTCTGTTTATCTATATAAATATAAATACATACTTGAAGTTGAAGATGTATACAGATTTACATTAATGCATGCATTATGAAAAGTCTTATTTCTACCTGTCTTTGTCCAAAGTGTCAAACCAATTAAGTCATTAATTGCAGTAATTTTTCTGCTTCTAGAACAAGAACAAGCAATAAATTAAATTAGTCATCTTAATTTCATAGATTTGTTTTGTAGGATGTTGACGGCGTTGTTAATAATATTCCACCACAAGTGGGTTTGCTGCCATCAATGTCAAATGTGCTTGCAATGGCCATGACTGATGGCCAAAAAAGTTCCTTTGATAAAATCTCATTCAATTTGAATTTTAAAAAAAAAACTAAAATAAAAACCAGTAATCACAATTTATTCTGAGATTTTGTTTGTGGGTCCTGAGTATGTTGTTTTTTTTTTCTCATTTTGACAATATATTTGTGATTTATTTTTTTTTTTAACATTCACTATCAAATGCAATTATATATCTACAAGTTTTAAAATGTGAAAAATATTGAACTTTAAAATAATAAATTAAACTTTACAAGACAACATATTGTTAATCTCAGCTCTACACTTTTTTTTGGATGAGAAATCACTATCCTAACACAAAAACAGTAAAAAATCCTGACCATTAAATTTTGATAACTAAAAATTCAATTATTTGATATTTCTAACAATATTTTTAACATACCTTGTTATTATTTTTTTTAATAAAGTGTGAAGTTAGTTTATTAACATATTTGTGCTTATATCCTGAATAAATTAAAGTTAAAATTTTTCTTTTAACAAAACAAGGACACTCTATGTAGAAAAATTTAGTACTAATAGATTAAAAGATATAATACCCGAATTGGTCCATCTACTTTTCTTGTTTTCTTTTTTGGTTTTTATACTTAGAAATGCTCTCAACTAGCCCCTCTACTCTTAGTCTTTTATAAACTAGCCTTTCTACTGTTAAAAATACATGGACTAGTTGGACCATTTTAAACGTAGAGAAATTAAGTGGGCTCATTTTTAAAAATAGGACTAGTTGAAAATATTTCTGAGTAAAAAGACAAAAAAAAAAAGAAAGAAAAGTAGAGGAAACAATTCGGATATTATACCTAGATTAAGAGATTGCGAACCCTTTTAAATTGCGATGGAGTCAATATAATTAATAATATATTTAAGAGATATTTTAATTAATGATTCAAAAGAGAATTCCTAAGCAAAACATCCAATGCAGACACTAGCCAATATACTCACCTTAAAAAAAATATAAATATCATATTAAAATTTATAAGATAATAAAAAAATTAAAACCATATAAAAATAATATTAATTTAACTCCGCAAGTTTTACATTCAAATTATATGTACTGAATAACAATTTTTTTAAAAAATATTTTAATAATAAAATTTCTAAGTGGCCTCTATATCTGTTTTGTAATTTATTTCTTTGTGTTTTCGCAATACATTATGGTTTATCTATTTAAAAAAAAGTGGTAAAATTTACATCAATCGGTAGTATTAGATCATTTTCAAGGAATGCTTAATTAATATGGTAGTATTAGACCATTATGGCTGATTTTCAAACTCAACCCGGCGGGTTGACTCGGCGGGTCAACCCGCCGGGTTGAAAGTTTTTTAAATTCTTTAACTAACGGGTCAAACCCGGTTCCAAACCGGGTTTGGCCCGGCGGATTAACCCGCCGGGTCAACAGATTGGTGAACCGGCCCGCCGGGTCATTGAACCGGCGGGCCGGTTCCGGGCCGGGCCGGTATTTTTTTTTTTGGCCCGTGCCCACCTCTAGGTGCCACATGCTAGCATGAACAACGTCGGCATCCAAACATCATAAGCGACAAATGAACATGTTTTTCAAAAGTCCCTCCATCTCAGGGCAAACACAAAAAGCCATTTTGTTTCATTGTTCACACTCTCCAACCCAATTCCCACTTTTCTTCCTATCTTTTCTTATAAATACCTACTCCTCTTCAGCAACAAACTCATCCATATTTTGATCACTAAGTTATATTTTAAATATATATTTTTTATATATCCATCATATCTATATCTCATGGCAGAGGTTAAGATGAATGGACATCCTCTTCTTAGAGGAGGAAGGAGATCAAGGGGAGATAATGAGTACAAGCATGGG
This sequence comes from Dioscorea alata, assembly GCA_020875875.1. Lineage (NCBI taxonomy): Eukaryota > Viridiplantae > Streptophyta > Magnoliopsida > Dioscoreales > Dioscoreaceae > Dioscorea > Dioscorea alata. The sequence goes on along the minus strand of CM037021.1, from coordinate 19,131,189 downwards.
TTATCTTCTTCACAAATGAAATCATTGTCTGCCATTTGTGAGGCTCTCATACCTTCAATTGCAATGGATCAGGATGAACCAGTCCATCTTATGATGAATAATAATAGTGGGAAGGAGAAGAAACAATTCAGTTATAAAGCCATGCAGGACTTTTATCTTGCTTCTGCTTCTCATCCCCCATTCCCTGATGAGGTTAATGGACTTCTACCATTATTATCGATTTTATTTTTATTTTTTCATAAAATAGACAAGTCATGTGTTCATGGCCACGCATCAAGAATTAACTATCCAACCCATACATTTTTACTAATGAGTCAGGGTTTAGGCTTACTTTTACTATTAAGTAATGCGGCCTTTTTATTTTTCAATTATTGTTTAAATTTAAAAAGATTTATAACATATATTATCTTTATTATTTTGATTTTAATTTATTTGATGTTGTATTTGTATTTTGGGTTATATATAATTCAAGGTATATATATTATATATGCCTTGTACTATTTGATCTTTTGCATCTTTATAGTTTTACCATCTTCTATTCATTTTAATGGATTTATGATTTACTTAGTTTAATATTGAACAATTTATTATTTAGATATTTTTATGTCGAGTTCTTTGGTTTCTGATTTTTTTAAAAAATTTATTTTTTTAAATAATTTTGTAAACTGCAATCTATTGTGTGCAGTATGCAATTTCACATTACTTGAATGTGACTTTGAAAATATGCCGAGCTTTTTTGTAATGTGAATTTGAAAATATGACTTTTAAAATATGACCATGTATTTTTTTTGAAAATAAAATTTTCAAAGTCATATTTTGAAAAAAAAAATATGACTTTGAAAATAAAAGCTTTGCAATATCAATCCATGTTAATGTCTAGCGGGCGTTGTATTTTTTTCTCTATTAATGAATATTATTTATCCATCTTTTCAAAACAAAAAAAAATCCATGTTAATCTACAATAATTAGTTTTATTTATCATGCTTTATTGTGTTAGCATACTTATCCATCATTGATGGTTTAGTATTTTTCTTTCCTCTTATCCTTATTTGGTTGTGCAGTTTTGTTTTTAGTGTTAATTTTTGTCTTTTACAGAAATAATATTTTTCTCTTTCAATAAATTATGATTTATTAATTTTTATCAAATAAATGATAATTTATTATTATTTATTAAAAAAATGAATAAATCACTTCCATTAAATAAAAAAACTGAACAACAATCTCCACCACACAGTAGTGGGGAAAAAAAAAAAGGCATTATATCACTAGGTGTGTTACAACAAAAATAAATAAATAAATAAATGACGATGATTTTTATTAGAGTTTTGTGTGTGAATTTCTTCTTGTAACACTGATTTGGGAATTGAGATTATAAAGAATGATGAATAGGTTGCAGAGTTGATGGTGAAGAGGGGACAACGAGAGGCAGTTACTTTGGTTGGACTTGTGTTATGGCTCTTGTCCACAAGATTTGGGACACTCATTTTATGTGGCTCATTGAGTTTTTCCGGAGGATTTCTATTCATGATAAAAAAGTTCTCAGACATGGCACTGGAGAAAAGGGAAGCTGTGCTTCAGGGATGGTCAAAAACCAAGTTTTTCACACCTTTGAGACTTGTGTTTTTTATGGTCAAGATCTTCTGCTGCTACACCTTCTACTCTTTGGTACTTATATTCTTATTTATTCATTTATTTTTTTGATAAAATATTCTTATATTTTTGGTAAAAGATTTCATTTGTGAATATATTATTATATATCATTGAATGAGATGTGAAATGATTTGATATAAAGAACTGAGATAGTATAATGCATATGGATCATCTTCTCTAAAATTAAAGCTCTGTTCACCTCTGTGAATTACAAAAAATATCAGTTAAAACATGTTAAAGAAACACATTATTATATATTATCTTACAAATTGATGTAATGTAATTAAATTGCAGGTTCTTGAAGACTCAGAGAACAAATCATGGAATGCAATTGGGTATAGTATTCCCTCAGACACAGAATCAAGCAAGGCACAACAACAAGAGGGAAGACCTCTTGAGAAGGGAATCATAGAAACCAAAGATCACACTGACTCTTCCCTCGTTGAAGCCCTCAAGAAAAGAGGACTAAATGTCACACTTGATCCAAAACAAAACCTGTACCAAATTGAGTGTGATGTTGTTATAGTTGGTTCAGGTTGTGGTGGTGGAGTTGCTGCAGCAGTGCTTGCAAGTTCAGGTTACAAAGTGGTAGTCATTGAGAAGGGGAACTACTTCACAGCTCAAGACTACACTTCTTTGGAGGCTCCATCCATGAACCAATTGTATGAATCTGGAGGAATTCTAGCAACCTTGAATGGTAGTATGTTGCTTTTAGGAGGTTCGACTGTCGGCGGAGGCTCTGTGGTGAACTGGTCTGCTTGTATAAGGACACCACATAATGTGCTCAATGAATGGGTGGAAAAACACAATTTACCGATGTTTCGCACTTCAGATTATGTTTCGGCAATGGATACAGTATCTGCAAGGCTTGGAGTTAATGATAAATGCAATGAGGAAGGTTTCCAGAATACGATTCTTCGAAAAGGATGCCAAAGTCTTGGTCTGAAAGTAGAACATGTAGCGAGGAATTCATCGGAGAATCATTTCTGCGGTTCTTGCTGTTATGGTTGTAGAACTGGTGATAAGCGCGGCACTGATACTAGTTGGCTGGTTGATGCAGTGAACTGTGGTGCAGTGATACTGACTGGATGCATGGCTGATAGATTCATTATGAAACAGAATGATCAAGTTGGAAACAAGAAGAAGAAAAAGAGATGTTTGGGATTGATTGCAAGAGCAATGGCTGGTGGTGTGACTAAGAAACTGCAGTTTCAATCCAAGGTGAGTATCTCTGCTTGTGGTTCTCTGCTGACACCTCCTCTGTTGATCTCTAGTGGCTTGAAGAATCCAAATATCGGCAAGAACCTTCACCTTCATCCTGTTATATTTGCATGGGGGTACTTCCCGGAATCGGAAACAGAAATCAAAGGCAAGAGTTTTGAAGGAGGGATCATCACTTCATTGCACAGAGTTGGAGACAGTGAGTGTAGAGCACTCATAGAGACACCGGCATTCGGTCCTGGGACATTGTCTACATTGGTTCCTTGGGTCACTGGGCATGATATGAAACAGAGAATGGCCAAGTATAGTAGAACAGCTCATATATTTGCTCTTGTTAGAGATCGAGGACATGGATCGGTGGAGAGCCGAGGCCGGATAAATTATGAATTAGACGAATTCGATAAGGGGAATCTCCGGGAAGGTCTAAAGACGGCTCTTCGGATATTGGTGGCTGCTGGTGCAGTGGAAGTAGGTACTCACAGGAGTGATGGACAGAGGATCAAATGCAAAGGTATTAAGGATGAGGACTTGGAGGAGTTCTTGAATGATGATGCAGTGGTTGGGGGACCAAAATCAAATGAGGAGCTTTGGACACTATATTGTTCTGCTCACCATTTGGGGAGTTGTAGGATGGGAGTTAATGAGGAAGAGGGTGCTGTTGATGAGAATGGGGAGACTTGGGAGGCTCAAGGCCTGTTTGTTTGTGATGCTAGTGTCTTCCCAAGTGCAATTGGAGTCAATCCTATGATCACCATTCAGTCCATTTCTTATTGTCTCTCTAAAGGTATTGCCAAGTCTATGGCATTAGTTCCTTGATTAAAAGGTTGGAGAAGAATTAATATCCCTGAACCTTATTATGTTTTCTATTTTGTAATGAGTCCTTTATAATCCATTTCTCATCTTGTGTAACTTCTCTGTTTTCAACAAATAAATTGTATGTCAACATTGATTCGATTTTAATTAATCATCATTAGAATTATATTATATGTTCTCTGTTAAGCAAAGGGTCCACAGTCCAAAGCAATGTCTTAGAAAAAGAGTCCATCCAACAGCTATTGGATTTCATCAAAATTACAATTTCAATTGCAGATTAACCTTTGGTTGTGAACCTGATGTTATTTAAATTACACTCGCTCCTTCATTCAATCCCTGCTCTCCTTCAGCGCCTTCTTTCTTATTAGTATTAGCTTCAACTCTGGCACATTCAATCAATCTATCCATGAACTTCAATGATCTCAGTTTAATTTCATCTGAAGCTAGCCTTAAATTATCTACACCATACACCCTTCAGCTAAAATAAATTTCATCCATCTGATTCTATCTCACGAAATGGAAGTGGGACTGTCTTAACTGCTCTGAACTTGCCCACATTATTTAGGTGTTCATTCTCCAACCTTCAGAAACAATTAATCAATACAAATAAATACATGCAGTATGATTTTATTGAGAGGGGTTCATTTATTTAATTACTGTGCTTTTGGCACCTGTCATACCTGTAGAAATTCCAGTGACCACGGCGAATGACCTCAAGAGAAGCTAACAGAAAATCAACCATCCGGTTCTCAACTGGTCCCAGGTTGAGTTTCAACACACTTTCAACCCATGCAAGCCTAAGGACGAAGTTGAACATCTGCAACCATTCTTTAAATAATTAGAGGCATATATATTGCATGGGTTTATTATATATGAATGGTAATGATATCAGAGAGAATTAACTTGTGTTTAATTACCATAGAAACATAGTAGATGGACTTGTTCTGTAGGATGAGCTCATCTCTAAGTAAAAAGTTTTTGGAGGTGAGTTTGAAAAGGCCCCAGTCCTTGACGAAGTCCCAGTATAACTGGTACACAGTGGCCATAGCTGATGAGATTATCACAGTGGCCAATAGAGATGGAGTGGGAGCAGCTGCATATTTCCACCTTATAGCAGCTGCCAGCATGGCTGACATGTACTTGCCAGCGTTTGCCAGATGGTTCATGTCATACCCCTCCTCTATGTACCTCCTGGCACACTTCTCAGCAGATAAACAGTAGTTAATTACTACTAACGTCAGTTCCCAAGTGGTCCAGTGGTTGAATTATTTGCTTTTGTTAGATATATACAATTAAGGATAATCTTTTTTAATTAATAAGAATGTTAATTTTATGTGTGTGTATTATATTATATTAGTTTTTATTTTAGATCTGTGCCCTGTATAATTATATTCCAACTAAGTGGGCATTCCCAAGTTGGACACCATTATTTTATGTATTTGACCCATAACCAAGTGAATATCATCATGCCTTGTAACCATTAATTAAGAATTTACCTGCATAGCTCGCCAGTAGTATGGAAGGAAGGAGATGATGTAGGCCACAAGTTTGTATTGCTGACTCCTTGTACATGTATCATAACTGTGGGTCTTTAAGCCCTCTGCCGTGAAATAGCATGTTGTGAATTCCAAGTGCCTCAGCAGTGGGATCTGAATTATATATATTTTATATACATATATTCAGGTTAGCTATTAATTGTGAAGTTGCTTGCTAGTTTCGTATATTGGGTTAGTTGAGAGATTACCTGGCTTGTTAGTTGGTCTGCCATGAAGAAGTCTACCATCAACACCTGGAACAGCAAAAGTGATGCACAAGAATATAATTAAGCCGGGAACTCTAGTATGAATGCAATCTCTCTCTATGTTAACCATATATTCTTTAAAAAAAAAAAAATCATAATGATGAGAAATAGAAATTAATGAAAAAATTATACTTGTAAAATTTGCTGAGAAGTTTTATTAGCAAGAGATGTTTTACACTGTAAAGTGGTGAGCATGCAATGTTGCGCATCACCCGCAGAAAACTGTAGCGAGTTGAGCGGTAGCAAAAGTTAAATGGGCAGATGAGTATTCCTGTAAACAGCTGAAAAAAGAAACCAAATAGGCCAGGTTATCAAGGATTTTAAATAAAATATAATGTATTTATAATATCATATCCATGGAGAAACAGGGTAAATTAGAAGAATGTTTCACCAGTAGTAGGATCCCAGGAATGGCATCAACATGGGGTGGGAAGACGCCAGTGGACCTCAGTAGAAGATGTATGACCATAGCAGCAACCACAGTGGTCATAAAGCAGGTACAGATGAGGAAGGCATCCCTATGTTTCAGGGCTGTGTTGGGGTTGAACTCAAATATGAAGTTGTGGTTTATTCTGCTGCTTCTCCACATGGATAGGTTGCATCCATATAAAAAGATATGCAGGCTAAGCAGTGCAAACATGCTGCAAATAACAAGAAATATTATCCATTACTATCAATCTTATCTCCACATGTGTTCAGCTTGGCTAACAACTCTATCTTTGTATTTATTATATTATTTCAAAGATTTTCTTAACATAAGGTATAGTGCCAGAACAGGGTGATGACCTTAATAAACTCCAGTTCAGTAACGGAAGAATGGTGTTTAGGATGATTACGTAGGTGCATGTATTAGGAATGACTAAAGCAAGCATTGCAAGCAGGAAAGCATCAACTGAACTTCTAGAATTCTTGTCAATAAAATAAGAGGTTATTTCTGCACTAATTAAGTGCTCTCTGCTAGTGGACACTGAATGTTAATAATGATGATAGTGGAAGAATGACAATGAATTACAAGAAAAGTATTATAATTATCCTAAATTAATCACCATGGGCTAATAGAATATTCTCACCATTACTTTGCATAGCACTAGACATTTAATGGTTAAGATGCACATTGTTATATATTACTGTTTTTATCAAATGTGCAATTAAGCTGATGAGGTCTAATGGAAGATGATGCTGCATCTGAATTGTGTGGTGAGGTCTAATGCATTACCTGAAAACGGGGTAGACAGTTCGCAAGTAACTAGATTCAGATGAGGAGAAGATACCAGACAAGTGAGCCAAGATGGCGTACACACTGAATAAAGTCACAAAACTCCCTGTGAACAGCCCTGAAAACAGAGGGAAAAAAAAAAAACAGAAAAAAAATTAAGATGAGATTCTCCTTAACAGGTAAGCTTGTACTAACACAATGTCATAATTAACCACAAATATATTTTTTTCTCCAAAAAAAAAAATTTGTGTTAATGTATTCTATGGCTACAAATGATTGGCTGGATCACCTTCAAAGCAGACCGAAGTTGCCTAAAAAGTATGGGCAAAATATTGGATGACGAATGCATATGTGGGCTCCTTCCCCAACATGAATATTATATATCAGCATTAATTTGTGGTCCCAACAAGCCATTAGTCTACAGTTTATTGGAGAGATCAAAATGCTCAATCAATTGGCTGGAAGTGGAAGAGACGGTCCACTTATGTTCCTTGTGGGTTTTCCAACTCCAAAGACACAGTTGATTACTGGGACTGACGGAATCATGGCAGTGTTCATCCACAGAATACCAAATCATAATGATGAATTGATTTCATTTACTGGGTTCCCTGGATGAGACATTCTCCATTTGGTAGTGGCGTGGAGTCAACTCTTAGTCTCCCACATCATGGTCGGCAGAAGTCAATGGATCTACAGTGAAATGGATGTGATAGGAAAACTAGCACTGGCAATAACTTTTATCAATTTTGGATTGAGATGCTATCACTTCCAACACTCATGCATGAGCAGAACTAGAACTTATCTATGTGTTTTGGTGGGTTTCTTAGTATGGTCTTATTATCAATTATGCTTAAATTTCAAGAAAATAAGAATATTTACTATGGTTAAAATGGTAGTATGCTAAAAGACAAGGTTTGATATATGGTATACAACTGGATGTAGAAGATAAAAACTCGTGCTTCTGAAAGAGCAATGTTAATATTACCTGTATTTTTCATTATCATATATTCATGAATCAGACCTTTGTTTTTAACAAAGTTTAGCTGCTTATGCATTTTTTTTTTTATGAAAAATAGATAAACCACTAATTTAATACTTATGCACTTTAATTAAAGAACATATTCATGAATCAGAACAACAATGATTAAATAATGACAAAAAAAAAAGCAAAAATATTGGGAAACAAATGAAAGAGTGACGTTTAAAGGTGGACTATTCATACATATATCATGATTTAAAAAAAAATTGGATAAATCACTTAGTTTAAAAAAATACTAATAATACTAATAATAATTGAAATTTGTACAAGTAGTTATTTTGTTACTGGAATAAAATAAGTATACCTACGAAAAAGGTGATGGTGTGAGAGTTTTTGCGCTGTTGAGGCTTAAGAAACTTCATGGCCTTCTTCCTGTCATTGTTGGCGAAGTGTTTTATAAAGATGGACTCCACTTCGTCTTCTAATCTAACAGCCTGTTTCAAAAGCCATTCCAATTATGTGCTTAATGCTCTTATACACTAATTTTATCAATCTATTTTAAAGTGTGAGGAAAGTTTGAGTATGCCATGCCGGTCATTTTCTATTTTAGATGGAGCCTGTTACTTATGAAGGCAAAGAATTGTCCAACTAAAGATGTCTTTTGAGTGTGTTGCATTTCCGTAGTGATCTCTACCTCTTCAAAAAGCTTCAAATTCTAGGTGACATTACTATTTAGCTATTAGAGTTCAATTTGCACGTAGTACAAGGCTCCACTATTAGTTTAAAAGTAACAAGTTTAGAGCATGACACCTTCCTACTTAAAGGACATTTTGCTCACACTTTTTCCTGATATGATTCCTTCAAATATACTGATATCAATTAGCTAGCAAACACACATGCAAAGGGACCTTCTTTATCTTTTGGTCTTTATTTTGATTTTGGTGTGATACCTCTAGGATATTCCATTATTCCTAGTTTAACAGACATGTATCATAGAGAACCAGGGGCAACAGTGAAAAAGGACGCTGTCCAAACGTAGCATAACAAAAAGCCATCATTCTATTTTAATCCTGACCGTTCGTTGCCCATGAGTTTAATAATCATAATTCATGCATGGCATCACATTCAAAACAGGCAACCTTTACCTTTACTTTAAACTATGATAAAATATCTAGGTCGTTCTCACAAAAGACTCTTACAAGTAAACTGAACGCAAGAAGCAAACGTTAACGTGCCTACTCATACCTTGTCGGAGATGATAAAGTGTGACCCTTTCACCGTCTCTAAGTATCTTTGTGAAGCCTGTTGGTTTGAGACCTTCATCAAAGAGAACAGATCAGCACAATATAAACCCAGAAACAAACGCTAAATAATCAAGTATCATAACTATTTCTTATGTGTGTGTGTGTGCAGTGTGTGAGTGTAAATATATTCAAATATATTCTGATCAACAATTTTATGTTATAATCAATGTGAAATATTTATCAATCTCTGTAAGCATATAATTAAGTTGACATGGGGATCATCTCGTTTGATCAGTTTCTCTCAGTTGTAATAATTATTTGCTCATAAAACCAAGAAGATAATGTGTTCCATAGTTCCCATTTTTAGAGATCCTCTACGTGCCAAACTTTGGTTCTACCCAATTTTCCTTACCCTTCAATTAATGGACCAGAAGTGATAGGCTTTGATTCAGACATCATGCACTACTGATGCTATTTCCATGGTCATCACTTAGCTCATATTTCCGGATTTGAGAACCAGAGTATTCACTGGTTTAGACTTATCACAGTATGGCACATGTTTTTAGAAAAAAAAAAAATTAATGACACATCATAGGCTGTGATAGATTAGAACCACGTATTATTTGAACCTGTCATAACCCTTTCTTATTAGCAAAAAAAAAAAAACCATATATATATATATCCGTGACTTAATCCAATTAATTCTATTTTATTTCCATATTCATTTTTGTGATTAATATATATAATAATTTGGTAAAAGGACAAACATATATACCTTATCGAACTTCTTCACAATCTTCCTGAAAGCCACCATGTTTAAGGACCTGCATGTCATCCATGAAAAGAATTCAACAAGACCATAACATCAGCATTAATCAGTCAAGACAAAACGGTCAATCATTCCATGCAAACCATCATGCCCTTTACGTTGAGGTCCTCACTACTCACGCTACGTTGTAATGACAGTCCTACCCCGGATACCAACAAACAAAAGGGATACTTTGGTCCTTTTCATTGAGGACAAGCACTAACCTGTAGGTCTTGAGTAGCCCTAGGCCTTTGTAGAGCTCCACGAATGCTCCTCTGATCATCTTCTCGGCGCACTGGATCTTTTTCCGGCTGATATAATCGCCGCAGCTTCCTTCCTTTTTTTGTCCGTTGATTAGATCCTCCCAGATCATCGAGGTAACGGCCGAGATCGTCCGGCCTGGGGTCGTCGCCGGAATGTCAATCCTCATCGACGCCGCCCTCGGTTTCCCACCCTTCTTCGTCTTTGCCCTTGGAGCCCCGATGAAGCTGACTCCATTCTTCTCCAGCACCGCCACCATCTCGTCTCCCACCGGCGACCCATCCTCCTCCGCTGGGGTCTCACTCTCCGCAGCGCTTTCTACAATCCGGCCAAGTGAATCACAATCATCAGATCCGGCCGATTACTGAACAAAATAAATACTGAAAAACGAGCGCGGGACTCACCAGAGAAGGACGATGTTGGGGTGAGCCTGGAGAAGCTAACTCCGTCGAATGAACGGCTGCTCCGGCGCCGGCGAGTGTGTTCATGGAGAACTCTCTTGAGATCAAGGAGGATCTCGAGTTGCTTGTTTAGGATCTCTCCTCGCTCGCAGAACTCGGCTTCTTTTGTTATGTAAAAACTATTCACCTTCTCCCTCTCGTCTTCCAATCTCTCAAAGAATTTTTTCACCTTTTTTAAAATATATATATACATATAATTTCAAATTATTGTTTTTTTAAATAATTAATTATTCAGTTTATTACCTCATTTTGACCTGAATGAACGAGCTCTATCTCTGCAAGGCTCTCCTCGTCTTCCTTTAAACCAAATAATAATTAAATCAATTTAATAATATTTTTTTTTTTGAAAAAAAATCGTAGACCGTCCGATCAGATCAGAACGGCCGCCACCTGAGTAATAGAGTAGTGTAAGATATATACGAACCTGGGCAGCGGGGTGGTTAGATGGGCGGAAGCAGGGACCGAGTAATCGGAAGGAGAAGAAGCCCATGAATGAGAGACCATCTGAAGACGGCGTCGCAGGGGATCGGAGAGCTGAGAGCTTGATCTTCTTCACGAGCTTCTTGAGTTGGCGGTAGTTGACGAACTTATCCTTCCACTCAGGGATGAGTTGGCCTTCAAGCTCCCTAGAGAACTTCACCATCTCTTCAAGGGATTCAGAGACAAAGAGAGAGGGAGAGAAAGAGATGGGTTGAGGTGTGGAGGAGAAGGAGCTAGGTTTATATATATGTAGATATAGTGATGGAGTACTACTGGAGAGAATTGAAGGAGAGCTCGATCGCATTACAATTGGCACTAGGTTTTGGCCCGCCCCCCACCTCCTCCAATAAATATGGTAAGCCTAACTATCATTGATATTATGATAATTACAGCTTATTTATGAATTTTTTAGTGATTATTGTTTATATATATATATATATATATATATAGACACACGTGTGTATGTATTTGTTAGAGCCATGCTCTATATTTGATATCATTTGACATGTGCCAACTGTGACGTGACAAAGTATGATGACAAGACAAGAAGACATGGAAATAAAGAAGTATCATCCTGAAGGTAAAAGTTATCTCTTGAAATGCAAGAAATAACCATATATATATATATATATATATATATATATATATAATATATATATATGGACTGTTAACTATTTTGAAGACTATTTTTTGTGTGATAAAGACACATGATGTGGCTGCGACCTTTGTGAGGGTACTACTAATAAGGACGTGATACAACGAGCTAATTGCTAGCAGGTCGAGATTGGGAGAATTCAACTATCTCGACTCAAACTTTGATACAATCATAAGAATTGGAGGCGTTTGTAGGTTGTGTTGCAACGGAAGTTGTGGCTCAATTAAAGTCAGCAAATGAGTAGCGTTGCAAGCTTAGTTACAATATGAGTGTGAGGATGATTGTGAGAGTTTATATTCATTTTTATTCCCCTATTTTAGTGGGTTATTATCTCTGGACTTGGCCCCTCAGATATAAGCTATTATGCTGAATTGGGTTATCAATTTCATGTACCTCATTTTTTATGTGTGTGATTTGTGTAAGTGTTTGCATGAGAAATTGCGTAAATTTTTATTCGTAATACACCTATCCGAACTAACAATATATAATATTAAGAATGAGGAGAAAACTTAAAAATATAATGCATAATTCAGATAACATCGGATTTATCAAAAAAAAAGAAAAACAGATATAAAGACAGTCCCAATATTTGAGTAATATTTGTTAGTAATGATCGCTAAACAAGACAGCTAATCTAAAATATATATAACCCATTTTTAAAAGCTTAACTATTAGTAATTCTTTCAACTTAAACTTCTTCTAGTTGACAAATGTGAATACCTACTTGAAAAATATATCATCGACTAGGTGATAATTGAGTTAATTAATTTTGTGAAAGCATACCACTTGTACTTGAATAAAAAATAACTGTAAAAAATGAAAGTGAAATAACTCCGTGATTTAACGATGATATGAATATTAGAAGAACAAATGATCTAATGTGCATTTTAAATAGCACAATAAATAACATAAATGATGGGGAGATTTTTTTCTTAATCTGAGTTTTATTTTATTTTTTTTTTATAATTTGTCCCTTGACACCTTTTGTCCGCGCCACTCACTTTTGTCAAATATATATATATATATATATATATATATATATATATATATATATATATAATAATTTTCATACTTTATTCTAAGTCTTTAGAATTGATTTTCTATTCTTTGATTAGTCTAATTTTTTACTTATAATAAATATTTAATTTTTGATTACCAGGTCTTGATATTTTGTTTCCTGATCTTAACATACTTTATTCTAAGACTTATAATAAATACGGTCTTGATATTTAGTAAAATGTGTATTCATATATCTTCTTTACACTTTTGGTAGATGTTTTGTTTCCCGATCTTAACATAGTGTTTTATTTTGTTTTGTGTTGCCTTGTCTTGTTTTATATTTGTTTTAATTATAATTTTTCCATCTTTTTAAAAAAATTGTATCCATGGATGAGGTTTCCTAAAGCACAGTTAATTAATTTCAATTACATAGTCTTTTATTAGAGTGAATACAAATATTTTTTTTTTTTCGAATATGTACGGTTCTGTTTTATAACTATATATTCTTTTCTTGAAATAAAAAACAACACTTTTTCATTGATTTTTTTGAAAATTATTTTGAAGTAATACCCACAACGTTTTGCTTGAATTATTCTATCTACATCTTTATCCATAAACCAACTGTTGATATTAATCGGAGTTATATAAATATAATATTTTATATTTAAGACAGCAATCATATAAATTTCTTGTGTTTGCTATTTAGAGAACAAGTGTATATTGTGAAATCCAACCATTGACCACCCTTTCAGCAATGAAGATGAGAAAGAATTATTAAATTTCATTTTGGGTCATTTAAATGCGACTTCATTCATTATTATCATATAAGCACGGACTTGATGAAAATTGACTAATTCGTTAATAAATTTTGATATGATATAAGTCTGGTCCACTGAGAATTCAGCTAGTCAACTTACTTTCCATTTTTTAATTATATATATATATATATATATATATATATTTTTTTTTTTCTCAAGAGAATGACAAACGGAAACAACACACTTTTATATTATATTATATTATATTATATTATATATATATATATATAATCAATTAATGTTTTGTAATTAAAGAGGAATAGCCGTCATGCATGTTGCATGTGATGATATGAACAAGTTGTCAAGTTTTCTACGTTGTTTGCAAGAAAAGTCTGAAAATTTCCCCGGACTCAACAATCAACATATATATAGATTATGTAATTACTTTTTTATAAAAAATAAATAGACCACAATTTTGATGAGAATGAAAGGAGATAAAAGAACGTATATAAAACTGAGAAAAACCAAAATGAATAAGATGAATTAAGTATACTAGAAAATTACATAATCTATTATGAGTAAAATAAAGGTTGAACTAGAAGTAAAATATTAATATACAAAAACTACTAATTATGCCCTGAGAATAGATCATCCATTTTATTTTTTTTTAATAAAGTGAATAGACCATAATTTTATTAAAAGAGACCAAAAAAAAAGTACAAACTCTAAGAAAGACATACCACACATTAAAAAAACAAAAAATAAAAACACTGAAGACATCACCAAAGATGAGTAAAGCAACAAAAAAATGAGGAACAACAAAACAGCAGGAAGAAAGGATAAGCTAGACCGGTGAAGACTACCATATGGAGCCACATGTCTATCTAGGCTGAAGAAAGTTTTTGACTACTCCCGATCCAAAGTGTGCTCGGTAGTATCAAAACGATCTGAAAGTCGGTGGATCGTCCATTTTTAACGGAATCCTCCAACTAGAGGGGTTTTTTTTTTTTTTTTTTTTTGTCCAGGGTTGCAAATACTTAGAGATTTCTATTGCTTGAACAAACATGTGCAACATATAGTTGTTATTATGTTTTTGTCTTTATTTTTTAAAATTAAATTTAAAATTAAAAAAATCACAACACGTATAAATAAAAGGTGCTAATAAAAAAATCAACAAATAATTATAATTAAGAACGAGGATTAAAAAAATACACTTCATTTTTTTTAGCTAAAAACACAAATATCAAAATAATAATAATAATAATAGGAGTAGTAGTAAAATAAAGGTATACAAGTCATGCAAATATATCATTAGTAGTGTAAAGGCGATCAAGACATTGCTTGCGTAGAGATTCCATGACTTATATCTAATTAGAAGCTTTTATTTAAAATATATTTTTTTTCAACAATAAAGGATCATATAAGCACTAAGATAGATATAATTGAGATTTATCAAAAAAAAAAGAAAAAGAAGAAAAGGCATATATTGTATTTATTAATTTGATAAAATCTCATAAAAGTTGATAAACATATGCACCAGTAAAAGCAAGAACACAAAAAGGGGACAAAAATCAAAATAGAGAATTACAGCCACAATAAAAAAATAATAAATACATTAAAGGTTATTCTGGAGATAAAAGATACAATGTTTTCAATGTTTATGGGAATATTGTTGAGATCTTCCAAATTCTTATCAATGCTAAAGACTTATTGCTTCTTTATGAATGTCCACCTTCACTTCAAATGAAGAGGTCAATAATGCTTTTTGGCAACAGGTTAAGGAATCTTTTGATTGGCTATTATTATTGCTTTTCTCAAGTGGACCATGCATGCTCCACTATGATTTAAATTTCCATCTTTCTCTTTGATCAATCACATTGCTGACATAACCTTTCTTTTCAGCTCACCCTCCATTAACTTAGCTAAAAAAGCCTTCATTTCTGAAGAATTTTTGGGTGGGTTGTGAGCAAGCAAACAATTTCATTACTTAATTGTTTGTAATTTGTTTATATATTTTACTTGTTTGATCATACAATCTAATCTTTAATTAAAAAAGCCAGTTTATGTTTTTGGATATTGGAAGTGCGTTGGTTAATTCAGCATTCTTTTAAAGTGAAACATTATTTTCTTTTTATTCTCTTTGCAGGTTCTAAACATCATCAGTAGTGTTCTGGTGAATATGAATAATCATGTATATAATTAATTAATGGCATATCTGATCAACATGTTATTATCATATATGATCAGATATATATACTCTTTTCATGTCTCTTTAAAGTTTGAAGAGCCAAACAAGTCAATCTATATATATAAGATCTAAAAACAAAAGAAAAACCACAAGTAAATGTAGTCAAAGATTTATGAACATCAATTCATGTGCAATATATATATATATTGGATCAAAATTGGCCAATCTTTAATTTCCAATTATGGCAGAAAAAAAAAACATGATGATACTCAAATCAGATATGAGCACTCTTGCAAGGTAGGTAAGTGGAGAAAGATGAACATGGCTCAAATGTTTGGCCTTGTTTCAATCATCATCCCAATAACAAGTTTCACTGCTCATATGGGATGATGACATTACCAAATTATGGTTCTTTGAACTTCTTTCTTTTCATTCTTTCTGACTTTTATTTATTTATTTGTTTATTTATTGATGAAGAGAAGGAGACATGTTTTCTCCTAAGGATTTGGAAGAGAAAACAGGAAAAATAAATAATATTCATGCATTTAAAACAATCATGGAGTAAGTAAACAGTAAAACAGTATTGAAAGTAAAAAAAAGTAGATTCTACAAGTGATGGAATGACAAATGTCCTCAAGTAAGAAGTGAAAAAACAAAAGGTTGGGAATTTCTTTATCTTGGAATGCAATAAGCAATGAATTCATAGGCTACTGGTTTTATCCACCATGAGTACTTGATGCATGAAACAACTGGAACTTTGAGTGGGAAGCATGATGAAAGTGCATAGAGACAAGGCCATGGCCACTAGCCCTGTAGGCCTCTCTCTAGTGGATCAATACTTATAAACTAATATTAATAATATTAATGCTAGTATTATAGCAAAGACAGAGATATGGCACTCATATAATGGAGGAAGTCACAAGGCGTGGAGACACCTTGTTGATGCCTTTTGAGACCCATGTATAGGAGGACTGGAGGAGACTTGAACATGAAACTATATATATGCCATTGTGGCCCCTATAGAATTTCTTTGACTTTGCATTTGCTTAATCATATATATGAATTCTACCCAACCATGACACAGGTATTAATCACTTGAAAAGCCAACTTGGATAATGGTATCCATGAGATTTTGGATCTTTTATATATATATATATATATATATATATATATATATTTTTAATGGTAATTGTTTTTCTCTTAAATTAATTATTATTAAAATTAAACATATATCCTTTCTAAAGATTGGTGCTATTCAAATGTGTAGAATCAAATTTCCAAAATTAGCCGTGCTCATTTAGCTTTAATTTTAACTATATATATAGACAACTACATAAAAATAATATTTTTTTTGGTGGATTTAGGAAGTACGCATGATGTTTAATTCGTTGTGTTGTCATTGATGGAGATTTTTTTTTTAAAGAGCTTTATATCTTACATTTGTGACATTTTTTTTTATTTATTTATTTTTAGATCAATAGTCAAATTTATTTTTTTTTTTAATAAAAACTGTGGTTTATTCACATTTATTTTAAAAAAAATAGTCAAACTTGATGAGTGTATTTTTCAGTAAATTCTCGGGTTATCATTTTTTTTAACAAATTGTTATTATTATTATTATTATTATTATTATTATTATTATTTTGAGAAAGCCCTAATTGAGGAGCTTAGTGGTAATTTTGAGACAGAGATGTGGGTAATTTGGGGAAACTGGTTATGACCGTTGGATGCGTTAATTTTGGCGGGAGAGCCAGATCAGTTGCTCTGTTATGCCGCGAAATTACCTAAAAACAGAAACCATCTTCTTTCTTTTTCATATCCTTCCAAAATAATCCCAATAGGGAGCCCATTTTTCACCCCCTTAATCTCACAACTCTTCCCTTCCACTGGGGGCTTAATCCGCATTCACAATGAACAATCTCATGACTGTAATAATAATCCCCTTTTCATTCTTTGTTTCATGCATTCCAATTACTTAGCTGATTTTCCATTAACATTTGGCTGTTTGATTTAATTTGAGATTCAATTTCAGTTTCCAAAATCTTGATGAGTTATTAATTTATTTTTGGTTTCAGGAGTCATTTGAAAGGATCAGAGGTTTGTATCCTGGAGAGAATCATGTTCAAACAGCAAAT
Organism: Dioscorea alata; assembly: GCA_020875875.1. Lineage (NCBI taxonomy): Eukaryota > Viridiplantae > Streptophyta > Magnoliopsida > Dioscoreales > Dioscoreaceae > Dioscorea > Dioscorea alata. The sequence continues at coordinate 19,113,520 of CM037021.1, read as the reverse complement.
TTAAATGATTCTAATGATAGGGGGATGAAGGGATTCTTTGAAAAGGTTTCCCTGCTTCCCAAAATTTTTTAAATTCAAAAGTTTCTGAAACAAACCTTGATTTTTTTGCTTTGCTCCTTGTTATGGAAGGTAGAAATACTTATCTGAATTTTATTTTATTTTTTTTATGTCAGGTAGAGAAGATAGAGAAACAAATGGAGAACATCACAGTCCTTTTCTATAAACTCCAGGTATGAAGAGACTGCAACAGAATTCAGATATTGTATGAAATGTTTTGTGTGTGTATTTATATGAAACTTCTCTTGTTAGGCTACAAATGAGGAAGCTCAAAGTGCAACAAAGGCATCAACCATGAAAGGTGCAGTGTTTGAATTGAATTTCTTAGCAATGCTGTTCTTTCTTAACATTAAGAAAGGTTTCTGTATTGTTTTGTAGCACTCAAGGAACAGATGGAGAAAGATATTGAAGCAGTTAAACTGATAGCATTGAAAATTAAGACAAGTCTTGAAGAACTTGACAGAGATGTAAGAATATCAGAGAGAGAGAGAGAGAGAGAAATATTGGAATTGTATTTTGAAATGCTAATCATCATTTATGAAGTGTTTCATTTCTCCCAGAATGTAGCTAACAGGCAGAACCAAGGATGTGAGAAAGGTACAGGCGTCGATCGGTCTAGAACAGCAATGACTGTGTAAGTAAGTTCTATTCAATCTCATGTACATTTGTTTGCCAGAAAAATTAGTCTTAGTTACTTCAGCTTTTCAACAAGCATATTTACAGATCTCTGAAGAAGAAATTGAAAGACCGAATGACACAGTTCCAGGTGCTTCATTTGATCAATCAATTTTACTAATTAAGAGTTAGTATTTATCCTTCTTGATTGATGGTTTTTATCTTTGCACATGATGATTTCTATATATATATATATATATAGGTTCTGAGGCAAGAAATTCAGGATGAATACCGTGACATTGTTGAACGGAGAATTTTCACAGGTGTCTGAACATTTAAATTACACACCACACAGTTAATTTTCAATATCAAATAATTTCCAGTGACGATTGTTTTCTCATTATTTTTACAGTGACAGGAGCTCGGCCAGATGAAGAGGTGCTTACAATTACCAATTGTTTACACTCTTTTATATTCCTTGTGTTGTAATTCCAACATTAAATATCATCTGCAAGTCAAATTGTTCCAATGCAGACTATAGATCACTTGATACAAACCGGAAACAGTGAGCAGATCTTTGTGGCAGCGATAGAAGGCCATGGTCGTGTTCAGGTAGTGACACATTTACTGCCTTAAAAGTTATAAGTATAAGCTTTTTACTAATGAATTAGATGAATTTCTCATTATTTACATACAATGTAGATAATGGATACATTGGCCGAAATTCAAGAGAGACGTGATACCTTCCTTGAACTAGAGAAAAGGCTTCTTGATTTACAGCAGGTTTGTTGCATATGAAGACAATCATTAAAAACCTTCTTATGATTGAACCTTAAAATTTCTGCAGATGTTCCTAGATATGTCAGTAATGGTTGATGCACAGGGGGACATGTTGAATGACATTGAAGCTCAGGTTGAATTAAATTGATTCACATTCAAAGTTACTCAACAGTCACAAAATGGTTCCTGTTGAACATTTTTCATCAAATTGATTTCATTTCAGGTGACCAATGCAGTTGAACATGTTCAGAGAGGAAATGTGAATCTCAAGCAGGTTAAGGAATTACAGAGAAATTCTCGGAAATGGATGTGCTTCTCTATACTGATTTTGCTGGTGATCATCATCATCGTGGTTGCTTCAGTTCTTAAGGACTTCAAAAAGAGTTGATAATGGCTGCATTTGCAGAATCAATATAATGTGGTTCAGATATAAATGCATATTGAGGAATTAAATGAAATTCAAATAACAAGCAATTAGATACTATATATATATATATATGAATGTAATTTAATTTAAACATATATAGCAAGAAGAAATGACAATGACAATAAATCTGAGGAAGGTCCATGATGTCTTCAATCATGCAAGTCTTTTACATATGCACCCCACACTGGGGACAATCATCTGGTGATTTAAAGGCCATGAGATAGCAGCGCTTGGGACATCATGCTTGGCTTTCTGTGTCTTTTCCAAAAGCAAGCTACTCTAAAAAAATAAAGCACTTCTCCTTCAGAAAACAGTCAACACAGATATAAGCTCACCATCTTTCAAGATTCCTCCTTGCCTTGAGTTTTGTGTCATTGGATTTATCTATAATGGCAGTTCCACTTTTTATTATTATTTATTATTAATCAATCAAAGAATAGAGGATTTTAACTGAGAATTCTATATCTTTCGTCCTTATCTTATAATAAAAGAAAAATTATTAGCTTTGTATTTAGTGATCAGGAGAAGACCAAATATTAGTAAAGAAATAAGAGAGAGAGAGATGAAAAGTTCATATTGAAGTCTCTCATGTGAAAGGATTCAACATTGTTAACAGCCGCTACAAATATATATTAATTAGATGCACACAAGGTTTACTTGATTTCACTCTGGCTTTATTAGTATAAAGTAATTAAGAAGTTTGATAAGACAGAGTTACTTTAACTTTATTCTCTGGATTGTACCATAAATAACTTAAAGAAAACCACCCCAGTGTAACCAAATCATGCATGTTGATGATGATTGAAACATTAGTTTTGGATTTGCAGAGAAAAATAAAATAAAATAAAATAAAAAGGAAAAAGGTTGAAACTTTAAAGTCATGAAGGTAGAGGTTTGTATTGGACTGGATACCTCCTGACATCTTTGAAGCCACATGACTTGCATAATTTAATGAGTTTCATCTACCAAACTCCCTTGCTTTCTAAAAGTGGATATAAGGAGTGAGGGTAATATCGTAACTTCGCAGCTAGCCTCTTCTGTTTTTGAATGTGTGTTGTTATAAGGTTGGATGCAACCTATAGTGTTCCTCTAATGTAGACATTGATTCATGGATATTGATGTCTTGTGTGCTTTTGGGGGGTTGGTTCAAAGGAAAGAGATAGAACTAGTAGCTGTTGTAGTAGTAGTAGTAGTAGTAGTAGTAGTGAAGGTGCTTGTTTCATGGCAAGTGATGAGAGCTTTAGGACTAGACCTCATGCTTTGGTATTTTCCTTTCTTCTTATCATCTTCATACTCTCTTTTCTTCACTCCAGAGAACATCTTAACCTCTCCATGCAAGCTTCATTCTCATCAAACAGAAGGTTCCTCTCATCATCAAGGAATCAAATTATGAAGAGTACTAGTACTACTACTGCTGCTGCTACTACTACTCAGAGAACAAGTTCAAGTGGGTTCAAGTTTGAAGAAAACAAGCATGAAGTTCCTAGTGGCCCCAACCCAGTTTCCAACAAGTAGCTTCTTGGTATTCTTTTTCTTCACTGTTTGCAAACTTTTTTACTTTATTTGTTTGAGTTTTGAGGATTGCTTGTATGATGATGATCTGGTTTTTTGATCAATGCTTCTTTTGTTGTGTTTGTTTAATTTCTTTGTTTATGAATTGTACATATAAAAAATGGATGATTGTTTCAAATTTTTTTCTTCTTCTTGTTACTGTTGAGTTTCCATGATGATGAACATTTCATTTTACTGTTCTTTGTTAATTAGTAGAATAAAAGAAAGAGCAGAGAAGAGAAGAGAAGACAATGTGAATTATCTCTTGGAGTTGGAAGGAGGGAAGGGGGTCCAATCTGAAGGACATTATTTATTTTCTTTTCAGTGCTGTCAGATCTGAGAAACAATGGCTCCATGTTTTGATTTAGAATTATTTGGCAGGTCTTGGATGTTTCTCTTGTCCTCTTGGATTCAAAAGGATCTCAAGCTAACTGATCACTTTACTACCTTCTCTCTCTCTCTCTCTCTCATTCACTGTATGTTTGCATGATTTCCCAATAATAATACCATGCATGCAAGTCTATCATCCACTAAGCTCAAGTGGTAACTATTTCTTCTAATTTTCTATACTCTGAATTTGGACCAAATTATATATGATAAGTGTTAAAAAAGAAAAGAAAAGAAAAGAAAAGACACATTTGTATTTATTCATCAAAATTTGTGCATGTGAAGTGTGAACTAAAGTCTATAGTCAAGGGCTACATTTTCATGTCTCCTTCCTATCTCTCTTTCTATCTATTTTTCAATGTATACCTTGTGTGGTGGGCCTATCACCACCCTATATACTCCTGTGAACCATCACTACCATCAAAATCAGTGACATGGGACATGAACAATTGGACATTGCTATGCTTCCTTTTTTCCTCATTTTTTTATTTATTTTGTTGATTTCTCCAACTATTTAATAATAATATATATATAGATAAATTAATTAGCTGTACTTGTTGGGCTGGCCCAAAGAGAAAGCCCATGTTTTCTGGGCTGAGATGACAGTGATCTGAACCGTTCGTACAATTGTAGATCTCGAGGCATTTTAGACTGTGTAAGTATAAATATATACTTTTGTTTCTCCGCTCGTTTCCCGCCTCCGTTCTTCCCCAAATTTCTAGGGTTTGTTCTTCGCGCTTTGATGGATCTCTCATTGTCTCCGTCGTCGATCTGAAGTTTCTTTCTTGTAGGTAATCCATAGAAAGTGTTTTTTTTTGTTGACTTTTTGAATCACTGATTATTGATGCTTGTTTGTGTTATCTGGAAACCAGAGTGATTAAGAGTTCTACTTTGATGGCATTTGATGGGAAAAGAATGATACCCCAATTTTCTTGATTTAACGGTGAGTGGTAGTCTCTTTGTTGCATTGATCGTTGAGTTTTCAGTTGATTAGCAAAATTTTGCTGAATTTTCTCTGATCTATTTCCGTTGTTTATCTTTTCTAGTTGTCTGTTTTTTTTCAATGAAATCACAGTTTATCTACTTTTTCAAAATAAATAAATCAATCAAATTCTCTGTTTTTTTTAATGTTATCCATGTACATTGGTTCTGAGGCTTGTTTTTGATAGTTCGAAGTCCATGATTTAATTTATTCTATTTTTTATTCAGAATTTATGGTTGTTTAAGGCTTCATAAACCCATCTTTGTGATTTTTATTTGTTCTTTTAATGCTAGGATTGCATTCTATTCTTTGACAGAGAATAGGAAGCTTTGCTTCTCAAATTTCAAATTTTGATGATACCTCACGCCTAGAAATTTAGAAGAAATCATCATTGATTGAACCGGAATGCATATATTTTATTGAACAGCTTGTGAACACATGTTTTCCGGAGTTTACACTATTTCCTTTCCGGGTGAAATTGTCACAGCAGGTATAGCCAGTATCAAATGATCCATGCATAATGATACTTATGGATCTTTACTTATGTCTAGAAGGAGCTATTTAACTTCTTGTTTCAAGTTCTCAAGCCTTCATATAGTAGCAGTTGTTCTGTTTATCATTTCCGTTGACATGTGTAAATTATTGAAATTACCATAGAGAACTAGTTCCCTCAGGTAAACATTCAAAAGTCTAGTTTTGCATTACTTTGTAGTGTTTTATGTGGAGAACTTAATGAAATAACAAGAATTTTGCATGCAATCCGTCAATTTCTGTAGTAGGGGAAGTAAATTGGTTCCATTTTCTATTTTTGTTCAATTTAGGCTGACTATTGAAGCACTAAACTGATGAGTTATCAGATAATCTATTTTAATGATTTACTATCTTATCAAATTCATTCAGGCTATTGTTAGGTGGTTCCGGCCATCATATAATGGATTTAAAGCTTCTTGTCATTACCCAAGTTATTCTTGCTTACCCGTGTTGTTAGATCTTGATATTATATATACATATATCTCATTAGCTCCGCTCATTCCTTGTATGTACTTTTTTTTATATTTTAATTTTCAATCAACGTGGTTTATCCATTTAAAAAAAAAAAACATTTGTATCATTATCATCATCTCCATACACTGTGTTTTTTGTCTTACGAAATTTTGTGCAAATGCTTCTAGACATCCTCATGGAATGATTTTTTATTCTTTTGAATTAAGAAAACCATGTTTCATTGAAAATAAAGAGTGTACAAGTTAGCTTAAGTTGATGGGATATGGTCGTTGTGGAATGATCTTTTCAACTCCCTAAATTGAGTTAATTAGATCCTTTGAAAATCTAATCTACTTATTTTAATGATTTCTTTATCTTTCAAACTGATTACTACGCCGAGTTTTCTTTGTAGTAGTATTAATGTGAACTGCCCTTTTTGTGTTGTATGTACTGGTAGCTCATATTCTGGAGGCCTTTTATTTGAGCTTTTCGTGTTATATTTATCATGGATTCAGTGTAGATTACCCTGTTAAATCATGGCAGTTAAACCGATCCAAGACTAAAACTAAAAGATGTAGTGGCCAATGACCAGGCTTCCCAGATTAACATAATAATATGATTAGACGTGTTAATTAGTGTAATTTTTTGATGGCCTGACAGCTGGTATATTGACGGACTGAGTTCTCTTTGTGGACACGGCATGAGAGATAACCTACTAATTAAGTCAAGTCAGGAGATGGGCAGATGAGCAGACAATAACCGTGACAACTATTAAACTATTTTGACTATTATTTACATTATAATATTATATATTGCATCACTACCTTTTACTTTTTATCATGCTTGCATTTCATGTCACCTAACTACAAGCTCTTCTTCCCTCCCTTTTTTCGGCGAGTTTGTTTATTTATTTATTTATTTATTTAACTTTCTGAAAAATCTATAGTGTTTGATTGTCAGTATTAAAATGATGTGGTGGAGTGTGGACTTGTTTTTTTTTTAATATTATATATATATATATATATATATATATTGGTTTATATGATAGGGGGAAAGGATCTCACATGGGCATTGAATGCGCCGAAGAAGTGTGAGGAGCCTGATTGCACTGTTACGAGGTCCAGTTCCCAAAGAAAAAAAAGGCACAGTCCTCGAGGCATGGACAGTATATATGATTCGAATAAGAGCTGGTTCTGTTACACTACACTGCTGTCTTTTGTTATTCTTAATATCTTACTTTCTTTTGGTTAACTGCTCACCAGGTCAACTAAAAGCATGCTTTTTCTCCATCCAACCCTCATGCTCTAATAAACCAAAAGAATATTAGTACAGAACTTGGTTCTGTACAACCCCTGGAGATGTGATTTAGCTGTGCCCTTATCATTGCATATAAGAATATAAATTGCATTTTTAAAATATTTTTAGTTGCTAGTATATTTCCCGTTTATTTTTAAGCTATACCTTCATATTTGGCTTTTAATTCAAAATAGATTATGATATTTAGTTAAAATATGTTTATTTTGGAATTAAGATGAATGTAATGTTTTATCCTTATTTAACTTTTAAAATTTTTCAACAAAACAATAGAAAGTGAAGATAATTTTTATTATTTTTTAGAGATTGATAAAAATCAGATATGACGTTAGTTTTCAGAGGATATCATCTTACTTTAATTTTTTTTTAAAATTCTTTTTACAAAGTAACTCAGAATTCTACTTAGTAGAAACATTTTTGGAGTGAAAAAATTATTTTTACAAAATTGTTCTTAAAGAAAAATATATAAAGAACATATATATACGACAGGCTCTTACAGGACCACAATATTTATATTTACATATATATATTAATCAGGGTGTGTATGTATTGATTCTGAGAGCATGTTAGAAACAATGAATTGGCTATGATTACATCCAATGCATGTTGTTGTGGGAGTTGGACTAATCGAACACACCCAAATCCATTGACTGAAAACTGCGGCGCGTGGGAAGCAGCTCGCTTGGCAATCACTCTCAATTCAATACCACTCCACTACTACTCCTCCATGTTTCCTTACCCTCTTCTCCTGGCCCCACCCCCCCTTCCCTCTCCTCCCAAGTTCAGTCAATATATCCCCACGGTCCATCTGGTGGTCCCCATCTACATCCAACCGTCCCCAGTTATTATTTATCACTGATTTATTTTCCTTTCTTAAAAAATAAAAAATACAAATTATATATATATATATATACATATCAAACTCTTTGAATAATATCAAATTCATTCCCTCCCACCTGTCTGCCAAATGCTATTCCACACGTCATCTGATCCCAACCTTACCCGCCAAATCCAACGGCTGAACATTCATCTTGGACAGGTGTCGCACATCGACCACAGTTGCAAACAAGCTCGTTAACGGGCCCTTTATATTTGGTTTAAAGTAGGACCCATCACGCCCGCACTCTCCGCGTCCATTGTGATAAAGTGAACCATCTCTTCTCTTCTCGGACCCTCTCGCGGAGGTTGTTATCACCGAATCCGGCTCCCGATATCTTCTTCATCGAAGCAAGCAACCCTAGAAAAAAACCCTAACCCTAACCTTAATCCATGGAGACCAACTACTCCTTCTCCTCCTTCCCTGATTCGGTTGACTCCTCCCCGCGATCCCGCGAGATCGACAACGACAACACCGCTTCCTGGGATGACACCGTGCCAAACTCCGCCGCCGCATCGCAGCGGGTGAAGCTTATGGTCAGCTTTGGCGGCCGCATTCAGCCTCGCCCCCACGATAACCAGCTATCCTACGTTGGTGGTGACACCAAGATCCTCGTTGTTGATCGATCTTCCCGCCTTCCAGCTGTCCTTGCCCGCCTTTCTTCCATCTCCGGTGCTGATGATCTCTGCCTCAAGTACCAGCTCCCCGGTGAGGATCTCGATGCGCTCGTCTCTGTCACCAACGATGAAGACCTTGAGCACATGATGCTCGAGTATGATCGTCTCTGCCGCTCCGTGGTTCCCGGCTCCAAGGCCGCTCCCAGACTCCGCCTCTTCGTCTTCCCAGTCGTCTCCCCCCATCCACCGCCCGCCCCGGCCGATCCCAAGTCCAATCGCCAATGGTTCGTCGACGCCCTCAACAACGTCGCGGCGCCACCCCCGCCTCCGGTCACTGCCGTAACTCCTCCGGCGGAGGGCCCCGACTACCTCTTCGGTCTTGAAAAGGGATTGGCACCTGCCCCTGCCGACAAGACTCAGGATCCAGCTCCAGTCTTCGTGACACCGGAACCACTCCCCGTCGAAGCCCCTCTCTCCCGATCCGATCTCCCGAAGGATGACCGTCCTATCGCGGTTGAATCCGGGCTGAATATCCAGCACCAGATCCAGGCACTACAGAAGCTCCAGATCGCCGAGAATCACGACCAGGCCCCGTTCCAGCGCATGCCGAGTGACGAAACCCTACCTAGGGTTTACCCCGCCGATTACTACCTCCCACCAAGAATCCAAGAAAAAGCTCCACCGGTTACCGCTCAGATCCCAGCCACCGCCCAGATTCCGGTCACCGCGGCCACGTACTGGCCGGACCAGCGCAACATGGCGGCGGGAGGGAGGTACACCTCTGTCGCCGCTGGTGATCGCCCCATGTATTTCATCCCCGCGACGGCAGGCATGTTTCCGCCGCACGGCGCCGCGATCCAACCCCAGGCTGGGCAGGGATACTACGCGGCGGCCATGCCAAAGGTGGTCGTTTCAGCGCCGGACGTTTACCGTGAAGCTTCGCAGATGTACGCAGGGACCGCTCCGTACGCCGACGGCGCCGGCGGCGTGGTGAGGACGCAAGGCGTGGAAACTGCGTTCCCTGCGCCAGGCCAGGTGGCGTACGATAGCGCGGGGCGGGCGGTTTATTTCGCTGGCGCGGTCCCCTCTTATCCGACGGCCACGATCAACTCTGAAGGAAAGATCGTGAAGCCATCGCAAGTGTCCTGATCCCAAGACCTTCTCCGAAGCTTCTACTTTTTTTTTTTTTCGTTTTTTTCTTTTTTAAATTTCTAATGTTTTGTTCACATGCCAAACTTTTCCAATCTCCGTGTTGTTGGCTTCTATCCTGCTTTCTTGTTCTTGATGTGCCTTTTGACACATATTACTGTTTGTTGATGTAAATAGAAATATGAATGCTTGGTTTACTCACACGTTGAATTCTATATAATCTTATATATATATATATATTTATATTTGATATTCATTTACCACTTCTATAAATAGTAGGGAATAAGATTTATTCAATATATTATCACACTAGTACAACTAGATGCTGTAATAACTTAATGTAAACAATATAAAATACATGAACAGTAACATCAACGTACTATTTGGATTTGACTAATAAATACCTGTTGTAATCCTAGTTCAGCAGCTCTGACACATTTACAAGATGAAAAGGCCTCAGAGATGGTTTGCTGATGCTCAACTCATTTGACACATGCTCCATTGAAGGCCTGCTTTCTGGATCACTGTTCAAACATTCAAATGCTACTTTGATTGCTTGTATGACTGAATCTGCAACGCATCCCTCTGGACCTGAAACTCTTTGGTCCACCACATCCTTCACCAGCATGCTTTGCTCGGTTGATGACAGTAATGAAGACAGGAGTTCCATTGGATGTTTTCCCACCATCACTTCCAGTGCTACCACTCCAAAACTATAGACATCACACCTCTCTGTCACTCTCATTGTAAATGCAAGCTCTGTGTTGACAAAAATCATAAAAATAAAAAAATATCAGTGGTACTAGTTTAATTTAAAGAGCCATGTATTAATTAAATTGGACAAGTAGTGTACCTGGTGCAACATAACCATGGGTTCCGGCAAGAGAAGTCCAATTAGAGGAATCAGGTTTCAAGAGTCTAGCAGTGCCAAAATCTGAGACACAAGCCTTGAAATCAAAATCCAAGAGTATGTTCTTGCTGGATATGTCTCTGTGAATTATGGATGGAATGCAGTCATGGTGCATGTAAGATAGAGCATGAGCCACATCTTTGATAACTCTCACTCTTCTCATCCAATCCAACTCCATTGCTCCTTCTTCTGTTCTTAACACACTTGCCAAGCTCCCTCTCTCCATGTACTCATAAACAAGGAACTCGCATCTTCGACTGGAGCAAAATCCATGAAGCTTCACTATGTTTCTATGTCTGATGTTTGTCAATGACTCTATTTCATTTCTGAAACTTTTCAAGTCCACTGGATTCTCATCTTCAACAGGATGGATTTTCTTCACCGCAACCACTTGTTGATCTGGCAATGTTGCTCTGTATACAGTTCCATAACCTCCTCTGCCAATGCAGTATTTTTCATCAAAGTCTTCGGTTGCCACAATGATATCTTCATATGTAATTCTTGCATTTCTATTCCATACTGAGTATGTCAATGCTGCTCTGTTAGTTCCTTCATCTGCATTGCCATGAGTTTTTGATCTTCTTCTATGAATGTACAACAGGCCAGTTCCAATTGTCACAAAGAAGAGAAGCAATGCGCCAACAGAGATAAAAACAGCGAAGATTTTCTTCTTATTATTCGAAGAATGATCATTATCGACAGTAATTGAATTGCAAGGAAGCAAACCTTTCACTTGGCCACAAAGACCTTTGTTGTGTGAAAACCATTGAGGTTGAGCTTTAGCAAACAGCTTATTATCAGGAACAGGACCTTCAAGTTCATTATATGACAAATCAATGACAGACAAGCTGCCCATATCCTTGAAATTAGATGGAATGGAACCAGAAAGCTGATTGTGAGATAAATTGAGGCCTTGCAACATTCTCAATGCTCCAATTTGAGAAGGTATTTGTCCTGTGAGTGAGTTACTGCTCAAGTCCAGTAACTCTTGCAGTGTACTTGCTAAATTACCCAGTTGCACCGGAATGCTGCCATTGAAAGTGTTGTTGCTCAACTGGAGCTTGCTGAGCTTGGTGCAATCACCCAGTTGTTCTGGTATGGTTCCACTCAGATGATTTGAAGAAAGATCAAGAGTTTCAAGGTTGTTTAACTTCCCAATCTCTTTAGGAATTCTTCCATTCAGTTGATTCCCACTCAAGCTCAAGTTGTACAATGATGTTAATTCACCAAGAGCTCCTGGTATCTCTCCAACAAGAAGGTTTGATGAGAGGTCCAGCAAGTGTAGTTCGGACAAGTTACCAAGTTCTGGAGGTATTGTCCCTTTAACTTTGTTGTTAGACATTTTAAGGCTTGTCAAGTTATGGCATCCTCCCCACAAAGGTGAAAGCTCCCCAGATAACTCATTGAAGCTCATATCAATGTATACTAGGTTCGGATAAACTCCAAAGACTTCAGAGATGTTTCCATTGAGACGGTTATTTTCAAGGCGCACACGAACCAAACCGGTGCAATTCTTCAGGCTTCTCGGCAGAGGACCTTCGAAATTGTTACTTCCCACAATGAAGTACTCAAGTGCTCCTCCTTCACACACACTTTGTGGCAAGTTACCAGAGAGGTTGTTGTAGGCTACTTCAAATGATGTTAAGCTCTTTAGATTCTCCAGTTCCTTTGGTAACTCACCGGAGAGCTGGTTTCCTGAAAGAAGAAAGTGTGTAAGGTTTCTAAGTTCTCCCAAGGATGGAGGTATTGAACCTGTGAGGTTGTTTATCTCCACAACAAAATTCACCAAGTTTGTTAGACCTCCAAGTTCATGAGGGATAGAACCAGAGAGCTGATTCCTCCACAGTGCCAGAGTAGTGAGTTTCTTCAAGTTTCCCAGACTTGTAGGAATGAATCCAGTGAGATGATTTGTTGACAAATCTATCTCAACCAAATTCACCAGCTTCCCCAGCTCAGAAGGAACATGACCAGAAATGTTATTCCTGTAAAGAAGAAGATGAGCAAGCTCTGTCAAGTTACCAAGAGAAGCAGGGATTTTCCCTTGGAGATTGTTCCTGTGAAGTTGCAACCATATCAAGTTCCTCAGTTTCCCAATTTCCTCAGGAATGGAGCCGGATATTTGATTATCATTAAGCCACAACAACTGGACAGCACTGAGGTTCCCAAGTGTACTCGGTATTGAACCTGTGAGACTATTGTGATAAAGAATCAAGTGCACCAAGTTCACCAGTTTTCCAAGCTCAGCTGGAATGGTACCAGAGAGTTGATTGTTAAACAGGTACAAGAGTGACAAGCCAGTGAGATTCCCAAGAGATGAAGGAATGGTTCCAGTGAGGTTGTTTGTGTGCAAGGCAAGCACTGTCAAGTTATTCAGCCTGCCAATCTCTGCAGGAATAGAGCCAGACAGGAAGTTGTTATGAAGATCCAAAACCTTCAGCATGGCCAAGTTACTGAAACTAGAAGGTATGGTTCCAGTGATGGAATTGTTGGATATTCTCAAGTCTAACAAACTTGTCAGGTTGCCAAACTCTGAAGGGATTGTACTTGTGATGCTATTGTCTGACAGGTATAATGTGGTTAGCTTTGTGAGCTTTCCTAGTGATGGAGGAATTGAACCAGTTATAAGATTTTCAGAGAGATCAAGAGTAGTGAGTTTGGTGAGGTTAGAGATGGATGGAGGGATGGGGCCATGAAAGAAGTTGAGGGAGAGGTTGAGGTTGGTGAGTGAGGAGGAGAAAGGAGTGAAGTTCAGTGTGTCAAGCCGGCCGGTGAGGTTTTTGCCATAAAGGTTTATTTGAGTGACGTTTAGAGATAAACAAGTGATGCCAAACCATGAACAGGGTGTGGTTGCCGGAGACCATGAACTCAAGACTGAATCTTTGTTCTTGAGTTTGGACTTCCATTGGAGAAGAGCTTTAGCTTGAAACTCTAATGTTGTTCTTGTTGTTGCTGATAATGGTGTTGCTGTTACACTGAAGATCATAAGCAAAGATAGAGAGAGTTTTGAGACCATCTTGAGGACTTGTGTGAATGCTTGTGTGTGGCATTATGGTTTGTTCTCAAGTTATAATTATATAGATGCTTTGAGTCTTCTGTTTTTATGACTTGAGATGAGGCATGCCCATTAAGTCTTGACGTTTAATGTTTGCTTTTCTAGAAATTCTAGTGCTGTTAGTGCAGCGGAATTTGTTGAAAAACCAGGTATAAAATACTATGTTTGGTCAGCATGCTGTTGTTGCTTTTTGCAGATAGTAAAGGGTGGGAAAGAGCTGAGAAATTTCTTGCTTTTTGACATGGCCCTGCAGTGTGATTTGCCCCTTCAATTGGTTTGGTGAGTTAACTGCTTAACTATAATAAATAAGTAATTGACTGATTGACTTCACCAGGGAGCCAGTTGTTTTGCAGCTTCTTGTGCACACTGGTTGACTCAAACCAATTTTTATTCGGTTTTCTTCGGAAAAGTTGTAGAATAATTTGTCAGTTGAATCAGTCAGCCTCCGTGGAAATAAAAAAAATATATTACATTAAATTATTCTTATTATTTTAAAAAATGGAACATTGAATCTCTATATATTTAAGTTGCCGTGTGTCAAGTTCCTTTAAAAGTTTTTTCATCAAAATCATATACTATTATAACAATATTAAAATATTTTTAATTATTTTTAATTTTGTACCCAAAGTAAATTATAAATTTTAAAAAACTTTATAATTCAAAAAATATTGATAATCTAAATTTTAAAAATATTGATAAGTCAAAATATAAACTTTAATTAATTATAGATTATTAGAAGGGTTGTATTGCTACAACATAAAAATATTTATAATTTAGTTCTAAATTAATTATAAATTATTAGAGGAACTGTGTTGCTAAACCACAAAAATATTTGTAATTTAGTCTTAAATTAATTATAATTTATTGAAGAGAGCAAATTATAAATAATATGTAGCATGAATTCATTTTTTATATATGATTTTATTATGGTGTTCTTTTATTAATTTACAAAAAAATAAATATTTTTTTATCACTTTAATTTTATTTAACTGAAAACAAAGTTAGAGAATTGTTCATAATAATGAGAGAATTTATAAATGATTTTTAAAATTTAAATTAAATGTGTTATTTTTAAAATTTTAAATAATAATTTATTTAATTAAATTTCAATCATTATAATCAAAATCGTGATAATTATGTTGGGTACGAATATTATTTTTAACATATGTTTTATCTCTTCCGTGTATAGCTACGGTGTAACAATAGTTAATCTTATAATAGAAAACAAGGAGTTTTATTTTATTTATTTATTTACTTATTTTGCAAAACCTGATAGTCAGGTTTGCAATAGTCAGGTTTTGCAAAAGAAGAAGCTAGATGAATTCATTGCCACTATCCTACGTAGTTTGGAGTTTTTAGATCCCAGGGTGGTTGAGTCCAGTGGGACCCCACGTCTTGAGGAAGGCCTAGATCAGGTTGCTGAGTAGGGTGCTGTAGGGATGTGGCCCTGAGGAGGCATGTTCCTCATTTTGTTGTGTTTTTTTTGTTGTTTTTTTTTGGGGAAGAGCTCTGAGAGCTGATTTTATTGATACGTGGGAAAAATTACAGAGTTTTAACAGATACAAACCAGACCAAAACACAGAAAGCAAATAAAACAAAATTACATGGCAGCAATAAAACAGAAACTAAGCTTAACACAAGTGAAACCCAGAGGATCGAAAGGCTGTCATAAGCCAGCGAGGAAGATCCCGGCCCTGAAAAAATAATGCAAGGGAATGCAGGTTGATAGCATAAGTCGCAAGTTTAACAGCTGGTGAAGCCCAAGATTTGGGGAGTATATGCACAGATGGACTTCCATCATGCCTCAAATGATTAACTATGTTGGAAGTTGTAACATTCTGTCGCCTAACTGAAGCGTCGCCAAGAATGATCGTCTTTCCTGTATCCGGTGAAGTGATGCATAGATGCTGGACTGAAATCCCCATATCCCTCACAGATTGAAGAGCCAGTTCAATCGCCAGTAGGTCCGCTTCCAATGGGCTGTGAGCAGAGATGGGACAAGCACCTGCCATCAAAATAAAATAATTAGTAGAAACACAGATGAAACCAGCTCCACCTACCTCCGTAGTTGCACTCCAGAAGCTAGAAGCAAATAACAATGGGCCATCACAGGATAAGAAATTGTTCAGGATTAGCCGACTCCCAGACAAGTCACCACGAGAATTGTAAAAATCTTTGACATGTGCCACTGCTCGTGAAGCAATGACCTGAGGAGAAACAACATTATTCCGAAAAATTTTATCGCAGCGGTTCTTCCAAATGTACCAGGCAGTAGCAGCAATAACAGCTTGAACAAATGGAGAGAAACCATTGCCAGTGAGCCACTCGCCAGAGCGAAAGTCCCCAGCAAATTGAATAGAGACATTAAGCTTGGCACAGATGACGCTCCAAACTGCCTGAGCTTTGCAACAAGAGCCCAGAAGGTGTTCAGTAGATTCATTGTTGAGATTGCACATAGCACAAAGATTACGAGGCCCCAGATTAATGGAGTAAAGGTACTCTGAAGTATTAACCTTTCCCTTAAAAACAAGCCAAATAAAGTATTTAGCACGGGGAGCAATTCTCAGGTTCCAGAGGACGTTCCAGCCATCCCAGCCATCAGAAATACTATGAGTATCAAGTAATTGCTGGTACACAATGGCTGAGAGATTGGCCTTAGGGACCTTGGAATCCCAGATATAGTGATTATGATCATCATGTTCAATCTTACCCAGATTTGGCCAGAAAAGCTCAGAGTTAGGACCAAAGAGCAGTCTAAGTTTGGTAATATCCCAATCCCCATTAGAACAAAAATCCAGTATAGACATTGAAGTTATATCAACATTAATATTGCAAAAAGTAGGAAAATGAGAAATAGGAATCGCTGAGCACCAAGGATGGTACAAAATGGAAGTCTGACTGGGATTCACCACAGCGAGTCGCAAATTAGGTCTAATTTTATCAGCAGTATAACACAAACCCCTAAAAAACCAGGAGCAACTAGCCGGGATGGGGTCCCCCCAAATACAGTAAGAGCCATATTTGAGATGCAAAATATCAACCCAAAAAAGATCATCACGATTAATGTATTTAAAAACATTTTTAGCCATAAGAGAATGTTTAGCAAAAGATAAATTTCTGATTGCGAGGCCCCCCTCAGACTTAGGGTTAATGATATCATTCCAAGCAACTGAATGGATGCCCGTTCCATTGCTACCCTTGCACCAAAAAAACCTCCTTACAGTTCTATGGATCTCTTGAATGACAGAATCATAAACTGGGTAGACAGACATGTAATAGGTAAGGAGAGAGAGAAGACAAGTGTTGATGAGGACAATTTTACCAGCAGGAGAAAGTTTAGCAGAGGCCCAACTGCTGCACTTCCCTTTAACATCATCAATAATAGGATCAAACACTGTCTTACCTAAACGCTTGGGGGAAATAAGGACTCCCAGGTACTTAAATGGGAACGAAGCTCTAGGGAAATTTAAAATAGAAACAACACTCTGGGCCACATGCTTGTTAAACCAAGTGGGGAAATAGACAGCAGACTTAGAGGAATTGGGACGTTGGCCAGAGAATCTGGCAAAATAGTCCAAACAGAGCTTGATGGATCTAGCCGACTGCCTAGAAGCTTTAGTAATAATAACCAGGTCATCAGCAAACATAAGGTGGTTGAAGTTAATCCTAAGATTGCTATCAAAACCCGGGATTAAATTGAGACTAAGAGCATGATTAAGCATCATAGTAAGGTTTTGAGTCACTAATATAAACAGATGGGAGGACAAAGGATCCCCCTGTCTAATACCTCTAGTCGGCTGAATCCAGGAGGACGGCTGTCCATTGATAAGAAAAGCAATCGAAGAAGAGCTAAGACAACCCCTAATCCAAGAGACCCAAATCGAAGGAAAGTTCATTTTAGTGAGAGTAGCAAGAATTGCACTCCAATTAACAGTGTCATAAGCCTTCTCTATGTCAATTTTAACTAACATCCTAGGGGGGCCTCTACAATCAGTTTCCAACGTATGTGCTACCTCTTGCAAGGTAATAATGTTATCAAAGGGACACCGGCCAGCCACAAAGCCAGCTTGTTCTCTACCTATAAGTTTAGGGAGTACAAGCTTAAGCCGGTTAGCCAGGACCTTAGTAACAACTTTATAGCAGACATTACATAAAGAAATAGGTCTATAATCAGAGATAAGACAGGGATTGTTCTTCTTAGGGATAAGGGCAACGAATGTTTTACCCCAAGAAGTAGGCATACAAGGATTAGCAAAAAAATGACTTACCGCTGCAAACAAGCTATCCCCAATGTCTGACCAAAAGAAACGGTAGAATTCAGCATTGAACCCGTCAGGTCCCGGACTTTTGCCAGAAGGAAGATCAAAAACAGCTAATTGCACCTCATCCTTAGTAACATCACGGACAAGAAAATCCCCATCCAAAGTAGACAACTGTGGCAACTCATTAGGAAGTGCATTAAGAATGTCATGAAAGGAATCATCAGAGTGGTCATTCCAAAGATGAGTATAAAAGTTGATAAAAGCATTCTCGATAGTAGACTGTTCAGAAAATACATTACCAGAAGAGTCCCTCACTTGTGCAATTGCATTGGAATGGTTACGGATGCGAGTAGTGGTATGAAAAAACCTCGAATTAGAGTCCCCAGCACAAACCCAGGTTAAATGAGCACGCTGGGCCCATTTAGAGGAACACTGTCGCTCTAAAGTGGCAAGCTTAGCATACAAACCCTCAAGAGTGTGCTGTGACTCGTCATCAAACTCATCAGAAGTTTCCAAAGAAGCAATCAAAGACTCAGTCTGGTAAATATCATTCTCAAGATTGCTCGTGCCAACACGAGCCCACTCAATAATATTAGAACGAGAACGAACAAGAAGATGGAAGAAAGCATGGAGGGGGTTACCGTTCGGTTTAAAATCCCAAGCTGTGCGAACAGCATTATGGCACCCTAAAAAATCAAGCCAATAGTTATTGAATCGAAAGGGACGGCGAACACGTCTACCTTGCAAATTAATAGAGAGCAGGAGAGGGGCGTGATCTGAATGGATTCTCGAGAGGTGCTTCAGCTTATAGCCCCCAAAATTCTCAGACCAACCCAGATTCATCAGCGCCCTATCCAAACGAGCCCATCGACGAGTAGAACCCAGTTGCTTGTTGCACCAGGTAAATTTGGGACCTGTGTAATTCAGTTCAATGAGGTTATTAGAATCAATAAAACTAGTGAAAAGGCGAGCTTTCCGGGCATAATAATGAAAGGCGCCACCCCTGTGTTCATCACTCGACCGAACGGTGTTGAAATCGCCGACGATGAGCCATGGAACCTCAAGGGGGGAGATCCTAGAAAGCTCATGCCAAAGAAGGTACTGAGAGTTAGTACGAGTGGAACTATAAATAACAGAGATAATACTAGGATTAAAACAGATAGGAGAGATTAAAAGGTGAAGAGCCCGACGCGAGACCGCAACTGGGGAAACCAAGCCAAGAGATTTTCTCCAGGCTACAAGAATACCGCCGGAGAATCCCTCAGAGAGAATGGCTGTCCAATCCCAAGAAGAAGGAAGCTTGCAACAGAATCGTTTAACCCTGTCCTCGTTTGCACGAGTTTCAGTAAGACAAACCATCGAAAGATCAAGTTTACGAATGAGCTTCAAAATATGCGCGGCAGTCTCCCTGGTAGAGATGCCCCTACAGTTCCAGCAGAAGAAGTTAATAGAACTCATAATAACAATGAAAAAGGAAAGATCCATCAACAAAATCAGAGAAAGCAAGAAATAAAACTAAGAAGCAGAACCAGCCCAGGACTAGGCTCCCAAATCAGAGGGCTCGACTCTGCCCTTCTTGAGGGACGGCATAGAAGCAATAGAGTTCTTCCGAACTAGCATTTCTCTTCTTAACTCCGCTTGACTTTGAGCTAGGGTCATAAAATCATCAGGTTCTTCCTCATGGGCCAAAGTATCTCCACTGTCCATCAAGGATTCATCTGCCTCCTCAATCTCAATATCCGGTGGCTCGCCTTGTAGGGCAGAGACAAGTCGCTCAGCCAAGGTGTGGTGTGGACTGGAAGCTCCTGCGGGATCTTGGGAAGGATTCAGAGGAAAAGAAGCACATATAGTCGGAGGAGGAGACGACGATCGAGTGCTGGAAGCTGAAAGGTTTTGATTCTTGGTGTTAGTACTGTGGGGGGGTTTGATGGGAGTGGAGGACTTGGGAATAGAGCAAGTGTCAGATGTCAGGGCTGAGGACAGAGTAACGTTCTCCCGAGGAGATAAAGGGAGGTGCTCTCTAGGGATGGCAGTGTCAGGGGGGAAGGCTCGAGGAGGACAGTCTGTACAGCTATCAGGAATAATGCCGTTGAGGTCCCGAGGCAGAGCGGGCGAAGAGACACCCGGCTGTGACTCCTCCATAGGGGCAGTCATGTCAGGAATGGACGCATCGCCAGGGGGGGACACAGCTCGAGGGGCACGATTAGCAGCAAACCCGCCCCTGCCCCTTGCTCTGTACCCGCCACGTGTCCTCCACAAACCTGAATCCCTGCCATCTGTCATAGCATGCTGCTCATCGGCTGCCGTGTCCCCAAGCACGTGAGAAGCACGAGATTTCTCTCCGCGTCCTCGGCCACGGCCGCGCCGACGAGAAACAATCATCCAAGGGCCGAACTCCGAATCAGGAGGAGAAGAGGAAGGCTCCAAAGGATTAACAGGACCGGAGTCCTCCGGGACAGGGTCGTCCAGATCCATTGTCCGAATAACAGCGGGTGTACTTTGACCAGAATCTACCGCCGACCCTTGTTGAGAACGAGGGGGTGGCCGACTTCCGCCATTTCCATCGCCGGCTACTCCAGGACAAGAACTGGAACCATGCCCGATCAGACCACACAAGTAACAGAATGTAGGAAGCTTTTCATACAAGACTAAAACGAAGACTCGATGATGCTCATCACCGACCCAAAAGCCGCGGCAGAGAGGCTTAGAGATATCAATCTCGATACATACCCTGGCAAACTTAGAACGGGTTAGTGAAGCAGTGTGATCATCAACTTTTAACAAAGGACCAAGATGAGCAGTAAGAGATTCAAGAGCATCTCCGTCCCAAAAATCCACTGGGAGGTTATGAAGCTGGATCCAGATGGCCGCAGTATTAAGTTTAGCGAACGCTGGTTCGAAGAATGGCTTCCAGGGAGACAGCTGGAGTATTATACCATTAATGGACCAAGGTCCTCCTTGGAGAAGTTTCTGCATGACAGAGTGAGAACAACAACGAATCAATAAGAATCCATTTGGAAGATCTGAAATACTCACCTCTCCAACCTCGGCCCATTTAACCAACAAGAACTGTTTCACTTGTTCAAATGGTGGAGGTTTGCCGAAAAACTTGCCATACAAAGAGTTTTGAAACTTCATACGAGCTCGGTCTAAGACTTCATCATCAACGCGAACAAACGCAGACGATGATGCCTTGATTTTGTTAAGGATGTCCATGTTGTGAAGGGGAGAAGAGGCAATGGTACGAGTGGTTTGCGAAGCAATCTGGGCCCAAGACCTGGGCGGAGGCTGCTCCATGCGATCTTTTAGCTGCCCCCCACTTGCCATGGCAAGGGGGGAGGACGAACAGGGAGACTACGAGAGGACGAAACGAGAGGACAACCTTTTATGTTTTTTTTGTTGTTGTTGCTTATCTTGTTCTGTATTGCAACCACATCTAGTGGTTTGTTGGGCTTTTGGTCTGTTTCCTCACAATCTTAGGTGAGGGCTTGTTATCTTTTTGCTCAGTAATAGAAGTGGTTTATCCACATTTAAAAAAAAAAAAAAAAAAAAAAAAACTAATAGTCAAGTTGTTTATGAAAAATACAGAAATTTTTAAGGAGATAACTGCAAAAGGGTTGATTTCCGTATTGGGCCGTCATTGGGCCGGTTTGGGCCGCCCGGTTTGCATTTCAAAACCTCGACCCAGATTCCCCAAAACCCAAGAACAAAATCGTCATCGTCTCCATCGATCTCTGTCTTTTCCGGTGATGGGGCCGAAGAAGGTCGCGAGATCGGCCTCCTCCGATGATCCGGAGGAGCTCGCCCGTGTCCCTCTACAGGCTGTTCTCCTCGCTGACAGCTTCGCCACCAAGTTCCGCCCCATCACTCTCGAGCGCCCGAAGGTTTGGTGGCTCTCCTTCCTTTCTAGGCTCAGGTTTAGGGCTAGGTTTTTCCTGGTGTTTTGATTTGCAGTGAAATTTTGAGTCTTGGTGAAGGTGTTGCTACCGCTGGTGAACGTGCCGATGATTGAGTACACGCTGGCGTGGCTGGAGTCTGTTGGTGTTGAGGAGGTCTTCGTCTTCTGCTGCGCCCACTCGAACCAGGTCAAAGACTACCTCAACAAGTCCCAGTGGACCAAGCCTCCCTCCTCCTTCTCTTTCTCCGTTTCCACCATCGAATCCCACGATGCCATTAGTGCTGGTGATGCCCTCCGTGTCATCTACAACCGCAGCGTTGTAAGCTCTCTTTATCGTTGTGCAGTCTTTGTTTCTGTAGTTAATAGTACAATCTAGTGATTCCATTGACAAGCTGCTGTTTTTTTGCTGTTTGATGTGCTCAAGATTCGTGGAGATTTTATCCTTGTTAGTGGCGACACTGTCAGCAACATGGACCTCACTCAGGCTCTTGAAGAACATAAGGATAGGAGGAAGAAAGATCCGCTGGCTGTAATGACAATGGTCATCAAGCATGCGAAGCCTTCTTCTACAACCCTTCAGACCAGGCTTGGCACTGATGAGATTATTATGGGCATACATCCAGAGACGAAGGAGCTTTTGTACTACGAGGACAAGGCAGATCACTTGCAGCGGGTCATATTATTGGATAAAACATTACTCATGGAAAATCCGGCTCTTCGCTTGCACAATGATAAACAGGTCATGTTTTGTGTTTGTGTAATTGATTGCAATAAATTATTTTCTTTTCTATGTACTCATCTGAGATTTATTGCTTACTGATTAAGTGTTTCTTTCTTTTTTTTTCAGGATTGTTTCATAGATATATGCTCTCCTGAAGTTCTTAGTCTTTTCACAGATAATTTCGATTATCAACATCTTCGCCGTCATTTTGTGAAGGGATTGCTTGTTGATGATGTAAGACTATATTATCATTGCTTGGTTGCCTATTCAGGAAGTGTCTTAAAGTTCTCTTTATAGTCTCAACTTGTTGGCTGTGCCACATTTTGGACCAACAATCACTTGCAATATTGAATCCATATTTCTCTTGGGAATACAAAAAGGCTTTATTTTGGCATGCTGTTCTTTTCTGATTTAGAGGCAGTGCATTCTGGTCATGTTCTGATGGCATTGTGCTCTTTCCTCACTGTCTTGTTATGTTTATTGATCTTTCCGTTGGTATCCATTATTTGAATTGTTCGTATCATTTTAGTGGAACTTATGCATTAATCTATTTTTCTATCTATTTCATTCAGATTATGGGATATAAAATTTTTACGTATGAGACTCATGCAAGTTATGCGGCTAGAGTAGAGAATTTCAGGAGCTATGATACAATCAGCAAAGATATAATCCAGAGGTGGACATATCCATTTGTTCCAGATGTTCAATATCTTGGAATTGGCTATCAGGCTAAGCTTGAAAGACAAGGAATCTATCGAGCTCCTGGTGAGAGAAAATTTTGTTCTTTCATAGTTTCATTGCACTTTTGTCTACGCTATGCAGATACATATGCATGCCTTTTGTTGACTTCTTGTCGTTATGCGTAATGAAGTAGCAAAAGTCATATTTTGATATTCTGAGAAAGCTCTGATAACATTTGCTTCACATGCTAAAAGCCAGGCTCCATTTTTTTCTCATGTTGATTGACAAAGGCCGAAATCCTCCACTTCCAAAGAATAGAGTTAACTTTTCTTTTTAGAGAGGATGTTTGTTTGTTAAGTTTAGTATTTCTTGTGTTGAATGCCTTTACTATTTCATGGATCTATAAACATTTGAGTTCTGTTTTCTTCATTTATAATATCTTCCTATTTTTTATAATGCTCATCGTCATTGATATCACTGTCTTCTTCTATTCCTGTATTACAAGAGCTATAATTTTACTTGACTAATGTATCAATCATTCTTCAGATGTCATCCTATCACGCTCTGCGCATGTTGGTGCCTTTTCTTTTGTTGGAAATGGAACTACTATTGGTGATCATAGTCATATCTCAACGTCAGTTATTGGTCAAAGATGCGTTATTGGGAAGAATGTTGTGATCGAAAGCTCCTACATTTGGGATAATGTCACAATTGAAGATGGGTGTAAGCTAAGTCATGCATTGGTTTGTGATGGGGTACACCTGAGGGCTGGTGTAATATTGGAATCTGGTGTTATATTATCTTTTAAGGTGTGTATTGCTAAACGAATGCGTATCTGGTGTTCTTATTTTTAGAAAAATGTGCCCTGCATGCTTGCATGTTTACCAGCCTTTTGGATTAATAAATTTTTGCAACATGTAGCAAATGAGTTTTGACCTTTTTCCCCCACTATTCTTGGTTCAAAATCAGCTTTATCAATTTTGGGCAGTTCAATCTTACATTAGCATGCCTCATTTAATGTATCTAACCAGGGCGATTAATGATTATAATTGCAAGCTCGCTAATGCTTATAATCTTGCATGTTGTATCCAAGTCATATGATTTGTCAAATATGTAATTTTTTTGAGAGATTGATTATGATTGATTATTAGATTTCATGGTGTTAACCTTACCTACACACATCTTAGTTCAGAACTCATGAGTTGGTACATGATTATTTGTGGGGCTTTATATGCACACAAGACCCTTTTCAATGAACTCCTTTCTCTAATTAATGTGCAAATTTTGGCATGCTGCTAATATATGCGCCTATGTCTTTCCTTTACATATCAATTTTTTTAGAAAATTTGATCATCATCATCCTATAGGTTGAGGTTGGGCAGAAGCTTGTCATTCCTGCTTACTCAAAAGTTTCCGTACTTCCTCAACCATGCAAGCAAGATAGTGATGAGGAGCTGGAGTATGCTGATGCCACCAGTGGAGTTATTGAAAGTCCATGTAAGTCAACATGTTATTATATGTGCACTAAGGAAACGCTCACTGGTGTCTTACTTCATGGGGACCCTCTTTGGCTTATTCTCCCTAATGTGTGGTTCCCTACTTGTTGACAATGTTTCTTCCCTATTTTGACTTTCTCACTTGTTGTCTATGGGGCTGTTTAGTGTGCAACTGATCATTTTGATCATTGTTTGAATTATGCTTTTTTTTGTATCTTTTCTGTATGGTATCTTACTTTACCTTTTTATTTGCAGCAATTACAAGTGTGGCAAATGCTCGAAATCAGGATCTTTTGTCCGATATGCTGGATGTACCAGGGTCAGATGCTAATAAGGTATGCATCATCCTACTCCCCTACCAGGCTACTGGCATCACCTAAACCGATATTGTAGATATCAAGACACCTTTGTTTTCTTGTTTTATACCATGTTTTCTGTTAAATTTCACGTTCATGTTCAAATTCAGCAAAATGTTCAGAACGAGGAATACTTCCCCTAACTTTATGAAGAATCTTTGGGTAGGAACTCTTGTTAAAGACTGACAACATTGTAGGGTTGCATTTACAGTGTTGTTTTTAACTGAAATCTCAAAATTTTGCCGTTGGGCAATGATCATGTATTACAAAGTAAATACTAAAATGTGAGTTCAAAGTAGCGCAGCCTCATGTGTAACACTGTAATCTTTTTCTATCCCTCATGTGTAATCTTTTTCTATCTCTATGCTTCATTCTAATTCTTGCTGGTGATGTCTAGGTTGGTATTTCTGGAGTTGGTTACATATGGTCAGTTTCTGAGGCAGAACATGATGAAGAGTGGAGATTTTCAATTGCACCAATCCCTAAAGAAAAACTTGAGAAGTTCTCTCACAGTGCGCATGATGATAATGATGAAGTTAATCATGATGAAAGCAGTATTCCAGCTTCTGGAGAATTAATTCCTGATTCTGATGGTACTGATTTTGATGGGGGTGTGGGGGAAGATTATCGTGATTCTGCTGATTTTGAAAATGAGGTAATTTTTGTATGTATGCTCTAAGCAGTGCCACATAGCAATTGATTATTGCTTATGTTAGTATTTTTCATACTAATTTTAGCAACTTTTAGGTTGAGGCAACTTTCCGTAGGGCTCTTGCTGGGGTTGACGTGCAAAATGTGATTTTAGAAATTAGTTCACTACGGTAAAATCTGTCTTCTCAGTATGATTCTTTCTGGTAACTATTTGCTACTCATGTGAAAGCTGTCTTTTTCCGTCAGTTTCAATTGTTTTTGTTACTTTTCAGTTCTGGTCTAACTCACTAGAGATTGTTGATATGTATAATTAGGGACTTTAAGTTAGAATGTAAATGGGGCTATACTACACTTTGCAACAAGTATTTTATGTCTTGTCATGTATGCAATTGAGGTTTGAGTGTCTTTATTCTATTTATTGCACTGTTTCAATATGTTTTACTTTTGAAGGTCGCTAAACTTGAGCTTTTCTTCCATTTATTTTAATTTTTCAGTATGTTTTACTTTTGAAAATTGTGTTACATTCTTTTGGGTAACTACTATTACTATGTAACTATAATGCAACATGTTCAGGTTGTCATACAATATGTCACATGCAGATTGTGCTGGTGCACTGTTTTATGCTATTATGAAGTCAGCTTCGGATATTTCCTACTCTAATAACAGTGAGTGCTTCAAAATTTGAGTCTTCTTTTGCTGGCTTCTTTTGACCAGGTTCTAACATGTGGGTCATCACTGGCATTTTGTACTTATCCACTCTATTTTCTTCAACCTATGATACCTATCACTTGGAGTTGATAAAAGCTACCATTTGCAACATGTTTCTCCAATCTAGAGAGCTTATATTTGCTTTCTTTTAATTAAATTGTTCTTATGATGCCTCATATAATGCAGCTGAGCTATCTGCAAACACCAAGATGGAAATTAACAAGTGGAAGAATCTTTTAAAGAACTATATTAAGAGCCAGGATGAAGAGGTACTAATACAGTTCTATTCTTATTTTCTCTAGTCTCCTTGGATTTTTTCCCGGCCATTCCAATATATCTACGATCTTTACACGTGATAAGTTTTTCTTTTTCTGGTATTTTATGTGGTTGCTATTAAAATCGGTTTGTTGTTTGAACCTTGTCTCTGAATGATCTTATAAATTCCACGAATTTGTGTCAACAGATTGAAGTTATAATGAAATTTGAGGAGATTTGCTTAGAGACCATCAGAGAATTCCGTCCGTTGTTTACAGATGTAAGTATGTGGCTTGCTCAAACAAGTATTGCATCTGGATGAGTTCTATATCAACCAAACTAAATCATTTCTTTGGTGGAACAACAATTTATGCTGTTAGTAATAAAAAAATGATCTACTTGTTTTTAATTAGTCGCTGTCACTTGCCCACCAAATTGGGAAATGAATGTCTACATGTGGCTTCTCTGCACAGAGTTGTGTCATAAACACTATTGGAGTGAATGAATTGATGCATTAGTTGGTAAAGGAATATTGGCTTCTTTCTTGAACAAGCCTGTGAGATTGTGTATTTTGGATTAGTCTTAGTATGGTTTTAATTGGAAACTACTTATATGGCTATTATCAATAAGAATTATGCCTTGATTTCTAGAGCTGCTTTTATTTCTTTGTAAACGAGTTTGCAAACCTTTCTCTTTTTTGTTTCCATTCTCTGGTTGCACAAAAAGATGTGCGGGATCAATAATGATGCTGTTGTTACTTAATCTTCTAATTCTTCTAAACTCTTGTCAGATTTCTTCTGCCTATACTCTGTTTGAATGTGTGCTTATTGTATTGGTAGATATTGCACCACCTGTATGAGGAGGACATTATAACAGAAGATGCAATTCTCTCCTGGGAAAATGAGAAACAAGGGGCAGACGAATCAGATAAGATCTTTGTCAAGCAGGCAGAACATTTTATCAAGGTATGCATGTCTCTAACAACTTGTTGAATCCTCTTATTGCTGCATCTTACCTAAAAATATGGGTTTGGTGATCATGACAAATAGTCAAGGTTGTCTTATCCTTTTCAACTATATGATTTTGAAAGCATCATTTGCTCCTTAATTCACTAACTGGAATATTTATACTGTGTGCAGTGGTTAAAAGAGGCCTCTGAGGAAGACGAAGATGAAGATGACTGAGAATATTAAATACTGGCCTTTGCTACCTAAACATTAGTCCTTGCTCAAAGGAGTGAGAGGTTGATCTGAATGAATCGATTCTTTTGACAAGGGGTGTTAAAAATAAATTTTTTTTGTTGTAAAAAGACAATTTTATTAGATATTTTGGTGATTTTTTCCACATACTGTGGACTGATACCGGTTAGTGTTGTTTAATCTGATAGTTTTAATTATGGCAGTCAGATGTGGTTTCACCCACGTCCGTGTGATTGTGTGGAATTTCCTTTGTATCAAAATTTTGTTTGTGTTAGTGTATGCCTTATATATATATATATTGAAAAAAACAATGAATAAACCACTTTTATTTAGATATTTCAACTCAAAGATATTCATAATTTGTGTTAAAAGGAGAAAATATTTTATTTATTTTCTTTTTGTCCTTCTTCTATTTCTTTCTTTCACCCTCATAAATTTTCTCTTTCTCCTTCTATAATGCCCCTTCGTGTTAATCTCCGCTTTCTCTAAAACTACTTTTAAGGAGCAAGGGAGACAACTTACCCTTTCTCTATCCTTAATCTTTTATACCCAAGAGAGATGAGAGTAAGAAAAAGAAGAGAGAAGACAACAGGAATGAGAAAGGGAGAGAGAGCAAAAAAGCGGAGTAGAGGTTAGAAATAAACGTACTTTTGTCCATTATAAATAAATTTAGTTGTAATTATAATTCTGGGATCACACATCCAATTTTCAAATTTTCATGTTATTTAATTAGAGGTAACGCATACACGTGCAAATTTTGATGTTGTACGAGGACATAAAGGCACACCTGCAAATTCTGATGTTCTTGAGGGGTATATGCGCACACATGTAAGTTATGATGTTATCTCTGGAAGTGCGGCCACACTACGCAAATTTTGATAATTTCAAAGGGTATCCCGGGCAAATTTGTATTCTTTTTAAAAATATACATGCAAATGTTGCTTCAAAGAATGTACCACTAAAAGTGCACCAGACGACTAAGTCACAAACAGACTTGAGTTGAATACATATAGATACTGCAGTTGCCTGGTTAAATTGTTACACATTTGAGCATTTTGACCATCATGCTGCGGCTAACAATATATATACAAACACATAAATGAAGTTCTCTGAACCAAATCAATCTTAAAAAAATAAGAATATGCTTTTTTATCACCATTATTTATAATATATATGTCTGGGGTTAAAGAACATGTCATCAGCTAGCACAAAACTGGCACAAGAAGATAAAGCTAAGACAATATAAAACCAACCTGAATACAGGCTCATCTATGGTTTCTAGCATTTAGGACGGATATCAACACCATGGACGATGAGACCACTGATGTGGCGGGCATTATTATCTACCACACACATCTTCACCTCACCGTCATCACCGTCGCTGGTATAAAATTCACCGATCTCAATCTCCATCCATCCATCTGGCCTCCTGTGAGGCTCCATCACATCCACTGCTGCTAGGTTACCGTTGGATGATGGTTGTTTTCTTTTCCTTCCCCGGAAACGACCCACTCTGTGTGAGACATTGCCTCCCAGCTTCACCGTTGCCTTATGAAACCTATCCAGCCCACGAGACCGTTCAACAATGCTGAACACAAGGTGTACCCCGTACATGGTCTCCCGTGACAGAATCTTTGACTCAAGTGTCCCGTATATCTCCAACCAAGGCCCGTCCACCAGCTCCGCCACATTTGCGAACCTAATCAGTAACATTATCCATAAATTGTTAGTGCTCCCCTAAGTGCTGCTCAGCAATTCTGTATTGTTATTTCTCATACATCCTTCAAGAGAAAAAGAAACAAGAAGGAAATAAAAAGGAAAGACTTCCCAATTCATTCCCTTGTACAAATTCAATAACTAAAAATACATACAACATTGTGTGCTTTTTGCATAATTGATCAAATAGATTTCTCAACTAAATAGATGCTTTTTGTATAACTTTTTCTTGAGATGACCAATGTAATAATCTTTATATAACTTGTTATTTGCAAGCATAAGTTAAAGAAGCCTTCAAAGTTAAAAGAGTAACAATAAAACAGGGAATAAATTAATCATATTCAGTGTTTGCTAAGTAATCAGAACATTTACATCTCTTTCTATTTTAAAACCTGCTATTACCTGGTATCTGAAAAAATAATGAATGTACTACAATATATTTATAAATATTATTAGAATAGAGAATCGACAAACAATGATTCCATTCATTAAACACAAGTCAATTGAAAGCAAATTCACAGGGCAAGGACCATATATATGCATTTCCCAAAATAAATGAAATAAATTATACAATGGCTTAATTAATTGTTCAAATAAACACCCAATCACTTGCAGATACTATTTAAAGACCACCACAAGTATATACCTTTCAACCTTGTGAGGGGAAAACAAAAATTTCTCAATATTGTCAAGATTTCACAAATAAAGAAGATCAAAATAAGGGCAGGTAACAGGTTTATCACTTTGAAAATCAAACAGGGAAACTAAGAATTAACAGCAAGGTTATTCTCAACTATTAAACACACTAACCCTACCATTTATAATTCCAAAAAACAATTAGAAAATTGAGCTTCATAAACAGAGATGTATATCTAAGGAATCAATTTAGATAAAATACATTTAAAAACAGAGAAAGAAAGGCATCCATCCAAAATCAGTAAAAGAAACAAACAAATAGATAAACAATAAATGAGGTATAAAGAAAACCTAGAATCACGAAGAGAAATCCATTCAAAGCCCTCTAAGCGCAACAGTTTGGGCGATAACATGTAGCACTTCCGGCCACTCGATTTCTCCAGGCAGAAGCTCTGTCACCCATCCACACAAATAAAAAAACAAGAAAAGATCATATTTTTAACTCAATCCAAGCAACAAGAACCCTAGATTATACCATTCTATTGAAGAAACCCTAGAAAACAAAACAAGCATCGATGCTTTACCATCTTGCCATCATCGATGAGAATTGGATCGCAGAGGTTGAAGTACAACTCCTTCTTGGACGAGTACTCTATGCGATCAACGGCGCGCGACAAGATGTCATCGACATCGGAAGGGAGAAACTTTTCCCAGAGGAAGTCGAAGTCCGCGGCGGAGCGGAAAACCGGGCAAACCATGGCTGCTCTGCAAACATCTTCCGGCGAGGTTCGGGACAGCACATGCAAGATGCATTCCTCCGGTAATCTACTGAAATCCGCCATCACCGCCGCCTCTCTCCCGCTCTCTCCGGCGATTCTCAGAGCGAAGGCGATGAGAACGAGGACGCGTGTTGGAAACTATTCATCACCAAAAGCCGTGAATGAATGAAGACACGTCATTTTTAAAAGATGGTAATATAAATTTCAAGAGATTTTTACATGACAACCCTTGAATAATAGAGAAATTGCTTAATTACTCTTTCATTTTTTTTAGAAAGTTAATTTTTTTTATATTTTTTAGTAATTTTCAATATTTTAAATTGGATTAATATTTTTAATCTGTTTGCACAAATTTATTTTATAATATAAAACATTAGGTAATTTTCAATAAAGATGGCAGATGAATTTAAATATAAATTTCATGAGATTTTTACATGACACCCCTTGAATAATAGTGAAATTGCTTAAGTACTCTTTCATTTTTTTTTAGAAACTAATTTTTTTTTAATTTTTTTTGGTAATTTTCAATATTTTAAATTGGATTAATATTTTATTTTTAATCTGTTCGCACAAATTTATTTATAATGTATAACATTAGGTATTAACAGATTATTATATGCTGTATTTATTTAAAAAAACCAAAACTATGTTTTTTTTTTCTCAATTTGAAAACAAGTTATTCACTGCCAATTTATATTTACCAGTAATCTCCTGATCTACATGGTATAATTTAAAAATCCTTCACATCCTTGATTTGCCGTTTGTTCACATTTGTTTAAAAAACACTAATTTCTATTTAATAAATAAAAAATGATTTATTTGTTAAAAAAAAATAATATTCAATAATATATTTAGTCTCCTGAGTTTATATAAAATAAAATTATACTTTATTTTTTTTTTTTATCTTTCTTCAACAATTTCATAATTTTTGCAAATATTGAAGAGTGTGAAAAAAATAATTTAGATGGACTTATATTGAATTAATTTTTTTGTATAATTTTCTTTCATAATATATATTATTATATATGTATAAAATAAAATAATATTATCATCTCTAGTAAAAATAAATATATTTTATTAACCTTAATTATATAACTATGTGCTTTGAAAAATCGTCAATAATCCGTCAAAATTAGTTAAAAATTTAATATCGAACAATTTATATTATTATATATAAAAACTTATGTAAAAATGAGATTAAAAAAACACAGATAATTTAATGAACAAACAGCATTATTCTTTTACCCTAGTACCCACCTCACTGGTGGTAAAAAACAAGCACATCTGTTGATAATGACTCATAAAACAAATAATAATAATAATAATAATAATGGTTACCATGCACAAATTATAAGTCTATGATAAATATATACACAAGTCATCTTTTGAAACCTCTTTTTTTTTTTTTTTTTAAACGCAATCATTTAAGTGATTATTAAAAAAAATGTATATATAGATGTATGCTAATTATGATGGCTGAAAATCTTTTAAGAAAATTACCCTATGCTTACTCTTGTGTCATACTAGAGTAAATTTTTTACTAGGTCACTAAAGTTTGACTCATTTTTACTTTGATCATCAAACTTCCAATGGTTGTTAAGTTGATCCTCCCCATCATTAAACTTTAATTTAATTTTACCAAGCAATAGATCAAGAACTTCAAATCTCAATTGATTACATGACTGTCGAGGCGGTCCTCCCCATAACACATTATAAGTCTATTAGAGGTGTCCATGTCATGGAAAAAAACTACATCATTTGTTTGAGACCGAAATCCCTTGATTTACTAGCCAGTAATATCAAATTAAATTTGAATAACCAAATTGATATAAATTGAAATTTGATTATCAAAATAAAAATAAGAAAAAAAAATTGAGTAAACTACTAAAAAAAATTACCCTGTCATAAAGCAATTGATTTATCAAATAGTTGTCATCTTCTAACAAAACTTTTGTGTTGTACTTTCACTTTCTTAATAATTATATGATTTATTTACCTTTTTAAAAAATATGTATATATACACATGAACAAGAAGATATTTACTTTTTTTCAAGTTCAATCATATATCTAACACAACAGGTGAAAGTTATACATAGGAAAGCATATATTTAACACAATAGGTGAAAGTTATACATAGGAAAGCTTGATAGAAAAGTGAAGCAAGACTAAAGCTTACTTTCTAGGACGGATCTCAATACCTTGGACAATGAGGCAACGCTTCCAATGGCCTCCTTTGATCTCCATGAGTTTCATCTCCACCTCCCCATCATCACCACATTCAGTGTCAAACTCACCGAGTTCAATCTCCATCCAGCCATCCTCTCTTGAAACAACTTCATAATCATATCCATATGCACTATATTCAGTTTTAAGGGGAGTCTTTAAGCGAGTAATGTGAGAGGAGACATGTGCTCCTAGCTTCACTGATGTCTCTTGAGGTGGGTGACCCAAGCCATAAGAGGCTTTTGAGAGGTTGAAGACCAGATAGACAGCGTATCTGGTATGCTGTGATAGCTGCCTAGTGTTTAGCTTTCCGCGGATCTCCAGCCAACACACATTTAATAGCTCTGCCACCTCCTCGAACCTGTATATATATACACAAACATGCCAGACCAACAACATTAACGTTCTGCCGTACTTAATCAACCACCCAAATGCCTTTTGTTCTTTTAACAGGCAATGCAACTTACCCTGATTTCTTAATAGTAAAACTATACAGATTGGTTGAATTGTTTATGCATACTTTTCAGACAAATTTGTTTATTCTTTGTTTTTTAGCTGAAAATGAGATCAATTATCCATTTTTTTTTTTTTTGATAAAAAGTGGATAAAACAACTAATTTATTGAAAAGTAGAAGAACAGGTATCCATATTTTTGAATAAAGAAAATAAACCAATGCTGTACTTCAGCATTTGTGTTTCAAATAAACTCCCATATATTATCATTCAAAGGCAAGTCAGTGAATATAAGATCAACTTGATAAGTTAGACTTGTCTGCCCAAATTATTTTCACATGACAAACCTGATTTAAACCATCTGGAGTTATTGTTTTACTGTGGAAATAGTAACAAATCACTTTATCTATAAATATGAACAAGCTATTTTACTGCAAACACCCTGCAATAGCACACAGTTCAATGAGTTCATTCCCTCATATTCATAATTTAAATTCTACTAGTTTTTTGAAATATATATATATATATATATATATATATATATATATATATATATATAATACGAGTAATTTGAGGTACCAATAACACTTAAAACTATTTAGCGCAAATATATATTACCCCTTCAGTTACTAAAAGAAACATATACATGAATGTCTGTAAAGGCTACAAATTAATTATTTTCAAAATAGAAAAAATGAATACAGAACAAATGAATCGATAGGCACCAAAATGAGATAAATAAATGAAAAAAAATAATTAAAAATAAATAATAAACGAGAGAGAGAAGAAAACCTGGTATTATCAACAGAAATCCACCTCCAGTAACGCGGAGTACAAGTCCATGTAATTGACAACTGCCTCGCAGATAACATGTAGCACTTCTTCCCACTTGATTTCTCCAAGAAAAAGCTCTGCCATCCATCCAAGTAAATTTTTTTTAAAAAAAAAATATGCATCAAAACCCAGCCTAAATTAATAATAATACCATTTGTGAAATTTAAAAGAGAAAGAGGAAAGAAACCTAGATCAAATATTTCATCAATTGAAAATTCGAAAAGAGCTATAAGAACAACAAAAAAAAATCCACGGTTTACCATCTTGCCATCATTGATGAGAATTGGATTGCAGAGACGGAAGTACAACTCCCGCTTGGACGAGAATTCGATGCGATCCACAGCGCGCAACAAGATCTCGTCGATATCGGAAGGAATAAAGCGTTCCCAGACTGTGTCGGAGGCTGCGGCAGAGAAGAAGACCTGGGAGACCATCGCAAACCTACATACCTCTGGAGGCGAGGTTAACGACAACACATTCGAGATGCATCCCTCCGGAAGTCTACTGAAATCCACTCCGGTCCTTTCCGCCATCGCTCTTCCACTCTCTCCGGCGCCGATCTTCTCTCTCTCTCTCTCTCTCTCTCTCTCTCTCTCTCTCTCTCTCTCTTGGGAATGAAGTCGGATGGAGACTGGAGTGGGGTTGACTTGGGTTGCTTGCAGCCTAAGGTGTCGTCTAGCACAAAATCAAAAGAATTTTTTTTAAGAATAAAGTGATCACAGATTTAAAAAAAAAAAAAAAAAAAAAAAAAAAACCCAACATAGAACTAAAATAAAGAGCACTACTACAAAGTAACTCTCTCACCTGTTTGTCTGGGCAGACCTGAAACCTAGATGGTGTTTCCCGTCTTCCCAATCCCTATTTTTAGTTTTTTTTTTATCCACATTTATTTAAAATAAAATAAAATAAAATAAAAAAAAACACTACAGAGTAGATAGAAAGCGGGAAGCAATCACTAGCTCACATTTGTAATTTGCCTAAACAGAATTTAAGATATTTAAGAGATGTTGCATTAAACATTGTAATATTAATAAGTTTTAGATTATCAATATAAATTTATTATCCAAATCTTATATTATTGAATGAGCTTGTATAAAGTGGATGATATATTCCTGACCAGCGATATATATATATATATATATATATATATATATATATATATATATATATATATATATATATATATATATATAATTTTAAAAAATAAATATTTTTATCAAATAAAACACTTATTCCTCAAAAGGCCCAAACAATTTTACTATTGGGTCAAAAAGACTTTTAAGTTTTCAAATTCCTTGGAAATCTTTTTCTTTTAGAATTACTTTTAATTCCAATGGCTAAATAACTTTGATTTTATTATTTATACATCATGTTCAATTTTTAGTTTTACTCTTTGATTTTGGTACTTCAGATTTACTATTCTTATATCACCTTCAGTTTTAAATTTTTCTTTGATTTTTGATATATTTGTTTACTATTTGACGAATCTATTCAAATTTGTGTGTTGTCAAACAGAATTCGAACTTCTAAAGATGACGAAAGAGATAAAATGGAACTGGTTGTAAAAAAGAGAAATTACAGAGGATAATATTTTGTCTAAATTTTATTCATCATCGAAGGCTTGTCCATCTGTTCCGCCGCCTCTAAGAATCTAATCAGTAACAATATTCATAAATTGTGAGTACATCTATGTGTTGATGTGCAACTATGTGATTTATTTATTTATTTATTTTGATGTGACAAATACAATTTGTTAGGGGCATGTATACGAATTAAAAATTAATCATGTGATTTATGCATCCTCATCCAATAATGTGGAATTTTGAGTTACAAATCAGTACTTGTACTGAAGACTCATCACCACTATATAAATATGACCAAACTTAAATTTAAGATACTTCACTGCATTTTTCATAGCAGAGTTAATATCACTGAAATTAAAAGCCTTTTGGTTGATTTATTCTTTCTTATATTCATTTATTGAGGAACAAGAAACAAGGGAATTACAAGAAAAGACTTTCTGATTCATTCTCTTATAAAAATTCAAAAACTAAAAAATGCATATGACACTGTACTTTTTGTATAATTAATCAAATAGATGCTTTTGACGGTCTTCACAGTGGTCATAATCTTTATATAATATATCTTTGAACTTGTTATTTGCAAGCATTAGTTAAAGAAGCCTTCAAAGTTAAAAGAGGTAAAATAAAACAGGGAATAAACTAATCACATTTCAATGTTTGATAAGTAATTATAACATTTACATCTCTTTCTATTTTTAAAACCTGCTGTTGCCTAGCGTCTGAAGAAATAATGAATGTGCTAATAAATAGTTAATTCAACAATAAAGTAAAAAAGAATGCACAGTATTCATAACAGCATCCCAACCAATCACAACCAACAAAACCTATTTACAACCCGTTGGAGAAAAAAATATAAACCAACCTACAATCTTACTACCCAGTTAAATACAATTTATGCACTTGTTTAATCCTTTCTCATCTTCTTGTGTCTGCCTCTCTGTTCTCTATTTTCTCTTACTTTATTTTATCTGCATAATTGATGTTTTGCCATGCAAACGGAAAAAAAAGTATATAATGGCTTAATTGTTCCAAATCAATTGCAGATACTATTTAAAGAACACAAGAATACACATTTTACTGTTGTCAAGGGGGATACAAATTTTCCTCAACATTCATTAATAATAATAACTGAGACGGGTAGAAAGAAACACACATGTTTGATAA
Source organism: Dioscorea alata (assembly GCA_020875875.1). Classification (NCBI taxonomy): domain Eukaryota; kingdom Viridiplantae; phylum Streptophyta; class Magnoliopsida; order Dioscoreales; family Dioscoreaceae; genus Dioscorea; species Dioscorea alata. The sequence continues at coordinate 19,076,203 of CM037021.1, read as the reverse complement.
TAACTCATAAATAAATAAATAAAATAAAATAAAAGTCGCCATACATCGGATTCAAATAACACTGTTACAAGTTTATACATATGAACAATAAGGGTTATTATTATTATTATTATTATTATAAAATTATTTAAGTAAAGTTCAAACATATCTAACACAATAGGTAAAAGTTACACATAGGAAAGCTTGATAGAAAAGTGAAGCAAGACTAAAGCTTACTTTTTAGGACGGATCTCAATACCTTGGACAATGAGGCCACTCTTCCAATTGAGTCCTTTGATCTCCATGAAGTTCATCTCCACCTCCCCATCATCACCACATTCAGTGTCAAACTCACCGAGTTCAATCTCCATCCAGCCATCCTCTCTTGAGACAACATCAGTGTTACTCTGTAATTCTGTGACCTGAGCCACTTGATCTTCATAATCATCACTGTCGGAATGGTCACTCAGCTCATTCTCCATCCAATCATATCTATATGCACTATATTCAGTTTCAAGGGGGGTCATTAAGCGAGTAATGTGAGAGGAGACATGTGCTCCTAGCTTCACCGATGTCTCCTGAGATGGGTGGTCCAGGCCACGAGAGGCTTCTGCGAGGTTGAACACCAGATATGCAGCGTATTTGGTATGCTGTGATAGCTGCCTAGTGTCTAGCTTTCCGCGGATCTCCAGCCAACACACATGTAATAGCTCTGCCACCTCCTCGAACCTGTATATATATACACAAACATGCCAGACCAACAACATTAACACTCTGCTGTACTTAAACAACCACTCAAATGCCTCTTGTTCTTTTAACAGACAGTGCAACTTACCCTGATTTCTTAAATATAAAACTACACAGATTGGTTGAATTGTTTATGCATACTTTTCAGACAAATTTGTTTATTCTTTGTTTTTCAGCTGAAATTGAGATCAATTATCCAAATTTTTGAATAAAGAAAATAGACCAATCCCGTATTCGTCAGTGAACATAAGATCAACTTGATAAGTTAGACTTGTCTGCCCAAATTATTTTCACATGACAAGCCTGATTTAAACCATCTGGAGTTATTGTTTTACTGTGGAAATAGTAACAAATCACTTATTTCTAAATTAACACTTTTGAAAATATACTGACTACCACCGAAATATAAGATGTCGTAACACCCTGCAATAGCACAGTTCATTCCCTCATATTCATAATTCAAATTCTACTAGTTTTTTGAACAAAAAATTATAAAATACAAGTAATTTGGGGTACCAAACTATTCAGTGCAAATGTATGTTATCCCTTGAGTTACTAAAAGAAACAGATACATACATGAATGACTGTAAAGGCTACAAATTAATTATTTCCAAAATAGATAAAATGAATCGATAGGCGCCAAAATGAGATAAATAAATGAAAAATAAAATTAAAATAAATAATAAATGAGAGAGAAGAAAACCTGGTATTATCAACAGAAATCCACCTCCAGTAACGCGGAGTATCACCCCATATAATGAATAACTGCCTCGCAGACAACATGTAGCACTTCTTCCCACTTGATTTCTCCAAGAAAAAGCTCTGCCATCCATCCAAGTAAATTTAAAAAAAAAAATTATGCATCAAAACCCCCCCTAAATTAATAATAATACCATTTGTGAAATTTAAAAGAGAAAGAGGAAAGAAACCTAGATCAAATATTTCATCAATTGAAAATTCGAAAAGAGCTATAAGAAAAACAAAAGAAAAATCCATGATTTACCATCTTGCCATCATTGATGAGAATTGGATTGCACAGACGGAAGTACAACTCCCGCTTGGACGAGCATTCGATACGATCCATGGAGCGCGACAAGATTTCATCGATATCGGAAGGGATAAAGCGTTCCCAAACGGTGTCGGAGGCGGCGGCTGACCGGAATACCGGGGAGACCATCGCAGTCCTGCATACATCTGCTGGCGAGGTTAGAGAGAGCACATTCGAGATGCATCCCTCCGGAAGTCTACTGAAATCCACTCCTCCTCCGGTCCCCTCCGCCATCGCTCTTCTTCCACTCTCTCAGGCGCCGATCTTCTCTTCTCTTCTCTTCTCTCTCTCTCTTGATAGAAAAAGCAAAGGCTATGGGTTGACTTGGACTTCTTGCAGCCGAAGGTGCTCAGTCGTCTGCCACAAATTGCTCCCCCGCGCCTGTAATTTGTCTAAACTGTAATTTCCTGTAATTTGTCTAGACATAGTGTAAGATATTTAAGAGATGTTGAATTAAACATTGTATTTTTTTTTTTTTTTTTTGCAGGTGTACCCTGAATGATTTTGAAATTACATATTTGCCCCTCAATAAACAATAATGACATACATGCCCCTGAATAATACATAAAATTGCTTATAAACCCTTCAAAAATTCTATAATTGTATATTTACCCTCAGAAAAAACATAATTGTATATACCTTTGAAAAATATATGTAATTGCGGATATGCTCATGCTATTAGATTCCGTTAACATAAGTTAATTAAACTTTATTAACTATAGATATAATTTGGATTAAGATATACAAAAAGTCCAAAATAACCCTTGTAAATGGTCATTTTACAATAGAAAAACTTTTCAAGGGTATATATGCAAAGGGTATAATGGTCATTTTGTATATTTTTTATTTGTTAACAAATGTTTTTTCAGCTAATTTGAACTCTAGAAGTATATACGCAATTATATATATTATTCAAGGGTATGTATGCAATTATCTTTTATTCAGGGGCATATCCGTAATTACCTATATTTTCAGGAGTATATATACAACTATATTTTTCCTAAGGGTAAATATACAATTATAGAACTTTTGAAGGGTTTATAAACAATTTTCTCTAAAATAAATAAGTTTTGGATTATCAATATAAGGTTTGGACATGTTGTCCAAAATCTTATATTATTGAATGAGGATGTATAAAATGGGTGATATATTCCTGGCCTGCAATATATATATATATATATATATATATATATATATATATATATATATATATATATATATATATATATATATATATAATTTTGAAAAAATAAATATTTTTTGTCAAATAAATCAATTATTGCTCAAAAGGTCAAAATAACTTTATTATTGGGTTAAAAAGACTTTTGATTTTTTAAATTTCTTATAAATCCCTCTTTTTTCTAGAATTACTTTTAAGCCTAATGGCTAAATAACTTTGGTTTTACTATTCCTACATCACGTTCAATGTTTAGTTTTATTCTTTGGTTTTGGTACTTCAGATTTACTGTTCTTAGATCACCTTCAATATTTAGTTTTGCTTTTTGATTTTTGATGTATCTACTTATTATTTGACAAATCTATTCAAATTTGTGTGTTGTCAAATAGAATTCGAACTTCTAAAGATGACATGAAAGATGAAATGGAACTAATTATAAAAAGAAGTGACTACATAGGATAATATTTTGTTAGAAGGACTTATTGGAATAAACAAAAAATTCTATGGATTAATAAGTAATTTTTCTTTTATAATATGGAATATAAAATATCATATAAAATATTAAAAAAATAGTTTATATTTTTATAAAATTATTCCATGATTTGTTGATGAACAAAAGTTAAAAATCAATTGCTACAACTAACGCCGAATAAGATATATTTAAAAATTTTATACATCATCAAAGGCCTGTTCACCGGCTCCGCTGCCTCTGAGAATCTAATCAACAACAATATTTACAAATTGTGAGTACATCTATGTGTTGATGTGCAACTATGTGATTTATTTATTTATTTTGATGTCACAAATACAATTTATTAAGGGCATGTACACGACTTAAAAAATAATCATTGGATTTATATATCCTCATCCAATAATGTGGAATTTTGAGTTAAAAATCAATACTCATACTGAAGACTCATCACCACTGTATAAATATGGTCAAACTTAAATTTGAGATACTTCACTATATTTTCATAGCAGAGTTAATATCACTGAATTAAAAGCCTTTTGATTGATTTATTCTTTATTATATTCATCTCTTCAGAGAAAAAGAAACAAGGGAATTACAAGAAAAGACTTACTAATTCATTCTCTTATAAAAATTCAAAAACTAAAAAATGCATATGACACTGTACTTTTTGTATAATTAATCAAATAGATTTCTCAACCAAATAGATGCTTTTAACGGTCTTCACAGTGGTCATAATCTTTATATAATATAACTTTGAACTTGTTTTCTTCAAAAAAAAAAAAAAAAAAAACTTTGAACTTGTTATTTGCAAGCATGAGTTAAAGAAGCCTTCAAAGTTAAAAGAGGTAAAATAAAACAGGGAATAAATTAATCACGTTTCAATGTTTGCTAAGTAATTAGAACATTTACATATCTTTCTATTTTTAAAACCTGATGTTGCCTAGCATCTGAAGAAAAAATGAATGTGCTGATAAATAGTAATTTAAAAAAATGCACAGTATTCATAACAGCATCCAAACCAATCACAACCGTCAAAACCTATTTACAACCTGTCGGAGAAGAAAATATAAACAAACCTACAACCTTACCACCCAGTTAAATACAATTTATGCACTTGTTTAATCCTTTCCCATCTTCTTGGGTCTGTCTCTCTTTTCTCTATTTTCTCTTACTTTATTTTATCTGTACTATTGATGTTTTGCCATACAAAGGGAAAAAAAAGCATACAATGGCTTAATTGTCCCAAATCAATTGCAGATACTATTTAAAGAACACTAGAATACACCTTTTACCATAGTCAAGGAGGATACAAATTTTCCTCAACATTCATCAATAATAATAACTGAGACGGGTAGAAAGAAACACATCTGTATGATAATGACTCATAAAATAAAAAATAAAATAAAAATAAAAGTCGTCATACATTGGATTCAAATAACACTGTTACAAGTTTATACATATGAACAATAAGGTTATTATTATTATTATTGTAAAATTATTTAAGTAAAGTTCAAACATATCTAACACAATAGGTTTACATAGGAAAGCTTAATAGAAAAGTGAAGCAAGACTAAAGCTTACTTTCTAGGACGGATCTCAATACCTTGGACAATGAGACCACGCTTCCAATGGCCTCCTTTGATCTCCATGAAGTTCATCTCCACCTCTCCATCATCACCACATTCAGTGTCAAATTCGCCAAGTTCAACCTCCATCCAGCCATCCTCTCTTGAGACAACATCAGTGTTACTCTGTAATTCTGTGATCTGAGCCATTTGATCTTCATAATCATCACTGTCAGAATGGTCACTCAGCTCATTCTCCATCCAATCATATCCATATGCACTATATTCAGTTTCAAGGGGGGTCTTTAAGCGAGTAATGTGGGAGGAGACATGTGCTCCTAGCTTCACTGATGTCTCCTGAGCTGGGTGATCCAGGCCACGAGAGGCTTCTGCGAGGTTGAAGACCAGATATGCAGCGTATTTGGTATGCTGTGATAACTGCCTAGAGTCTAGCCAACCGTGGATCTCCAGCCAACACACATCTAATAGCTCTGCCACCTCCTCGAACCTGTATATATATATATATACACAAACATGCCAGACCAACAACATTAACACTCTGCTGTACTTAAACAACCACCCAAATGTCTTTGTTCTTTTAACATGCAATGCAACTTACTCGTAAAACTATACAAATTTGTTTATTCTTTGTTTTTCAGCTGAAATTGGGATCAATTATCCATATTTTTTAATAAAGAAAATAGACCAAATCCTGTACTTCAACATTTGTGTTTCAAGTATACTCCCATATATTATCATTCAAGGGCAAGCGAGTGAATATAAGAACAACTTGATAAGTTAGACTTGTCTGCCCAAATTACTTTCACCTGACAAACATAATTTAAACCATCTTGAGTTATTGGTTTACTGTAGAAATACTAACAAACCACTTTATCTAGAAATATGAACAAACTATTTTAATGCAAACACTAACAGTGTTCTGCAACTTTCCATTATGAATGAAAACAATTCAACAATTAAATTGACACTTTTGAAAATATACTCACTACCATCGAAATATAAGATGTTGTAACACCCTGCAATAGCACACAGTTCATTCCCTCATATTCATAGTTCAAATTCTACTAGTTTTCTTAAAAAAATTATATAATACAAGTAATTTGGGGTACCAAACTATTCAGTGCAAATGAATGTTATACCTTCAGTTACTAAAAGAAACAGATACAATGAATGGCAGTAAAGGCTACAAATTAATTAATTCCAAAATAGATAAAATATATACAAAACAAATGAATCGATAGGCACCAAAATGAGATAAATAGATGAAAAAGAATAATTAAAAATAAGTAATAAGCGAGAGAGACGAAAACCTGGTATTATCAACAGAAATCCACCTCCAGTAATGCGGAGTATCAGCCCATGTAATTGATAACTGCCTCGCTGACAACATGTAGCACTTCTTCCCACTTGATTTCTCCAAGAAAAAACTCTGCAATCCATCCAAGTAAAAAAAAAAAAAAATCATGCATCAAAACCATTCATTTATAACAATCAAATAACAATTGATAGATTTGTGCAACTTCAAAGAGAAAGAATAAAAAAACCTAGATCAAATCATCAACTGAAAATTGAAAGGGAGCTATAAGAAAAAAAAAATCCATGATTTACCATCTCGCCATCATTGATGAGAATTGGATCGCAAAGACGGAAGTACAACTCCCGTTTGGACGAGCATTCGATGTGATCGACGGCGCGCAACAAGATCTCGTCGATATCGGAAGGAATAAAGCGTTCCCAGACTGTGTCGGAGGCGGCGGCCGAGAAGAAGACCTGGGAGACCATCGCAAACCTACATACCTCTGGAGGCGAGGTTAATGACAACACATTCGAGATGCATCCCTCTGGAAGTTTACTAAAATCCACTCCAGCCATCACCGCCATCTCCATCTCTCTCTCTCTCTCTCGCCGGCGATCTCCACGCTTTCACTCTCTCTCTCTCTCTCTCTCTCTCAAAGGTGCCGCTTGAATGAAAAGGACGAAATTACTCACGATTTTTTCATTTTCAAAATTATTTATTATTTTTTAATGATTTTTAATATATTAAATTAAAAAAATATCAAATACCAATGACTGGCTTATTCAAAAAAAAAAAAAGAAAAACCAATGACTGGCTGATTTGGGGTGAGGTTGTTTAAAATATATATCTACAATTACAAAAAAAAAAATCAAATTAAAAGATAAACCAATAATTTAAATTGCAAAAGCAAACCAATTTCGGACAGCGAAAATGGTTAAAATATTATATGAGAAAACAACATTATTCTTGTATACCCGGCATAATCAATTAGCATCCAATGTTGAAATTAAAGGATCATAAGACACGATGATAACGACGTGTCAAAGAGAGAGCCAGACACTACTTTTCCCAAACAATATTACGTGTCTTCAAGTAAACTTTCTCTTAGCATGCATACATCCCTGCTCACCTACCAAATCTTTCATACGGTGTAAAGAAACACATCTGACGCTCATGCATGACTCATTAAACCACAAACAATTAAAAAAAAAAGAACTGCCTTACATTGGATTCGAATATAGCCATATTTACTATAAACGAATATTAAGTTGAGTTCAAACTTAGACCTAACAACTGAAAATCATCAACCAGAGACATTTATACAGATGAACCCATACATATATATGTTTAGATTGATATGAAAGCAGAACGAGGCTTTTAGTTTGTAGGACGGATCTCAATGCCTTGGACAATGAGACCACTCTTCCAAAACCCACCTTTGACCTCCATGAAGCTCATATCCACCTCTCCAACATCACCACAATCAGTGTCAAACTGCCCCAGCTCAATCTCCATCCAACCATCTTCTCTTTTACGAGGTAGTACTGTATTCGTTGTAGACACAGTTGCAGGCGTAGCTTGCTCGGGGGGCTCTGGCACTGGTGGTTCGATGAATGCCCGGCGCAAACGCATGCCTAAGCCCAGACCGATCCGCCCTTGCGGTCGGAGTCGGATTCTGCGTGGCCGGATTGCTAATGCATCTTCAATAGTCTGCAAACAAGTGGTGTGAGAGGAGACTTGTGCTCCTACCTTCACTGATGTCTCTTGAGATGGATGTTCCAGGCCTCTAGTGGTTTCTGTGAGATTGAAGACCAGGCAGGCAACGTATTTGGTGTGCGGTGATAGCTCCTTTGTGTCCAGTTGCCCACGGATCTCCAGCCAACATACATCTAAAAGCTCTGCCACCTCTGAGAATCTGTTAATTTGTAAGCAACCAAATGGTTTCAGAAATGTAAGTTATAAAAGGGATATATTTCATCCATCAAAAATTCGGTTTTATGGAGAAAGTACATAATTTGTTTATGAACAACGATTTTTTATCCATTTCATTCTGAACTTAAACATGAATCAGTAATATCTTATAAAGAAAGTAGGGGAAAATAACCAAAAAAAAGAAACTAGCATTGTCATATGTTTTAAACTTTTCAAGTTTTTACATTCAAATAATATCATGTCAATTATGCAAATTATCTCATGTCAAATTTCTCAAAATACACCACCAAGTATTGAGAAAAATAAATATTCTTGGACATCAGAATTTGTGCACTAAAAGATATTCATAAACTAAAAATGAATTTTCAAACAAATATATATTCTCGAATACTCAATCACTTCTTTATAAAAAAAAAAAAAAAAAATTACTCAAGCACTTAAACAGCTAAAGACAGATTTTCATGCTCAAATAATCTTCACCCGCAAATCATTGTGTAAAAGATAAATGTTATTTGATACTAACATTTTGCTATCGAAAAATCCTTATAAACTACAAATCAATTTAAAGACTAATACATATCTTTAAAAAAAATGTCAAAATTTTATTCCTTGCAATAAAGAAAAAATAAATACTCTTGAATGGGGGGAATTCGACTACCAAAGGATCTTTATAAAGTAAAAGTCAACACATGCAAATATATTCTTAGGGACCACCAAAAAAACTTTATAAAGTAAAAGCAAATCTCATGCAAACATGTATTCTCAAAGAAATGTCAAAATTTTATTTCCTCATATAAACTAAAAGTCAGTATATATATATGCTTAGGAATCCAATCAGTAAACAACTAAGTCAAATGTTTATAATCAAATCAAATTATCTTTAAACAACAGTTTGAGGAACTTTTATGATGTTAAACTTTTATATCTTATTGCTCCTCGTTATCTATATGTCTAGCTCTATTTGTGTTGTTATACTTTTATTTATCTTTAATGCGTGTGATTTATTTTAAAAAACTTTTATATATATCTCATTAGACACAAGTAAAATATTGGATAAAAGATAAATATTGTTGGATACAAAAAGATATGAGCACTAAACGATGTTGATAAGCTAAAATTCAATTTTCAGTGTGTGTATATACAAATATTCTCAAGGACTCCACTAGAGTTTATTATTTTTGAAAGCATAGGAATAAAGTCAACATCCCAATAAAGGTAATGGCCTTTTTTCACAGTTAATCCCAATAAAAGTATTACTGATATCTGAATCGTAGTGAATATTTGTGTACTAAGTGACGGTGAAAGTTTAATTTCGAAATTTGTAAAATATATATATATATAAGGAATAAAGATGAAAGCATAGTCTAGTTCATATACTATACCCCACCAATAAAAGTCTCAAATACAAGAGAATCAAACTGAGAAAGTAAGAATTGACAGCAAAACTTCTTGCCAATCATTAGAATACTATCCTAATCCATGCCAATTCCAGACAACAACCCCTTTTAAATTTTTTTTTTCTTCATATCAATATCCGATTATATTAATCAATATTGGAACAAGATTTCAAAAACAAAAATCAATTGAGAGTAAACCCTCTTTTCAACGACAAAGATTTCGGATAAGACAGCAAGAAAGGAGAGTGATCCAGAATCAATGAAACAGAAATAAATAAATAAATGATGTGATAAATGGAAACCTGGAATTAGGGTCATCAATCCATCTCCAATAACTCGGAGTGTCGCCCCATACGATCGTCAGCAGCCTCGCCGACAACAAATAGCACTTCCGCCCCGTCGTTCTATCCAAGAAGAAGCTCTGCCGACCCAAATAAAGAAATAAATAATCAAACAAATCAATCTCTCCTTAATCATCTGATCCAATTGAAAGATAGATGAATTTTTAGGGAAAAAGAACAATTAAGAACCCTAGAAAGGCAAAAAAAATGATTTTTACCATCTTACGGTCATCTATGAGGATTGGATCACCACAGAGCCGGAAGAACAACTCCCGTTTTGACGAATATTGGACCCGATCAACGGCGCGTGCTAAGATGCCGGCAATATCGGGAGGGAGGAAGCGTTCCCAGACGGTGTCTGAAGCCTCGGCAGAGCGGAATACTGGGGAAACTATCGCCGCCCTACATGCATCCCGAGGTGAGGTTAGGGACAGCACATGCGAGATGCACCCTTCCGGCAAGGTACTGAAATCCACTCCGGCCATCTCTTTCTCTCCGGCCATATCCACAGTCTCTCTCGCTCTCGCTCTCGATTTATATATAGAAAGAAAACAAAGGAGATGAGAACGACGAGGGGGTTCAAGAGTTATATATAGAAAAAAGGGGGCAAAGCTTAGTCACGAAGGCTTCGTCTCTTGACAGTTGGAGATACGAACCGCGTTTCCCTCGCTCGAGTCGGTTCTTGGATCGTGTTGGGCTGGGCTGGATCGTTTTATTTAGTTTTTTAATATATTATTATTATTATTATTGATGCAACTTGGTAACATTTCTTTACATGTAAGGAAAATGTTTGATTACACCAACCGCCTCGAGTTCATCTCCCCTGGTTCTGAAACCAAGGAAATACCCTGATTTTAGCCTATCATATTTTGACACATGTCCCCTGTGATGTTATTATATTTTTTCTATTGTGATTGGGGACACATGTCAAGTTTTAATAGGCTGGAACCAGAATATTCCGTAATTCCTAAACCAGGGAGATGAGTTCAACGGCCTATGAAGCTCACATGAAATGAGAACACAAATACTTGTTGAGCTTGCTCTATGTCTGTTCATATTCTTGACTTCCTTTAAATGAGAAGAAGCATTTGTGGTTTATTTGACAGAAGATTAATTAAGACAGAAGCAAATCGAAACAAACAATAGACGACCACAATAAACCATTTTTAGAATTGTTTCTGGAAGCATTAAGAGTTCATGCTTTTGACAAAACTGGCTCATATTATCTTAATTGGTGTTTTTGCGCATTCTTAGTCCTTAATGAAACTCTCAAGGAAAAACCGTCACAAGCTGTTTGTGCATCTATTTGATGGATTCATTGAATTCATTCTCAAAAGTACAAAAGAAGAAATCAAAGTGATGTATATGAAAGTTGGCAACTTTTAAACTTTTCAGTAATTATCCAAAGAAAAAGTCACGGAGTCTTTCCTTTTGAGTGTTGTACAGTAGCACATGGAAGTCACAACAGGAAGTAAATTGGAGCAACATGGCACACAATTGAACCTTTATGTAAACAATGACTCTGAAACATGGAGTCCATTAGTTATGGCAGGCAGCTTTGCCTTCAAAATAATACAAAAGAGATTTGCTTTTATCGGCATGAGATTCAAGAAAGTTGCCGCCTTTTCATCTTTCTTATGGAAGAACGGTTCAAGGAACAGATACTGCACGGGAATTTGTCATCTTGAATCATTACAGAACTGGAACTTGTGTATCATCTCTGGTTTGATCTTGGTTTGGCTTTCCTTCATGTTCTTCTTTGGAGGTCCTTGACCGCTCGTACTCTAGCCTCCTTAGAGCAGAAGAGCTTAGCTTCTCCTCATTTTCTCCTCCAGATAAAAGATCCACCACCTCAACCTGTTGAGAAGTTTGCACTCAAGGATTAACAGGTGCCAAGTTCAAACATAAAATTCCACCTTCTTAGCATCTATGTAAAAGGTGAATCTATAAGATGTAACAGTGACATGCTTCCCAATGTTTAATTTCTGTCTTCGTATGAAAGGAAGAAAATACTACAATGAACAAGAAATAGAGATAAATAATGTGATCATGGCATCTTGAATTTACGGTAATAATGACCACAAAGAAGTTGCTTCTCAGGAGGATGGTACAAAAAACTACAAAGAGAAATATTGAACACACCTTCAGCTCCGGAAGACCTTTCTCAGCCCTCTTCTTGTTCACTGAAAGCCCACCAGATAGAGTTTCTTTGCTGGCAATACGCCACAATAACATGTTAGACAAGATGATGCTAAAAAGGTAACATTTTTGGACAGCTCGAAGAGTGCCAAATACAAAAGGAGTTTTTAAGGTTATTGAGATCCTCATACCATCCCATCTATGTTGCATATCTGTCATATATTTCAGGAGAAACATTTTCAGTCACTCATGACAGTTAACAAGAACAGATGAAAGTTTTCTATCAATCTATTAAAGCGTGATGTTCCCAGATTTTCATCCACAAATAGCAAAAGATGCCATATATAACGATTCTGGGAGTCAGGCTACTTCAATAATGATCCTATTTAGAGCAAGTAGGGTCTGAACTTCAGGCAATTGGTTTCATTACCATGAAACAGAAGTTTTCCTTAATTATATGAAGTGTTAGGTGTACAAACAAAGTTGAACCTAACAATTATAAGATTCTGCATTGAGACCAGTCACATTTCAATTAAGACACTACAGGCAAAAAAACAATCTTATACTTTACTCAAATACACCCATCGGAACTGAGAGACTACAAAAAATAATTGGTACAAAAAGGAAATTCAGAATATGAACACATTTTTCATAAAAAAAAACCCCAAAACGAGAAGTTAAAGATGCCATCAAACTGAAATGAGTGATAGAAACATGCCTGACAATGATAGCATCTAACTTTTCATCAACAATGGATGGCCCAAACGGATCTATAATGGGCTCAACTTGCACAATCAACCGTGGTTTAACAGACTGGGAAAAAAAAATTCAAAAATGAGTAATAAGATATCACACAAAATACAAACAAATGAGCAGAAGTCATCTATGAATTCAATAGACTGCTAAAATGATCATCCACAAAACAATTTGGATACCTTGGGATTTAATAGGAAAGCAACAAAACGGAGATCAGTAGCAGTTATTGGCTACTGTATGAGATTGTATTATGATAAAATACTGCAGCACACATACCTCCAACAGAAGAGGGCTTACAAATTTCCTTATAGAGAGAGAAAAAAGAACTGCACTCTCATGCTTATAAAAGAAAGAAAAAAAAAGCGCATTTCTATATTAAGCTTCACTTGAAATCGTCTCACAATATACATTTACTGTACATATTTGTTTTAACTTAGTTTCAGGTAAATCTAACTGCTTACTTCACTTATGCCAAAAGATTAGAGCAACAGAGAAAAGGTGAAGAAATGCACTCTAAGACACCCCATAAGAAACCACCAACAAGCAGTTACCACTCAATATCAAACAAGAACAACAAGAAAGGGAAAGGGACAAAGTTGCTTAAAATGCAATACCAGAAAATCCAATTAATGAGATGAATGCAGTCAGTTAACTATTAATAAGAGATGATAAGATGTCACCAATTGTTAGCAAAAGTAGCAATCATTGGAACTTACAATCCAAAAATATCCAGCTGAAATTGGATTAAAACCAAAACCAATGCTCAATAAAAGCATTCACCTTGAGATAATCCTCAACAGCCTTAATTCTCATCTCCACAGGCTCAATTAGATCCACAAACTGCAAATCACACAGACATTTCATCAAACATTTCATATGGAAAAGGGAAAAACCACAGAAGAGGGAAAAAAGAGACCTTTTTCTTAGCAAGCATCGGTCCCGTGCAAACCCCGACGACGACACGCTCCTTCGCCAGCTCCGCCGACTTCTGAACAGGAGCAAAAACTCGATGACAATCATAAGAAAACCAAAAAAATGAGATTGAGGGACTTAAAAAGTCAAGAAAGGCGGCGACTTTGAGGAGGCAGCGATGGCCATCGTGGAGGCGGTCGAAGGTGCCACCGAGGACGACGGCGAGGTAAGGTTCCGGGGACTCCGGGGTCTTCGCCTCCTCGTCGGAGAGCATCTGATCGGCATCCATGGCGAGAGAGGATGTGGTACTACAGCCAACGCCTTCCGTTGAGTGCGAATTCAACCTTTTCCGCGGGGTTTGGTGACTATAAATCGTTGTGCCAAAGTGTGGGTCCCACCATTTCAAGTGGGGCCCTTCAAGGTTTCAATAAATAACAAAATATTATTAATTAATAAAAAATATTTTTTATTTTTTATTTGCCCAAATACTGATAGGCTGTGTTTATATAAAAAATTAATTAATTATTATAAATAAATGATATACATATATCAAATACATGTACTAACTCAAATTAAATCAAAATTTTAAAATATATTTATTTTAATTTAAATTATAATAAAATTAGAATAATATATAGTTACTATGATAATATTTATATATATATATATTCTAAAATTATTTAAGAATATAAATTTCGAGAAAATTTATAAATTTAAAATCAACTAAAAATATAGAATTTGAGATGATTTAAAATATTCAAATCTCATATCCAAAAACACTTATTTTGTGATAGTTTAAAATATTTAAATTTTAAAATTAGTAAAAACAATACAGATTTAAATATTCAAATCAACTGAGAACACAAATCTTGATGTGAATTAACATACACAAATCTTAGGATTAAACGATGGCAGTTTTGTTATTTATCTGAAAGACATGGTCAGCAAGATAAGCAGCTTCATTTCTGGTCAGCATTTTGCTACATTTTCTAAATTCCCGACTTCTCGCAACGGAGTTACGAGAATAGAAAGAAGCCTCCTTTTTTGATTCTTCATTTTCACAAGCATCTCACGCTCGCTTCTCAAAACCCTAGAGGCCAGTCTCATATCGACGGGAGGAACAGGTGTGATGTTTTTGATGATTTATAATCGATCTGATTGTAGTGTTTTTATGGCATCTCGTTTGATTTTGAGGAGAATCGGTGCGTTGAGTTTTTGTTCACGATTTTGATGGTGATTGTGATCAGTGATGGCGAGGAAGATGCTTATTGATGGAGAGTTGAGAACCGAGGATTCGGCCGGAGTGGAAGGGCAGTATGATTTTGATCTTTTCGTCGTCGGCGCTGGCAGCGGTGGCGTCAGAGCCAGTAGAACATCGGCGGGCTTTGGCGCTAAGGTTTGGTGTCATTACTGCAAGATATAGTGATAAGTTGTGAATTTTTTTCTTTTTTCTTTTTTTTTTAATATGTTCTTATAAGTGACGGCGCTGTAGTAATTTTGTTGATTTCTTCTGATCGGTGTTGTAATTGAAAATGAGAAACTACTTTTATTTGCTGCAGATTTATACTGAGCGTGAGTCGTGAGCATAAAGTTTCGATCTTTAATGTTTTGGGTTTCAGTTTTATTGACCTTTTTCTATTATGCTTTAGTTTCACTTCGTTTTGTCTATCAAATTTTGTTGCTTTTGGTCCAGAATATGGTAAATTAAAGTTTGGGTAGCATTCGAAAGTCAGGGATGTTTTCATTGAATGGAATTATGCTCATTTTCAGTACATAGTGTCCGAGATTTGCTTCCATTTGACACAGTAACACAATGTAATATGTGCAGGTTGCAATTTGTGAGCTTCCATTTCACCCGATCAGTTCAGAAGCTAATGGTGGAGTAGGTGGAACGTAATCTCTTACATCCTTAACCTCACAAATTTTTTTTCTTCTGTGGTGTATTTATTGTGCTTGATTTTTCACTTATCTTTTCTTTCAATGCGTCAGCTGTCTACTTAGATTGGATCACCCATATAGTATTAGCATGGAATTAGATCCTAATGGTCTGATCATTTGTCATGGCAGGTGTGTTATACGAGGTTGTGTTCCCAAAAAGATTTTGGTATATGGTGCATCATTTCGGGGTGAACTAGAGGTGTTATTTTTATTTATTATTATTTTTTTTTCAAACAGCTGGTTTATATCCCTATTTTGTATGAACAAAGGGCAATTTGCAAAACCTCATTAACATGTTTAAGCTATGAAAGTAAGTAAATTACTATTCAGTGATGAAGAAGTATATATTTATTTGGAAAATGAAATTAGCACCACATATCTTAGCTGTAAACTTGTTTTCTTTCTTGGTCACTTATTTAAGTAGGAAACTGGTAGAACTTTAGAATATTTTAAACCAGATTTATTTTGATTCCCAATCATCTCATGTTACAAGATTCCTTCATGCTAGCTAGGACGTTCAAATTAATGAAGCCAACTCTTCCTTTTCAAAGGATCAAAAATAGAAAAAGTTTGTATATGTTTAATTTTGGTCTCTTCTTTTCAGTGTCGGTGGACATCTATGTTTATAATTTGAAGCTTGTTTGTGATCTGCAGGATGCAAAAAGTTACGGGTGGGAGTATGGGGAGAAACTTGAATTCAATTGGAAAAAACTTTTGCACAATAAGGTTTGTGTAACAATTATACCTTCGTAAATGTCTACTATGGCTATAGACAGTGATGAATTTTATCTTGTTAACGTCAAGAAAGCATTGAACCTTTTATATTTCAATGTTGGACATCAGCATCTACATGGTATCAAGTGTAAAGAGATAGGAAAACTAGCTTATATTCCAAATTGAACAACTAAGTTTTTGTATCAGTTTTTGATACTCCTGTATTTCTGCTCTTTAACATTAGCTAGGGTCTTTGGTGATAATTTATGATGAATCTTTCCCAACTGACTTGCAGACTCAGGAAATAACTAGATTGAATGGAGTGTATAAGAAGTTGTTGTCCGGTTCTGGTGTGACAATGATTGAAGGAGAGGGGAAAATAACCGGTGCCCATGAGGTAGAGGTATCCTGCCCTGACGGTTCAAAGCAGCGGTATACAGCAAAACATATCTTGATCGCTACTGGTAGTCGGGCTCAACGTGTAAATATTCCAGGACAGGTTTGTTACTTATTCCATGTGTGATGATTAAACTTGTGTAATGAATTTGACTTTACTGAAATCCACACTTGTTTTTATTTCTCCTGGAAGCTGATTGTATTTTCCTTCTTGTGATTGTAGAACATTCTTAGTTTTCAAATTGTGTTACCTGTTACCTTTTAAACTACTTGGTTGGGTTAGATAAAGTTCGAGTAAGTTTGTTGTTTTTCAATAAATGATAATGCATATGAGTTTGTGATTGTTATTGATATGAAAAATGTGAATGCCATGCTCGTATGCATTATCATTTATTGAATTAATCATATCATTTATTGAAAAACATTCATATTTTATGAGAGTAACAGAAAAATGTGAATGCCAAACTGTAGATGTCAATCGTAAAGATCGCAAAAACCACTATATGTTGATTGATGTGCACCTAATCTCATTGTCAAACAGCAGATATTAATCATTAAAATTATATAGTCCATTGGAAAATCTCTTAATATTTAAATCTTGTCTTATCTTGTGTTAAATATATATATATACATTTGTTTCTCTAGATATAATCTATTAAATAAAATCATCTCCCTTGTATTTATTAGGTTGATTTCTCCTTCTACCATATTAAGAGAAGATAAAATATTTTTCTTCACAAACCTACATGGTTTGCATTTGGAAATATATTCATTTAGATGTAGGATCTCGACCTAAATCTTTCATTTATAGAGCATGCTATTTCATGGCAACATAATACTAGTTTGTTATCGGTGATTGTTGTTTACATTGCGGGATTTTGTATTTATGGTTTTTAATAAACATAAATTTGGTTAGTCTTCTGGATGATTCTCTTCTGCCATTATATATTCTTACTTCGAATCTGACATTTCAGGAGTTAGCTATTACCTCTGATGAGGCTTTAAGTGTTGAAGACTTACCAAAGCATGCTGTGATTCTTGGTGGAGGGTATGTCATTAATGTTTGTGCACATTGGTTACTGTATTTTGGTATAATTAATTTCTGGTCCAATCTATCATCTAATACAGCTACATCGCTGTTGAATTTGCTTCAATATGGAGAGGGATGGGTGCCACGGTTGATTTATTTTATAGGAAGGAACTTCCATTAAGGTTCGTTATCATACCAAATGTACTTACTGAACAAGTTTCATTCTTAAGTCATGGATATCATGGAGATTTGTTTATTTGTTTGATGTTAAGTGAAAAATTTGCAGTTGCATTATTAAGCAATCATATTGTTAATAACAGGGGTTTTGATGATGAAATGAGAGCTGTGGTTGCAAAAAATCTTGAAGGCAGGGGAATTAGATTACATCCCAATACAAATTTGTCAGAGGTATTTCTGTCCTGCTTATGCTTTCTTCAAATATATGTTTTTGACGAACTCCTAACGGTACGATTTTATTTTTAGTTGAGTAAGACCGAAAACGGTATCAAAGTCATTACAGATCATGGTGATGAAATAATAGCAGATGCTGTTTTGTTTGCTACAGGTATTTCTCTGCTCTTTTACTTAGTCTTTCTATGACATAAGCTACATAAGCTGTACTACATATAAGTGTAGGTGGGTGCGGATAGCTCATCATTACTCCCCCTCCTGGCCCAGTTTATATATATATTTGTATCTCCTATTTGCTGTAATTCAACATTCCACTGCATGTAGTCATTTCCTTTCTTTTTGTTACAGGTAGAACTCCCAACACAAAAAGGTTGAACTTAGAAGCTGTTGGCGTTGAGGTTGATAAGATTGGAGCTGTTAAGGTTGCTACATTCTAAATTAGAGATTTCATCAAATTTTAATCTCTAGTCTCAAACCATGAAAATATTCATCTTTTTCTCCTAGATTATGGGATGCTTGATACTAACCTTATGTTTGATTTCCCCAACCAAACAACTTGGTAATAGGGACTATTTTTTCTTTTCTTTTCTTTTCAGTTGAAAATTTATTTTTTAAATATATGTTCTTAGTAATTAGTTTTAAAAATATTCGTATTAATAAATATTTATTATTATTTGGAAAAGTAAGATTTTAATTTTAATATATAAATTTTTTATTAGTATTAATTAAGTCAAAGTCTGACCAGCTTATATATAAAACTTTTTCCTCTAATCGAAAGTTTAAAAAAGATTCCCTTAACCTCAAGTTCTTATCCTTCAACCAAACACTGAAGTGTCTTCTCACTGGTTTCATGCAAGATGTACTTTCATGATTTGGTCTAATAGTAATTGTTTCTGTTTCTCTAGGTAGATGAGTATTCTCGGACTACCGTCCCCAGCATATGGGCTATTGGTGATGTTACAAACAGAATGAATCTCACCCCTGTGGCATTAATGGAGGGCACTTACTTCTCGGTATGCCCATACATTATCGAAAATGAGCTTGTGTGCTATTTTTAACTCAACCTTTATTCTTTCTCTTGCAGAAAACTGTTTTTGGTGGGCAGCCAACTAAACCAGACTACAATTATATCCCTTGTGCTGTGTTCTGGTATATCCCTTTTCCAAGCAAATCTCTCCCTTCCTACTATTTTAGCTAATTTTTTTAAGTGTCCTTGAATCCCTCCTTTCTTTGTGAAGTTCCACTTTTAGCTGGTACCATCCTTCCCCCTTGTTAGCAAATGACCATTTGTAAATTTGTTGGATTAGCAATAACTAACATAACATATTAACATGTGAAAAGTCTGGATAAATGAAATAATTCAAATGACGCTGAAGTAATCGCAGGAAATTCTGATGTAAAAGACAAGATAGTACTTGAAACTTTAGAAATAACTTGTAGATGGATTGTGATAGGCTTGGTTTTAGGTTCTGTTATGGTTAGGCACTTCACATCTTCGAGTTCCGCTTTTCGTGTAACAATAATGATTGTCATCATCTGTCTTCGATCTTCATAACTGGATTCATTTTCATGGTTACTGCTTTAAGCCATAATATGCTTTGGGATAATATAAAGAGTAATTTGTTATGATTTTCTTCATTCATAATACATCTTACTTGGAGGATTTTGTTTGATTTGTAGCATTCCTCCCCTATCTGTGGTGGGCTTAAGTGAGCAGGAAGCTGTTAAACAATGCAAAGGGGATGTTCTGATTTTCACATCAACATTTAATCCTATGAAGAATACAATTTCTGGGTAAGTATTATTTTTCGGCAGTACCACGGGAAGCAGATACAAATATGATTCCCATGTCTATTGAAATTACTATTACACCCATGGCTATCAAGCCTATTATGTTTTCACATGTATCCATAAACAATCGTAGCATTTAGAAAATTGAACAAGGAACTATATGCGCTCGATGTGGTTATAAATGAAAACAAACAATTAGGTCATTGGCAGATCTAGAAACTCAATTAGGCCATCTATTTCAAATGCTTTGTTTTTATTTTGCAATTTATTTGCGAATTATCACTTACCATCACTTCTGGTCCTGGTTTGTTATTTTCAGAAGGCAAGAAAAATCTATTATGAAGCTTCTTGTTGATGCTGAAACTGATAAAGTAATTGGCGCATCCATGTGTGGTCCAGATGCACCTGAAATTATGCAGGTATTCTCAATATTACCTGTAAAGCTTTTCAAAATTGTATCTATCCATTCTCATGATTAATTACACTGTACTTATATAATCTTCCTGCTGCTGTTGCCCTAAATGAAACTAATCTTCTTATCAATATTAACAGGGTATTGCCATTGCCCTAAAGTGTGGAGCTACCAAAGCACAATTTGACAGCACTGTAAGTACTACCCTCTGTTGTTTTCCCACCCTTTTCTCATATAAATAGAGTTTATCAATGTCTCATAATCTCAGTGAACCATCCAACAAACACAATTAGGTTTTGTTCGAATACTTGGTTTATATCTTAGATCTACTCTGTGTGCAAATGGTAGGTGGGAATTCACCCTTCAGCTGCTGAGGAATTTGTTACCATGCGAACTTTGACTAGGAGGGTTACTGCAGCTGGTAAACCAAAAACAAACTTGTAAAGAAAATACGATAACTATGAGTTTGCTGTTGTCGATCTTTTTCATACAAGAGATCTTGTCTTATAATGAAATTATAGCCATTTGTCGTCGTGGTGGCACCGATATCATTGTCTATGAAACAAACTATTATTTGTGGACATGGTCTTTAATGTTGCGTTTAAAAACCTTTGGCTATGTTAATAAGGGATATTTCTTTGCAGCCTTTATTATTTTTGTAAAAAATTGTTTTTATGAATGAATTCTATTGATGTTTATCCATAGACTGAACCAAGGCAAAGTCAGAGTAATTTAAGTGTCTTTTTTATGATAAGAAGCTTGTATTTATTAAAGTCAACGTCTTTAATTAGTCATGACTCAGGAATCAAACCGTCTTTATCCATTGCACATTGTGGTCCCTCTCTCTGACAAGGTTTACCGGGTCGCGTTGACAATATTGCTTCTTAATTTCCATACTTGAAAGTCAAAGTCTTCTCCTTAATTTCACTTTGACTTTGAAATTTGGCCAAAAACTAAAAAAAAAGAATTTCTTGTCTTCCTTGGCCTTATCCATTGCAGGTTAGCCATCACCTTCTGTCAATTGACAGCTTAAAGACATTCTTAGTAATAGAAGCTCAAGGCTTTCAACAAATGCAAGTGGGAGCCATAACTCACAATCCTCTCAGTTTGCATGCAATTCTTTTGTCTTCCTTGTGAGTTAGTTGGGTGGTTGTCAGAATAATAATTAATTAATTAGTATATATATCACCATGAATAAATTGTGAGCAAACTGCACGTCCATAAAATATTACTGCATGAAAAGAGAAATGGATATTGGAAGAGTTAGTAGTTTGGAGATTGGAGGATATGTGTGAATGCATTAATTAAATTATATATGTTAGGAATGAAAGGGTCAAGAGCATGAGTTCATTATATATACATGCAGATCCAATACACACCCTCACAACATAAATTGCACTTGATGATATTCAACTTTCATGCATGCACTGAAATACTAAGAATCACTCTTCACATTCTTTCTTATCCTTCTTAAGATATGGACATTATATTCATGTTGTCTGCCATCCTTGTTCTCTACTCTTTGTTCCACTTTTTCAACTTATTGTATCATCACCGAAGAAACCAAACATGCTATCTCTTAGACTATGTCTGTTTCAAACCTTCCGATGATCGGAAGCTCTCTACCGAGCTTTGCGGAGATATTGTTCACCGGAACAAGAACTTGGGCCTCAAAGAGCACAAGTTCCTACTTAAAGTCATCGTTAACTCCGGAATTGGCGAAGACACTTACGGTCCAAGAAACATAATTGCCGGAAGGGAAGAGATGCCGACACTCGAAGACGGAGTTGAAGAAATGGATGAATGTTTCTTTGCCACACTTGATGAGCTATTCGGCAAGTCAGGCTTCTTGGCGAAAGATATCGATGTGCTCGTCGTCAATGTGTCCATGTTCTCACCTGCTCCTTCTCTTGCTGCAAGAATTGTGAATCATTACAAGATGAGGGAGGATATCAAGACCTATAATTTATCAGGAATGGGTTGCAGTGCTAGTGTAATATCAATTGATTTAGTTCAAAACATCTTCAAAACTAAAAAGAAGACAATGGCATTGGTGCTAACATCAGAGTCTATTGGACCGAATTGGTATTCCGGTAACGATAAATCAATGATGCTCGGCAACTGCCTATTCAGATCAGGTGGCTGCTCAATTCTCTTGTCCAATGATCAAGCTTTGAAGGATAGAGCAAAGATGAGCTTGAAATGCTTGGTTAGAACACACATTGGTGCTAATGATGAAGCTCACCATTGTGCATTGCAGAAGGAGGATGACAATGGTTGCTTAGGGTTTCACCTCAGTAAAGATTTGCCGAAAGCTGCTGCTCTTGCTTTTGCTGCTAACCTGCAAAGATTGGCTCCAAGAATCTTGCCAATGAAACAGTTAGCAATTTACATTGCTAGAAGAATTCACCAAAGTTCTAAACATGCTAACCCTAACCCTAATTTCAAGTCAGTTGTTGATCACTTCTGCCTTCACACCGGAGGTTCAGCGGTGATCGAAGGGGTTGGAAGAAGCCTGGGGCTAACAAAGTATGACTTAGAGCCTGCCAGGATGACACTTCATCGGTTCGGCAACACATCGGCGAGTAGCTTATGGTATGTGTTAGGATACATGGAAGCAAAGAAGAGGTTAATGAAGAATGATAGGGTTTTGATGATCAGTTTTGGAGCTGGATTCAAATGCAACAGTTGCTTGTGGGAGGTGATGAGGGATTTGGATAGTGGTAATGTGTGGGAGGACTGCATTCGAGGCTACCCACCAGGAACCCTAGTGAATCCATTCATGGACAAGTATAGGTGGATCAATGAAGCCTAGAGTAATTTGCATGCAGATTTCACACCCTTTCAGCATTAGTTCCTTCTGTACTACACTTAATTAGTTGTTTGTGTGCTTGCATGTGATTGTTTTTAATTCCTGTTTTATGTTGTAACTTCATTTGGTTGTATTTCTCTTTTTTTTTTTCAACTACTTTGGGATAACTCAATGCATCTGTTTGTGGAATATTTCACAAATTTATTGGTATGTGTTTCAATGATCTGGGTCCCAGCTGGTTCCCTAGTTTCTTCAGACCTTCTGTTCTATGTTTCCACATTTTTTTTAAAAGAAGTTATCTTGCAGAAAGTACTTTTACCATATTCTCTTCTCTCCCTTTTCATTTATGGTAATCTTAAACCAAAATGTTCCATTTAACCAAAGTGTCATGCATGCATGAACATACAACTGTATATCTAAATATCATCAATATATACATGAACTCTATTGTAAAGAAACATGAAAAGAGAATTAATTAGCACTAGCACCCGCTAATAACTAAGCAAATGGTATGTGTGATGTGTCTATATATATATACTCCATATTCACATCATTTTTAATTTGTCAGTGATATTATTGGTGTATGATGGTTCCTAGGTGTTGACATTTAAAGCCAGCTCTTCTTTGCTTTTATGAAGCCTTTAAGTCGAAGCTGAAAAGCAATATGCAGTGCCCTCAAGAGTAAATTTAGTAATTCCCATCCACTAGTTCATCACAGCTTAATTTACTCTCACTCTTGTTCTAGATAGGATGTAGACAGTTGAGAGAAATAAATTTTCTTGACCAACTGGCACCTAGCATACAAAGCCAATCTCATTTACTACGCTTTGGTGGAGGGGTGGTAGCTTCCATGGAGTAAATTAAAAGCTCTCTCTTTCATCCACTGTATATATAAATCTATATAGAACCTCACCATTAATTTACTATGCATTCAGGCCTTAGCTTCTTTGTATGACAGACAATATGAGAGCAGCTTGGGGTGCAACTCTCTTCCTCTTGATTTTCATTGTAGCAGTGGTTAACCTTGATGCTAGAAAGGTGATCAGTGGCAATGGTGATCATGGTGTAGCTGATGATAAGCACTTTTTGTATGGTCCTAGGCATGGCTTTGGTGGGGGTCTGGGTCATGGAATTTACGGTAGGGGGTTTAGGCATGGAGGGTTTGGAAAGGGTGGTGGTTTAGGTGGTGGCGCTGGTGCTGGCTTTGGTGGTGGTGCTGGTGGCGGCATAGGTGGTGGAGCTGGCGGTGGCCTTGGTGGTGGTGCTGGACTTGGAGGTGGTGCTGGTGGTGGTATTGGTGGTGGCGCTGGAGGAGGTGGGGGTTTTGGTGGCGGAGCTGGTGGGGGTGGTGGTATAGGTGGAGGTGCCGGTGGTGGACTTGGTGGTGGTGTTGGAGGCGGTGGTGGTCTCGGTGGTGGTGGTGGTGGTGGAGGTGGTGGTGGAGCTGGCGGTGGCCTAGGTGGTGGTGGTGGACTTGGAGGTGGTGCTGGTGGTGGTATAGGTGGAGGTGCCGGTGGCGGTGGTGGTATTGGTGGTGGTGCTGGAGGTGGTGGCGGTATAGGTGGTGGAGGAGGTGCCGGTGGCGGTATTGGTGGTGGTGCTGGAGGAGGTGGAGGTGCCGGCGGTGGTATTGGTGGTGGTGCTGGAGGAGGTGGTGGAATTGGTGGTGGTGGAGGAGGAGGTGTAGGAGGTGGTGGTGGCTTTGGTGGTGGAGCGGGGGCCGGTGGTGGGGTTGGCGGTGGAGGTGGATTTGGTGGTGGTGGTGGTGGAGGGTTCGGCGGCGGTGGAGGTGTAGGTGGTGGTTTTGGAGTTGGTGGAGGGTTTGGTGCCGGTGCCGGTGCCGGAGTCGGCATTGGTGGCGGTGGTGGTGCTGGTGGAGGTATTGGTGGTGGTGGTGGTGGTCGTCGTCTTTTATAAAGTAAAAAAGTCAATTTCAGTCAACTAGATGTTTGCTTTGACTACAGTCAATATGGATGAAATGGTCAATCATCAGTCAATTGTAAGAACGTCTCTTTGTAGTTGTCACAAGAGAATGGTTTTTCATTTTTTTTTTTTTTTTCTTTAATGAATTGAAATAGAAATAAAGTCTTTAGTGGAGTTAGTATTATTATTATTATTTTTAATATTTATATATTTATTTTAATAATCTAATAATAGAGGGTATGTGTGGAAATTTCATTGGAATGGCGTCTCAATATAATAAACACGTGGCGCTGGCCTGATCTCTTGCAGTGAGCTGCGCGATTGTAAAACCTAGCCTTCACACAATTACCTTATTGTCCTTTTGTGAATGCCATATTACCATTTACCCATCTCCATCAGCCTTTTCATCTTTACCGAAATACCCTTTTCTTTCTTTACCAATAATCTCATCTGATAAACTAATTACAAATATTAATTAACCCTAATCAATAAATTCCAGTCATAAGCTGAGGTGATTTGGCCCAATGCAGGGGTATTTCAGTCGATTCACTCCAAGTCTCCGTGGCATCTCTGAAATTATTTCATAAAAACAGGTCCAATCTTCAGACAAACAAAAATATAAAAGCGCACCCACCCTCCCTTTCAACCCTCGCCCCCAAATTAAATTCCAAACCCCCAACTCCCTTTCTCTCTTGAGTTCTCTTCTCAATCTCTCTCTAAAACTCCTCAATACCCAATCCCCTTGCCGGCGTCCATCAATCCGTACATCTTCTCCGGTGAGATCATCGGATTTATCCTCGGAAACCTTCTCGATTCCTCAATCCCAGCCTTTTTTTTTCTAGCCCTTTGTTGTCCCCTTATAGATCTATTCGACCACCATATTTCCGAAAATACCCTTCAACTTCTCTCATTTTTCAAATTCAGGAAAAGGTTCCTTTCTAATTTGGAAATCTAATCTTATCGCAGACGTGGCATTCGGAGAGGTGTGCGATGTCGAGCAGCGGACCGATCGGATTGGTGACACATGGCGTGTCTCGGAAGCGGAAGGACCGCTGCTCGTCCGACCCTTCTGAGCCGGCTAGTACTAACTGGCTCCTGGCTGGGTACCTGGCCCACGAGTTCCTCACTAAAGGCACGTTATTGGGTCGGGTTTGCGTTTCGGATCCGTCTAAACCCGACCCGATAACCAAGCCAAACCCGAAACCCGAGCTGGAGAAGGCGAAGGCACTGAGAGAGTACGCTGACGTGGCAAAGCTAATGAAGGTTGATGGGGTCCACATCCCGGGCATCGTGAACCCCACCCAACTCGCTCGGTGGTTGCAGATGTGATATAATACCTCGCGGAGCACCTCACCGCCGTAACTGGACACGTGGACGGGTTTTATTGGGGACCAGGTTATACTTTTGGGAAGCCGGAGGTGTAGCAGACCGCGTAGCGTGGCTTCGCTTTGTCTCGTCGTGCATGAGACTTTCGAGGTGGCTCAGTGAAGTCTGGAACGAAAGAAGGTATAAAGAAAAGAAAATTAATCATGTTTTTTTTTTAATTTGGTGTTTTAGGATTAGTTTTGTTTGTGATGGTGTTGTTAAGAGACGACATTAGATTCTTGCTTCTTTCTACTGTGCTTTTTTACAGCTTTAATGGCTTGTTGTGCTGGTCTTTGTGAGAAAAACGAAGTTACTTTTTAGTTACTTTGTTTGAATTAGTTTTAATTTTAAGAAGATGAGCGAAAGTTGGGAATTTGGAAGGGAATCTTCTCATTTAATTGAATGGAACGTGAGATCATGGTTCATTGCATGCATGGGCATGTGTTCATGCACGTGGTTACCTCTTGAAATATAAGATCTTGGTGTTGTGTCTTTGTAAATATAAATAAAGAATGAGTTTTGTAGAAGAAGTTTCTTCTGGTTTTATTGTTTCTTATCATATGATACTGTTCATATATAAACTTGTGTTAATTAAAAGTACATACATACATACATATTTAATCACCGATTTTAGATAGTAATGAAGATGGTTGAGAGATTTAATGAGGATCAGTGTACAAAGAATTAATGAGCAAGAGATTCTTTGACCCTTAATTTTCTTAGAAGAATAATTTTGGGCAAAGAGAATACTACAATTTAATTTGAGATTAATTATATCACAACCATATCAACCGTAACAATCTCTTGGAAATTCAAAAACATAACAAACTGCAAGTTTGCATGCAACACAAAAAAGAATTAAAAGAAAAGAAAAGAAAAAACACAAAACCAATTAATGGCATGCATGATCTAATGGAGGATATTAATGTAGTGGTTCAGCTCTTGATGAATGACAGTAGTTTCATATGATGATAATTTAAATTCGTTCCTTGGTGTTCATAGCACGCTTGACACGCTCAGCACAATCTTTGATCGTTTCCTTGGACTCGTGAGCCTTGCTTTCAGCCATCTCCTTCGCTGAACTCCAAGCATCTTGGATCATCTCTTCCGCTTGTTCTCCCATCTCTTCAGCAGTTTCAATCACCTTGCAGCCAACCACACCACTCAGTCAATTCTCATGATTGATTTCTTAATTATCTAATCAACTGATCATCATGCAAGAATTGATTAATAATGAGTTTAAAAGTAAGTAAACATGATAACCCCTCACATGCTCCGTAGTAGAGCTAGCAATGCCTCTGGATGTGTCATGTAATTCAGGGTTGACATCACTGGTCATCTCTTGCATGGTGTTCTCTTGGTTTGGTGTGCCACCCTGCATGTGGATGGCATGCAGTTTAATTCAGTTACGTTACATTATGAACAAGTGCATGCATGCTTGGTGTGCATCTTGACAAATGTACCTGGGCAGGTGGCATGGGTGATGAAGTGACAAACATCCTGAGAATGGAAGTAGAGCTCCCTTTGGGCACAGTCATGGAGAGATGTTTGAGCTTCTTCATCATGAGAGCCATGGATGTCATTCTACTAATTGTTCTCTTGTTCTTTTGTTGAAATCTTAGCTTCTAAGAAGGAGAATGGGTTTACACATATATATACATACAGGAGAGTGATGAGACCATGACTGTAGCTCCACGTGTCAGTTTAGCAAGTTCTTAAGGGTGGGACCCAGTATTTGCGGTTTTTTTCGTTGTAACTTATAGGCGCCTTGACTGTGTCCACCCTCTTTGTTCTGTTTTCCTTCATTTTCAGAATAAATTTTATTGAGGTTAATTTGACCTTGTTGTTTCATGGAGAATGGTATCAAAATTTACATACACTAAGTAGTTTCAAGTTCTTAATTTATAATAACTCAAAGCCACATGAAATTAGATTTGTAATGTATACCATGCAATTAGGCAATCACAACTTGCATGCACATGCATCACTTTCAGCATCATCAATGGATGAAGAAACTCATCATTCATACAGAATTAATCAGAAGAAACACCTCATCGTTGTTTACATTCATTTATATATATCTGAGCAATGGCAAAAAAATGATGTTCTTCATGCTCCACTTCCATATTTAGTTTCAGAGCTAGTTTTGTGATGGCTTGCAGAAGCTACCATTCCTGTTAATTAATGGTGATTGACTAATTTGTACCACAGCTCGGCATTAACGTTTATAACCTCTAAACAAACATGATCAAAATTGCTGATATAATTGCCATATATAAGTAAACATGATCAAAATTACTGATATAATTGCCATAAGAAAAGATTAATTCGTTAATGCTGACTTAAGAAAAGCAACCTCTCATAGTTGAAATCATTAAAATAGAAGATATTCCCTGTATTTGAGCTAACATTAGTCTTTTATATATAAATATATACCGGACCTCAATGTATGCTGCAGCAACTTGAGAATGCTTTTCATTTGCTCTTGCACTGACCACCATTCAAAGAGAAAAACGCCTGGTAAATATTCAATTCCTCTGCTCAAGGTGGGGGAAATCAAACCATATTACGTACAAAGTCATGTCATTAATTTTCTGCATGCTAATGGAAGACATGATTACACTATTTACTAGAATTTATCATGAAAGTAAAGCCATAATGTTGAAAGCAATGAGATGATCAGTATCTCCCTTGCCACAGACCACAGAAATGTAAACAACATATCATAGTCCTTAATTGTGGTGAAAATTTTATATGCTTAAAGACTATACCATGTATTCCTCCAATCATCTCAACTATGTTACAAAGAGAAAAATCAAATATCATAGAAATCGATGGAGATTTCATGTTTGGCCTAAAAATTCATGTAGCAGACTTAATCACTGTGACTGTGACATTCCATTTAAGAGGACAAGAGCATATTAGTAAAAAGAAAGAGGAAAACAAACCAAAACAAACATAAAAAACATAGAGTACTGAATATTGCTTTTGCAGTAGTTTAATTGCAGGTTCCGTTTCAACAAATCATAATTATGGGCGCATATGCAGCATATACAAATATTAATCATCTACAAATTGGACCAGAATCACTTTCATACAAGTTAAAAAAAAGATGAAGCTCACATCCAAGAAAATCATTATGGAAAGAAGAACACAAAGATGATTAAATGAGAGCAAATTAAAAGTTGAAAATTTAAACATTTTTTCAAGCGAAAACGATCTTCAAACACCTACCGCAACCTGCACCTCCTTAAATTCCAAAAATCAGTGACTAATTGAAACCTCAACACAAAGAAACTCTCAAAAAGTCCGAACTTTAAGAGAAAAATGGAAGCTTTTTTTTTTTCACTACTGTGGAGGAGCTGGATTTCAGAGCTTAGCTTAATACGGCTACGTGCTCTCTGTTCGGATCCGGATTCAAGCTTCAAGAAGATCCGAATCCGAAGTTGCAGGTTTCGGCCAGTTAAGGATTTGGGCCGTTGGATACGGCGAAACTCTCAGAAATTGTGATTGACGGTGAGGATTGATATCATGGGCGAGTTAGTAATTTTAAAAATCAATAAAAAAAAAATTACAACTTTTTGAGTTAATTAAAAATAAATAAATAAATAATGCGTGGTTTATTTATTTATTTATTATTATTATTCTTAAAAAATGGATAAACCACTACTTAATAAATATGAAAAACAAATTATAACCGACTACAAACAAATTATTATGGCATAAATGACACACGGAGAGAGAAAACTATAACAACAGTTCACAAAAGCAAACTATCAGGGGTATATACCACACAAAGAGAAAACTACAATAATTGAGCATAAAACAAACTATCAAGTACAGATGACACATAGAAAAAAAACTATAACAACTTATCATAAAACAACTATTGTGCAAAGAGCAAATATAAAAAACTTTAACAATTAACCACAAAACAAACTATTGATGACACAGAGAGAAAACTACAACAACTGACCACAAAACAAACTATAAGGTATAAATGATGCACAGAGAGAGAAAACTACAATAACTGACTATAAAACAAACTATTGGGTACAAGCAACACACAGAGAGAAAACTGCAACAACCGATGACAAAACAAACTATCAGGTATAAATGACACAGAGAAAAAACTACAATAATTGATATAAAATAAACTATCAAGGCATAGACGACATAGAAAATTATAAATAACAAATAAAATAAAAGTTAAACCGAGAGTACAAATAAAAAACATTAAAAAAAATATAAAAGAAACAGAGATGACGATAAATGACAAATATCGGAGAACAAAGAACAAAACTCCCTAAGAAGTGAAAAAATGCAACTACAAACAACAAACAGAGGAGAACAATACTGTTGTGCAATAATAAAACACAATGAAAAGTTTACAAAATAACTCGAATGATATGCGGAGAAAAAACTATAATAATTAACTATAAAACAAATTATTGGGTACAAATGACATATAGAGAGAAACCTATAATAAATGACCATAAAACAAACTATTGAGTACAGGATACATACTACAGAAAGAGAACTACGAACGACAAAAATAAAAAAATAAACAGAAAGTATAAAAAAATAGAATAAAACAACAAACAAGAAAAAAATATACCAAAGAAGAAAACAAAATTCTACCCGAGGTAAAAAGGGACGACTACAAACGACAAACAAAGCATAACAACCCTATCGAGCAATAGAAAAAATACATTAGAAAAAATACAATGAAAAGTTTACAAAATAAGCCGAATGGCATATGGAGAAAAACAATAATAACTAACTATAAAACAAATTATCAGGTATAAATGACACAAAGAGAGATAGAAAACTATAATAACTGACCATAAAACAAAGTATTGAGTACAGAATATATACAACAGAAAAAGAACTACGGACCACAAAAATAAAAAATAAAAAATAAACAGAAAGTAAAAAAAAAAACTAATAAAACAACGAACAAGAAAAAAATACCAAAGAAGAAAACGAGGTAAAAAGGGACGACTACAAACGACAAACAGAGCATAACAACCTTGCCGGGTAATAGAAAAAATACAATAAAAATACTAACTCGAATGCCATATGACTACTTAAAATATTAAACTTTATTAAAAACAATTGTTCTCATAGATTCATAATCCCCAATCCTTCCATCCATGAAAAAACTAATAACTTATAATTCTTTTATTTGAAAATTATTTTTTCAGCGTTTTATTTTTTTAAAAAATGGAAACAATAAAACCAGTGCATTCACCTTGAGATTAAAATTTAATAATGGTCTAAATAAATGTTAATTAACATGAGTTTTTCTTAAATTTTTTTATTAAAAAACAAAAATTAGAAAATATGAGGGGGTTTGTGAAAATGTAACCCCTTCCTTAATAACTAGCGTTATCTTCTCAATTGAAAAGCATAGTGATCCTTTTTCTTCTTCTCTGTCTTACTCGCCGCTTTGGTTCTTGTCTTCGCCTGCTCCTCGCACACGTGTCACCATTGCTGATCTCGGAACCTGCATGAAAGCACAGCGGAGCTGAGGACAATAGCGGCGGAGGAGCAGAGAGGAGAAGATATGGGCAAGTATATGAAGAAGGCCAAGGCCTTGGGCGGCGGGGTAGCGCTCATGGAGGTGCCAGTGCCACACCCTTCCCACCTTGGCGTTTGCACACGTGCCCGGACTCTAGCGCTGCAGCGCCTTCAGAGTCCCTCCGCATCGTCGCCTGCCTCCTCTTCATCCTCATCTTACCTCCAGCTCCGCTCCCGTCGACTCCACAAGGTTGCCTCTCCCACTACGAAGCCTAAGGAAAGCCCTAACCCTAGCCCTAGCACCAAATCGAGTGGAAAGGTGGGACCTTGTTTGAGGCCTAGGGCGATGGCACAAGAGAGGTGCGGTGGATCGAGGAAAGAGGCGGTCGTGTCTGAGGCCTCGCCGGGGAGTGATGCCGGGGTTGAGGTGTCCTTTGGAGAGAACGTGCTGGATAGCGAGACGAGGAATAGGTGGGTTTCTCTGGTACTATTGCGAAATTTGGGATTTTTAGGGTTTTCATTGTTATTCGATTCTCGTGCTATTACTCAGTTTTGGAAATAGGTATGTCATCAAAATCGAGTTTTTTTTTTTTTTTTGTTATGCTGTATCGGGTGAGTGGTGTTTTCTTGGTTATTTTTTTTCCCTTTCAATTATCTTTTAATTTTGGTTCACTGGATTGAACTTTTCTCTCTGGTTCCTTTCTTTTTCTTCTTTCTTCTGGATTTCAGAACCTTTATGGCTCTTAATTTGAAGAAGAAGAAGAAGAAGAGGGGGAAAAATATCATTAGGTGTGATGGGTTTTGTATTTTGATATATATAAAAAAAAAAAGAATTTTGACCACTTTCATCCATTGTCACGCGGAGGAGATCATGAGAAGTTTCCTCTTTTACCTCTTCTTGAGTTGCAGACACTGTCCTTATTTATTGCCTACCATTGTTTGTTGATGTGTTTTAAATTATCGTACTTTTTTTTTTTGCATGTTGATCTTTGAGTAATTGCCGGAAACATTTAGATCTCTTGGCCTGAATCAGATGCATTTAACTAAGAAACCATTTTTAATCAAATTTCCTTTTCTTTTTTTTTTGTAGTACCATAGCTATCCTCCCATCAATATTCTTGTTTGATAATTGACTTCCTCCTAGAGCCATGGGAAGTTAATAGATCACTTTCTTAAGCTAGAAATCTCAATGAAATACTTATTTTAAGTCATGCGTTAGTTTTATTGTATAATAATGGAGATCCTGCTGTTTTTCTGTGTCATGGTGGTGCTGGACTGACCACTTTGATAGTTTGGACTGCAAAAGACCTCCTTCATGATTAACTCCATCTTGTAAATAGGTTTTCCATGTTTGACAAGACTAGTATTTAATTCACTTTTCTGTTCCTCCACACTTTCTACTATTGTTGGTTATTCCATTTGTAAGGTTGTTAATGGTGCTTCTACAGGGCCTACAATGTTTTGGTTATCATTATTCTAAGTTGGCTTTTTAGCTTCTTTTCTTTGCAGAAATCTAGGCATTTTTTCAGCTAATGCAAAGAAGAAAAATAATAATATGTACTACTTTATCAAATGGGTAAATTTAATGCGCAGGCCTAATTCATTCACTGTAATTAAAGTGTTTATGAAGCCATTTGAATTCGTAAAAATTTTTTAGCAAAAGTTATCTGCTTGAATGCTAGTGTGGGAACAAGTTGGTCTGGGGCCATAACTTTTTTTTGGTACTTTTGTGCTGCTCTTCTCATTTATTGTTTTGTTTTGTTTTGTTTTGTTTAGAACTGATTGATGTGGTTGCCATCATCGGCTGCAACTCATTTAGATTCCTTGTTTGTATTATTGCTTGTGTTGGCCCACTGTAAATAAAGCATCATAAGAACACAATTAAAATGAGGAAGTATCATGAGTCTTGCTGAAAGCTAAAGCTATCTATAGATCTTTTTATTTTTTCTATCAGTATTGCATGCTGATAACTATCACTATATTGCTATATCTCAATGATTGGTTTCGGTGCATCACTAGTGAATGGTATGATTGTGCTGGTGAATGATTGAGTGGGACCAATGCATGCAAAATTTTCACATAATTTTTATGGAAGCCTTCTGCTTGTGATATTATTAATCTATCACTTAAGAGACAAGCTTGTGATTAAGAGCTATAACTAAACAGGATTAGTAACCTTGGCTTCTCCTCAGAGTGTTTGCTTTTGTCTATCTATTATGTAGGAAAGGTAATTGCAAGATAAATGTCTTTTAATTTCATTTCTATTACTTGGATGCAGGAACACAAGGGAAACTACACCTAGTAGTCTGATTAGAAATTCAGAAACTATTCTGACTCCTGGCTCTACAACTAGAGCTGCTAGTTCTGTGGCTGTTAACAGAAGAAATGAGAACTCTGGGTGCAGACAAATTCCAACAGCACATGAGATGGATGAGTTCTTTAACGAGGCTGAGAAAGTTCAGCAGCGAAGTTTTACTGAAAAGTAATTGTTTGTTTCCATTAGTTTTACTCTCTTTTCGACTACTTTTTATCTATATTATTCTTATGCAACCATCTCTTGCTTGCAGGTATAACTATGATGTTGTGAATGATTGTCCTCTTCCCGGCCGTTTTGAATGGGTGAAACTGGATTCACAATCAACTGATGATCAACCATGAGCATGTTAACTTCTCCACTCTCTAATTTCTCCATCATCGTCATCGTTGTTGTAAAAATGGTGGTGTTAGTCTGGGATAGGGTAGTTGTTTAGTCTAATGATCTGAAACATGTAGAGCTGATGACCATACCTAGTTAGAAACATAACCGGAAAAATCAGTCTTACAGATCATTTTGTCAAGCTCTTCTTTCATGTACATTGAGTAGCTGGGGGTGTAATTTTGTGTACATTTCTGCTAATGTCATTGAAAAGTTTTTTTTTATTTTTAAATATCTATAAAACAAAACCTTGTCTCAATTATTCAGTGTTTTTCATGTTTTCAATTTCTTTGCATGTCTTTTTCTAGAGTCAATTCTTGTGGCTGTGGATTCTCACTGAAACATTGTTTTCATTACACGTCAACAATAATGCCAGCAAATTAGTCTACAGTT
Source organism: Dioscorea alata (assembly GCA_020875875.1). Classification (NCBI taxonomy): domain Eukaryota; kingdom Viridiplantae; phylum Streptophyta; class Magnoliopsida; order Dioscoreales; family Dioscoreaceae; genus Dioscorea; species Dioscorea alata. The sequence goes on along the minus strand of CM037021.1, from coordinate 19,041,017 downwards.
TGTACTGTCTGCAGAACTAGAAATAGGTCACGTTTCTGGTTGCACTTTAACCTGAAGAAAATTCACCTTTGTCACAATCTGGGAAAAGAATACTCATGAGTTAAGGATTGACAAGCAAAGTTACTGTTTTATTATTATAAAATAATGAATGACTTGAAATCAGATAGCTCAGAAGCTGAAAACCAAGAATAGGGGTAGGTAATAAGTTTCTCCTCTTTTATTACATTCTAAAAACTCCATTAAGGCAGGCAATTTGTATCTAGTTTACAAATGAAAGGAGTACTTCTTTGTAGTTCATATGACAAATGACACAACATTTATATGTATATTCTCTACAATGGAGGAGAAACAATACAGAAATGAAGCTGATACTGTGTTGCAGAATTCTGACAGAACTGTGAATTTTGATCCCTTCCAACCTATGATGCAGCACTCTAAACATTTCATGGTACCCTTCATCTGGTTTTCAACGGAACCATATGGTCATGGTTGATGAGTGAACCAACCTGCAAGAAATTGTTGAAATTTTTAACAACGGTTGTAATGGCTTGCCTTACCCTCTCTGAAAGCGAAGAATGACGGGGAAGTTCATCTCTTCATCTCAAGTTGAAATTTTTATTTTTCATTGTTCTTGTATGAAGAACATATAAATTAGAATGCCCAGCAAACGTGAATGACCGACCATCTTACCCTAAAGATAGTGTAGGAGGAGGTCCGAAGAGGAGTTCCTCAGTCGGCAGCTCTGACCAAGATGAACATCCCCAAAGACATACCTACATTAACATGTGGATGCCACAGTTTATCCCTTTTATTAAGTTAAAGCAGAATGGCTAAGCAGTAATCACATTATGAAGTAAAAAAAAAAAGGTTTACCGGTATTCACAATGTTCAGGCCAGGCGCAACGAGCTTTTCCATAGTCCCAGTAACAGTCTACATCCCTCAAGGGACCTCGCCTCTCTGTTGATAGATAGATAGATAGCTAATTTTCATGATACATGAAGTGCATCAAATAAAAGAAAGAGGTTTATAACATGAAATTTAAGCTACCTTTAGTGACAAATTTTGATTTTGCATCAGGATGGATATCATGCCACATTTGGAGCCACAGCTCCCTCATAAAGACTGGCAACCTCACTATATTCCTGTGGTTTGCTGCCAAAAGAAAGGCCTTGCTAATGAAAATGAAGATCAATTCATATATGATGGTTAAAAAAATTACAACATTTCAACCTGAATCTAATGGGGAAAACACATAGAAGGCAGTGAAGAAGAATGATGCACAACTATAACTGTAAATTACCCTTCACTAGATATCATCAAGAATAAATTCAGCAAATTACTATTTATTATAAATGCTTATTATAGTTAGAATAATATTTGCTTTTTTTTTTATTAATTTAGGGTAAGATACTATCCTAGATTTTAATTATTTGATTTGTAGTTATCCATATCCTATAGAAAGTCTATTGAAGAGGAGTTATTGAATAATATTCCTTCATATTTTATTATGGTTTGAAAGGAAAATTTTAAGCAAATCTGGCTGAGAATGATTGAAGACATTAATACTTTCCCTAGCAACAATAACTCAAGAAGGCTAAAAACAAAACACTTAAACCATTAACAAAACCAATAATATAAATATGATTCGCATACCTTTATCCAATTCCCAAACTGCTGTCCTCCTTCCTGGAATACTTTCAGCATCTTCAAAGTATGTTATATACTTAACCCGGGGAGCCCTTGTCATGTTTGCAAGTATATCTTCACCTGGATGGTGATCTACATTCAACCTGACATGTACATCAGATCCATCATGCTCTGCCTGCATTTCCAAACAAAGGAGAAACAAATGTTAACAAATGGGCAAATGGATCGCATTGACTCTAATTCTAAGCAACCAAGCAAGGTTCAATTAATACCTGCGGCGCCCTTGTTATGTTCACTTTGGAACCAAGCCAAGTCTTGCACCAAGAGAGGGAGTGATAAGGTACCTATCAAAATATGATCTAAAAATATATTAAAGAAAAGCTCAAAAGTCTGGGGCATCAATCAAGCATTATAGAAGATGACATAGATTGTATTTGTACATACAGTTTCATCTCCACTAACAGCTGATGGATTTCCATTTACTGTGTTCCCTGATCTGATAGAACCATAACAAGTCAAAGATTGAAAAATTGCTGATAACTGCACCACTTCTTATACAGATCAACACACACACACATGATAAAACCACAAAGAATACAGAAATTTCTACTCAATTTATAGGCACAAAATGATGCTAAAGATTGTTCTTCACAAGCAAAAATTGAAAGAACACAGAAAGAACATAATTGACAGTGCATAAACAAAAAGAGGTCACCGGGTATCAATCTCATGCCGGTGCTAACTAATTATAATGTATAAGTATTTTAAGAGTGCATCTCCATTATGACACATAAGAAGATCTGGCATTACGGTTGGAACTAACCTCGATAGCAGGGTCCCCTCTAATTCATAAATGATATCAGTTATGATCCAGTTGTCTGGGTATGGCTTGCCACTTGGTGCAAAATAATAACCAACCTGTATCAGAAAATATCAAGCATATCATTTACCACATAAACATTTTACTACAGGGCCTTACAGCTGAACACTGAAGGATCAAATCATATGAAGTGTGTAAGTAATGGCATTTGAAGACACCATTACAATGAGTAGTCATATGGCCGAGCTACATTTTATCAAGCACAATAAGTAGAAAGAGATACATTATATCAAGCACAATAAGTAGAAAGTACAGTAGTTCTAGCAAATGTAAAATGGAGCTATGACAAATGCATCATAATTAAGGCATAATGCTTCATCTAGTTAAAGTGCCAAATGACAACACAAGCCACCACAAGACTATATCAATCACTTTTTGACAAATAATCATGGTAGCCTGATTCTCATAAAATGTTGATACCTCAGTCTTTGAATCAATACCATAGATACAAAAGATGTTCTTCAATGGAGGTCTTTCCCAAGGTGTATGAGGATTTAAAACTGGATCACCCTGATAGTATCTGACAGATGAAGGAAAAGACATCCATGACTAATATAACTTAGAACGACACCTTTCTGTCCAAAACAACTCAGGCATAGTGCAAGCCTTCAAGGACTATAGTAAAGGGAACATACTTCTGGAGTTGATGCAAGAGTCTTTTGCTATCAGGGTCAAAGTCTTCAATTGCTTTGAAGAATGTCCCATCAGAAACTTCCCGAGCTGAAAATGACATCTGGACAGGTCTTCCGCATTCCATGTTAGAAGCCAGGTCCTCAGCTACTTCAGCAACTGATGGATAGGCATCCATGCCTGCATATACAAGTGGCACTTAAGCAACAGATTTCAACTTATTACCTATACAATGACAAGTTCAAATAGAAGACCTCGCATAGAAGGAACCTCGATATTTATAATGTCTGTGGGCCATCCAGAATAATTTGATCGAAATTCAGTGTCATCACAGTGGGGCTTGTGATGACGGCTGCCTCTTCCCTCAAAAAATTGTTTCCAATATATGTTATCAGACTTACAATGCTTCGAGAATGGCATCAACCATAGAGAAGAACCAAATGAATTGTACATCAAGCGAGCAGTTCCCTGACAGTTCATACACAAACTTCTAATAAGTTAGACACCAAACCCAATATATCCAATCATTGTAGCATCAATCATAGAGTTGCATGTATTTTATAGGAAATAATATTAGAAAGCTGACAAAGAACAAACCACATGCTTCTTCAAAAGAGCATGAATGAAAAATGAGTGTCACTTAATACAAGAGGGATGCAGTTACAAGTAGAAGAACTCATAAATAGCAAAAGCAGATTGATGCTGAGAAGAGATATTCCATATTGATGCACATCACTGCTAGCCTGATTCAGCTCTCATATATAAGTTTATAACGCAAAAATGTTGAAGCGTGACATGTGGTCATCCCCTTGTAGGCTGCTTGCAAGCACAGGTTTGGGAGTTGAAACTAAAAAACCTATTGTAACTTCGAATATGGACAGATGTTTTCCCCAACAGCACAAATTTGTTATCTCCATAAGAAATATATCAGAAATAGAAACTATTCCACGATAACAGATTGATCAAGGATATACCAAAGAACTACTTATGAAATGTTAATGCCAGCAAAATGAATTGGGAGAAGATCAAGTAATAAGTCTAATATAAGTACAAAGGAAAAAAAGAAAAAGAAAAGAAGAAAAACATTTGATTACGAAGCAATGAAGTTCAAAGAACAATGGAAACCTCAGCTATTGGAAGGCCAAATGTGACTCCAGATAGTGTTGCTTTGACTGATTCAGTAGCACCAAGAAGGGGAGCACCTGAAAATAAGGTACTAGAGATGATGAGATCTACATGCCATATAAGAAGGCAAACTGCATGAGTCTAGATAACCTCGAGGAAGAAAAAACAAGCACACCAACTGCGAAATAGGCATGTATATGTTCATCGAGCCACTGCACATAATGCTTCGGGGCGATTTCTAGCTTTAACCATTCCAAGAAGTGGCGGAAAACATTGTTTCCCAAGGAATGAGCGAGAACTAAAGAGGGCCCACCTCGAAGTTTTAATGCTGTTTCAAATGTTACCCTGCAATAGTGAGGCAAATGAAAGGAATAAACCATATCCTCACAAAATTTTATGCATATAGACTTGCCAGGTTCAAGTAACACCCTGAATATATTTGACATTAGTATTACACATTAAATTACTTAAAAACTGTGTCTAAAATATGTGTAAAGGAAAGAAAGGTGCATTTAGGAGATTTACAAACTTTAATTTGTGAAAGTAGAGATCTCTCTCCTCAAGCATTGATGCTGACAATCTCCAATCATATGGGACAGCAATGATTGCATTGGCATCGATGCCAAATTCAATACACCATCTTAGCCATTCTTTCCAAACCGAAGAAAGGGGACCTGGTGAAACATCACGTGTTACCAAACAGATACAAAAAAGCAAATCAATTTGTCTCCAGCCAAAACTTAGAATAGGCTCACCGGTTATATACCCAGGATCCAGCTCTGTTATTGCCGAAAGCCCACTGTCAGGCCTTGATTTGCATTCGGGATGGTCAGTTTGGTTGTAAGGGTCCAGCACCATGCATTTAAGCCAACAGTTCACAGCAGAGAGAAGCTACAAGAGAGACTGAACACTTTCAACCTCCATATTTTCATATAAAGATGAAATCTTTTTAGCACAAAACATCCAGTTTCTCTACGAGTGTCGAGAACCATGCATTTCAGTTAACAACTTAATACAAAGAGATAAGCTAACAGTATAAGCAGATAGATGCTACGCGAAATATCAAACGTCTTCAAAACTCCATATTTGCTTTGGATCGTATACATATAAAACCCCAAAATCAATTCCACCACCATTCCGTTTCAATTTCATCAAAAATACATAGAAACCATAATAGTATATATATAAATATAGGGATACAAGAGAGTGAGAGAGAAGTGGATAGGACCTTTGTGGTGTCAAGCCAGACGGAATCAAGAGGATTGAAGTCCAGCGGGGAAAATGGGCAATCAAGCACCGACCAAGCTCTCAGCTGCGTCGATGCGAACCCCGGGATGATAATCCCGGATAACTTCTTGTAGAAAGGTTCCGACGACGACCCATCCGCTTCTCTGAACATCAGCGAAAGAGCAACGAGGAGCACGAGGAGACGCAGAGAACGATGCCACTCATCGCCTCCTCTTCTCTCCGCCATGGCTGCTCGGACTTCTCTCTCTCTCTCTCTCTCACTCTCTCTCCCTCCGCGAAGTCGGGGTTCTGTGGTTGGATCGCGGGAGGTCAACGGAAATATCTGGGCCGTTGGATTGGAAGAACGGGAAGATTCAATAAATTCATTAACTCTTTTCAGAAATAAAAAAGAAAAAAAGGGAAGATTTTTATTTTTTTTTATTATTTATTTTCAATTATTATTATTATTATTTTGTTTTGAATCAGCAGTGAATTTATAGCATTATTCATTAAAATTTTGGGTAATGTTACATAGAGCGAACAACTCACACGAAACAACACAGGAATAATTTTTTTATTTTTTAAAATTAAAAAATAATAAAAGAGGAGAAAGAACAACTCACACGTCACCAGTCGCATTATTCGTGTGTTGTTTCATGTGAGTAATGCTATATAGGGCGAACAGCTTACAAGAAACAACATGCGAATAATTTTTTTTAATTTTTTAAAATTAAAAAATAATAAAAAAGAAGAGATAACAGCTCACACGTCACCAGTCACATCATTCGTGTGTTGTTCGATATAACATTACTCATTAAAATTTAGAGTAATGCTATATAGAGTAAACAACTCACACGAAATAGCACAAGAATAGTTTTTAAAAAATTTTAAAATTTAAAAAATAATAAAAAAGGAGAGACAACATCTCACACCTTACTAATCATATTATTCGTATATTGTTTCATGTGAGCTATTCGTTCTATATAGCATTTCTCACATGTGAGTTTTATATATATGAATTTGATGAGATAGGAGAGGCATTTGTGCCCACCATACACTTTAATTACAAACGCATCTTATGTCCACCTCTAATTATCACCTGTTAAGTTAATCCATATTTCCCTAACCATCACTTTTTTTAACCTAACAATTACATTTTAAGCTAATCAACATATTATAAACTTAGCTAGATAGATGGTGATTGATTAAAAACAAAAGGTAGTTAAAATTTCAAAACTTTTTTTAATAATTTAATAAAGTCATTAATCTCAATGAGAGGGAGCTCATCCTTCAGAGTAGAAGTTTCAAACTTGATTGGAAAACATTTTAAGCTAATTAATTTTCTCTAATATGAAAATTAAAGTAATTTTTTTTAGAATTTAGATAAAGATATTTAGATGTTTTTTTCGTTATTGTCCAAATTGATCATATGCTCATTGCTTAGTTTCATGCAACCCTTAATTCTATTAAAACAGAGCTCGAGGATACTCTACCTAAGATTAAGCATAGTTTGACCTTTACAAGTCTAAGGATTTTTGACCGCACAGAATTGCCACCTATGGCGACAAGTGAGCATGACACCCCTCCATTGTTGTATCACGTTTGTTTTTAGTTCAATGCATAAGTTTTTTTTTAAAAAAAAATTGGATAAATGGAAAAGTGATTTATCCATTTTCTTTAAAAAGCCACGTCATCCGGAAGGACCATAGATCATGATCTGTGGCTAATCTCGAGGCGATGGAATGAGATGGCGCGAATCATTCTCCCGCGCAAAAGCCAATAGCTTTCGCCATTTTAGAATAATTAATTAGGGTTTTATTTGTCTTCAGATTGCTCCAATGGTTCCATTTGGACCTCGAGAGAATCGCGAAGCAGGCGTCGTCATGGCGGTAAGCGACGAACGAAGCCTCCAAATCGCCTCCATCCTCATCAAAAACCCCTCCCAATTCTCACTCTCGAGCTCCTCTGTGTCCCCGCCATGTCCTCCCGTTCTTTTCGTTCGCCTTTTGATGATCTGGACGACGACGATGCCGACGCCGGAAGTGAGCCGGAGGCTGTCTCCGACTTGAGCTCTGATGAGTATGAGGATGAGCCTCAGTCCATGACCGGAAAGGTGGCTTTTTTTTTTTTTTTTAAATCTCTGGTTCGGTTTTGTGTTTTTGTTTTTTCCGAGATTTTCTCTAGTTTTAGTAGTGATCTTGTGTGATGTTTTTACAGGGGATAAAGAGATTGTGCTCGGAGTTGATTGAGTTGAAGAGCGCATCAGAAGATGATTTTTTGCAAAATGTCTATTCTAATTATCAAACTTTCGTTCGGTGAGAGCCTTTGGAAGGATGATTTTCAGAGAAACAAATTATAAATGAGAAGTTCCTTTTTATCTTTTATGCACGAGGTTTATCACTATAGTCGGGAAAAAAAAATGAATGAGAACTATAGCTTTGATTTGGTGCAATACCAACATTCTAATTTTTATTTGCAGTTGTATCATGCTCTAGCATAATGAGAATGTTATTCGAAATTTGTTATGTTGATTGATATGTTTTTGGACTAAATACACGATGGCTACTTAATAACTGGATAGTCTTCATTCTTGGTTGAGAGCTTTTCTTTGTTTTTTATATAATGAAGGCTGGTAAATCTTTGCGTAAGGACATAGTTTGATGCTAAATTATGACCATTTTTCAAAACGAGCGTGTTGTAATGAGCTCAACCTCTAAGAATATGTTTCCCTGTGTATTGCTGATAGAGATGGGTTCCTTTAATTTATCTGCAGGGTTTTCAAAGATCTGGGAGTTGTGGATAGTGAGCTAATGAACTTGAAGCAGCATATTACAACCCAACGAAAGCTTGTACAAGTTTTGGAAAACAATATCTCCCTTGATATAGAATCTGTTGGTTCTGTAGATAGTGAAGTTGAAGAAGCTGAAGATCTTGATTTGCCTTCTCCCAGGGCTCGAATGAATGATGTTTTGGAAAAATTGGATGTTCTTCTCTCAGAACGGCAGGTAGATGAAGCTCTACTTGTGCTCGAATCGGAAGGTGTGAACTTACGGAGGATGCAAATGGAAGATGATCATCTTTCATCATACTTGACAACATATGCCTCTGAAATATCAGACAGAAGGGCCAGGCTCACTGAGCAACTAACCTTGCTGGCTGACCACCCAAGAGTCGCTCCATCAGAACTTCAAAAGGCACTCTCTGGACTTTGTGCCCTGGGTGAGGATAAAAGGGCAAATTTCTTACTACTCAAGTATTATCGTTCATACCTTGCAAATCGTCTGTATGAACTGCAGCCATCAAAACATTCCTTACATGGTACATACATGATGGAACTTGCAAAAGTTGTATTCTCTGTTATCTCTCAAGCAGCAAGAAGTTTTGTGTTATTGTATGGTGAAGCATCTCCTTATACATCAGATCTTATTCAGTGGGCCAGGGAAGAAACTGAGGCGTTAAGTTGTAATTTGTGTAAGTTTGTCAAATCCATTTCAGAAATGTCCGGGGGCTTACCTCTGGCAGTTGAAACTGTGAAAGCTGCTATTTCATTTTGCTCCTTGCTAAATCCTCAGAGAATCATCTTGCAGTCAGATTTGACAAAATTAATAAGGCCTTGCATGGAAGAGGCATTACAGATGCATGTGGATCAGCTGTGTAAAGTTATTAATATATTTGCGACAACTGATACTTGGGTTCTGGGCAAATATTTCATATCGGGGACATCATTAGCTAGTTCTTCCATAGGAAGGATAGATGGCAAAATGGACCATTGCCTGCTCTCTGGCAGCGGAAGAAAATTTGTTACACTAATGCAGGTTTGATAGATTATCTTAATATTTGATTTTGTAACTTTCATTGGCATCCATTTTTATTACAATTTTGTAATACTGTTGGTAGATTGGTATAAAAATTTTCACTGATAATCAGGCCTCGCTTATTTTCTGTCCAGACAAATTTTAGGTCTCCTCGGGGTTGTTACTGAAACCGACTGCAATATGTAGGTGATTAGCTTACTAATGTTCTTGTGCTACTGTTTTGGCTGAATTTGTTTCAACTGATATCTATCTCCCTCAAAACCATGCAAATTTTTAGTTTTAAACTTGTTAACCAACATCTCTTTCTTCTGTATTTATTTTATTTTATTTATTATTATTTTTATTTTGTGTCGTGGCCTATTTGCAGCATCTAATGGTGTCTTGAAAGTCTTACTTTTTCTTGGTTAGTTCTTATTTGTCAGATGGTTTATGAATCTCATTCAAGCTTTCTATGTATAGTTGAAGTTTATTTAAATATTCTCTTCCCCAATTTGTTTGTTTCTGCTCAACCAAATAATACTTGTGACTTTCTATTAATCCTGAACCAAGTTATTCTTCAAAGAATGGTATTTTATTTGGATTGCTAATCATTATCAGAGTGAACATGTTATGACTGTGATTGTTTCTCTGCAGACATTTGTGGATGACATGTCCCCATTGGTGGTTGTCCAAATGGAATGCTCAATTCTTGAAGGACTAGCTGACCTCTTCTCTGGGTATATAGGTGCACTTGAGAAAGCTATTTCAGAAAGAACAAATGCCGCAGGAAATGATATTCCAAGGATGGACAGTGCTCTGGAGCTCCTGCAACAACTTTCAATTTTAGTCACCTCCTCAGCTGTTGTTCAACTTTTTCCTAGCATTGCCTGTGGCATTTTCAATCGTATGCGGACCTCAAATAATGAGCTGTTACTAAAGTATCTTGGGCCTTCTCTAGAAAAGGAACTTGACATCTGGATGTTGTCTATAGAAGAAGCTTCTAATCAACTTAGAGACTATTTTTGCCAGCATTTTGTGCGTGCTGTTATGTCAGATGAAGAATATGGATGGAAAGCGACTTTGGAAACTTATGTTGATTTTCAACACAAGCCTAGCTTGCCGCCTGACCTGATTCCTTCTTTTGCTTTTCAGGTTTGCTTCTTCTTTCATCAAGAAGTCACTTAATTTACTTTGTCAAAACAACAGATATTATACCTTCTGATATGATCTTTCCATAAACAGACTGCTGTTTCCCTTTTAAAACTAAATTATAATAGTGGTAGATCTTTTTTAGCTCTAGTCTGCTTTGAAACGTATGCTACAACTATCATGGGTCAACTTGAGTGAATGGTTTTTAAAGAACCATGTTATGTGAGAGAACAACATGACTAGATTTGTCAAAAGTAGATGTAAAAAGTGGCTTACTTTTGTTAAAAGGCTTCTTTTTGTCCAGTTGAGACCATGTTGTGAGTGCTGGTGAGAGTCAAGGTTTGGAAGAAATTTATTTGAACACTATCTTTCATGGAATTTGCTATGATTTGATCAGTAATAAGCCCCTCTAACAAGCAATTAATTATTCAAGACTTGGATCTATATTCTGCAATTTTAGGTTATATATTCTTCCCGTTTAAGCTAAGATTCGTCTTACTTAGCTCCACTGTTGTTTATTCCTAGCCAACTGGCGTTGTTATCTTGATATTATTTTTAATTATATTTGTGGGAAAATCATGCTTTTATTCTATGATCTGTGTGAAATTCTTGTTGCTTTTGTTTATTTGTAAATGTAGGCCTTCTTCTTGCGGATGAGGAATTTAGAAAAGCTTTTAAAGTCTATACTTGTGGATGAGTATGGAATGCTGGAGAAGCTATCAAAGGAACTGATGAAGACCATGATTATGTGGCTTTCAAATAACCTGGATTTCTGGAAAGCCGCTGAGCATGGTTCAGGACAGTGTAGCTGTTTTGAGCAGGTAATTTTTTTTCCTGATTATTCTTTTAGCTGTTATTATCAAATATTGAATTGTGATCTTATTAAATTATGTTGTACTATTTAAAACAGTAATTCATTCTACTTAACCATTCATTTTAGTGTAGCTACTGATACCCCAATTCCAATTTTTATTAAATTTAAGATTTTGTATAAAGAATGAAGTAAATAGTCCCACATGGAATAGGGGAGAGTAAATTCATGTGCTTATCTCTATGACTTGGGTCCATACATGTGAGACAGCCTAGATTAAGAGTTTTTGTATTTACGGTCTCCACACGAAAAAAATAGTACAGGAGAAGCATGGAATCATTGATAATCTGCACTTTGCTAATGTTTTGGAGCTTTTTATACCGAATAGATCATTGCTTGCGTGCCACAAGCTGATTCAATTACTTATAGCTTTTGCTTTCTGCCCTCTGGTACAGTTTCATTTAGATGTGGATTTCCTAGTGGAAGTTGCAAGGCTTGGAGGATACTTTTCAGATGATCTACTGACTGCTGTCATGGATTTATTGGCACAAATAGAAGATAAATTTGCTGAATGTGAATCAGATATGAAAAGGTAATATGTTATCCATAATTTATATTGAAGTAATTATCTCGAGTTTTTATTTGTTACCTTTTCGTTTTTCAGTTTTGGTAGTTTGTTTGACGATGAAATGAATCAGAAGAGATTAGTTATCTAGTTCTAGCATTCTGTACTTCACAGTCCTTTTATGTCATCAACTTGTGTGAGAATGTTGCTTCTGTGCTGCTTCCACCAGCATAGAACTTGATTCAATCAGGCTATTTTCTTTTATTAATAGTTAGGTGCTCAATTTTGATGCATGAAACATGAATGGATGTTCTTTGCAGTGGGGCTGCAGATGATGCTTCACCAGATGATGATTGGTCTTCAAATGCTGCCAAACTAGCGATTGAAAAGCTGCTGAAATTTGAGATGCTGAAGTTGGAGAGGAAGGAAGAAACAGCAGTTTCTTCTGAAGAGGACCTCACACAAAATGCAGTAAATGTGAGCCCATCTGGAGATAATGTTGGTTCAGTAGATGGTGAATCTGCTGATTCGTCCGAGGAGGATATCACCAGAATTGAAACAACAGGTACTTGACTAAATGCTCTCTCTGTGGTGGTAGAAATGTAACTTGAGCGCCTTGTTGAGAGCTCTACTGCTATATACATCCCTTGTCACTCACTTTCTTGAAGATGTAAAATGCACAGGTAGAGATCACGATGGAACTGTAAAACTGAAGGAAGAAGCTGAGGACGTGGAAGAGCAGGATGCTGATGAGATACTGAATTTCTCCAAGCATGAACCTTTCGGAGCAGCTGAATCAGCAAGAGGAGTGCTAATAGATTTAACAGAAAGACTTGACCAGGCATTGAAGTTTGATTTTTTCGATGTTTCTGCTGACCTGGATACCATTGTATCTCATGCCACTACAGAGAACAAGGTTGTCAATTCTACAAGTGAAATTGATGAGAAAATAGAGCAAATTGTAAAATTGCTTTTGCCTGCTCCTGAGGAGTATGAGTCTGTTGGGAAACTGGATGAATCATTTAGCATAACAGTTCAACCAGAGAAAGATGTCCAGTTAGTAAAAGGGAAATCCTTTGGTGTTGGCATGAACTTAGAACTGAAATCCAATATTCTTGAAGTTTCTGATAAATCAGATGAAACTAGGCGGAACACAGGGACAGTTGAGACTGATGAAATTAAGTGCGCTGAAAAGGCAAGCGTAAGCAGGTTTTTGATTGATCTTGAGGAGGAATTTGTCGGGAATTTTGATGTATCTGTTGACAAAACTGCTTCTGAATCAGTGAGGGAAGAGCCTATAGGTGCCCAGTATCTAGAAATGATGTTTAAGCTTCTTGAAGTCTCTGATAATGTGGATGCGGATTTATCTCATGCAACGGGGCAGAAAACAGGGGCATTTGAGACTAGTGAAATTGAGCACTCAAAAGAAACATATACAAGAGTGTTTCCTGAGGAGAGCTTTATTGGTGAGTTGGAAGAATTTGCTAATGGGACAGCTCAGTCAGTACGAGGCACAGCTTTAGCTCTTGCAAATATAGAAAATTTGGTTTCAATTGATAAACTTACCAAAGAAATTGATCATCCAGACCGCTATATATCTGATTTAATCAATAGTGCAGAAAAAATTCACACTGTTCTCACAGAAGATTCCTCCAGTGAAACAAGTTCTAAAGAAGCAAACTTCATCGATACTCTGACCGCTGAAAGTGCCAACAGAAACGCCTTGACCGAGGTGGAAGACATTGAGAAAGAAAAGGTGCTAGTAGGCAATGCCAAAGAGAAGATCAATGATGAAAGTTTTGAAAAACAAGACAAGGATGATGCTGGTAATATCAGAGCTAGCAAGACCAAGCTAAATGAATTGCCACGGTCCAAACGAAAGCGTGAGAGGCCGAGAACTGTCATCAATGTAGAGCATTTGGGAAGGACTAAACGAGGTCCAGCTACACCCCGTCCTCGGTGGACTTAATTGTTGCATGCTGTATCTGCATTCTGCAAACAATGATGTGTTCTTCAAGTACCCGAATAATTTTTTTTTCTTTCAATATAATCATTCATATAGTCATCTTCTCTACATATATATGTCACTTTTTTACTAGTATAATGTGAGTTTTTCAGGTAGATGTTCTACAGAAAATGGATCAAGGACCAACCTAGTGATCATCTAATGACCACCAGAACTGACTGTCAAAGCATTCAAACCATTCGTCACTCGCCAATTCATCTGCAGCAACTACAGGATCAAGAAACGGATGGCGAGGCGGTGACATAACGAATAAATCCACTGTCTCTTTGAAATCAGGCAGTTGATCAAGCCCTGGTTTCTCAGGCAACCCAAACTCTATTTGCCGAACTGGTGCATGGCGGCTCTTAGGACTTGGTCCAGGCAACATGAGCTTCTTACTCAGTCTGCTTCTGAAGTGATTCTTGATGTGCTGGTCTGTCCTTCCTGGCAGGTATGTAGCAATCACTGACCAACTAATGCCATGCAAACACCACAAATTATCATGTCAATGGATGCAATCAGATTGAATTGCATTGAATACCAAGAAATGGTGATAAAGAAAATTGTTAGATTGCCTGCTTCCCAACTGCTTGAAGAGACTACATATGATGTCATCTTCTTCTTCAGTAAATGCTCCATGTTTGATCCCGGGGTTCAGGTAGTTCAGCCACCGGGCACGGCAGCTCCGTCCGCACCGCCTGAGACCTGAAATCTTAAAAATCTTTAATTTCATAGCTGTATGAAGAACCATTTCTTGTTTGAAGATAAAACACCTGTTTGTATGATCTACTTGTTATATGATTATTAATGAAGAGCTTTATTAGTTTCAAAGGATTAAACACCTGCATTTTGTGCAAGACTCTTCCAACTGGGACCAATTCCGTGTTTTGTGACGTAGTCCGTTAGTGCCTTGTCTTCCTCACTTGTCCATTGTTTTCTCTTTCCATTTCCATTCTTATCATTTGAAGTTTTCACCATTGATAAATCACTTCACTCTTTTAATCTTTTCATACAATGACTGAATGAAGTGAAGTGTTGTTAATTTATAATCTCATGACATTCTTTGTCTTTTCCTTCATCAGCCAATAACCATGGCACAATCATGAATGCAAAATTCTCTTTTGCTCTTTTTAGCCATAATGATTAATGAATTTTACTGTTGAATTTTAAAGAACAAATGCCTCCTTTTTTGGGTGAGTTTTATTCCATCCGTTGGTTATCAATATTTACCAAGTTTACATTTTCTATTGAGAATTAAGTAAATAATTGGATCAGTGAAATTCGAGACTTAAATAATTAAGTATAGTAAAAGTACTAGCTCAGGAATAAGTACGGATGTAATTTCGAATTTTGTAAGGGAATATATGTAAAAATATTAATGGTAAATAATTAAGGGTGGATAATCATAATTATGGAGGTAAATTTATTTATCACTGCCGTACACGTGTCATAAATGAATCAAATCAGTGATCCCGCTCCTCAAGACTTTCGGTGAAGAAGGAACGAGAAGGGCGCCGGTTGGATTCTCGAGGATCGGAGGAGGAGATGATTGGGAAACCCTAGGATTGTGTTCTAAGTTCGATCTATCACTGCGTTTCTGCTCAATTTCAACTTGAGAGAGTTGGGATTCAAGGTTTGTTTAATTCTTTTTCGCTTAAAAATTCCGCATTTGATTTGGTGTTTTAGGTGTTGTGATTTTTATCAGTGGCGTTTTTAATGCCTTTTTTTAGTTGGAATTCATGGGATTTTCACTGGAAAAATGCGAAAGTCGAGGTTTTTTTGTAGCGTTTTCTTGTTTGTTTGCAGCTTAGCCATGCGGAGCCTGTTCATGCTGTTGTTCAGTGGTCACATGTTAGGTTTTGTGATTCTTTGTTTGTGTTTCACTGAGAGACTGCCAAAGTTGGGAATTTTATCACTTATGCCTATGGTGTTGTTAGTATTGGACTTTAATTCATGTGTGGATTGGTTCTGATTCCTTTTATTTTGTACTCTTATTGAGGTTTTTCTTACTGCTTTGGCTACCATGTCCTTCTTTTCATTGATACATTGCTAAAGTTGGGACTGTTATCACTTGTTTGATGCCTGTTATTTTGCTGTCACTAGATGCTTTCTTTCTTTCTGTAGGTTTTCCAAAAATGGATCTGAATGTCTTGTTTGTAGTTTACCTTTTGGGTGATGAAGAAATGATCTTTATTGTTTTTATGTGAAGTGAAAATAATCGCTGTGTTTTGATTGAAGGAAAGCATAGTGAAAAAGATGACAATGACGAAAGTTTGCACTTGCTTGGTTAATGAAATGGATAAGCCAATGGCAAAAATAATTCCTAATTAATATTTTCCTTTGTTATGTTCGACCATTATTTTCCGTTGTGTTTTTTTTACCACTTATTTTCTGCAAACAGATTTATGATCCGGTACTCACGTGCGAACAACAGCAAGAATCTACAAAGCCATGGATCCCGTTACTCATCAAGGGGTACCTAAAGTTGTCATAGATGGTAACTTTATTAATCTTAAGCCTTTGTAGGTTGAACACATGTTTTACTTAAATGCTTCATCTTTTTTTTTAATGGTCTTATTTCATTAACTTAGGCATAAATGCAATTTCAAGAAAAATTAGTGTCAATTGTACTTCAGATCAATGAAAAACTGAAGTGCCTGCAGCATTTGGGAGAAGTAAAGGTTCATACCGCTGTAGACCATATACCCCTCTCCGTTTCCCTGAAACTAAAGACATTGATGATGGTAGCAATGTCCTAATGAGTGAACGTGTAAGTTTAAAATGTATTTAAGTGTTTCTGTATTCACCGAGGCAAGTAAATAAAATCTATCAGATATGCTATCTGTCCCATTTTGCACTTATTCACACTGCATATTTTTTTGGGGTTTAACTTTCTTCTATATGATTTACCATTACTCAGAGCATCAAGGGGTCACATGAGAAGCGTTCATCAAAATTTGCAAAAGATGTAACTCCTGTTAAAAAAAAGGATAATGTCTTACGGCATTCAAAAACGTACAATGAGCCTATGAATGGCCAAACCATCTCCAAATTCTCTACCATGGAAGAGGGTAATATTGCTAAATCAAAGAAGCGGAAATTGAACACTGGCATTAAAACATGCTCTCAAATTAAGCCGTCACATTCTTCTAACCAATCTGCTGCGGATGGGCCTGTGAAATGTGCCTTTTGCCATTCCTTTAAAATCACAGATGTGAGTCACTCTAAATCTACTTTCCTTTATTTATTTATTTATTTTTTGCTGGTTGATTAAAAATTACCAAAAAAAAAAAAAACTTTCCCTATCGATGCTATCTAGTCTAAAGTACCAAGTAGTTTATGGAAAGCTCCTGTGTGGATGCTACATTTGATTCATAGTGTTATCCTTTTGTGCTTATCTTTATATTTGATCCGAAGTTAACAATATTGCGTGTAATGTCAGTTGACCGGGCTTATGCAACATTATGTTGGTGAACGGCTGGCAGAGAAGCACCAACCATCTCAAGCAAATTCCATTCATGCTCATCAGAAATGTGTTGATTGGTACACTGTTTTTATTCAATTGTTTCTTAGGAATCAATTTAATCCTATGGAAACACATATGGCAGTAATCCTCAACTTTGAGTTATGGGCGATGATTGTATTTCCAGTAATAGCCTCTTTCATAATATCATTGCACTATTTGGAGCCAATTCAGTAGTTTTTATTTTTCATGTTACAAGCAGCTATTTTTTTATTATTCAGGGCGCCACAGGTATACTATGAGGGGAATAAAGTCGTTAATTTGGAAGCTGAAGTATTGCGCGCCTCAAAGCTTAAATGTGGCAAATGTGGGAAGAAGGGTGCTGCTCTAGGTTGTTTTTTAGAGAAATGCAAAAAGAGCTATCATGTTCCATGTGCAGTTCAGCTGCGAGGTTGTCGATGGGATTGTGTATGTTCTCATCTCCATATGTTATCACCTCTGTTTTCTTGAGTTCCATGATCCTGATTTTCTGAGAATTTTTAGATGGTCACTGAAGGAAACTTGACTTTTTGTTGTGTATGCAACAGGAAAATTATCTTGTGCTTTGTCCTTCTCATACTTCTCTCAAATTGCCTTGTGATGATCCTGGAAGTACTGGAATGAAGATTCATACTGACCAACCTTCACCTGGTCAAATGTAGGACATCTAAAAACTCTACTCTATGAGTTTTACTATGGTGTTTTTTTTTTTTTTTGTTGGAAGAAGCTGAATAAAATTCTTTATTCTAAAAACTCTATGAGTTTTACTATTGTGCTTTCAGGCTTATGAATTTATATGACTTCAAGATTAAAGTAACATACCCTGATGCTCATGAATCACATGAGGAATCTTGTTGAGCATCCAGGAATTGCTTCTTCTTCTTCTTTGCATGCTAATTAACTCATTCTTTCTATCCTTTTCTAGGGACTCAACCACTCAGAACGGCAAATGGATTCTCTGTGGATCTGCTCTCTCTGAAGAGGAGAAGGTAATGCCCAATCCTGTTTGGATGAAAAACTACATAGAGTATCATATCATCCTGTAATCTCTTTTCTTTTCTTATACGGAGAAGGTATCACTTTTTTATGCCATGACATTCTCTGTTTGGCTTGCCATTTGTGATATTTGTTCCTCTATGAAGCTACAAGCTTCCTTCCTACGCTGCTCATTTCCTAGCCAATATGCAGGAACTTGTAGACAAATTCGCAAATTTTATCGGTGCAGTTGTAAGGAAGACTTGGGATCAAATTGTAACCCATGTCATAGCCTCAACTGATGAAAAAGGTGCATGCAGCAGGACAATCAAGGTTCTCATGGCTATTTTGACCGGCAAATGGGTTCTAAATATAAATTGTAAGCATTAATCAATTTCTTATCCGCATAACACCTCATAATACAAAGATAAACCAGCTTACAATTGCCAATTTTCAGGGGTGAAAGCAAGCATGGAAGCTAGAAAACTTGTATCGGAAGAACCTTACGAGATTAACCTCGACATTTATGGCAGCTCTGATGGACCAAAAACAGGAAGAATTAGACTGATGAAAAAGGTTAATGTTCTTCAATGATAAGCTGACAAGTATCACGAAAGATATTAGAGTGTGGATTGATGACCTTGTTCCGCAACCTCTATCTTGCAGTTTCCAAAGCTTTTTGCCGGCCTGAGTTTCCACTTCAGTGGTTACTTTTCACCGTCTCGCCAGCGTGATCTAGAAACTCTCATATCTGTTGCTGGTGGAGTAATCCTAGACAAGAATGATGCCCTTGTTTTAGATAACTCCAATTCTCAGCTAATCTACATTGTATATAATGCTGAGCCTCCGCCAGGCAACTTTTCATGGGATCCTGTCGAAGATGTAAGAAAGAGATGCGAAGATGCCGAAGCTCTGGCCGGAAGGATTCATGCGCAAGTTATAACTCATACAAGGCTTCTGGATGCCATTGCTTCTTCAAAGTTCTGATCTTGCATCCACTGTGAATCTTGTTGTTCTTTGTATCCTTTGATTTGGTTGAACATGAAAATTCTGAAACTAAAATTTTACTTAAATTTTGATTCGTTCTTGGTTGTTAGTTGCTCTCTCATTAAGATTTGGCGGCTAAAATGCATGTGGTCCCCACGCCACGTGGAAGACATGGATTGGTTGGTAGCTCAATAATGCACCAACCAGGAATCCACACGTGTCGGCCGGCTTTATTCAGACCGGTCGATCTAATGTCCATATACCTTAAAGCACCGGATAAAGAGATCTCATTTGATACACGGATCACCGTTCGTTCCTGCTCGAGATCAAATCTCGAGGAAATTTGGACGGTGATCGATGCCGTCTCATGGAGTTCAGCGTGCGGTTCATCGTACCAGTCCTTAGTCTTTAGATAAAAGGGTCCCACTCGCCAGCGCGGTGCTGAACGCACTGTGAGGTTTGTAAGTACTCCCGCGAGGCAGTTTAAGGCTATATGCAAAGTACAATTTTGACTGTTCGTGACTTTGATGATGATGATCTGACGGTGTAGAACGGTTGGTTGATGATAAGATAGAGTTGGCATGAGGCACATTTGAACGTGGAATGTGGCCCCAAAAGCGATGGTTCGGTTGTTGGTTCTGGGAAGCGTCTAGGTCTCATTCAGAGTCGTTTCTCCTCTGCTTCATCTCCCGCCTTCGTCTCTGCTTCCTTGCTCTATAAATCTCTCTCCTTTTTATCCAATTCGATCTTCATTCTTGTTTTTTTCTATCTATTTCACTCCAATCTTCCCTAAAAAATCAATTTTTCTATTGTGTTTTTGCATTTGGATTGTTGGATTTTGTCTTTTCTGGTGAACGTGCTTTTTTTTTTAGCTTGATCCTGACCAAATTCGATTTGGCTCTTAACGCTGAATTTTTTGTTGATTTTTAGCAGTTTTATTTTGGGGTTTTCCGGTTTTGTTAACAAAAAAGTTATCGGCTTTCTTAGTCTTGAAGTAAAAGGTGGCTCCTTTATGGAGTCTTTTGGTTTTTTCTTGCTTTGTTTTCGCGATCTTTTAGGGTATTGGGGTGTAGATGAGAGGAATTAGGACTGGATTGTGGAGGTTTTCTTTGTAAAAGTCGATGGATTCAGGTGATGCTGACCCAGCTTGTAGGGATGGGTATAAGGTCTCGGCTGTTGATGGTTCTGAGCAGGAGGGCGTGGATAAGGGGGATGACGATGGTGACGGCGATGGGAAAAGATTATCGCTTCATCCATCGGCGGTGAACTGTGTCATGCCCGGTGAGCGGCCGAAGAGTCTAGGGAGAAAAGTCACGTGGAACGATGTCAACGGGAACAAGCTTGTGGAAGTGTTGGAATTCTATCCAAGGTTGGTCTCTCTCACTATTTCCTCAACCGTTCGTGATTCCTTGACTGTTTCTTTGTGCTTGTTTTTTGTTTGGTTTTGTATTGACTTAGTCCTTTGTCACTGTGCTGGGTCGTGTCGGTCGGCAGAATGCAAATCTAGAAGTAGTCTTGTATGTGACTAAGCTCTCATTGCTTGGCTTCGTTGTGATTTGCTTCTTTGGAATTTCTTTTTATGATTTTATTGTGATTGTTTAAGTTTGTTGATGAGGACTGTGTCAAATGAAAAAGAAAGATAAGACTTGGTCAGTCGGAAAGGATAAGGTTCAAAAGTAGTATAAAATGTATTAATTGTGATTGGTCCATGTGTAGGCACAGTGTTGTGGATTAGAATATTGTGAGAAAGTTGAGGTATACTGAGCTTCTTATTGTTTTTCTATTTATATCACTTCGCTTGATGTCATATACCAAGTGTGACTTCAAACTGCTTAAATTTTCCGAATGGTAACGAGTTCTTATTGGTCTGTGAAAGCAATGTCTCTTTCTCCCAGTGATAGGCCCATATATTTCTGTTTTGAAATTTCTTACTTTCTCAATTCTCTATGGCGCAAATTGGAAGAGTGGTGGATATGGAATTATTGGGTATCTATTTAGTTTTTTGTTGTCCAGTAATCAAGAATTTTCAGGACCCTTCTTAATAAAGGTAGGATGCTAAATCATTTTATAAGCAAATTGCTGAAGTAATTTTGTTTTGTTTTTTTTTCTTTATTTCTGAGAATAAAACAGATAACTTATTGCAATCTGTCATGTGTGTTTGTTAATAGTGTTTTCTTAAGTTGAGTGTTACAGACTGTGCTTTAGCATTATCCTTAATTTTGTCATCTCCTGAATTGGGTGTTTATGATATATGATTCATGTGTGATTTTAATATAGTTTAAGTTTTAAGATTTCTCGCGTTAAATAATTTGCATGATACTTAATCATTCTTATTTTGCCTTTGTAATTGATGATGTTATCTGTGTCTTCACGTGTTTAGTGGAATTGAGGAAATTTGTTTAGTGAATACACATTATCCTATCTGTAGTCACAGCATACTTAATATATTCTTCCAATACCTTTCTATTGTTATAACAATGAGTAACTTTGGAAAAACAACTTGCATTCAAGTAAAACACTGAACACTGGCTTTAAAATCTTTAAGAAGGTTCAAGTCCATTTGAGTAAATCCCATTGGAATCATGGATATGAGAATGGTTATATCGATTAATGTTAAACTCATGGATATAGCCCATGTTTTCAGATAAACCATATACAAAGGTTTGGCCCATCAGTATGTGTCCACATATCCATTATTAGTGACATTTTTCTTCTGACCACTCGTTATACTGTCAAGTCATGTAATGCTTTTCCTCATTTAACTTGGTTAACCTCCTAAATTTCTGTTTGCAAAATGTTATTCACTAATATTTATGTATTTCTTTGTTTTAATCCTGCTTGTTTTAAATGTGGGAGTATTCTGGGATTCAAAACTAAATGCGGATAACTGTCATTGAATATGCTTTTGTTGTGATTACACCATGCTCTGATGTTCTAACCAAAAATTATCCAAAGATGGAGATAAGATCAAACTTCTGCAGATAATTCAAAATCTAGCCAATGCAATGCTTTCTCATCTATCAGTCATCTTTATAAAACTCAAAACAAATAAGTGATATTCTATTTTATTGATTCATCGACACTAACAATGTCTCTCTGCTATCCTAGACTGTTTAATAATTAATCACACAATGCCTTTCACTATAGTTGATTTGCTTGTGGTAATACATACATTATTTTCCCGGCTTGCAGTAATATTTGTTTGTTACGTTTGCTTACAGTGATACAAGTGACTCAGAGGATGAACAAGACGATTGTGTCTGCACTATAATGTAGATGATCTCTTGCTCTACCTTTCTCATCATTCATCTATTACTGTCTTTAAGTTCATCCACTGATTCTTGATTGACCGCAGTTGGATAATCCGATTGTTGCTGTCCGGCGGAGAACAATCATCACACAAGTGAGGTTCGAATATTTCAACCGAAGGTTGTTGATTATCAAGAGCAAGAAATGGTGATATTCCTTAAGAGTTTTGTACTAAAACCAGTAGTGGCATTTGTCAAAAATCAGGACTTATTAATGCTTTTATTTCTTGATCCAACCATACAAGAATCTATGTAACTGATCATATATATGTATTTTTTGGAATTCTTTGTTGTTGAAACCAATATATTTAGTTGGTGGGAATATAGTGATGGTTAATTGTTGTCTGGTTGAGGTCATGTCTATTAGATGATACAGTCTGACTACTTATATGTGTACAGTGTGGTCCAGTTTTGGACGGTTGGGTGCATGTGACTGCACCCGACTTGGCGTCATGTCTCCTTGGACAAACCGTGGCTATGTGAGTTCGATCAGTGAGGATTCTTTTTCCTCGTCATCCCCACAGGGTGAAAATGAGAGATTTGGAAGATGTGAAGGGATCCTTGGTCTTCTTGAACGAAAGCACAGCGCGACAGGGTCTCAACTCGGATCAGGTCGTTTCGGGAGTGATTTATCCACCAATGTTCTCTTGATAGCAGAAGAAAAACTTTGTCACCTCCTGTCGAATTTTGTTTTTTTAGCTGCTTTTTTCTCTCTTGTTGTTTCCTGTTTTTTTGTTAGATTGGTATTACCTTTAGTGATGATCATCTTATGTTTTTCTGTTTTTTCTCATATTGTTATTTTTTCTTTGTAATAATATTTGATGGTTTATTTATTTTTATAAAAAAAAAATGTGAATGTCATTTTTATCATTAAATTTTTAGTTATGTGTGTATATATTTTTGACAAAATGTGGCAAACCATATTGTGTTACTCGTGTATATATTTGTGTAAAAATCTTTATAAAAATCTTGGTTTTATAAGCTTGCATGTAATTATAATAATTTATGTGGATATGTGAGTATAATTATTTTTTATGCTTGGAATAATAATATTAAAAAAAACAAATAAACAAAGAACATGCGTAGCATGTGAAGTTTTGTATTATTATTATTTTTATACTCATAAAAATAGAGTTCAAAATCGCAATAAAAAAACATGTGCACATTAAATATCCCATAACCACTAACTAAAATATATTACTTTCAGAATGATACAAATTAAATGGATGAGATAATTCATTTGATTATGAGACAACAAACCAAACTTCTCATGTACAAATTGTGAAAGGTCAAATTAGTTTCACTCACTCATTAAGACACAAAACATGCAAGCCCTAACCCAAAAAGATGAGATGAAAATAGAAATGAAATAAATAAATAAATAATTATGCAAGAAGCTAGGGACCTATGAGGGAAAGTATGACAGGTCCTAAAATGATGCAAAGCCATAACAACCCTAATTTAAGTCCAACCATCCCATGATAAATGGATAGCCAAACCCTATCTCAATATGGCCAAACCACCCATCTGTAAGAATTCCAATCAACCCTTATCATGCCTGAAGACCACTGTGAACCTTTTAGGTCATGTTAGGTCATTATTCCATGGTCTAAGTATAGGTGGCTTCATATTGGATTTTTATCACTATTAAAAGTTCAAGCAGATAGGAAGCCAGTAAACAACTAACTGATCACATATGTGTCTGCATTAAAACTATCAAATGTTTGATTAATTAATCTCCATGGTACATGAAGACTTTGTTATGCTAACTTGCAACTTATATATAGACTCTACTGAGAAAGAATGAAACCAAGAATGGCTTCCAATCCAGGACCTCTCACTCAGTGGCCATGGCAGAGACTTGGAAATTTCAAGGTATATATATATCATTATGCTTGCATGCATGCATGCATGCAAATAGATAGATATATGTGCTGATATTTGGTTCATTCATGCTTGTGCATGGATGGAAGTATGCATTGTTGGTTCCATTTGTAGGCCAAAGTGTGTACAAGTTCTTTAGGATGAGAAACAATGGAGAAGAGATAGACATGTTCAACTTGGCCATCTTTCCAATCTTCTTGCTTAGACTTCTCCATTCTCAACTCTGGATAAGCTTATCCCGTTTCAAGACAGTACAAAGCAAGCATCTCATTGTTGACAAGAGCCTTGACTTCTCTCAGGTTGACAGAGAGAGTAACTGGTAATTAATTAATTATCAAATTAAATAATAAGAAATAAATAAAACAAGTTAATTAGTTATTTAAAGAACATTAATTTATTAGAAATTATTTATATGGATATTGCAGGGATGACCAGATTCTTTTGACAGCCTTCATTCTTTACACAGCAAACATGGTATTACCTGGAGTTACATTTGCACCATGGTGGAACACTAAAGGATTTCTTATCATCATACTTCTTCACATGGGTCCAGTGGAGTTTCTTTACTACTGGTTTCACAGAGCTCTTCATCATCACTTCCTCTATTCTCGTTATCATTCTCATCACCATTCCTCCATTGTCACTCAACCTATCACTTGTATTCTTTCTCCCTCTCTCTCTCTCTTTCTTTCTTTCTTTATATATAGATAGATAGTATTTAAATATTGATGTTAACTGAGTATAATGTTTGTTTGGTAGCTGTAATACATCCATTTGGAGAAGAGATGGTGTACTTCATGCTGTTTGCCATACCATTGTTGACCACAGCTTTTACAGGGACAGTTAACATTATAGGAGTAACATTATATCTTCTGTACATTGACTTCATGAATTACATGGGTCATTGTAACTTTGAGGTGGTTCCTCAACACCTTTTTCTTCTCTTCCCTCCTCTCAAGTATCTCATGTACACTCCTAGGTAAGTCTAGTCTTCTTCTCTTCAATCTTCATCTCATACATGGTATATATATCATATATAATTGTTTGATTTTTTTTCATGCAGTTTCCATTCTCTCCATCATACACAATTCAGAACAAACTACTCATTGTTCATGCCATTCTATGATTATATTTATGGAACAATGGACAAGTCCAGTGATGATTTATATGAGAGATGTTTAAGAGGAAAGGAAGGTGTTGTTCCTGATGTTATTCATTTGAGCCACTTGACTAGCTATCAATCCATATACCATCTTTCATTTGGTTTTGCATCCTTTGCATCTACACCATTTGTACCCTTTTCCAAGTTGTGTTCTTGGCTTCTATGGCCATTTACATACGTTTTGGCAATTATAATAACAAACTTCTGTGGATCAACTCTTACTTTGGAGAGGAACAAGCTTGAGGAACTCCATATGGAGACATGGTTGATACCAAGATACAACTTCCAAGTAAGAAAGAAGTTTAAGTTTATATATATATATTGCTTTTGATTTTTTTTTTTTTTTAATGTATTTTGCAGTATATGTCAAGTGTTGAGAAGGATAAAATTAATGACATGATTGATGGAGCTATCACAAAGGCAGAATCAATGGGTGTTAAAGTTATAAGTTTGGGTCTATTAAACCAAGTAACTTCTATTCAACCATATGTTTTTCCTTCATTTATTTGACATAAATAAATAGCAAGTTCTTAGTGAATCTAAGTATATACTTGATAAAAACAGGGTGAAGAGTTGAACAGAAATGGTGAGCAATATATTCAAAAGAATCCAAAACTGAAAGGTAAGAATTGTTGATGGGACAAGCTTGGCAGTAGCTGTGGTCCTGAACACTGTTCTACTGAACACTGTTCCTAAAGGTACAAAAAGAGTTATTTTCAGAGGGAAATTCACACAAATGGCTCATCAATTGATCTTTGCTTTGTGTCAAAGAGACTTTAAGGTTCTTTCAAATTCAATCCATTTTTTATTTTTATTTTTAATTTTATATTACTCAAAATTTATGATTGTTTGATATTCTTCAACAGGTTCTGATTGCTGATGAGAATGAGCATGAAAAACTGATGGAAAAAATCCCACAAGAAATGAGAAATAATTTAACAATGTCTTATAGTTACTCAACTGAGGTGAATTAATTTATAATTAATAAAGAACCATCTAAATTTTGAAATAACTATTTAATATATATACTATATATATATATAGGTATGGTTAGTAGGAGATGGAGTGAAGGATGAAGAACAAGTCAAGGCTCAAAAAGGAACCCATTTCATTCCATTCTCACAGTTTCCTCTGAAAAAGAAACGCAAAGATTGCATTTACCACACAACTCCAGCAATGCTGATACCAAAAACCTTTGAAAATGTTCATACTTGTGAGGTAATTAACATCAAATCATCGACAAGTTTTATTGGATAATTAGCTTCCTACTAATCATGCAATAAAAAACAACAGAATTGGCTGCCGAGGAGGGTGATGAGTGCATGGCGTGTCGCCGGAATAGTACATGCTCTCGAAGGATGGGATGATGCTCATGAATGCGGTAATAACACCACTGAAGTCGACAAGGTCTGGTGTGCTGCTCTTGCTCATGGCTTTCTCCCCTTTCAGAACCAAATCATATAATGAAAATCTCAGTATCAATGAAGTTATACACCATCTATTATGGTTGCTATCTATCCACATGCATGAAGTTCACTAGTTACAAGCATATAGATACTCTCTACATCAATGGCAAAGACACTGTTCTACAGTGGTTGCTACTAGCTTGTTTGTATATCAGCTCAGTTAGTCAAAGTAAAGATATACTAAGGAAAATGTAAAACAAAACATGTTTATGTTGATGGACTAGCAAAAATCTCAGTATCAGATCCGTTTTGCTAACTATATGCATTTTCAGTACTTCTAATAAGCTTACATGCCACATCTATGACAAGTGAACTGTTCCATAGTGGTTAATCAAACTGAAGATAGATTAAGGAGAGATGAATTTTAGTTAAGCAGGTACCATTGGTAGTGAAATGAAAGCTCCAATTTCAGCTGCTTTGCTCACTGGAAGCCAGATGAATGCTGCAATCCACATTGAGTCCTAAGCGGTTTCAGAGACGATATTGTTCAAGAGTTTTCTCCAGCATTTCCTGTGCAAATTTGACACCCAGCAGGAAGAAAGATTATTATGCCATTGACATACATCTCTACCACTAAAATTTGGCACTACTCAGCTGCTACTCCATCCTTACAAGTGATGTTAGCTAATCTAAAAAATGTCTACTCTACATTTACAAAAGTCTACAAAGAAATACTCTCTAAAATAGATATCAGATGGTATCAAGAGACCCAAAACTTTGCTGTGACAAACCAAAAGAGATCAGAGAAGAATTTAAGCAATCCTCACAAATAGTTTTCATGTAGAACTCTACATCTATCTTATAAGAGTACCATTGATTTCAGAGAGTAAGTCACAGGTATCAAATAAAAGTTAAAACTACTTGAAAGACCCATAAATGTACTGACTAAATCCTGAATTGGTATTGAACAAGACCCGCAATTCACTTCTATAGATCACTATCCCTCTGATAATAGCAGAAGAATTATGTACTAAATAAATAGAAACAACTCAATAAGAGATCAGGTTATAAGCCAAAATAATACTTCTCCAAGAGGGACAAATCACATACCTAAAATACTAATGCAGCTATTTATCAAATATTGATGGAACTGCTAACAGATTAAAAAGCCCTATGGGCTATGGCCAAAACATATATAAATACAGTGAAGTAGATCTTACTTCTGCATACATGCACCTCTACGAGCATATTACCGATGCTAAAGAAGCGGTTGAATCTCCAACTAATCAGATGAGCTCATAATAGAGACCCAGTAAGCTCACCATGTCAAATGAGGGCGTGTCAAGTAACATAAGCGAAATAAACAAATCATGCAGATAAATACTACAGTGCATAGCAACAGAACAAAAACAAATAATGGTCACATTGAGCTGAACTACAGTACAAAACCACACCAGCAAAGACAACCACAGATATAATCTACTCTAGCTATAGCAGTAGCGCATCAGCTTAGAGGATAAACACCAGAAGAAAAGAAAGAAACCGTGCCCAAACAGGCCAGGTATAAGATCTTAAAAAAGCACGAAAGATCTAGATTACTTAGAACAATTATTATATGATAACCAAAGTAGACTGCAATGACTAACTACTGAGATTCAAGCATTCCAACCAGTTCTCATATCCGCTTTTATCCGCAAGAGTGAAACAGCAATGCTGAACTTTTGAGACAAGCCTCGCCATCACTGCTGCTGAGCCTGTCTGGGTTGAGCACCACCATATCCACCACCATAACTAGCTCCTCCACCTGCAGGACCATTTACCTGACCAGATCCATAACCACCACCCTGTGAAGGATCAGATCTCCAACCACTAGAATAACCTGAGCCACCAGTGGGGTCACCATAGCCACCACCCATGTAACCTGACCCTTGTTCTCCAGCGCCTCCACCAGGATGGTTGGTGGCGCTACCACCACCACGCCCACCAACAGCCCCATATCCACCATGACCACCATAGGAAACATCTGCTCCACCATAGCCGCCATAACCATAACCTTGACTCCCATAGCCAGAGGCCCCAGTAGGAGACTGACCAGTGGGTGCAGCCCCAGCACCACCACTACCCGCAGGACCATTCCAAGCTGCTCCGTACGGTGCATTAGCACTATATCCCGCAGCTCCATAGCCAGATGGAGGTTGACTGCCCCATGGACTCCTTGGCCCACCTGGTGGACCACTTGCATAACCACCCGGCGGGGCATTTGGATTGCCATAGGCCCCAGCAGGTCCACCATATCCAGCAGCGCCACCTCCATAACCTGCAACACCATAACCTCCATAGGGAACACCATTGTTTGCTGCCCCATATCCATACCCAGGAGCACCATAGCCTGAGGAACCATATCCCGGAAAGCCACCACTTGCAGCTTGTGGTTGCATGTACCTGTTTCCATCCATTCTAGCATCGTAAGAACTGTTGTTGCCACCAGACCCACCATAGGTTTGGTATGCTCCACCACCACCAGGGCGAACACCACCACTGTTAGGGTTTGCATCCTTTGGAAGGGCCCGCTTTACCTCTGCAAGCTTCCCACATACCTCGTGGAAATTCTTATGTAGTACTCGATCAACTGCATCTTCTGAATCAAATGTGATGAAACCGAAACCGCGAGGGCGATGAGTGTTCTGATCATACATTAGAACAACATCAGTCACAGTGCCATAATTTTCAAAGTATTGCCGGAACCCTGTGTCTGTTATAGAAGGAGGTAGCCCTCCTACAAATATTTTCTTGGTCCTAAAGTTTCCACCACTATTTCCACCAGCATTCCTGCCCCCAACAGAGTTGCCGTATTTCACAGCAGTCTGTTGTTCCTCTCGAGATAGAGCCCTTTTGGCATCCACCTGGTAAACCAAATGCACCCAATGAAAATACCAATTAGTCAATCTTGATGAACACTATATAAATCCATAACAATGGCGTGGCGTGATCCATAAGAGACAAGATGACCCAAAAAGAACAAATTTTAGCACCTCATAACAGCTTAGAGATGAACTCAAAAGAACATCAGAGACTGTAAAACCACAGAAAGCAAACATCTTGCATATGATATTCACTATTCTTACCAAATTATCAAACATCCAGACCTTGTTTTAAATCTAAGACTAAAGAAACCAAGTTGAAACTAAAAAGCTAAATAAAACCCTAACAGATAGAACAATAAGCGACCCAGCTAACAAAACCAGAAAAACAAAAGAATTTAACTTAGCATATTCAATCGAAATAACTAAATAAAAAAAATAGAAAGAAATAGACGAAGCAATGGCGACACTAAACCCTAAATCAAAGCACTCAAGCAAAGATGAAGTCGATCCCGAAAAACCGGCCAAGGTAAGAGCAAAAGAGCGGAAATCTCACCGTGCGGCCATCGATGGAATGGGT
Organism: Dioscorea alata; assembly: GCA_020875875.1. Taxonomy (NCBI): domain Eukaryota; kingdom Viridiplantae; phylum Streptophyta; class Magnoliopsida; order Dioscoreales; family Dioscoreaceae; genus Dioscorea; species Dioscorea alata. The sequence continues at coordinate 19,010,518 of CM037021.1, read as the reverse complement.
GTCCTGAAGGACGCGATCAAGAAGGGAGGGATCCGCGAAAGCAACGAAGCCAAAGCCTCGAGGACGACCCGTGGCCTTGTCACGCATGATTACAGCCTCAAGAACCTCGCCATAATTCCCGAAGTGCTCCTTGAGCTTCTCCTCCGTCGTCTCCCACGAAATCCCACCGATGAACAGCTTCCCCTGGTCCGAATCCATCCTCTTCCCTCTCGAAAACCAAAAACCCAACAAAATCGAAGAAAAATTGGATCTTTAGAAGGGAAGAGAAGGGTGTGGAGCTCGGGGCGCCGCCATGGCTGAGAAAATATCTTTAGGATATAAGTATAGGAGATTGGAATCCGTTCTCGTCAACGGTTCTGATGCATTCTCTTCCAAGTGGATGTACGGCTGAGATCAATCCAAGGGTTTTCTCTCACATTAAATAATTCTTTTTTATTATTTATTTATTAATAAAGTTTGCTAGAAACATCAAACATACCTCTAAATTTTTTGTATTTATTTTTTATAGCAAAATATGGGAAATATTACTTTATGAGTTTATTACCTTTGAATTTGCTCGACTAGTAGTCTTACATCGTTGGTGATGTATTTCTCATTACCTGTTTTTCTTTGTTACTATGTGGTTTAGGTTTTTTTTTTTTTTTTTTTTAGTTTTTTAATAAATTCGTAATTTATCAATTTTATTAAAAAAAAACACATAATTAATGCTAATTTACGGAAAAAAAAAAATGAAATCAACAATCTGCACTTCCGAACCATGAATAATAATGAAATGACATTTATTAGCAGAATAACCAACTTAATAAGTTCAGCAATGGTACACATGAGCACCTGAACCAATGGACAAGAAATCCTAAACCATAAGACCTTCCAGTTTCCTGGCCAATCAATAGGATTTACAGTATGTGGCTCAGAGCACATCAAACCACATAATTCAAGTGAACAAGAAGAGAACACACATAACAAAACCAATCCTCAATAGCTCCTACTTAAAATCAAGTATCAACACTGTTTGAAAGATTCATGGCTGCTTCCATTTCATTCAATGGAATGGCATCCACTTTCCATGGAAGCTGGAGCACTTCATTCACTGCTGAAAATTCATATGCTAAGCTCACGAAGTTAACTCCTAAAACCCTTCATATGCCCAGACAGATTCAAAGTTCTCCGAGGATGATGGCCGGAAAAGATAGCAGTAAAGGGATCTTCGCGCCTTTAGTTGTGTTTGCGCGTAATATTCTCGGTAAGAAGACTTTCAATAAGCTGCGAGGGAAGGGAATTGCTATACATTCACAGGTATTGAATCCATGTGGGCAAATTATACAAAAAAACAAAGAATTTTGATGATATATATATATACACTTCTGTTTTCATTCTTGTGCAGGTGATCACGGAGTTCTGCAAATCTGTCGGAGCTGATACGAAGCAGAGACAAGGGTTGATCCGCCTGGCGAAAAAGAACGGAGAAATGCTTGGATTCCTGGCATGAAGTGATATGATGACAAAGTCTGCATTTTCCTTTTGATGTAATTTTCTGGCATGTAATAGTATCTGAAACCAGAATGAAGGATAAGTAATTCAACAATGTCATGAGTTTCAATTGAAAAAAAATAAACTACAAAAAGGAGAGAAAACATTTAGGCACCTGCTATTAGAACCTGATGAACATTGAAGTTGAATCCTGGTATTGATTTCAGTATCCTGCTTTACTAGGATCATACCAATTCATATAGATCATTGATCACAGCTGATTGAACTCGACTTATGCTGATTTTTCCTTTTTGAATTTGTTTGAATAAGAGATTATTATCTCGACGTAGCAGTGTAATTAACCAATCATATAAACTTGACTCTTAACAGCAACTTATTTTTTTGCTGAGCACTTTATAAAGTTACCATCATTCACCATTTAAATAAAAGAGTCAATAACGATAACAATAATGTTCAGGAACAAGGGTCATGAACTCCTCCTGAGCAACTACTTCACTGCTGAATTTCACCACCTTTTGCTCGCTTGTGGGTTGGAGAATGAGAACCACCAACTGCAGGCTCAGGCAATTTATGCTTGTTACCTATTTGAGAAAACTCTTCCTCAGTTATTGCAACGATGGAAGCATTTTCCTTCTCAGCTTGATCAGCTGCCACAGATCCATTTTTGCTAGCAGAACGTGCTCCATCTGAAGAATTGTCAGAGTTATGCACTGTTTGGGTGGAGGAATCGTCTAATGGAGACTTGGTCTTCATCATCTCCAAACCCATCTTCTGTTGCTTCTCAAACATAATCTGCAGGTATCTCCCTTGTTCTTCAATTCTCAGCTGCAGGTTCCTCTGAATCTGCAAAGGGAATGGAGAAGAGAGAATATTCATGAGTCAAGCATAAACACAACAAAATGAGACACTTAATGGTTTTAGAAGATAATTTAGAAAGAGATGCCAATTCAAATAGGGATCAATCTCAACCTCAAGTTGTTCATGAAGTTGCTTCTGAAGAGCCATCTGTATCCTCAATGTTTCAGTTATCTCAATACCCCTGTCATGAGAAAACAATGAGCTTGAATTTATGTTTGCACTTGAGTTATTAATTTAAAGGCTGCATTAATTCAAAACAAGTAACTTTCATGTCCACCAATAATTACTAATAAGTTAACAGGATACAAATCTGGTCATTAAATAATGTTTAAAAATCATGAATGAAGTACTCAGTTCCACAAAATTGGCAGAGAAATCATCCAGCTTTCAACCAATTATTGATCTCAAGGCAAATTACTAAGAGTGCATGGCCAAACAAGTTAAAATGACATAATCACTCACGTCTGCGGGTCCAGAGATAATTTCTCAGATGCGGTAGAAGTCTTTTCTGGCACGGCTGCAAAAACAAAGAAAGAGACACATTAAACGTCTGTGAATGGTAAGGTCATTATTCACTTGGGTGGAACATGTAAGAGCCAATACATTAAAAATCTGCCATGATTTCACAGATAGAAAAGCATCATAAACTCTCTAAACATCTTAAATCCAAAGTGAATCTAGAATAAGGATAATATTGACTGACCTTCAGATGATTCTGGCCTGTAACGAGCTGTTCGATATTTCTGCAAGATGTGTCGATAATCATGCAACCAGGAGAATAAGAAATCTGAATATCCAAAAGAACAAAATAAAAACCTGCAAGTGACTTTTCACATGGTATATAGTCAGGCCATCCTTTTTCATCAGCTTCAGAACTTCTTTGGGGGTCGCTCCTGTTAGTCAGAGAACCAATTGCTGATCAAGAAATCATTTGATAGGTACACCAAGAAAGAATGAAAAATGAAAAAGATGATGTAACCTACTTTCACTACCACCAAGCTGGTTAACAGCTTCTACAAAGCACCCATGTAGTTCTTGAGTCCACCGCATGCGTGATTTTACTGCAGTAGTGTTGGTAGAGGATGAAGGACTTGGTGCATGACACATCTCTGCAGAATGTGAAAGGGCTGATTTATTTATTTGTGGCTGGGGCACAGAAAAACTTGAAGATGCCCGGCCAGCTTGTTGCACAACCTATAGAACAAGCAAGTACCCATTAAATCAAGTACAGAAATATGAAGATAAAACCATTCTATTACACTCTCTTTTTCAAAAACAAAGTAGATAATCAAACAAAGGGAAATTTATTAATCCCAGCTAAATCATGTGGTAGTCATTGTAATGCCAGATGATCATAAATAAGAATGTCCTATGTCAGGTAACAATCAATGATCTAGACATTTGCTAATCAAGTAACACACCTGCAGCTGATGTTCATTGGAATTTGAGTCATTGAGGAAATCCAAACTAGCCTCGTCAAGATCATTCAAATCTGACAAATCAAATGACTTCGAAAAGTCATCAGAGGTTACAAGACAGCCATTTAGCAATTGACTGTGGGTTGAAGTGAAATTTTCAGAACCATCAAACATAGGTGTAAGTGCATCTTCATGCCAAGAGATTTCAGTTGGTTCTTTAGGGAAATGGGTTATAAGAGGTTGAGCAGTCATTGCATAAGATGAATGCTTTGAAGGCAAACACCTATCACCAAAAGACGATTGGGAAGTGAACAGAGGATCAATAGGATGTCTCCCATTGGGAGAAATGGAAGAGAACTGGAAATCAGTTTGGGAGCCTTGTGCCGATGATAGTAAAGGTCTGCCATTGCCAATATGGGATACAGGAGGGGTATGATAAGGTGCTGTTTTTGACTGATTATCTGAAGCCTCCATTTCCTGTTGTCCACTTTGGGAAACAAACACCGTAGGATAATTTTCCTCCACTGAAGTGGGTAGAACAGGCAGTGATGATGAGATAACTCCAGAGAATCCTGTCATAAAACTTGTTTATAAGTGATTTCAGCTGCACCTCTACTTGCTACGACTTGTAGATTATTCATAACCTACACTCCAAATCAATTCTTTGTTTCCTACTAGCTCTGCTACTTCACCGTCATCAAATCCTGTAAGCAAAACATATTACTTCTAAGTGTATCATATATAACAAACCAGCTCACAGGAAAACAAATATAGGTTCTTCAAAACAAAATAAACCCCAATGCACATGCCATTCAAGAAGACATGTAATTGGGAGAACAACCAATTAGAGCAGTTAAGCTATTAATCAAGTTCAACGACACAACAGAATTTGTGTGGCTACAAATACACAAATAAATCAGAAGTGCACAATATATTGCACAGATGGCATTAGTTGCTGGTTTTAGGCCAAAAATTTCACTCTTTTGATAACCAAAGAGTTCCATCATATAATTAACCAATTATTTCATACACCATAATAAATCTCATGCTTTGTCTGAAGATATAAAAAGCTGAATCATGCTTCTCTAGGTTTACATTGAGTATTGTACTTCATTTTGCATCTGAGGAATCAAGCAAAAAACAATCAAACCAGAATACCACTATCCATTGATTTCCAAAATTCAAGCAAAAGATATAAAAAAGAACGGATAAGATTCCCAAATTCTTCAAAGGAAGAGCAACAAAACACGGCAGAATCCAACAAAGCATTCCATATTCCAATCAAACAGGATCAAAATGGACAGAGATACAAAGTCTCATCAATTCGCTATGCAGGCCATGCAAAGGACACCAAAAGACATCAAAATATAGCAAAAAGGCTTCGAGAATTTCACCTAGACACCGAGCAGCGGCGAATTCTGGCGCCGGGATCGCACAAACAGAGAGAAGGAGGCGAAAAGTAGGGATTTTTTTGGGCGGATCGAGGAGGACGAAGGACGGCGAGCGATGAGGCTCGTCGTGCTTTCCATCTCAGCGTGCAAATCAAGTCAATCCGAGCCATGAAATTTAGGAAAGATTGCTATTGGATTTGCTAACCTATTTCCATTTACCCCCCTAAAATTTCCTAAATTATCACTTTCCTTTTCTACACCCCATATATCTAAATATTTATATTAAGCCCTTCAAAACTCTTTTATTAATACTTTCAAAAAATAAAAAAATTTAGTCATGAAGGGCCTTTGGTTTGGTGATTAAAATATTTGGTATAAAATTTACGAAATTATTTCACTATTTATTTATATTACACATTATTTCCATAATTGATGACTTTTCATATTCTTATAGGGATTGGCTATAAAATATTCTTAAGATTGATGAATATATTTACATGAATAAAAATACAAAAAAAAAAATTCCAATTTTAATTCCCTTTTTCGTTATTAGACATTTAAATTTTTATATTTGGACTTCCTTTGTTTATTTTGTTTAATTATAGTTTTATTTGGAATAGAATCACATCGCTTAGTTAATTATACAATTTTTTATCATTTAAAATAAATGGCAACAATTTGAGTTGATTTGTTTTTTCTTAGTAAAATTTTGTTTAGATGTTATTTTGGAAAAATCATTTAATAATCTTATGGTAATATTTCAAACTTTATACCAAAATGCCCCAAAATTCAATCTCATGAAATTTTAACAATTAAACATAAATCATAGAATTCATCAAGCTTTTTTTTTTTGTTAGTATATGAGAGGATATTTGTTATTTATATATTATGGTTTAAAAAACTTAAATGTTAATATATATTGAATCTTAAGTGAAGAATTTATCACTGATATTTTCCCCAACAAATACTTTAAGCATTCGCATATCTTATAAAACAAAAATATCACCTTCACTTGAAAACATATCAGTATTGACTTCTTTGAAGATTATCTATACTTTTTGCCCAAGAATTAATTAAACATTAGCTTTTAGTGGATGTAGTTTACCCAATTTTAATTAAAACAATAAATTTTTAACCTCTTAATGTTTTTTCAAATGATCACTTTCATTAATTCTGTGAGAAAAAACCCATTACCCAAAAGTTCAATCTCTTGAAATTTTAATAATTAATTTAATTATATTTTGTAGCTATTAACTAAAAAATAGTAAATATAAATTATAGGATGTGAGGCCCTTGTGGTTTTTATTATCTTTTTTATTTTTCCATTGTCTTGTAAGTTCACCTTGGTGGACTGCTTTGTTGTTTTCTTTGTTTGGAATGAATGTGGTTTATCTTTTTTTTTTTTTTAAAATAAATCATAGGATCTATCAAAAACTTTGTTTATATATATATATATATATATATATATATATATATATATATATATATATATATATATATATATATATATATATATATATATATCGATGAATGATCCATTTACCACCCTTCCTTTTCGTTGGAGTAAGAACTCCCTTTGTCGAAGTATTAAAATATTATGATGGCTCTATTGCTTTCTATATCTATTTATCTCGTCTATGATTTAGCAATCCCAAAGTTTCTTTATGATACGGTCAAATAGGGAAATGATCGTTTTTTTTTTTTTAATTTTGTACTCTTTAATAAGGAATAATGTGCCGCTGAAATGTATTCCCGATACGTAAGATTAAATCAAAAATAACATTTATTTCCTATTACTATCTCGATACATAACCTCATGTTATGAAAAAACAATAATGGTGTATTCATATCGAACTCAAAGTGCCATGCTATTATTACTTATAATTCATATTCAATATGGCTAACTTCCATCTTGAGAATTAGTTATGGGTTTCATATGATATCCATGATCTCTCTTGATTTGTAATTCAATGCATAAATCAATCGGTTGTGTCAGGTTAGCTATATACTGTGTCGTATCAACTATATCCAAGTAAGGTGGTGAGATGATATCTTGAGCAGGTACGTATACCTAGGGCCTCTAACACAAATGGATGCGTCTCTAATTTCATAGAGATTACTTCACTGTTTTTTTCCTAGCTAACACTTCAAGCATCACTACCAAGTGGAGGCCATATCATTAATAAAATAAAACATCACATTCACTTGAAAGCATATAAAACTATTGATTTTCAAAGGAGGATAACTCAAATGTTTAAATTTTTTTACTCTCCAATTATGTAAACATTAACTTTTAGTGGATGTAGTTGAACAACAAATTTTTAGCACATTATATTCTTTTAATTCAGGGAGTTTTGTTAATTTTTAAAAGTTGGTACCATTTATCAAAAGAAGTGGGAATGATTTTGCAATAAAAACACACAAAAACAAATTTCAGCTCATTTTTTTTAAATGTATCCATATTTTGTAATTTATTAATTAGTAAATGATGTTTGTTGTTGATATCTTTTAATCTCGCATGTTTGTGATAAAAATCAGACATACTACAAAGATTATTATTCATTTAATTCACTAATACATAACATAAACCAGTGCTTTATTGAAAAAACCAAACATAAATAAAACAAAGAAACTAAAGCAACAAAAACAGAAGGAGATACATATATAGTCAATTGATGGGAATGATCCCTGCTCTTTCATTCAGTCACTAGACTAAATAAGCACACAATGCATTGCACACTCTCCTCCATTCAAGTTCTTGCTTATTGTTCTAAGCTTCATAATACATTGGATTTGGGAGCTTGAATGATCTAATGGCATAATGATCACCATTGAGACTACTCCATTGGTCCCCTATATTACCACATAGACGATATCCTTCCTCTTTAAACTTTTTCCTTTGTTTAGCCTTGTATTCTTTTATGCTATAGTTGTCATCAGCCGGACACCTTCATCACAATTTAATATATATATATATATATATTAAAATACTAATAAAACAAAACCTTAAACAGATAGAAATTAAGAAAGAAGTACCTCAATTTGAGTTGATCCCAACCATAATATCCAGCCTTCATAAGGTTATCAATGGTGACACCTGTTAGATGCTCTTTACGAGAAGAAATAAGAAGGATCTTAAATCCTCTCCCTTTAATTTTGTGAAAAAGTTCTACCATATATTCAACAGCTGGAGCCTTTGCCTCTTTCATCCATGTCTCCAACAAAACTGGCATCTCTTCTCCGCAAGCATTATTGCTGCCATAATTAATTAATATAACTAATTAGCTACTTAATTAGTTACACATATATATATATATATATATACACGTCCCAAATAACTCAATCATGCATGCATGCATGTCAATGCTAGCTCTTACCCAAAGTGGTACTTTTCATAGTATGGTACAGTGGAAAGAAGGGTGTCATCTACGTCGAAGATCCATGCATCTAAATTATCTGAGCTATGTTGGATGTTCTTGTTGAGAAAAACCATGGCCTCTTCGGTGGCGCGTCGAACATCGGCTTTATATTGAGTAGTCATGTATTTTGATATGTAGTTGATGCATTCTTTGGGAATATGTCTAAAGCCAAGAATGTTATGGACTTCGACATTCATTCGCCAACTCTCACAGTAGGTCTTGACGAGGTCGATAATGGGGGTAGTCTCATCATCACAAGATATATTAGAACCCGAGGGGTCGATAATGGCGGCATTTTCATCATCAGAGGGAATATTAGAATCACAATAAACGGAAGCAGTAATGGTTATGCAGATGGAGATGATGAGAAGGAATGGAATAATGGAGAAAGATTTTGAAGCTATCATGGCCATCTCAATTGTTTTTCTTTTCTTGCTTGTTGTCAATCTTGTCCCTAAAATGGGGTTTTATAGAGAGGTTGAGGTTTACTGTGAATATGATTTGGTGTTTTATAATGGTTTGTGACCGATTAATTAATTATTGCAATTGAACGTGTTAAGATGTGGAACTAGTTAAAAACCAATGTATGCTTGAGAATCGATGTTAGGACTTTGAGCTCTCCATAGTATTAATATTGATTGTCAACTCATAGGTTGTTTAATTAATTAATCCCAATTGATTTATACATATATATATGGTCATAATTATGTATTAATTAAACAAAGATTAAAACGATGGTTGCTGTGAGATATTAAAAAAATTCTAAATTAAAATCTAATCGGACATAATAATAATAATGAATTCCTACTTATTGGGTCACACTACTTGCAACTCAAAACCCACAATATTGTGTGAGGGCCTGGCGACACTAATACACCACATGTGTTAAACAAACAAATTATAATCATAATTATTAAAATATATTATATTTATATATTAAGCAAAGACGAAAGCTCACAACTATTATAATATATTATACTTGTGTATTAAACAAAGACGAAAGCTGCTTGCAAAATATAATAATCACAATTATTATAATAAATTATATTAATGTATTAAACAAAAACGAGAGTTGGAGTAGCTCGGTTATATTGTGTGGATCTAATTAGCAAGGTTCTCAATTTTTTAACTAAAACAATCAATTTATATTCATGTTTAAAAGATAATTGGGCAATGTGAGCATGTGAGAAACCCATGGTCACATTGGCCTTGAAGCTGCGTGTTGAGCAGGAAAGCGAGTCAATCCAATGGAGCGCGCATGCACCTGCTTCTACAATTGATGGTTCAGTAGCATCATTTGAATGAAATATGGGTTCGGTCTCTAAAAGCACTCAGATCTCTACTTGAATAAAGCCGGCCCAGAACCAGAACGAAGGCCTAGCGCAACCACCTGACTTAGCTAGGTGCTGTCACTGATCAAACAGACCCCAACTTGCATCTACTTACTAATCAAGTCAGCCGAATTGAGCCTAACTTCATTAAGCCCAAACTGAATTTGGTTAGAACCCAATCCAACAACATGTCCAACAACCATGTTGTTGAGGCCAAACAGAATCAAAACACAAATAATGGGCCTATTCATGTAATTTAGGGTGATCTAATGAAAACAAGTCTGTCAGGCCTCTAAACACAATGTATGAGATTTTCTATGATGCCTCCAAGCCCTCACCACCTAGAGACTCCCCACCAGATTTTCTAAGTGGTGCTACATCATGGAAATCTGGTGCCTAAGATGTTGCCGAACAAATTTGATTATGCAACTTCTCAAGAAGACCTTTTGGGGGATTATGATGGTAATGATTAAGCAAATGAACCAACGACCAAGTGGTTTATTGGTAATTGGGTCCTCAACAAAACTTTTTACAAGTGGTGAGAGTTTGAATTTTGAGTGAGAGCACATTTTTGAGAACGTAAATAGTAGTTATGTGCGGGTGGTTTCAGTGTACATATGTGGTCGGACTCTATTCCCACTTATTTCACTGAGGCTTGTTTACGTCACTGCTTTTCTTAGCAACTAGACTGCTCATTTAAAAAAAAAAAAAAATTAAGCAAATGAGAGGTTTTTTTTTTTTAAAAAAAATATTATATATTTTTAAAATAATTACAGAAATAAGCATTTTTAATCGTGAAGGAGAATTAAGAATCCATCTCCTCACCCTCTGTACTGAGCTCAACTTTGATTACTGGAAGGGAGAATCCTTGCCGGAAATGGACCAAAGCACACACAACCTTTTACTGGAATGTCATTCTGGACTCATCAATGCTAGCTAGCTAGTTCTCCTATCATTTTTTTTTTCAACAACCTTGCCAATAATTGGCCAACTCCAACAGTGAATAAAAGATGGTAAACACACAAATCATAGTTATCCATTAATGATAATAATAATAATAATAATAATGTTCGAGCGGATATATATTAGTGTGTATGTGTGTATATCATGGTATAAGAAACTTAGATGTCAACTTTGAATCTTAAAAAATGAATTTATCAATGATTTTTCTATTTGAAAATAGATTTTTTTTTTTTAATTATCTATGCAGATTTTATATAACTTAATAATCTAGCACTTTAAGCGTTTCACGCCAGTGGATGATGTATCCCTATGAAATAAATTAAACATCAACTTCACTTGAAAATGCATGGAAGCCTTGACTTTCAAAAAAAGATAATCTAAATTTTGTTGGCTCACAAATTATTTATATATTATTTAAAAAAAAAAAGATTAAATGCTACCATCTTCAATCATTATTGTAAGCAGAAGTTCAACTCTGCGGAAGGAATGAGTTCTCACTTTTAAACATTAGTTTCTAATGGTTGTATTTTACATCATTTCAATTAAAATAATAAATTTTTAGCAAACTAAATTCATCATTTCTAAGAGGTGTTTAAAATTTAGTATCATTTGACAAGAGAGATAAGAACAATTTGTTGTCTAGATAAATGTAGACAGCATCTTTAAATTGAGAGGAAAATGAAAACTCCCTTTATCATATGAATGGCAGATTTACTTATGTTCTTAAATTTGGATCCATATTTTGTAATTTATAAGTAAATAATGATGTTGTTGATGTCTTCTAATCTCACACTTGTGTGATAAAAGTCAGACCCATACTTTAATACATCAAAGATTATTATTTCATTAAACTCACTGATACATAATCAATAATTGATAGGCATGATCCTCTGTTTTTCATTAACTCATTGAACTAAATAAACACACACACACCAACACATTGTTCTAAGCTTCATAATACATAGGATTTGGGAGCTTGAATGATCTCCTAGCATAAGAATGACCATTAAGACTACTCCATTGATCCCCAATATTCCCCCATAGACGATACCCTTGCTTTATTAACTTCTTCCTTTGATTTGCCTTGTACTCTTCTATTCCATGTTTCTCATCATCCTCACACCTTCATCACAAATAAAATCCAATATATATATAACTAAACTAATAAACTCAATTCAACCAAAAAAAAAAAAAAAACCTTTAAGTTGATAAGAAAAGAAATACCTCAAGGTAAGTTGTGTCCAACCATGATATCCAGCCTTAATAAGGTTATTAATGGTAGCATCTCTTAGATGTTCACCACGGGATGAAATAAGAAAGATCTTAAATCCTCTCTCTTTGATCTCATTATAAAATCTAACCATATGTTCAACTGCTGGAGCATTTGCCTCTTCCATCCATGCCTCTAACAAAACTCTATTTGTCTTCTCTTCTTTGCAACAATCATCACCACTGTATATATATACTTTAATTAGTCATGTTGCAAACAAACTAAACTCTGATCATATATATACATGAACACAAACTTACCCAAAATGGTACTTTTGATAGTAAGGAAGAGTGGAAAGAAGAGTATCATCTATGTCAAAGATCCAAGCATCTAAATCATCAAAGCCATTAATGAAGTTCTTGGTGAGAAAAAGTGAGGCCTCTTCAGTTGCACGTTGAATATCAGCTTTATATTGAGAGGAAGTCATGTACTTTGAGATGTAGTTAATGCATTCTCCAGGAATAACATCAAAGTCAAGAATGTTATGGAGTTCAACATTCATTCGCCAACTCTCACAGTAGTTTTTGAGGTTGAAAGAGAGAGTGTTCTTGTAATTGTCAGAGGACAAAAAGCTTAGGATGTTCCAATGGTCTGAAGCTGAAGTGGTTATGGAGATGGAAAGGATGAGAAGGATTGGGATGGAGAAAGATGGAGATAAAGCCATTGTTGTAGTAGTAGTGTTTACTTTCTCTTTGATGTTGGAAATGTTTGTCACTAAAATGGTGTTTTTATGGAGTGGATGAAGGTGGTAATGGTGGTGGTGGTGGTCACATGGTAGTTGAGTAGATATGAGTTGGCATTATTTGACTAAGAATAATGATTTGGTGTTTTATAATGTTTGCCAGCAAAATTATTGTTGAATGTTTGCCATGTTTGGTATGTTTTTAAATGATATATGTATGGATGATGCCAAAAATGCATCAATCTTGTGATAGATGTGGATCTAGCTAGAAACCAATGTATGCTTTAGATGTTGGGAGTTGAGCCTTGGATTGTTTTGGCTGTAAATTTGAAAGTTGTTTCCTTTGTCAATTGCTGTTCTATTTCAAGGAAACCTCTGTTAAAAATTTCGGTTTAATTACTGTGCATATCTATGTAATTATATACTTTATGTTTTTTTTATCTTTACAATAATTTTAGATACAATTAAGTTTTTATATTTGGTCAAATTAGAACGTTGAAGTCTGCGGCGTAGATGGTGTTCTACTAAATAATATTGCAAGAACTTAATTGTATCTAAAAATATTGTCACGGACTAGAATGGCCCAACTTGATCAAATATGAGGATTTTTAATACTTAAAACTATTGCAAAGACTAAAAAGAAAGAAAATACACGATTACAATAATTTGTACGCCAATTAAACCAAAAAATTTATGAATAAAAATATCATCAGTATATATTTTGTTATTTAATTATTTATTTTGCTAGCGTGAAAGCTGGAGTAGCTCAGTTGGTTAGAGCGTGTGGCTGTTAACCACAAGGTCGAAGGTTCAAGCCCTTCCTCTAGCGCTATATATTTTTTTAAAAATAAATAATGAAAAAGGAAAACCATCATGATCTACATACATACCCAAACTTATCCCCATAATTCCCGCTCTAATTTTTTTTTATTTAGATTTATCTTTAAATATACAAATGCATTTTAATATTAAAGATGGATACTTAGTGCTGATAATAAACTTCATTTTTTTTAATATATAAATATTACAACTACAAGGCCATCACTCTACTACCACATGACAACAAATAAGTATATAAAAAAAAAAACAAAGGGATAAAGAAAGTCAAAGGAAACCATCATCAAAGTTTTGCAAGTAACTCTGATGATCATACCCAAACTTAACACCACTTCTCCTCTTCACTGAAAGTCTCCATTTAGACCTGAGTTTCCATACCACTTGTCTCACACTTGCTGACCTTCTCCACCACCATTCCTCATCCTCATCCTCACAACTCCTCCTTGAACTATAATTATTATTATAACAATAATAGTTCATTATGGCATGGACCTTCACCTTCTGCTTCTTCTTCCTCCCAAACCTCATCAATCCTAACATCTTCTCTCCTTCTCTTAAACTCTCTATCTTTCTATCTTCAATATCTCCAACCCTCACTCTCTCTTTTATAATCTTTTTAAGAAGATAAGGTGCATGTATGCATGCTCTTTATTCTCCAAGTTGAGTGGTTGTTTGAAAGATATATTCTTGATGGAATTAAAGGTGATATGTTTTGAAGATATTTTCTTTTTGGCACGTCATGAATGAAGAATTGAATGCTTTCGGCAGTGACTTATTATTAGTGCTTTGTTTGAGAATGATGCTAATTAACATCATTCTCATGGATTTGGGACATGGAGGAATCTCTTACTTTATTTTGGCTTATCTCATATGTTCCTTTTGCTCACACGCGTTTTGGCCTAACTTTCTTTTGGAGACTTTATTTTAAAATAAAAATAAAAAATTGGATCATTGAAATTTTTTTTAAGTGAAAATGATCACAACTTTTGAATTGACATATCACCTCTTGTTTCTCCGCTTTTTGTGGTTGTTTTTGCTGAACTTTTGCTCCTGTGATTTTTTATTTATTTATTTATTTATTTATTTTTTAGTGAATGTGATTTATCTATTTTTTTTAAAAAAATTGTCTCCAATCGCAATAATTTTTGAATGATTTTCATTCTTATCAAATTTTGAGTTTATCTGGTTTATAAGAGAGAATGAATTGAACACTCTCCATTATGACATACCTAACTATAACTATCTATCTTTTTATCTTAATACACTTTAAATCAGATCTTTTGTTCATTCAAAAAATAAATAAATATAGATATCTATGTCATAATGGCTCGTAGATATTTTGGTAGTTTAATAAAAAACAATTAAAATAACATCTGAAGTATCAAATAAAATCATTAGTTATGCTCTTTGTTTTTGTTTGCATGTCGTGTTTATTGAGAATGGGCTTGCCTTTGGTTTTACTCTTAATTAAATGAGCCCAAAACATGAGCTTACCCATTACTTAGAGAACTATAACACAAAAATCTAAGATTCAAGAGTCCAAAAATCATCAATATGTGTCATGCAGAGCTGGAGTTCTGTTGTTTTTTTTTTTTTTAATAAAATAAAATTTGAATAAATCATGTAAAGAACAGCCACAAACATAGCTTTTAACATGCATGTATTTATCATGCATAAATTAAGATTTATATTCGTTTTCATAATACATGAAATTCAGTTATAATTGAATAAGAGATCCTTGGACAAAATATTCTGATTACTTGATGTGTTTTTTTTTTTTTTTTTGTCAAAGTCACTTGAAAAAGTTTATAATAGATTATATTATAATATTATTACATAATAATAAAACATAATATTACTCGTATCCAGATATAAGATTAGTCTTTTTTTTATTTTACTGTGTTGAGCCTTGTGATGGCCTGTTTTGTATTTCTTCTTTTGTTGTTCGTTTATTGTTTTTTTGGTTTTTGTCTTTTGATTCATTTCTAGTCAGTTTCTTTCTGTATCCTTTTGGTTTGTTATTTTTCAGTTTTATTTTAATTAAAGTGATTTATCAATTAAAAAAAATATTTTTTTAACTTCAAATTAAATCAAATAATCTTATATTTTTAAAATAAATAAAATTAATTCTAATGCTGAGTTAAACAGAACCACCATGTTCAAGTTTTAAAAATTGAAATTAAAGTTGAATTTATTTATTTTTTTTAAATTAATTTTAAGCTCGAACTATTGAATGAAGAGCCAGCGTTTGATCCACAGCCCTAGATTTTTTTTGCAGACAGAGGCACTGCTGACTGATCGAAAATCAACCGTTGGATCTCCCAACAAGCAAAAGGGTATTTTGGTAATCCAACATTTAAAACCCTAGCAATCACTCTATAAAAGGGTGGCGTCTCCAGCGCAGTGGTCGCCGTCGCGAATCCTAGTCCTTCGAAGATGTCGAAGCGAGGTATTGCCTTTATCTTTCGTCTCGTTCCTTGGATTTCCATGGTTGTTGAATGAATTTTTGTTTGTGATCTCGTTGTTTGGATCTCTATCAATGGTTTCTTCGCTTCACGGATCTCCTTATCTCGAGCTTCTAGGGTTTCCGGAATTTTTTTTCCTTTAGTTTTCGGTTGATTGATGTTCGGATTTAGACAAGCATCTGATAGGAATACGATTATCTAAGATATTGTTCTTCGGATTTCTAAGGTTTTTTTTAATGATCCATTACTTTCTATTGTTTTCATGCCTTGCTTTTGTTTCATCGGGGATAAAATGATCCCTGGAAGTCGATAATGATGTAGGGTTTTTAAAGTTTTGATTTTGATTGTTTCATTGGGGATAAAACGATCTCTGAAAGTCAATGTTGATGTAGGGTTTGTTAAAGATTTGATTTTGATTACTGTTTAGGGCGCGGTGGTTCGGCGGGTAACAAGTTTCGGATGTCACTAGGTCTCCCAGTGGCAGCGACTGTGAACTGTGCCGACAACACGGGGGCGAAGAACCTCTACATCATCTCCGTGAAGGGGATCAAGGGCCGCCTTAATCGGCTTCCTTCTGCTTGCGTTGGTGACATGGTTATGGCCACCGTCAAGAAGGGGAAACCCGATTTGCGAAAGAAGGTGATGCCTGCTGTGATTGTCAGGCAGCGCAAGCCATGGCGCCGAAAGGATGGCGTCTTCATGTACTTTGAAGGTACCGTTACACGCCTGCTTTAATTTTTGTTTTTTTAAATCCATTGAGCGCTAGGCTTTGTTGTTGAACTGGGGTTTCTTTTGCATAATCTTCAGTTTTTGAAAGAGTTAATGATCAGCGTTTACTGTTATGTAGTTATATACTTGGCTTTGTTTTAGCTGTTCATGCTGACGGAGGGTTTTTGGGCCCTTGTCACTTCTTGAGAGCAAGCCATTTATGCTTGCAAATTCTCAGTGAACGTCAGATATATAAATTTTTGGATGTTGATGGAACTTCATTGAAGTTTCTCCGTCTGAGTTCTTTCTCATATTCCATTGCCTTGAGTAGTAGCGTTGCTGCATTTATCTTTTGGGACTGGCCATGAGGAAGACATGTATGGGAGTAGTTTCATTTAAGTATCTGATGGTTAGTTAGGAATTAAAGTGACAATAAACTAATTATTGGAGTGAGCCCCTTATGCTTGCATATTCCTTAGTAAACGTCACATATTGATTTTTTGATGTTACTTCTACTTCTGGATGCTTCATGCCTCTTGAAGTTTGGGCATTTGAATTCTTTCTCATATTCTATCGCCTTGAGTAGTAGTGTTACTGCATTTATCTTTTGGGATTGGCCATGAGAAAGATATTTATGATAATTCATTCTTCGTTCTGTCAAAGAAATTAGTTTTGATACTTGCATTGATCTTTTTGGTTTCCTATTTATTTTGAATGATCCTGCTTTTTTGTTCTCAATATTTTCATATTGTATGGATATGCCAATTCTATTTTTCTTCCTATTTGTTCTGTTTGTGTCATTTTATTGGTGGTGAACACTACTTGGAGCAAACCCATTCTGTTTGTATATTCCTATGTAAGCACCATACATTGATTTTTGGATGTTGATGGAAGCTCCTCCGTCTGAGAACTTTCTCATATTCCATTGCCTTTAGTAGCAGCGTTGTTGCTCTTACCTATTGGGACTGGCCATGAGTAAGACATTCACCTCACTGCTCCTACCCTTGTAATTTGCATGTAATTAGTTTCCTACCTTTTTGCATTTTTGGTTGGATGTCCCTTCTTGGCTATGGGTTGATGTGGTCTAATTTTCTTGTTGCTTCTGTGCTCTCTGCTGGAGTGGTCCGTCTGTCTAACATGCCATTCTTAGCCAGAAGCATATATTCATTAATGCCAGTATTAAACAGCATGATGTTGTAATTCTTACATCATGTTACCTGTCTCCTGGTAAATATCTCGTTGCAAATATCCTTGTCACACGTCTTCACCTACATGTTGTGCTATATGTTCTTTTGTGCTACATGTGATTTTTAAAATTTTGAATTGTTATGTAATGAAAGCTTATTTTAACTTTTGTATGATCAGATAAACCCTTTTGACCTAGTGCTGCTTATGTGATTTTTGAAATCTTTTTGGCCAATGTTAACTCTAGTATGATTAGAGAGGCCCAATTGAAAGATCGAAACCAATTAAAAGATTAAGTGACATACTGTGTGGAACTGGTGCTGTAATATTCGGGCCATTTGTTTTAGCAATTGACCAATCTAGCTTGATCTATCTCAAGATTTGCTTAAGCTGATATTAGTTTTTGTATTCAACTTGCAGACAACGCAGGAGTTATTGTGAATCCAAAGGGTGAAATGAAAGGTATGCTCACATTGGTCTTCAATTGTGCTTGCATCTTTCCCCTATATCTATGAATTGTCACACGGCTAACCTGGCACCTGAAATGTTACAGGTTCTGCAATTACTGGACCCATTGGAAAAGAATGCGCTGATCTTTGGCCAAGAATTGCCAGTGCTGCCAACGCTATAGTGTAGCTCTTCCCCATTTTATTCACAGCCGGATAGTATAAAGATTGTTGTGTTGCATATCATTGTTTGTAAGCACTTGACTCATCACCTTCTTCATCAAGTTTTCTTTGTGACCTCAAAACCCCAATTTTGTTTATGTTATGAACTGCATCTGCGCTTTTGGTTTTTTCCCTCTACTAGTTGGTTTCTGATTGATTACCCAGTCTCTCAACACATAACATAACTTGACGACGACTTCAAATGCTCCAAATATTTATTGATTTCAAAATGAAAATAATTAGTATCCACCCCTTTTCCAATAGTCTTTAATTTTCAAAATTTCAACTAAAATTTATCAAAATAAAATAAAGTAAAGATAATATTGCTCTTATAGAGAAACAGAGTGACACAAGCACACCTATGATGTACGCATGGCTTGTATCACCATCTTCAACCCATCTCCAACGGCAGTCCCACTTCACCACTCTAGAGGCAACCCTAAGATGTCCCTACCCTCCACCGATCCTTTGACAACTGCCGGCCGTTTTCTCTGGGGCCGCTCCCTCCCACCCCAACCCTTGATCACCGCTGTCCGCACCACCTGGTCCACTGTGTGGCATCTCATGATGCGCCAGCTCGCCCCCTCATCCTCCACCGGCTCCTACTCCCGCCCTGCCGGTTCCTTTCCCTCTATCGACCTTGCTCTATATCCCCCCACCGCTTCACTCCATCTCTACGCTGCCCTCTCTTGCCCTTGGGCCCATCGCACCCTCATCGTCCGCGCCATCAAATCTCTCGAACCCTTCCTCCCTGTCTCCATCGCTGCCCCCGGCCCTGACGGCCCTTGGGAGTTCCCCTCGTCGTCGGTCCATGCCGGAGATCTGGTTCCCGGGCCGGATCGGGCGAACGGGAGACGAACTCTGAGAGACGTCTACGGAATGAGGCGTGGAGGGTACGATGGGAGATCAACGGTCCCGATGCTTTGGGATGTGGATAAGAGGGATGTGGCGTGCAACGAGAGCTACGAGATCATTAAGTTCTTAAATTCATGGCAACGCAATGCTGATAACAATGATATTGATCTCTATCCTTCACAGCTTCAGAAGGAGATTGAGGAATGGAACCGAATTATATACCCCAGTGTTAACAATGGCGTTTATAGGTATTTATTTAGTTATTTTTAACATTCAATTTGGTTCTTTGTTCAAATTTTTGTTTTTTAAATGGTTTGTAATTTTAAATTTGTAGGTGTGGTTTTGCACAAAGCCAAGAAGCATATGATGAGGCAGTGAATGCTTTGTTTGATACGCTGGACACGTTGGAGTCTCACTTGGGAACTAATCGTTACCTTTGTGGTGATGTTCTCACGCTTGCTGATGTTTGCCTATTCACCACGCTCATTCGCTTTGATCTTGTTTACTATGTTCTTTTCAAGTGTACCAAGAAGAAGCTGGTTGAGTATCCCAATCTTCATAGTTACACAAGAGACATTTATCAGGTAATGTTATCATGTTTGATAAGAGACTCAATCCCAACCTAAAACTTTGAATTCAAAGATAAACATATACATGACTTGGTATCATCATCTTCTTATTATAGATACCAAAGGTGGCAGAGACCTGCAATTTTGAAGCAATAATGGATGGGTATTTTCGAACATTGTTCCCCTTGAATCCTGGCGGTATTCGGCCTGCCTTACCTTCCGCTTGCAAACCAGATGTACTGTCTAAACCACATGGCAGGGATTCGGTATGTTCAAACGGTAAGGGTTTCGAGTTAAAACAGAAAAGCAATGTTACCTAACTGTTTATTGTTCATCTTCATTGGTGTGCAATGTTCCTGCTTGTGATCCATAAAGTTCAATGCATATATCAAAACCATACATAATAGCCACCTGTTCAACAGTTTTTTTCTGTGCATTTCTGTATCAGATTCAAAATTTAATTCATGCCCGCTTGGTGCAAATATTAACTTATGCCAAAATTATCAACATCAAAATCTAACTGTTGCCATATTTGAAAAACTGACATTTGGTTCTTCAACCTTCTCCATGTTCGACCTTGTGCAAGTTCCTGAAACCAGATGCCATAGCTTCGTAAGATATCAATAATGAAATTTCTTATACGTCTTTTACCATTGCCCCTATTGTTTGTAAGCAATGATATATCTTATGTATTTACACATGCAAATATAAAATTGTCAAGGTTCGCTAGTTACCTTGTACTTTAAAAGATACCTTATACCTTAAAAGAGTAACAGCTAATTGACACCGACCGTTGGTTCAAGTCAAAAGTGACCTACTAGACTTGGTTCCTGAAACAAGGAACCAAAATTCACAATGAAGTAAGCAGTATGTATGGATGCACTTTGCACAATTTATGAGCAAAGAGTGGTAGTATAATGCTAACGCAAATGATATGTTCAACTCAAAATCCATTCACTCTATGTAATAACAACAGGATTGTTTTGTACAAATTCTGGAAATTGATTCAAATCTTGAGCTATTGTGCAGCAAATAACAGTAAGTTGCTAGGTCACATATTGCACCAATGCTACAATAGCTCTAGGCCTGATGAAGAATATGTGAACAATGAACATGAAGAAGAACAATGTGAGCACACATGCTTGATGACATGAATTAGATTTGCTTAGTTGTAGAGACAATAATGTCACCATAGAAAATGGAACACAAGAAATTTAAATGCAAACTCACTTGGCCGGTTCATGTCTCGGCAGAATCTACTCCCACAACAACAATGAAACGCTTTGATTGGATGAGTGTGATCACTAAAATCGATCCCATAGTCCTGTGATTTAGATATAGCAAGTTTTTTGTTATGAACTCGCAAGAAATAACTTCATCAAAATTACATGAGCACAAGACTTGAACTTATTCCGTATTGATCAGTTAAGAACAAAGCTGTAGGAGTGATGTTTATAAACAATTTTTGCGATTATTCTTCAAAAAGAGAAGTATTTCCTGCATTTTGATTATAGTTGTTTCATAAATTTGAATTTACCATATTGTCCTTACCCAAGTTAATTCTTCATATGCCTCCACCTTCCTTGTGGTGAAAAAAGCAATCTGCAAATTTCAATTGGCAAGAGAATAAAATTCTAGCGCAAGGTTCTGCAATGTCTAATTCAATTCGTAAAATTCATAAAACAATGTGGAAGGTATACATGATAGTAGTGATGATCTGGGCTCTCCACTTCGACTGGAATCTCAATCATATTTGCATCAAAGCATCTATAAGAGGTTGCAACGACATAAAGAAAACAAAGTTAAATTGACATAATGCTGAAAGCACAAGTGCAATTCAAAGCCTTATCAATTTAAAAAAACAAAAACTATAACATATGAACATTTCTAACTATAGCCTATAAACTAATAAAGTATCTACATGCTAGAAAAATGACCCTTTGAAAGCATAGTTTGACAGCTTGGATGCGTAGCTTCAGTGGGGACAACTCCATTTACTTAATTAAAGAAGACCCCAATGTAAACAACCACCTAAACAAAAATTCTTGCTTAGGCAGATCTTGTTCGCCATCATACTGTGCATTACCAACAAAACAAGATCCTCATAGAGGTTTTTTTTTTTTTTAATTGATGTGGTTCAAATCAGTAGTTCAGTAGGGACATATTTCTATAAGGAAATTCTGCAATTAAGTTCCTGTTATGCTAGTCCAATTCAGATATACTGTGGCTTACCACATAAGTCACTTAAGTCACTATAAGAGACTCCATGGAAACATGACAATAAATAAGCTATACACCTCATAGGATTTTGAATAATATCAATATAAATAAATCATGGTATATATAAACAAATGGAGAAAACCAAAAAGAAGGAAAACAAAGTTCATATTGGCAGGGAAGGACATTGTGCCATTGAATGCCAAAGAGCAAACATGAGGATGTAAAATACCTGTGGTTGACAAACCGGCCAATATTGCCATAAAATGTAGCATCCAGACAAAGAGCTTCTTCATCTTTCAGAACTCCCTCAGATCCCCAGTCAGCGTCAAGCAAAACAGGATAAGTGTGTCTCGCATTTCCTGTGGTTTGGATTGTTCGGTCATATAGCTCCATGTTTGTAACTATCTCTCCCACATACTCACATACAAAAGCTCCTTTAGGTAACTCATCGAGTGTCCGCAATCCCCATCCTTTAGTCTCAGATGCATAGAAAACCTGAGGCAGAGACAATGGTTGTGAAGGTGAAATTAGAATCGTGTTCCAAACAAAAAAAATTGTGCAAATAATTTAAAATAATTTCCACATTCACAACAAGCATCTAATTAGCATCACGCAATACTTTTAACATGTCTTCCCTCATCCCTGCAGAATAGAAGGGCCCCAAGTTGTACACAAGAGTTCAGAAAAAAACTTATATATATATGTATAAAAACTCTAGAAGAAAACCTCTATGAAGGATCATTCAACAAACAAGGGCATTTAACAGAGAACCTGCCTGCAGATTGCATGTAATGCCTCGCTGCACAACTCGATTACCACACTGTTTATTGCACCCACATTTGCTCCAGCATTCTTTAACAAATTTTCTAACCAAATGTCCCTTGCATGGTTCAGGCCTGACCTCGTTCTTGGTCCTTTCAAGAGGGCAATCCATGCAGTAATAAAGACGGTGTTTCTGAGGATCCTGATTCATAGATATGCAGCCATCCAGGAATTCCTTCTTGATCAAACCATCCAACGTGTATGCAAACTCACCTCCGGTCTCACGTGCACAAGCACAAGGGATGGATTTTGACAGACAATCTCCAATGCAATCCGCACAACAATCCTCATCACCGATCCGAGCAAGTGAAAAATTTATGTAGCCATTTTGATAAACTAAGTTTTGAGGTATGTAGTGAAAAGGAGGAGGAAATCTCTCACTGTTCACTTCGTTCACTACAGATATCCTTACTCTTTCCTCACCTTTTGTAATATCATTCACATCATGTGAAAGCCAACTATCATCCGGTTGAAGTTGGTCATGGTTGAAAACAACCAAACCAGGCCAGTTTATATTTGAAGGTTCTCCATTCTCTAGTTCATTTTCCTTGGTAGCTTTCCCATTTGCGCTGGGCCCTCCCATGGCCATCAGCTCTGAACCATGTTGCACTACCTGAAGTGAAATGCTTGAAGAACGTTCAGACGTGCTACCCAATGTACTCTGCACACAAGACTTCCGAACTGGTTCCACCGTAGGAATCATGTTTACAATGTCATCTTCCTTCTCTTCAGTGGGTTTTGAGGTTAGTTCTGAGGCACACTCGCACAGCTCTGCCATTATGTTCATAAGAATAAAATCAGATGGAAGAATCTTATAAGAATTTAAGCATCTGTCCTCAAACATCTTGAAAACACTTCCTAGATTGGGGAACTCTAGACCTTGACAGTGGGAGCTAAAGGCTGCTACGTCTACACTTTTTGTGGATGCTATATCTAACTTTTTTTGTTGATTCACCCTTAACATTTGCAGACTTATTCACAAGGGTTTACCTTTTCCTTTTCTCCTTTCAGCAAGTCCAGAAATATTAGCATGCCGACTATGATCTTGATGAGCTAAAAACAATGAAGAACCAATTAGAACACTCAATATGAAATAAAAATGGTTAATAGAATATTGGCTCTGCTGCATTATAATATTAACATACAGTAGCTAAAAGAAATAACTTACTGATTATAATATTAGGCAAGATAATCAAAGTCACATGCACGAAAGGCTCTAAAACGTGATACGAGGAAAATCAATGTAATATCTTAATGAAACGTGTCAATCAGAGGATATTACTGATGCTAGGTTCTATCCTGGTTTGTGTGACGTTGAAAAAAACCCTTATGTCAAACCGTTATAAAATATAGCTTAAGTAACAGGAAATGCAAACAAACCGTGGCTATTAGCAGTAAGGGGAGGACGAGGATGGATCATAGCAATAGGAACCTCAAAACTATGTTCAGCATCATCATATATTGGCTCATCTTTGGGTTGAATCAGGGGAATCAAAGGCGAACTCCTAGGTTCATTCTTCAAGTCCATATAACAAACCAAGCTATCAGTTTTCTCTTGCACTGGCCTCTTATCTCTCCGGTTTGTAATCAAAGAGTCAGAGGTAGCAGCAGCAGACAGTGGTACCAGAGGCCTTACTTGAGGTGCAACAGTAAGAGCTCTAGATACCTGAGCATTTGGATCCTGACAAGCTTGAAGTTGCAAGCTTTTGGTATCTTTCTCTGAAGAAGGAATTTCTGAAACTGAAGTATCAGGAAAAGGCTTCACTTTTGGCCGGCTAAGTTGCAATTGCTGTGAAGTGTCTACTTCTGAAACTCGCTTCCTTTGTGCAGTTTCTCCAGCAGCATTGGGCCTAGGTAGTACTACTGAAGATGACACATCATGGTCCTCTTCTTCAATCCTTAGCCTCTTTCGAGCAGAAGCCAAAGGCTCAGCCAACACAGTGTTCTCCTTCGTGATGTCTGCATCCTGCTCCTAACAATAGATTTACTTAAACACGGCTATGTTGCATATCTAGCAAAGGAAACAAATCAAAGCAATGGATTATTTACAGGAGTTTGAGGCAAAGCAAGGAGAGCATCAACAAGGACACTATAGTTATCAGCCTCAATGTATCCCCAGTTGTTGTCAAACTCTTTCAGAAGGCTTTTGAGTACAGGTCTCACTTTTTCAACAGGGATCCCCATCGCCTTCATCGCAAGAATCGCATTCTTCGCTCTTTCATTCCGTTCTTTTCTCTCGCTCTCTGTCGCCATTTCCAAAACTAAAAACCCGTGTTTTCTGCACCAAAATTCAAAACTTTCATATCATTAATCGTTCCTAGGGTTTTCGCATGGATTCAAGAAATAAATGAGATTTGCAGGTGAAAAGCAAGCATTGAACACATCGAAATTGAAGCAGAGGTTTCAAGGTAATAAGATATAGTAATCCCAGAAGAGAAAAACACCTTTTGGAAAACCAGAGGACTTCTGCAAACCCTAAGAATCAGCGAGGAAAAACCCTCAGGGTTTCTCAAAACACTAAGCCCAGAGAAACCCTAGAAGGAGCCGCTTAGGATTCATCCTCAAAGGCTGCCGCAAAGAGATAATAATGGTGGAATCACAAGAAGAATAGGAGAAAAACAAAATTAGGGTTAGGGATTTCAAGGGCGGAGCTATCAATCACACGCTCGTCGCCCCCCAAAACAACCCGACTTGGAATTAACGGAGAGAGAGGAGGGAAGACGAGGAGTTACGTTCTGCTATTCATGAGACACTGTTTAGCTTAACAAGCGTCTCTAATGCACATCCCTTTGATCGGGAATCAATGGTTGGATGTAAAGATCCTGGTATTTTGAATTAAAAAAAAAAAAGAATGTTTAGCAGCAATGATTGGATGCAGCTTTTGATTGCTTCTTAGGAAAGGAGTTATTTTCAAATTATTATTAAAATATCTTGCTTTTTTTTTATTAGCAGCAATGATTAGCAGCAATGATTGGATGCAGCTTTTGATTGCTTCTTAGGAAAGGAGTTATTTTCAAATTATTATTAAAATATCTTGCTTTTTTTTTATTAGGATAAAAGTGAGGGAATAGGATAGGCTATCTAGGGGGGAGGGTACACAGTTGTGCGCTTTGCATGGGAGGCAATCAAGGCTATGCAAGTGTCAAGCTAAAATGTTATAATAAATAAATATAAAAGTAAAGTAAAATATGAGAGCTCCCGGCGAGGATCGAACTCGCGACCTTTCGCTTACGAAGCGAACGCACTACCACTATGCTACGGAAGCATTGCTACTAGCTTTCGAAAATATAACTACACAACAATTAAACATTGTTTGATTGTTCTCACATCAAAATCCAAGGATCATTGTACAGTATTTGACATTGCTGATATTTAATCAAGAATCCCAGCAAATTAAGAACTAGAACCATTCAGAGAGTTGTAGATCAGAGTTAAATAAACACAAGCTTCACTGATAGAAGAAAAGTGTTTTTAAACACAAACACACTGTTAACTTAATCAAGCCAATAGTTTTTGCTCTGCTTCAGTGGCACAACGTTAGGAGACACACTCATTTATCAGTTTCTAATTGACGCCCTTGGCATTGATGCATCTGGTTGTAAAGCTTGTTTTTGCTTCAAATGGCTGTTGTTGCCGGACTCTTTGGAAACCTTTTTGGAGTTAAGTGGGTTTTGGGCTCTTACATTTCCGTGACTTGGCCTAATTGGAGTGTGCAAGTTTTGACTAGTTATCGATCCTTTGCCTTGTACACGGCTATCTCTAAGTTTACGGTTTTGACTTCCAATCATCACATCATTATCTGTAAGTGCGTAACAAGATTACTTTAGCAAATAAATTCAGCAATAGCATAAGAGAAAACATAACCTTGTTTTTCCCCCCAAAATATGACATTTATTCAAGCCTACTTAATGTTACTTAACTCCATAATGTCCATAATATTCTACTAGGAAGAATTGAAGATATCATGTAATGATGTTAGTACCTCACTCTTTGCAATAACATCTGCCACCTACAGTAAGCTCTTTGATTTCATATTAATATTTACATCTCTATTTAATGAATATGAGCTAATGTTACAGGTAGAAGAAGCCAGGTGAAACAAAAGTTTCCAAATTGTAAATAGTTATAAGGAAATTTGAAAATTGCCTTCTGGCTTTGACTTTTCAGTGGACATTTTAAAGAAAGGAAAAGGATCCTGTAAATATAGTAATGTTAAAAAAAATTACCTGGGCTTGATAAGACTGCCCGAGGACGTGGAACTGAACTAGCTCTAATGTTAGTCCTGTTGTCGGAGAGCTCTTTTTCTTTCTTCACTGACATACACGAAGTCAAGAATTTACATATGGTTCATATTTTCAGAAACTGGAGGATTAATTCAACCTAAAATTGGAACATGTTGAAAAAAGGTCAAACCTTTGGAAGCAGAAATCGGGGGTGTTAAGAAATTTTTGTGACCAAATTTGGAAATCCTCGCACATGATGGTGGAGAATACATTTCAGTCTCATTTCCTGAGATATATAAATCAGGTGAGGAAACCAAGCTCACATAAAGTTTTTTAATGCCTATCTTATATGGATCAGTTTTGACTCAATGATACTATTTACATGAGAAATTAAATAAAAAAATTCAGAGCGTTCAGTTTAATATGCATTTGCAAAAATGAATGTGAGCCGCATTGGCAAGTAGATAGGGAAGTGATGATTGATTTAAAAAAAAAATAATGGCCATGATCTAGCATGCAAGGAGAACTATGCCAAGAAAATCAATTCAACACAATGTAAATAAGAGTCTTTCCTGCACTAACATAAACCAGATGGACGTTCCTAAGCAATTATACCATTAAAAAAAAAGAAACACAGAACACAGCAAGGTCAGAAGAGAATACATTCAAGATAAAATGTTCACCACCAGGTCATTGGACTCTTATCAAGGTAGTAGATCTCACGCCATGCTACCCAAATAGCTACAACAGTTGGATGTAATTTCAGGTTTTGAGCACTGGTAACTAAAGCGTTGATGACTTCGTACTCCTTGAGTGGATCGCACAAAGACAAAAATCCAAGTATCAAGACAAACATCCCATTTATCAAGTCCACAGCAACATCAAGATATAGACTCAATAAAAACCACCAAAATAATGAAGCAAAATTATTCAACTCTTCTGAAAGTGTTATATTATTCGAGTTTTCTAAAGGTGCTATATTGTAGATAAATAGATGGAAAAAGAGACATAAAACATGCAAACAGAATGCTTGACAAATCGAACAAAACAGAAAGCTGAGAAAGCAGAGAGAACAAAGTCTTCAATCTATATCACCTTGGTTTGAAGTACAAATTCTTGAAGAATGATGGTTCTCTAACGAGAGAGAATCTAACACTCTCAGAATAAATTTTGTAGTCTCTTCTTTTCCAACAACAGGTTCTTCTTGTTCTCTCACCTTCACCCGAGGATACACTTTCAAGCATGGCAAAACCACAAATCAGCATCCTCATAATTACAACAGAAAATCCAACAAAGAGATCATTTTGCAAAAGTGAAAATCACAAATGAATTAAAATTAATCCAAAATACAGCTTCTTCATCACTACAGAGGGAGGGAAATAACTATAAAAGACATGGCCTCCTATTCAAATACACACACAAAAGTTTTACTTTTCTTTACCAAGCTTAAAACTTTAAAGCACATCTACAAGAAAAAAATGTTTGTTTTCCTTCCAGTTTAACAATTTGAATCTCATAAAAGAACCTCTCTGAAAAAAAGGGTATTTATTCAACATGCTAAACTCGGCAACAGTCCATCTCAAAGATATGCCTTTCGAACATAATTCTACAAAAAAATCGTTTTCTTTTCCAAACCTAGCTTCATGATTTGAAGAACTTCAAAATATTTTATAAAAAAAAAAACAGAGAAATTCACAAAACTTACACCCATGAATCACTTCTTCACAAATTCAACAAAGGAAAAGATTCAATAATTCCAGAAATGAAACAAAAACGAAACACAATCTAAAAAAAATCACAAAATCAAGAACTTCCATCAAAATTAATGAAAACGAAAACAGAAAAAAAAAGGCGAAAACTCACTGTTTGAAAGGATCCAAGACGTCGAGAGTCCTTCCTTGATTCACCTCGCCACCACTCCTGCCCTTCCAATGGAATCAATGATGTTGTATATGAAGAGATGGATCGATGGCGGGAGTAGTCAAACCGACGAAAGCACGCACCAAACGCGAACAGAGAGCATTCGATGACGAGTGCTTGTTGTCTTTTCGATTTCTTGGCGTCAACACTAGGCAAAACAAAGAGCTCTTTTGTGTGGGCCCCATCTGTCACCGAGAGTCACGTTAATAAACGTGTCCCATTTAATAGTCCACTTTAAATTCAAACACGGAGGTACCACGTGGCAGTGTAGCAGTGAGGGTTACTGTTTAAACACGGATTCAGCGAGGCACAGATAGAGAAGCAATTTCAAAACGTTGTTTTGGATTTTTGATTTGAAATTCAATTTGTTTATTGTGCTGTTGTTATCATTGACTTTATTCAATTTCCTAATGAGTAATATGGTGCCATTAATCCATAAAGTCAAACAAAACTCTATTGTAAGGTTTGGTGGTTATTATTATTATTATTATTATTTTGACGAGATGCGAACAAGGGAAAGATGCATATTTATATCCTCGCCACGTATAAAATAAAATGAAGTTTCTTTTAGGATAAATATATTTTTTTGAATTGGATAGATAAATCAATAACTTTATTAAATAATGTGGAAAAAAACAATACATACTCAAAAAATAAACAAATCACATAAAAAAGATGAGAATACTGAAATCCTTACCAAAGATGAGGGATCCAATAAAAAAAAAACACAACAAAACAACAGAAAGAAGATAAAGGTAGATCGGCAAAGACTTTCATCTGGAGTCACAGGCCAGCCCGAGCTGCAAGAAGTGAAGGACAACTCCCAATCCATAGTGTGCTCTATATCACCGGAATGATCAGCAAGTCTAGTGCTCATAAAGCTGGGAGTTCGCTTAATTCTCCAAGAGGCTTCAGTGTTCTTATGCTGATGAGACTCAGTAGCTGCGGAAAGCCAAAAGAGAAGCATGTTAGTAGTCTTAAAGAATACTGAATGAATAGGTAAACAATTTAAATTTAAAATGTGATTGTTCCATTCCAACCAAATATTCTAGATAATTGCTCGGGAGCTAATATCCCACAGATTTTGTTAGGGTAGTGTTAAGTGAAGGGGTTCAGGTGGTCCAGATATTGGCAACCAAGGACGTAGGCTGTTCTAAATCCAGAATTTGCCTAGAGAAAGACCAAATTCGCTTTAAGCAAGAGATTTTTGAGCCATAAAAAAATATCATAAATTTTTTTAAAAATTAATATAATTATGATATAAAATGAAAAAAAATCATCCTATATTATAGTTTAGATTAGCTTTAAATTCTTAAAAAAAATATGGGATATAAGATTGAAATTGTCAAATACATAATTTTTTTTTTCTAAAATTGGATAAATCATGATAATAAAAAGAAAAAAAACAGTATATGATACCTCGATTAAAGATAATACAAGGTGGCTTTGCAAGAAGAAATCACTTGCAGAAATTAATGTCATGTTATATATGAACTCAAAACCTCCATAACTGTAGGATGTTTGATATATGTCTGTGGACAACCAATGGAGCAGATAAAGAAATTAATGCCATGTCATAACAGTACCACAGTACTGGCCATAACAAATAGAAAAAAAAAAACTTATTGATGTACATTATCCGACTTGTATAAGTTTTGTTCGCCCTAAATTCGGTTATTTATTTGTATTTTATGTTTCAAATGAATTTCTCTGAGCATTGCATACATTCATTGTATCACATCAAATATATATATATAGAGTAATGCTGTAACAACAAACGTGACCTGCAATATATTAACATTAAGAAGAGTACATCAAATTTGTACATATTAACATTAAGAAGAGTACATCAAATTTGTGAACACAAACATGAACACAAAATTTCCTCGTGTAACAACAAACATGATCAATTGCCTCGTGTAATGTCATTTGTCCATGGGCAAGATCAGACAATATTATACCAAAAAAAAAAAAAAAAAAATCATAAGATGGGATTTGTACAACCCTAAGATTTCACATAATATTTTCTTTGTGAAAATTATGAACCTTAAAATGGGATTTGTAAAAATTATGACCCTTAAAGTGGGATTTCTAAATATTATGTACCTTAACTAAAGAAGAGGAGAGGCAGCCAAGCAACGACCACCAGCGGTGGACGGGAGCTGGGAACTGAGAGGGGAGCAGCTGCTGGGATCGAGGGAACCGGCGGCCGGGATCGGCGGTGCAGGAGGGAGGAGAAGGGAGCGGCGGACCGGAGCTGGGAATCGAGAGGAGAACGACTGACAGGCTCAGGGGCACAGCAGAGAGGAAGCGGCGGCCGGGATCGGTGGTGCAAGAGAGAGGATGGGGGAGCGACGAACCGGAGCTGGGAACCGAGAGAGGGGAGACCAGACACGAGATAGAGAGAGAGAGGAAGCGACTGCCGGGGAGACGTTGCCGATCGGTGGTGCAGGAGAGAGAGGAGGGGGAGCGACGGCGATGGTCAGGAGGTGGGAACGAGTACCGAGAGAGACACGAGAGAGAGAGAAAATTTCATTTTACTCCATGTTTTAATTTTTAATATAAAAAAAATAAGAATTAAAAGTGGAGAGAGAACCAGCCACATCAGTTGTGTGGCTGGTTCGTGTAACTGGTTCGTTTCATATAGCATTACATATATATATATATATATATATATATATAATGAGAAAACATCATATAAATAAGTACTTAAATGATATTTTTTAAGAATGTTTGACTGAGAGTCATTGGATTATCCATGATTCAATGGCTCAGTGTTTTTTTTACTGTTTTACATTGTTCTGAATTATTATACATTATTTGTTACTGTATATGAATGCTAATAGATTTTAAATCTGGGACATTCAAATATATATATATATATATATATATATATATATATATATATATATATATATATATAATATGTGTGTGTGTGTATTTTGAGCAATAGTTTGTAATGACTGACCTGGGTCCGAAATCAAGGCTGGCATGATGGTACCATGCCGCCCAACAGAGGTCTGGCACACAGCCTGTAACCAGTCATAGGCCCAAAGTCCCATTCCAAATATAGCCCAATTCCCCCGCCATTCTAGTGGGTCCCACCATTTGACAAAGGAGGCCCCACCCGCACCATTCACCCAAGCTTCTCTTCTTCCTTGCTTTGAATTATTTAAAAAAATTTTTAAAGCGGGAGGGGCTGGGGCCCACCACAACCACCACCATGCGGAGCTCCGGCGGCAGCCGTCGGCGATCCTTGCCCTACACCCCACCACCCCTCCCTTTCCATCTTCTCGAACTCAACCTCATCTCCGCTCAGGACCTCCACCCCGCCTGCCGCCGAACCCGTGCTTACGCCGTCGCCTGGGTGCACCCCGACCACAAGCTCCGCTCCCTTCCCGACAACTCCGGCAACACCAACCCCGTCTGGAACGAGCGCTTGGTCTTCCGCGTTGACACCGCTTTCCTTCAATCCGACACCTCAGCGATCAACATCGAGATCTACGCCGCCGGACGTCGCACCTCCCGCATCCTCGGCACAGTCCGCGTCCTTCTCAGCACCATACGTCCCTCCACCGCCGGCACCACCGTCGCCGCCTTCCAGGTCCGTCGCCCTTCCTCTCTCCGCCCGCAGGGCATCCTCAACCTCAGCCTCTCCCTTCTCGATTCGCACGTGCGGAGCATGCCTATGTTTGCCGCTGGGCTCGGTGGCAATGCAGTGCACGCGTTCGGGGGAAAAGGTATCCCAATGCCGGCTTCGTCAAAGATGGAGGATCTGAAGATGGAGGAGAAGCTGGAGAGGTGGAAGATCGAGATGTCACCTGAACACGGTGGGGAGCAGCGGTCGGACGGTCGTCGGAGCAGGAGGGGTGAAGGGAAGAAGGCGAAGAGGGGAGGTATGTTCTCGTGCTTAGGATGCGGACACGCGGCCGCGGCGTAGTTTGAGAGAGATCCCGCCAACTTGCTTTGCTTTGTTGTATTTTTTATAATTTCTTTTTTTTTAATATCCAAATTTAATTTAAATTGGACAATAATATAGGGCTAGATTTATTTATTCAATTCAATTTCGCTGCCAAGTAGCGTAATTCGTGAGATTGAATTAATAGTTTTACTTTACTGATCCCAACAATCATAATCAACGGATTATGAATTCAAACCTGTGATTCAGTTCTTGGAGAAAGAAAGGAAAAAAAAATTGCATATATGTTTTAATAAAAATCCTATTATTCAATGTAAATGAAAGCTACAAGGCCAAAAGTTTAAAATAGTATGAATATGAAATAAATAAATAAATCATACACATCCAGGTAGAGGAAGAACAAGACATTAAAAAAGCCAGTTAAGCCGAAAAGTTACCAAAATCCAAGTGCCTGTTCAGCATTGCATGTCTTCAAAGAAAAGCCAAAAAGATCCAGACGTGATGAACTGGAAGAAAAAACTATCAGCTGTCCTGCCTAACAAGCTAACAACAACAAAGTGGATATAAGGAGAAAGCCAATGATGTAAAAATGGTGCCTCTTAGAGGCTAATTGAAATGGCCTACCACTGGAATACTGGCCAAAGAACTTTTGAGGTTGCAGTTTGAATTGATGAATGAATTATGGCCGCAGAATTTGCGAGGGATCAAGAGAGAGCTTCTGGTATATGAAAACTATGAGTCTGCCACTTGACTATAACCAGTTTTGACGTGATGAATTCCCAATATGCCTCTTTCTTGTTGGGGGAATCGTGAATAGAATCCATTTCCCCTTGATCGATTGTTGTATTCTCTACCATTTTCATGTGGGCTTGCTCTGTTGAAACCACGGCCATTGAAGCGCCCCCTTGGGCCCTCTGACTGGTAACTGCCTCGTCCTCTGCCTCTTCCTGCAAATATGAAGAATGCATTGCCAGAAAGCGAAGGTTTACACATCTGATAGTAGAATGAAAGAACTTTGTGCAACAGAAATATGGATAGGTTTTGATATACAAGCACTTACTCCCTGCTCGTGACGCATTGCTGCTTGACTTCCTTTCCTCGACGTGCACCTTCTGCCCATTTATTTGGATAGGAGATGCCTGCATGAAAAGCGAAGAGGATTATGGAAACTCTTTTGCATCCACAAAAGACCTGATGGCATGTAAGCATCCATCAATCAAACAACTCAGTATAAGTTCTTATGGATGTATATCCACATATTATTATTCATAGTATAACAAAAGAGTCAGAGATCTAAAGGAAGCTAGCACACAACTACTGCATCATGACACTGAGTCAACAGTGTGAATTATGTGGTGCTAATATAAAGCAGCAGTCTCGCCATAAAAGCATACAAGATGCCATTAGAATAACAACTAACCTTAAGTGCATTCTGAACACTCAAGGCATCTTCAAATTCAACAAATGCATAGTATCCAGTAGAATCCTGCATAGAAAGATTAACACTTAAGAAGAGGTTCAGTTCACATGGTGATCAGCATACCAAACCAAGGAGTCACTGAAGAGACCTTCCGGTTCCTGACAGCAATACCATTATGCTTAACCTTGCCGAAGTTCATGAACTCACGCTCGAGGTCCAATACAGAAACGGAAGGCGGCAAGTTTCCCACATACAAGGATTTAGCATCACCTAAAATAAATGAGATGAAAACATCAGGGGATCCAATATAACAAGGCAAAAGATTAAGAATAAACCAAATATTTCTATACATAAACATGACAGACTGTTATGCATGTTTGCTGGCATTTATCGGGAAGCAAGAGGAATGTTTAATAAAGAATATACAAAAGATTCTGATGTGCAATTAAACTGATGCACATGTCATACGCTCCATGCAGAACAGCTTATGACTCCCAATGCAAAAAAGGAATTGATGTTCTTTGTAAATTCAAATGCTCGAATAGATACTATGCCTTTAAATTTTTTCCCCTTCTTCCATTGGGTGGTATTAACAGTATGTCTACCCTATCTAGGAGTTTTAAGGGAATACAACCTTCATCTTCTAAACCAGGGTCATCTTCCACTGCTTCCAAGTTAGACTTTTGATAGCCCGTAGGCACAATTGGGTGAGAAAGTTGGCTACTCGAAGGTGATGTTTGATGCCAGCCAGAAGCTACAGAAGTTGCCTTGTTTAAAGAAGCCGGCTGACTTACAGAATGCCCCAACGGACTCTTTGCAACTCTCACCTGCCAAATTCACAATATTATAAGTCACACAGACAATCTAAATGAGAACCCCTAAAGAAACAAAGCAGTATGTAAGAAACGGTGAGTACGATGGATGCATAAGTTTGCCTTGGAGGGCCATCCACAGGTTCCATTACTGACGCTGGAGTTGGATCTCGTGTGGTGTTCATTACAATAGGAGATGAAACAACTAAATCTTCAGCAGCAGTTTCTCCTACTCTATCTAAGCACTCAGAAACCTGCTTTTGAGGTTCAGAGATACTGTACTTGTCCACTGTTGCATTTTCTTCTACTTGAACTGGAGTGTCAAAATCATGTGCCTGCACCTCTCCTCTCAGCATATAATCACTAACTGCAATCCATATTTAAGAGTCATGGTTTCAATGTTGGCAGGTTTTCCCAAAAAAAAAAAGTTACATACATAACAAAAATTAAACGGCAAGATTAAGAAATATAATCTGTCTCAAATTAAATGATTGGAAGAACAACTAAGCACAGACAGATTGTGAAGGTTTATTCAGAAAAAAAAGACCCTGAGATAGTGCAGATGATTGCTTTGTCTTCCAAATAGCAAGTTTGAAGTTAGTCTACTAATACTTGATAAATTTCCCAGCTAATGGTACCTGGTTCAGCTATAGGCTTCGCAGCATCCAAGTTGGCAACAAAATGGTCATGGGCCAGTGTTGTTGGGTGCTGTAGAATCTGCTCGTCATGAATAAACTCAAAGATGTCATTAAGAACAAAATATCCTTTCTCTTGAGGTGCAAGGAAAAAGGTCTGCACAAATTTTCTTCGCGCATTGTAGTCCTTGGTTAAAACAGATCCTGAAACCATCACAAGGACACCTCCAGCCCATGAATCCAGAGAATGAGTACTTTTGATCTCGATTCCACTTAATTGCAGAGCCATCACAAGAGAATGAATTTGCTGCACCAAATAATGCAAGTAAAGACACCACATGAGTAGATGGTAGGTAAATGATTGATTGAAGTCCATAAAACTGAAAAGACCCTGGTTCTAAAACAAAATATTACACCATGAGACACATTTTCCGCAATCGACCTTTGCTTCATTGTGCGCTAATTAAGTATATATATAACATGCTTTACCCACTCACCCGAAAAGACACATATATAAGGATACCACAACAAAAGAACTGGAGCAAATGGCACTAGACAGCAAAAACTGGACATTAGAAACAATTCGATAAAAAGCTGGACGTACTACCTGCTCGTTTTGCATATATATTCAGATATTCTTAGTTGATGGTCAAAGAGAACAAACTTATATTGCAGCTGAGTCTCTTTGTTTAAATAAACAGCCCTAAGCATTCCAAGTGCTTGGAAAAGTGAATCTAGCAGAGAAATAAATATGCCAATCTCCAAGCTGATAACAGGAGAAAAGTTCAGATGCATGGTTTGCAGAAAGTCTATAGCTGAACGTGCTTAAAATTACCATTCTTAAATGCATCATACAAAGAAGTGTTCAAAGTGTTTCTGCACAGTGAAGATATCCTTCTGAAGAAATGGGAAAAAAAAATCTCCATGCATAAACTCAGGTTATCTTAGAGAACAATTTGCCAAGACAGGTTAGATGAGACATTCTTGATAAGATACGAACTTACCCTTATAGTGATAATCAAGAGCCTAAGAACAGAAAATCTTACATTAGACAGTCTGAAAGGTGCACAAGACATAAAATTTCTTCCAAAAGAATGAAACGATTAAATAAAGAATCACAGCTCATAGTCAGAGACTAATAGTTTAATAGCAAGAGATTGAACACACTATTAGCCGTTTAGAAGCACGCTATCTAAGATAAGAAATTGAATGAACCTTTTACTCTATAAGTTATAATCAAGAATCCCAAAATGCATAAACGAAGAAAATCACAAGAAATCTAAAAGAAAATACATTAATATTAGTAAATTACCATCACACCGATGGCAGTCTCCCCCGTGGCCCCGTCGATGCGCACCACGGTGCTCGCATCAGTGTAGAATTGATGAACCAAAAAGGGCTGTTGCTGAAGAAAATGATAGTACTGCCCCGCAAAAGTAGTCCCAATCTGCAACAAACTCAAATCCAATAAAACAGAGAAAACCCCCAAGAAAATCAAGCAAACTCATTCATCTTGCATGCATTCAGTGTGATTACCTGCAAAGCAGTGATTGGACCAGTAAACGCAGCCGCCATTGTAGCCATTCAAGCTATCAACGAAGTATCGCTAGATCGATCCACAAACCCTAACTCTAAAACACCATACAAAACCCTAGATCTAGGAAAACACCAGAAAATCGAGAGTAAGAGCGAGAGCCGCCAGAGATCGAGGCATCGATTCTGAGAAAGAGAACAGCGAGTACTGGGATTGGATCCGAGATGGAAAGAGGGAGAGGGGAAGAAGGGATTGGAAGAGAGACCTCGGATTCCTCCAAAGAGCTACTCTTCGTCTCTCGTCCTCGATCTCTGCTCCTCTCCGCTGCTTCAATGGCGGTGCATCGGCTCGGCTTATCGCGAGCTCGGCCTCGCTTCGATGCCAGCTCGTGAAGCACCTTGCCGCCTTATAATCTCGACACGTGCGAAAGACCGCGTTTCGAATCCCTTTTACCAGTTGCGGATCTCGATGTAGGACTTCGCTTTCGGGTTGGTAAGAATCCGACCCGTTTTAAACCCATTAAGACCACACAATATACTAACCAGGTGAGTTGAACTGTTGAAGTTTTTATTCATTTATTTAAAAAAATTAAATAAATCACAACTTATTAAAAACAAAAATAGTGACTTTAACAATACGGTATAAATCAACATGACAAAGAGGACGACTAAGATAATAAAAAAAATAACTAATATAAATAAAACATCCATCAAGAGTGAAATAAAAACAAAACAAAAAAAAGACATCGAGAAAGGTTAGGAGGATAAAAGCCTAGAAGCACTCAAACAACAACGCCAGACTAGTTGTACCATAATGTGATTTTTAAAATATATATTACCAAATAATATATAACAATTAAATATTAAAAAAATTCAAAAATTAACCCCAAAATAAAGAGAAAAAGGCTCTTATCGGATTTTGGTTTGTGGTTGTTGAGGATCCGACCCGATAATTGCTAGTTGACCAAGAGGTGGAACAAAGCTTGAGTGATGATCTCTGTGGAGAATGAACGGTGGAGATTGAGAGATGGCTTTCAATCGATCTCGTTGGTCTGCTAATTAGTCTCGCATGCCGCACGTGTGCGCAATTCTCACCTCTCGCCCTCGTCTCTTCTCTCCCGCCGTCCGTGCGCTTCTCCACATCTTCTCCTCTTCTCCTGCGGTTGTGGCCCCGCGCATCGCGCGGGTTTTGGATCAGCTCCGCCTCCGAACTCTAACCCTAATCCTAAATCCTGACCGGCTTCTCCTTTTCCTCTTTTGATTTGGAGGGAGGAATCTGATCTCCCTCTTCGATTTGGAATCCGTTCCTTTCTGTGTCGATCTCGTGGAGGTGATCCAAGGCCGGCTAGAGCTGTTCGATGTCGCCTGATGTCGTAGTGGTCGGCCTTTGATAGCTCCTTTTGGGATTCAGTTTGCCTTCTCTCCCTCGGTGTCTCCTAGGTTCGTTGTTTGCCCTTTTTTTTTTTTTGTTGGAAATTCAGGAGGGCATGAGATTTATTGATTCGTTCTTCAGGTTTAATTTTAGATATATCTGCTTCGTTCGAGACGAGTGCTGGCAGTGGAAGTGAATACTTGTTCTGCATTTGAAGCTCTTTTTTTTGTTGAATATCTAATGGCCAGGTGAACGTTTCTCTTTATCTTTTCTTTTTTATTTATTTTCCTATGTTGGAAATAAAAGTTTGAACTTTGGTCATGGATGTTGTCATTTCATGGCAATCTAATAGAATCATACAAGGTTTCCTAGTTTGAACTCCGTGTGCATTGTAGGTAGTAATTCTGCAAAAAGGAATGCATCAAGACAATTCTTTTGGGTGAAAATGTATATATATTTATAGATTGTAAGTTTGTGCATTTTTATTCAACCAAAAATGAACAATAGAATTCCTTGTTGTAAATATAGGCAAATTAGGTTCCTTAATTGGGTTAACTGATGTGTATTTATTGAAATCAGTGAAAAATGTGTGACAGAATCTATGATCTTGGTCATTTTTATTCATTTCTTTGGGAACTTATTACATTACATGCATCAGTATCATGAGAGAAAAATTATTTCCTCTATGTGGTCACTCATCCCAATCCATTTGATCCAACATTGCAGTTATCTCTCCTCAATATTTTCTTTTACCATATTTGGTTATTTACTTATGCAAATTGTATGCATTCATTTGCCTTCTACAGGTTTCTGGCTTTTAGTAGGATTTGGAATGTAGGGCATAAGTTACGAGCAAATCAGAGACCTTCACTAACTTCTTTTGGAATACCTTTATCGTGCCGAACTTTTACACAGTATAGAGTTCCTCGTGGCGGGGGTTATTCTGTCACTCTGTATAAAACCAAGGAAAATTTTCAGAGGAGTAGTTATAGCCGGAATTTTTCTGCAGTTTCAACCAGTAGTTCCATTTGGCATCATGCCCAAGGCACTTGGAAGAATCTATCAAATATATGCTCTCATAGAGGAGTAGTCTCTCCTTCACTAAGTAAGATAGCATGCGCAACAAGCTTGGCCTGCACAAGATGCCATTTGGTTCCTAGTGTTCTTGCCTTAATTGCTGGAGGGATAGCATTCAATCAGGAGGCTTTTGCAGATGGGGAGTACTTTCCTAAAAGAAACACCTTATTTATGCGAGCAGAAGATAGTCATGTTTATCTGAGCTCCTTTATTTTTGCAGCTATAGAGTATTTTATTTTGTTTCTAAGATCAATCTATTTGGCAATTCTGTTCTCTCCTGTCATAATGATGGCACCATTTGCGGATAATTTTGGCCCTCAGTATAGAAGTACATGGGTTCATCTTGTCCACCGGACATTGGAGAAAGCTGGTCCAGCTTTCATTAAATGGGGTCAATGGGCTGCTACCCGACCGGACCTATTCCCTAATGATCTCTGCACTGAACTGGCTAAACTTCACACCAAAGCACCTGCACACAGCTTTGCGCGCACGAAGAAAACTATTGAGAAAGCATTTAATTGCAAAATTTCTGATATCTTTGAGAATTTTGAAGAGGAACCTGTGGCATCTGGAAGTGTAGCTCAAGTACATCGAGCTTCATTGAGATTCAGGCATCCAGGACAAAAGGTGAAGCAGGTTGACGTTGCAGTGAAGGTTAGGCATCCTGGTGTTGGTGAAGCAATCAGAAGGGATTTTACGATAATTAATATTGTAGCAAAGATTTCAAATTTTATCCCTACACTAAAGTGGTTGCGGCTGGATGAAAGTGTGCAGCAGTTTGCTGTTTTCATGATGTCTCAAGTTGATCTTGCAAGGGAAGCTGCCCATCTAAGCCGTTTCATTTATAATTTCCGGAGGTGGAGGGATGTTTCTTTTCCAAAGCCTCTCTACCCACTTGTGCATCCTGCTGTTTTGGTGGAGACATTTGAAAAAGGAGAGTGTGTTTCTTACTATGTTGATGAGCTTGAAGGAAATGACAGAATTAAAAGTGCACTTGCTCACATTGGTACTCACGCCCTCTTGAAGATGCTTCTGGTATGATTTTGAATCACGTATTAAGTTGAGCTAGTTCTGTTAAATTGGCAAATTCATACTATTCGAGAAAACTCAGCATGATAAGTTTGATTTTAGTTCAATTGCTCAACCTTCATGCTTGTCATGCTCCTTTTTGTGTGTGTGTGTGTGTGTGTGTGTGTGGATGAACCCCAAACTTGTCATGCTGATGCACAGCCTGCATGGTACTTAGAAAGTAGCATCATCCATGTTGACATGCATACTGGCAATATCTT
This sequence comes from Dioscorea alata, assembly GCA_020875875.1. Classification (NCBI taxonomy): domain Eukaryota; kingdom Viridiplantae; phylum Streptophyta; class Magnoliopsida; order Dioscoreales; family Dioscoreaceae; genus Dioscorea; species Dioscorea alata. The sequence goes on along the minus strand of CM037021.1, from coordinate 18,969,166 downwards.
TGTCATGCTGATGCACAGCCTGCATGATACTTAGAAAGTAGCATCATCCATGTTGACAATATCTTTGTCATGCTGATGCACAGCCTGCATAATACTTAGGAAATTGCATCATCTATGCTGACGTGCATCTTGGTAATATCTTTGTCATGCTGATGCACAGCCTACATAGCACTTAGAAGTAGCATCATCTGATATGATTGCATGGTGTGCCTTTTCCTTTGTTATATTGTGACTTTCTGAGACACCATTATTCTTCAGGTCGACAATTTCATTCATGCCGACATGCATCCTGGAAATATCCTTGTTCGGTTGTCTCAATCCAAGCGGCCAAGCAAAAGGCTCTTCAAATCCAAGCCTCATGTTGTTTTCCTTGATGTAGGCATGACTGCTGAGCTTTCAAACAGTGATCGTGTAAATTTACTGGATTTTTTTAAGGCCGTTGCAGTTCGAGATGGACGTACTGCTGCAGAGTGCACTCTGAGGTTATCAAAACGACAGAACTGTCCAAACCCAAAGGCCTTCATTGAGGTAATTCCTGTGGAAACATAACAATTCATTCTTCATGTTTCCACATTCTATCTGCATTATTCATCGTCTTTGCTACTCTATGAATAAGAACTCTTTTCTCTATTTTTCTATACTATCTTCACATGTCTATGTTCAAGTGGGAAAATTCATCACTGATACCTGCATTTGCTTGTGCTGCCAACAGGAAGTTGAGAAGTATTTCACCTTTTGGGGTACCACAGAAGGTGATCTTGTTCACCCAGCTGAGTGCATGCAACAGTTGCTTGAGCAAGTTCGGCGTCACAGAGTCAATATCGATGGCAATGTCTGTACTGTGATGGTTACTACCTTAGTCCTCGAGGTAATCTCTCCTTCTATTCTCATCCATAAACATGTTTGGTTGCCTTTCCTTATCCTCTGATAACTTTTGTTCATCTGGTGAAGACCTCTAGCAAATTTTTGAATCCTCCTAGTTTACCTTGCTTATAAAATTCTCCAATATCAACCAATAACAACTTCAATTTCTAAGCACTTTAAATTCTCAAGGTGGGCTCTTGAGATTTCAGTGCCTGTCAATCAGTCTTCCTGTTTTACAAAATTGGCTGTCAAAGAATGAGTTTCTTGTTTCTGATAAGTGCTTTCAAATTTACCATTACAGGGTTGGCAGCGCAAGTTGGATCCTGATTATAATGTGATGCAAACGCTACAAACATTGTTGTTCCGATCCGACTGGGCAGAGTCTCTTATCTACACAATTGAGGGACTTATGGCTCCATAGAATATGATCCTAAATAGCTATCTGTAACTTCAAGAAACACAAGTTTTGACAGCAAAAATAGAATTAGTGAACTAAGTCAATTTTGTATACGTTCACCTTATTTTTCAAATTTTCAAAGAAGGTAATGATCTTTTTTTTTTCTTCAAATTTTCATTCGTTGTACCCAAACTTAAACTTGTGTGTTCTGATCATCTACAAAGAGCAACAGTCAAGCAATAAAATGAAAATGTAAGTAACATTTACTTTTATTCTTTTTACTTTGGTATAATTACCGTATATGTTTTTGTAATTGTGTATTTTCTGTCTTTTTAGTCCTTACAATATTTTTAGGTACAATTAAGTCTTCATATTTGATTGAGTTGGGTCATTCTAATCCGCGGCAATATTTTTAGGTACAATTAAATTCTTGCAATATTTTTTAGCAGAATATTGGGTCATCTAATATGAGGATTTAATTGTATTTTAAAATATTACAAAAACTAAAAAAAAACAGAAAATACATAATTACAGTGATATGTATGACAATTAAACCTTTTATTTTTTGTTCTCTCATATATGTTTTCTTCGTTGTTCTCAGCTAATCAGGTACTTGGAATCATCGTGTATTCATTCATGTTATAATCTTCATCTAAGATGTATTACTAATTTTTTTTTTTTTTTGAAAAAGTGATATTACTAATTTATTTTCATAAAAAATATTGTAAACTTTTTTTATATTGTTTAATTAATAAATATTTTAAACATGCTAAGGAAGGAATGAAAAGAACACCTTATCCCTCTCCCTCACCATTGGAGGACAACCCACCCACGTCATCACTAACATCTCAAAGTTGATTAGATCCTCCCACCAATCTCTCAAGCTTACCTTCCTCTCTTTCTCTCCATTCTCATCACCACCACCACCACCACCACCACCACCTTCTCCTTCACCAACCATGGCTGCAACTGCTGCCATTAGTTCTTGTTTCTCAGCCACCATCACAGCAAACCTCCATTTGAAGCACACCTCCTCCTTCAACAACCTTCTCAAACTCTTCTCTTCATCTTCCTCTTCTCTCAGGCCATCTTCATCTCTAACAACATCTCCTAACCTTTGGAAACTCTCTCATTGCCCCCGGATTCCCAGGATCTCATGCATAGTTGCTCAAGAACAAACAGTTGGAGAACAAGATCAACTTGTTGTTGAACAAGAAAGTACCATTCCATTACCTCCATCCTCCCAATCAACCAAACTCTACTTTGGTAACCTTCCTTACAATTGTGATAGTGCTCAGTTAGCAGGGATCATTCAACAGTTTGCTGACCCAGAAATGGTTGAGGTAACACTACTCCCAATCATTTTTTTACCATGCTTGTTAAATTAGTAAATTGTGAATATAAATATATAAATCTATATGCAGGTTCTTTATGATAGAGATACAGGAAAGAGCAGAGGTTTTGCTTTTGTGACTATGAGTTGTATTGAAGATTGTGAAGCTGTGATTAAGAATCTTGATAGAACTGTAAGAAATACAGAGCATTTATTTATTTATTTACATTTAATTACTTTAATTGAATTGAAATGTAGTTTGTATGTATGTGAATTTATCAGCAATTTGGAGGGAGGACAATGAGAGTGAATTTTGCAGATAGGCCTCAGCCAAAGGAGCCATTGTATCCTGAGACTGAATTCAAGCTCTTTGTTGGCAACCTCTCTTGGTCTGTCACGGCTGAGAGCTTATCCGGTGTCTTTCAAGAATACGGGAATGTCATCGGAGCCCGAATTCTTTATGACGGTGATACCGGTCGGTCCAGGGGTTATGGTTTTGTTTGCTACTCAACGAAGGAAGAGATGGATGCCGCAATTGAGCAACTCAATGGAGTGGTAAGTTCGATTAAAGAAAAAATATAGATTTGAATATATAAGCTCAGGTCTCTTGTTACCGTAACTTTTTTTTATTGAATTTGTAGGAATTGGAAGGGAGAGCTATGCGTGTTAGTGTGGCTCAGGGCAAGAAATCTTAGAAATAAAGGGTGAACTGAATGTGGAGCTTCTATTGCTTTAAAAAGTTAGAGATTCATTTACTTATATTTGAAATTCTCTCACATTGTTAGTGTTATGGATTATTGGTATGTTGTAATGAAAAAGCTTTTCAAAAAATCTTAAACAAACAATATTGTTGGGATGTAATATGTAAATGAACTGAAGTAAGAGTCAATATTCAAAATGGTTTAGAAATCTAATGACTCCTCTAATTCCTCAGACACTATCTTCATGTTGATACTATCATCGGTAAGACACCTTTCAGCAAGAATAAGAAGAGCTTCCAATGTTTTGATGTCGAAATCTTCTTTAACATCCCTCGATAACATTCTCTCTATCGGTGAGGATTTCTCCTTCTGGGAGTAATAATATTTGACTACTGATTGGCTGTTGTTCCTCTTCCCTGAATTTGTTGCAGGCCTGTGCAGCAACACTTCCAACATCAACACTCCAAAAGCATATACATCATGGTATTTCTCTGCTGTTTCTGCAATATATACACACACACACACATTTTAGTTAGAATTAAACCACACAAACACACAGTGTTTCTGGCACAAACTATGAAGTATCCTATCTGTTCAGAGGGAATTGATGTGCCTTCAGGAACAATGGATCCAAATTCAAATAATTTGGCTCTGAGCTCCTGTATATACAAACACATGCATATATAAAACTCAATATGATACTGAACTAATTACTAAATAAGCATTATTATTTGCATTATAAGCCAAAAAAAGAACGTAAAATTAACTGAATCTAATGCAATGTTGTCAGCCTTCAGATCCCTGTACACTAATCCCTTTCCATGCAAATAACTCACAGCTTTTGATATATCCAACAGAATACAAATCCTTTTCTTCCATCTGATCATTGGTTTGTTGCCTGTGTATTTGAATTAGCCAAATGAAACAATTCCTCAAGTGAAAAATCAATTAAACTGTAATATGCTCAAATCTTACCTTCAAATAAGTTGTAGGACAGGGTCCCTTCAGGCATGAATTCGTACAATAAGCAACTGCGATCTTCACTATCATGCTCTGTTTTACAGTAGCCTATGAGTTTCACAATATTCGGGTGAGATATTTCACCTAAAATCCTCAATTCCTGCAAGAAAAATTAACAGTATGATACATATACATATATAATGATACCAGTTTATGTAATTATGCTTATTGATATAATGACCTCAAGCATTTGCTCAGTGTCGGGAAATTGTTTCACAGCTACAACAAGCCCCCCTCTGTACAGCTGGGTTGTTCCTTCACCAAGGAGCTTTGGTTGTTTTCCAAGAACTAGGTTCACTTGTTCAGAAGTGAACTCAACTACTGAATCAATAGCTAACCATTTTGAGGTTCTTGTACTTGAACAGCAAAATCTTCAGATTTCTTCAGACGATCTTGTTCTTGAATACGGTTTTGAAGGTGTTTTTTGGCCTTCCCTTTCTTTCCCATCTAAATATATTAAAAAAAAAATTACAGAAAGCAACAATAATTACTGGAATGAGATAATAACTGCATCTCATCAAACATGTTGAAATTCATGAATAACAATAAAAAAAGAAGAAGAACATATAAATCATGCTTTTCAGTAAAAAAAGAAACAGATATATAATTCAGAATACAAAGATTCTTGTAATTTGCCTTATTTTCTGTAAAAGCTCAAAGATCAAACACCTTGTTATTGCTTCTAATCTCAAATGGAGCTCAATGTTACTGTTTTCTGTTTAAAATAAAGAGACATAAACCATGCTTTCAGTAAAAAAAGAACAAGAACAAGAACAAGAAGAAAAAAAAAGAACCAGCGAAGAAGTTAGAAATCTGGCAGAAAATAGTTACCAGTGATGAGACAAGATATATATTTCATAACAGAATGAGAATTTTATGAACTTGTGAGGACTTACGACTGAAAGATTAAAAAAAATATATAAATAACATCAAAAACAAAAAGAAAGGAATTAAGAAAAGAAACAATGGGAAAAACATGCATTTCTTCGCATCATACTAGCACTTCTACACAATCTACAATGCATTTCATATTACAATGAAAAAAGGACAAGAAGAAGCACAAGAAACCAAAAGGTTTACCGTTTTTGAAGTGATGTCAGGATCAAAAGTTTTCTCCTGAGCGTTGGGAGAGGGATGTTCTTGAAGATACTTATGGATCAATCTAATGTCTTTGAGGACTGATATGAAATTAAAGGGTACTTAGTACTCTCTGTTTATATAGGAGCAGTGATAGACTGTTTTGACCGTTGAGTCCACAACCGCTTCCGGAGAAGACCTTAATTACAATGACTGCCACCTGTTAGTGTCCCATATGTCACACAACAGCCTCTATTATATGGTCATTTAGTGAAAAAATCAATTCAAAATCAGACATTAAAAATTTAAAATCTTTTTTTTTTAATGGTCACCAAGTCATTGAGATAGTGGTTCCCAAATTCATAGTGATTTACATCTGGCGACAATTGATACACTTGTTGATTCATAGATTAATCTTGTGAGTTAAGGGCATGCCCTACAAGAGAATGGTTAATTTTTGGAGGGTTTCTATGTTTTTGTTAGGAGGACGTGTGGCACACCAACCTCTCACGTAAAAAAAAAGAAAAAAAAAAGGAGGAGGATGATAAACTCCAATAAACAGAGACTGTAAATTGACAACAACTAAAAACCAAAACAACAAAATCAACCATTTTGTTTTTCAAAATTCTACTTCATTTTTTCTTGCATATATCGGCTCGTAGTTAAGATTTGCTTCAATTAGACTATTTAGTTGAATAAAAAATGATATCTTTTGTTGTTTTTGCCCCTAGAAGTCACAAGGATATATTTGTATAAATAAGATAGGGTGTTAAAGGTATTAGGAAATCTAGCAGTCTTTTTCGATATGGTATTTTAATCTACTATTTTAATATTAGTGTAAGTTAAAATCCTAATTTATAAGAGAAATATGAGATCAAACTCATTAATTTTGATTTTAAGCAACAATTACTAGTTTTTGGAAATCAAGATATTAAAATTCTCTTTCACCAAATTATATACTATAACTTTTTATTTAATAATAATAATTTAATAATAATTTATTTATTTTTAAGTAACAATAAAAAGGGTAACAACAATAATAATAGTCCTATGTAATGATAGGCAATTTAATCTTTTTGAAACTCAGCTAATTGTTTTTTTTAAAAAATAGATTTTTTTTTAAAAAAATATAACATAATCTCAGAAAAACAACAACAGAACAATCCGATAGGAGTGTAGTCTGATAAAAGACATGCTACAAAAATAAGAGAAAAAAAAACCGTAAATATTATTTTCATCACAAATTAATATTGTTATTATTATTATTATTATTATTCGTTTTATGGATGTACCAATTCTCATTCCACACAAAAAGAGTTACGCACACTAGTTACCGCAAGGAGTGCAAAGTGGGCCACATTGTGTCCAACCCATCATCAGATTGTGTCCAACCAAACACACCAAGATTCAAAGTGATTTCGAAGCTTCAGCTTTCTCTCCAAACACCTGGAGTCCTAACTTTAAAGATAGAAAAACATCTGTGAGATCTGTGAGTGGGAGCAGCTGCCTCCATTCAAGGTTCCATTAAGTTCTCTAGAATCTCTACTGAGGGGTAGTTCAACCCTTTAAACTCTTTATCTCTACTCCATTTACTAGCTAGTGCAATGCAACTCATTCAAAGATGAAGGTGGAGATGGAGCCATGGCATCTACATGCATGATCATCAGGTATGATGTTATATATATATAATAAAAAGAGGGAGATGGAGGTCATTTTCTTATCTTGGTGTCTAAAGCAAGGATGGCTCTGATTCAAGTGGTGCTGGTGAAGGCCTCTCAGAAATTTAGCAACTCTAGAACCACAAATATATGTGAGACTTATAGTGCATGTCTTCAAGAGAAGAAAGAAGAAAGAAGAAGAAGAAGAAGAAGAGATCATCAATACTCTTCTTCAACACTTATGTTTTCATCCAACTAACACAAGCAAATAATATTCCTCCTTTCCTTTTCTCTATGTATCCTCAATCGAAACAAGCCCAAGAAATGATAATAAAATGACATTAAGTTATTCACTAGTAAGATCAACTATATAGGGGAATCAACTGGCTCTTGTCATGTAGAAAGGAATAGGGGAATTCATCAAAACAGAAAGAATTTCTAAGGAACATATGTAAATATATCGCTGTCTAGCTAGTTCTACGTCCATTGGAGCAATCAAATAATATATACATACACACAAACATACTTACAATTCATATAACGACAAAAGAAAGAAAAATATACTTATATATGTATATCAGCAAGCTTTCACCAGTGAAACAAAAGTAAAAAGTAAAAAGTAAATAATTATGGTAGGGCAAGATAGAAAACAGAAGAATCAGTGTATACGTACCTTACTGCTTGGTTGGTGGTAAGTATTGGCCTCCAAATATTCTGCTGCCATACGAAGTTGTCTATCACCATTAGGTTTCAAGCCATAGACCTTGATTAAGTTGCCCATGCTGTGCAGGAAAAGGAACATACACTGAGCTCTAAATGCATTATGAAATATCCATGAAAGTAGTAACTATACTACAGTCTAAATAATCCAGCAGCTCAAAATAACAATGTTAATTATACTTCCAATAGACACTGCCATGCTGTAAAACAACTCCATTAAGAGTACAAATGATAAGCTCATTATCAACACCTCTGCTACTCCCCTGTAGCTAAAAAAAATGGTTTTAATGAAAATTCCTGGAAAATAAATTAAAAAAAAGCTTCTAAATCATTGAATTTTGCACTCTAATCAGGGAATCCCTTCCCAATTATCAAAGCTAAGGTAATTCCCTTAATTTTCTCTGAAACATCATGAAGTTTAATGAAAATCCATAAACAAAACAACAAATAAGAGGAAGAACAAGCTTCACAACCCAAGGAGCCTTACACACAAAGAAGATTCAGGTTCAAATACAAGATAACAAGTTCTCAATTAATCTAGTAAAATGAAGTTCAAAATCATGGAAAGATACCCTATAAACGTCGATGAATTAACACAAACTCCTCAAAAATTGCAATTGTGGCTAGACGCTCATCTAATATATAAACATTAGATTAAAAAACATCAAGGAGCCAAATCCGATCTAAAATGCAGTTCAGGAATTCATCCAGAAACCTAAATCACATGAAGATGAAGAGACTAGAGACAATTACATCTCGCTGACACTTCCTGGACGAAGATCGAGCCTGAATCCAACGTGCCAATCCCGGAACTCGCCGTAGCTCCAGTTTCTCATCGATTCCTCCATCGGAGAGACGCCGAGATGGAGTAAAACTCTCACAAAGAACTCAACTCAACGAGGGATTGATAATTCAGAACGGAGGACGGAGGACGGAGGACGGAGGACGAGAATTTATAGACCGCTTTTCGGGTCGGATCTTTAGTTAATCGCATGCAATTAAGAACTGATCTGATTGAATCTCAGCCGTTGGATGATTACTTGCGTATTGATTTTTTAAATTTTAATGGAAAATATGAAAAATCATTTTATCCTACTACAATTTCTTAATGGACAGAGGATCCCGTAGCCAGCTGTACCCCCAATTTTGGAAAACAAAATTCTCACTTGAGAAAACAAAATCACTTTATTTTGTTGGCTCGCTTAGGAAAACAAAATTCTCACTCTTGATAATCTATTAAAAAAAAAGTGTAGTTTTTTTTCTACAGACACTTGCTTTCTCTGTCACAAAAGTTCCGAATCTGTGGACCATCTTTTTATCTATTGTGAGATCTCGGAGCGAATCTGGTCCTTACTCAAACAAAGTCTTACCTTGGATCCGCTTCCGTTCTCGGTGGCTGACATATGGTCTACTTGGATCCCTCGCTTATCGCTATCGATTGAAACCTTTAGGATCTTAGCACCCAAGCCTTCCTCTGGAATATTTGGCTGGAACCGAACAACCGTATCTTTAACCTAAACTGCTCTCCTATGCACGCAGTATTTCTGTAAGACTGCTAACATGTTTCTCTCTTGGCTTTTTGCAAATTCCGAGTCTCACCAACAGGAGAACACTGAAGTTTCCTGGCCTGTGACTCCTGATGGCTGTCTTAGCCGGTCCAGCTTTTCCTTCTTTTTTTCTGTTTTGTTTGCTCTAGTTTGTTTGTATCTTCCTCATCTTTGGTGAGGATTCCACTTTTCTTTTCCTTTGTGTGGTTAATCTTTTGTTGTATTTATACTACTCTGTTTTTTTCTAATAAATTTGTGGTTTATTCACTTTATTAAAAAAAAAAAAGACTCGTGCATTTGTTTATTTCAAATAATAATAATAATAATAATTGGGAATTATAGATATTATATTAGATATGATATCTAGATCCAAATTAAGGTAAAATTATAAATAGAGGGAGTTTAAAATATATATATATATATAATATAAAATAAATAAAAATTGCTAAAAGGTGCTTAGCCTAGTATGGTATGAGATCCCATTCACTTTAGCTGAGACTGCAAGTTCAACTTTTTTACACTCGTGAAGAATGAGAGCGTCGCGCTGTTGAGTGCTTCTCGTGGACCTTGTTCTAATGCCTTCATAAGGAAAAATAAAAATAAAAATAAAAATAAAAAATATCACCCCAAAACCCCAAACTCACAATGGTCCCTGTAAAAAGAATGATAATGTACGAACTGAAAATTAATCGTCCAATTTACACACCCTCAACTAGGGACAAAAGATTTGATATGTGATCCTACACTGGTGACCCATTATTATTATTGCTTTTAATGTCTCTAAAACTTAAGATCTATTATTTGTTGGTTTTATTTTTCTATGATTTGAAGATCTCATTTATGTGAAAGTACTATTTCAACTAATTGTGTAAAGATTTTCTTGATTTTGATGGTAATAGATTTACATTTTATTTTTCTAAGTTTAAAGTGTTTTCATTGTCTTAAAAGATAAAGACTATTTAAAATAATATTTAATTGTTATTTCATCATCAATTAATTAAAAGGATCATTTTTAAATTAGTTGAGAGCTTATTTATATGAATTATTCTTTTTAAAACTCTAAAATAAAGCTTTTTAAATTAATTGAAATTATTGAAAAGGCTTATATTTCACCCTATAAAACCCAAAGATGTTTGACTGATTAGTATAAAGTTGTGATAGATGAAATTGATAAAAAATAAAAAATACTAGTAATTTATATATATATATATATATATATATATATATATATATATACTGTTCCATCCAACCTTCTCTCCCATTCATTTCACCATCAGGCCGTTTGGTTCGCGTTAATGATATATTACCACGTAATGAGATTACCGTGGTAATAAGATCGGGAATGTTATATGCCTAGGAATGTTGTGGTAATTTATGATAACCATGTTTGGTTGGAAACTCATATTAAATGGTAATCAACTTGGTAATGTTCTAAATTTCCCAAAATACCCTTATATCTACCATTTTATGCAAATTTAAATTTATTAAAGTAAAATAAAATTTTTGATAAAAAATTAAAATTTCAAAACTAAACATATTCCCAAATTAATGTTATTTAAATTTAATTTTTTTATCCAACAAATAAAATATGAAAATTATTATTTTTAAACAAAGGGTATATTTGTCCAAAAAATATTTAAGATTACCACTCACTTGGTAATCCAACATAGCCACCTATTTTGGTGGTAATGGGATTACCAAGTTTCTTGGTAATCTTCCAAAGTTGGTAATCACACATTACCATTAATATTACCACCACCATCCATCCAAACGTGGTAATCTTTTCAGATTACCACGTAACATGCGGTAATGTTTTCACATTACCGCGAACCAAACGCCTTTAATGCAATAATTAACGTTAACATTGTTTCAAAGAGTAATCATGTGGGCCGGAGAGGGGGTTTTTTTTTTTTTCTATCGATGCTATTTATATGTTCATTTTTAATTAATTATTATTTATTAACAAAATTGACTAAAATCAGTTAATAGTTTTAAATTTATACAAAATTATCAATTTTTAAGATTATTTTTATTTAAAAATCTATAAATATTTCATTATTTTATCTCTATACTAATTATAATTTTTATTACATCTCTGAAAATAATATTTCATATATTTTTTTAATATTTAATATTTCATAGATGTTTAAATAAATATATAAAAATAAAAAGAAAAACTTCTGAAAAGAAACATGTAAATAGGACCAGGACCACAAATAATATTTGTTCAGCTATTATTTTACCCTTTTTTTTTTTGTAATTGGTTCTTCCCATTTATGGTTATCTTGGCTTGAATTAAATATCCAAATTTCTCCTTTATATATATATAAAATATGTAACTTATTTGAATTAATATAGTTAATAAGTAATTTTAAGAAATTTGACCAATTTTAAAATAATACTTTTCTTTTCTTAGGAAACATTTTAAATCTCCAATCTTTAGCATGCTATAATCCACTCAACATTTATTTATTTATCAATCACATAAACAAAAAAGCAAACGCTCAAATATATTATCAACCGTAAGAACTAACATTTATTAATATTTTGACTTTATCGCTAAAGAAAACATATTCATATATTAACTTTTTTTTCCAATAAATTCATAATTTATCTATTTTATTTAAAAAAAAAAAACATATTCATACATCAAAAAAGATCCAGAGTGGTGAACATGGGATAGTAAATATCCATATCATGAGTAGTATAAAATCCTTCTGCATCTGCAACATTGATGATTTCTCTGTAAGTCTTAGTGACAAGATTATATGACCACATTTTCGGAACAGCCCTGTGGACAAATTCATATGACTGAAATGAGGGAACTGTCATAGTTAATAACAACTCATGATCTTCTCCTTCTCCTTCAACCAAATGTATGGGTGAAAGTGCAGATACATAAGGTCTTTCCATAAGTCTTTCTAGTGTTTCTCTTACCCAATCAGAATCTTCATCTACAATAATTTGTCTCTGTGAAAGTGCTGGAGGAAGTATATCTCTCATAAATTTAAGATCAATGCATTTCAAGAAATCCCATCCGGATAAGTCTTCTTTGATCTCCATTACATGAAAAATAAAATCATATTGTTTTTGCTCCATAATTAAGTATAAACGGCCCGCCGCACTCTCCAAAATATAAACTATCTTTGTAGAAGTCATCACACTGATCAGGAAATGCTAGTTTTTGCACTTGAAAGCTTTCTACATTTAAAGAGAATATAAGGCTTTTTCTGTCAATATTTGCCCAATAAACTGATCCCTTTAGAAATACACCTTTTATCAGCTGATGATCATAGGTCAACTCACCTCCTTTAAATGAGTATATGATTTTCCATGATTGGGTTTTCTTGGAGTACATTCTAATTTGATAATAATAATCAGCATAACGTGCAAACATTATGAGTTTATGATCAGGAGTGAGAATGATATCACAAGGATGCAAGCGTGGCTCTATTTGAATTTTTTTGTACTGCAATGTAACAGGATTGAATATGTAAATGAACTCAAAAGAGAATCGATATTTAGATCGGTTCCAAATAACCGGGCAAATAAGTAAGCCATAGAAAGAACGTAAAACAAAAACATCCAAAGAACAACCAGGTCTCATGCTTTCAGCATCACACTTGAGAATAGAAAGGGAGAGATCTGGCAATGGCATTGAAGAGAGTGAGTAACTACAGTGAGTGTCAGCATCCGGGCATGAACATATTAAATTTGACATGGTGTAAGGATTATTGCAATTGTTTGTGTGCACTTTGATAAAATATGGATCTGATATTATGGATTGCCATAGTTTGCTAACACTTCTAAATCTAATCACTGATCTCGTTGGAAGTAGGGAAAGAATGGTGAAAGAAAGGTCATAGTTGTTGCCCAACATTGTAGGAGAAGTTTTAAGCTTATATATTCTTAAGCAAAGGTAATGTGACAAATTTAAGCGTGTGTGTGTATATATATATAGACACACACTTAAATTTGACTCTGATTCGGATCAATAATTCTATTCCTACTTAAAATCAGAAAGATCTTATATAGTTTTGAAGACAATAGGATAGGTGTGGATAATGTTCTAAATTTATTGAAATTGTTATAAATTTTTACAAAATTAAGTAGTATAAACTAATTATATAAAATTTTTCTTAATTTTGATAGTAATTAAATAGAAAATTTTAGAAATTTTAAAAATTTAAATCGTTACAAAAATAAAGTTAAATATTATTTTATAAGTAATTAATAGGATCATTTTTAAATTAGACGAGATATTATCAATTATATTTTAGATATGTATATGTATGGTTCATTTATTATCAATTATACTTTGCTTTTATGGGGAAAAAATCACAATTATTTTTCAAAAAAAAAGTTAAAATTTAAAATAATTATGTTATAAAATTGAAACAACAACCAAATAACCCCCAAAATTTATGTAAATTATATTATCTAAACCCGAACCGGGCCGCGAGGCCTTTGCCTCCATGAGAGGGTCCTCGCAGAAGAAGCGGCATGCTCCCTAGGGCCCCAAAACCCTCCGTTCAATCCCTTCTCTCCGGCACCCTCCGCCGCCACTTCTCCATCTCCGTCAAGCCTTCGTCGACGGCTACCACCTCCTCCGGCGGCGTACGGCTCTATCTCCGCCGCGCCCGCCTCATCGACTCTCTCCGCCGTCGCCTTCGCTCCTCCACCATTCCCGACTTTTCCTACCCTCTCGACTCCTTCGTCGCCGTCCATGCCCTCCGTTCCGCCCCCTCGCCGGACTCCGCCCTCCTCCTCTTCCGATCCCTCCCCTCCCCTCACCACCCTCTCCTCCTCCGCTCCCTCGCCACCCGCCTCGCACTCTCCGGCCGCCTTCCTGACCTCCTCCCCCTCCTTCCTGACCTTCACCCATCCCCTATCGACCTACTCCGCTGGTTCTCCGCTGCCGGCGACACCAACTCCGCCCTAACCGCCTGGTCTTCCCTCCGCTCTACCGCCGTCTCCCGGCGCCACCACCCCTGCACAGAATCCTACAACCTCATCATGGCTCTCCACGTCTCCACCGCCTCCCACTCCGACGCGATCGCCGTCTTCTCCCAAATGATCTCCGACGGGGCAAACCCTAATTCCCGCACCTACACCATCATCATCGACCACCTGATCAAAGCCGGCTACCTCGACCCTGCGATGGAGATCTTCACCCTCCTCCCATCCATGCGGATCCGCCGCACTTCGCGCCAGTACGACGTGCTCGCGTCCGCGTTCTCCTCCTCCAATCGCTTCGACGATCTCCGGAAACTCCTCGCCGAGATGGAGATCGACGGGATCTTACCCGGCAGCGGCGTCCGTGCGGCGATCATCGCGATGAGGGCCACCGGCCACACCGCTGGCACTGAAAACTACATCAAAGAGATAACACCGGACGAGAGGATCCAGTACATTGTTGATTCCGGCGACGAAGAGGAGGAGAACGACGGCAATGATCGGATGGATCTGAAGCCATGGATGGATCCCGGTGCATTGGCGAGTGCTTTGGAGGGCTGGGATGCGGAGAACGTGAAGGCATTAGAAGAAGCGAGGTTCGTCTGGACGACGAGGTTGGTGTGCAAGCTTCTCCGAGCTTTCAAAAAGCCGGAGACGGCGTGGGCGTTCTTCAGTTGGGTGGCGTGCCAAACTGGAGGCTTTGCCCACGATAAGCACACCGTGTCGCGGATGATCGCCATTCTCGCAAAGCACGGCCACTGTGAGCTCGTCGATCGTCTTCTCACCAAGGTCCAATCCGAAGGAATCCTCCTCCCATTCGCTACCATCCGCTTGATCATCGACTTCTACGGGCTTTCAAAGAAGCCAGACGCCGCCATGAAAGTATACCGCGAGGCCTCCAAGCTCTGCGGTCCAATCTCGCACGCCAACTGTTTGTTATTATGCTCTTCGACGCTCCGCACGCTGCTGAAGTCTCGAAAGGGGGATTCCGCCATGGATTTCTTGGAGGAGATGATGATGAACGGTATTATTCCAGATCTGCAGACGTTCTCCGGATTGATGGAGTTCTTCGCCGGCGACGGTGATCTGGAGAGAGTGCACAGAGTGTTTGGGATGGTGAGGGAATGCGGGATGGTGCCGGACGCGTTCATGTTGCAAGTGGTGATGCGCGCGTACTGCAAGAAAGAGCGCGCAGCGCTTGCTCTGAGGGTGTTCGATGAAATGCGGAGCTTGGGGTTGGTGCCGGATCGAGTGGCGAAAGAGCTGCTGGTGAAGAGCTTATGGAAAGAGGGGAAGCTCAGGGAGGCTGCGCAGGTGGAGGAGAAGTGTGAGGATTTGGCGCAGGAGCTGCCCATGGCCACGCCGGGACATGTTTGGACGGTGAGCTTAATGGATTTTAAGAAAGTTTTTGATATTTATTCTGGTTGTTTTTCTAACATTCATCATCAACACCATTGATTTTGGTTTTATTTATTTATTGTTAATTATACTTTTGTTATAATTAGTTGATAAAATAATATGAATGTATTTTGTTTGTTACAAATTGAATTATATGACACTTAATCAGTAGTGTACTGTATTTCACATAGGTTATGTTAGCTATTTTTTATTTTTTATTTTTTATTTTAAAAAGGAATTATTTATGGTAGTTGAAAATGTGGAGATATTTTTGTAATTTTTCTCAAATTTTAATCAAAATAAAGGATAAGGACAATGTTAAGGTAATTGTTAATGCGGATCTTGTAGTCATAAGCTTATTGTGAACCAAACCACATATTGGAAAAGATAATCAATATTTACTATGTTCACTATTTACAAGAGCGTCTTCTTTGCTATCAAAATGTTCTCTGCTTCTCTTTCTTTTATTATGTTTTTTAGATAAATAGATAAATGGTAGAGTTTATCAAGATATCAAAGGCATGGCAATAAATTACAAAATTGAAGGGATTTTTTACAAACAAGGCAACAGGATCACCTCCAAATTTTCATTTTTCTTCATTTTTCTTCAATTTCGAGAAATATTTGTAATTCTTTCAGAATTCTTCTACTCCACAGTCCACATACGTTTAGCTCCATGATAAATAACTAAATCTTAAAAAAAATTTGAGGGTTGATTAAAGGAAGAAATGGGTCCCACATTAGCTCCCAGTTAAAAACAGCCACGATTACGCAAATAAGTTAAACATTGAACAACAGATCCCAGTAACTTACAGTGGTCCCACCATCTATCCTCACACTATATGACACGTGTCCTCAAATGGCGATCATAAACCGATCCCTTCTTCCCCAGCGCGCGCGGTGTCAAATGGCGGCAACGGCGTCACTTCTCTTCTCGCCTTCTTTTCCCATCCAATACCCTCGCATTCCACGAAACCCTAATGGCCTCGCTTCTCTCCTCTCTCCCAAGCCCCTCCGTGGAACTCGATTGAGAGCTCGAACCATTGCCATCGTCTCAGCTCTTGTGGAGCCTTCTTCCTCGAAACCCCTCGACGATGATCCCCCTCTTCTTCCCCTTCTCCAGGATCTCTCTGTAAGTACTCTTCTCCTCCTTGTTTCTGGGGGTGTGGTTCTTATGTGTTTTGTTTTTCCAGGAGAGCTTCGTTCTCCCCCCTGATTTCCTTGCCAAGCTCCCCGGGGACCTCCGGCTCGACGTAGGATCTGATTCTTGGTTTGGTTGTGCTTTGTTTCTTCGATTCGTGTTGTTTTATATTTTTTTCCTTTTATTTTAAAGCTGAATGATGCGGCATTTGATTTGGCGAATGGGTCAGTGATCGATGAGGTTAGTTTTTGTGGAGTTGGGGGAGATTAGGAATTAGGATCATGCTTAGGGTTTTGTGTTGAGTGATCGAATGGAATTGCAGTGTGGTCGAGAGGTCGGGGAGATGCTATTGAATTTATCTAAAGCTTGGGAACAAGCTGATACTTCGACTTCGAATAGCATTGCGAGGCAGCTCCCATCACTGGAGGGTTATCTGTCCGGCAATGCGAAATCAGGTATGAATAGTACCATTCAAGGAGAATGTTTGTTGTTTTCTCTGAGTTTCACTTTGTTAGCTTTGTGCAGCATTTGGACGACGCTTGGTGTCGGCTGGGAGAAGGTTTGAGGCCATGGGAATGTATGGTCAAGGGGCGCTTCAAAAGGTGTATCTCAAACTCTGTATATATATATTGCTCTGTTTCCTAATTGCTTCTCTATGTTTTCCTTTGCACTGGAATTTTATTGCTTTGCTATTTGTATGATCTCTAGTTTATTGTTGAACATGTGATGCAATGAACGCCTTAAGCGCATGGTTGTCTTACCATACTTAGTTTCTGAATCAGCACGAGATTGCAGGCACTGTTCATTCTTATCTTCATTTTTGTCTTGCATCATATTTAAAATAGCATACTTCACAGAACTTCTTAGTTTTAGTGTTTTCTTCTTGTTTATGATCATCAAGAGGACATTCATTTAGAACATGTGCAATGCACTGTGATTGTGTTAGGAATAGCAGTAATATCTTATGGAAGGTTTGGAATGTACTGATGTTGGTATGGAGTCTTCACTAGAGGTTGTGAAATTTTGGATCTCTATTAATGTCACAGATTGCCAAGGTAATGATTAAAACTGGGAACTTGCTGTCTCAAAGCCCGATAACTAAAACTGACAAGAAGCCAAAGAATGAAAGCCGTGTGTTCAAGGTAAATGGTTATGTAGCATATTCTTGACTTAATCTTCGCATAGCTAACCTGTTTAATAGATGAATCTGTTATATGCAGTTTGGGGAGTTACAAGTTGAGGTTACTCCAGAAAATGCATATATCGGTGCTGGAATTGGTCTTGTTTTTGGGTAAAATTGCACCCATGCCGCACCTTCCAAGAGTAGAATTCCCTAACTTTGTGCATTTCAATGATTGTGGATTAAATTTAACGATACCTTGATGCCACTACCTATCAGTTTGTTGGTTTTCACTGCCAAATATCCAATATGTTAGTCAGCAGGTTTACTTCTCAATTGGCAGTATGTGCTAGTCATAGCATTTTAACTTCATTTTTTATAAGCTTAAGTTATTTATTAACTGAAATTAGGGTACTTTCCTGGCAATTGGGTCAAGGTGTTCAGAGCATACCAGAAAGCTCGATGCAGTATGCCAATGACAATGCCCTGCTGCTAGCCAAGGTTCTTAGAAATATTTCTTTTTAATTTGTTTTGTTTTTCTATTTTATCCGGGAAATTTTTGACGATCAGTTAGTATCTTTTTTCTATTTTATCCAATAAATTTTTAGCATGATCGCAGATGAATATTTTTTTGTATTTTTTATGCAGTCACTAAGAGGAGCTCTTCTTGTGCTGTTCTTTTCATCTGCCATATTATCAGCATTTGCTTCGGTTGGCCTTGTGCTATTAGGCCGAAAATTAAGCTCTAAGAGCCGGTCAAAGGATCCTTAATTATTCAGAGTTGTCACCGGACCACTTTAAGTAGATGTAATGTGTACATTGTTGTTTATATTTCCCTTGCAATGCATTAGTTGTGTATACAATGAGCTGGAACATGCGTTTGTAAATACAATCTACAATAATGATTTCATCTATTACAACAGAAACTCATAAGGGAAAAGTTATCCGAAAATTTTGTTGATTTCCAGTTGTATGCTGCAAACAAAATCCTCTGTTAGCTTTGTAATTATTCAATGATAAATAGAGTGTTATTAGGCAGTTGTTCAGATACATGCATACTCCCTCTTGATATGATGTACAGGTGGGTTACTAAACTATACCAAAAGTCCAACTGCTTAAATGGTGAAAACCTCGGCAAGCATATGAAATCAAGTGAAGCTTTGGGGCGCTCTGCTGCTTAGCCCTTGCTGAGCAAACGTAGGAGGTTCCTCTTAAACCGGAATCAAGCATCCTGATCCTGGTATACGTTTACTTATTTGATTGCATGGTACCATACTGACTATACGACCATATACACAAATGTATATTACAAAATATTTATCTTTCTTGCAGATCAAAGCATTGGCCTCCAGATCAAGCTAATTAATCTTTCGTACAAGTGAAGAGGGACCAAACAATGGATGACATCATTATGATGATGCTATGTAAGAGTTTCAAAAGACTCAACCTCCTCGCTAGACAAGGTATGTGCTCCTTCCCATTCCTAGTAAGAGAGTGTAAGAGTTTATTAGATCCTCTTGTTTTTCCTTGCCAGTTAAGGATACAACACCAAACATCTTACCTCTGAACTGTGTAAATTTGTAATAGCCCAGGTCCTATTGGGATGGGGAAAACTCTCAGCTCTTTCCTCTTCACTATAGGAGTTCCTCCAATCATCCCCATTATCCCACTAGGAGAGTGAGGCCACCACCTTTTCATATATATATTTCCACAATTTCTCCAGCTTCCTCTATACAAATCTTACCCATTATTTTTCCTTAAAACCTTCAGGATATAGATGGCAAGCCACAGTAGCCAGCATCCTCAAACTCTTCTCCCTGAGCCAACTGGAACTAGCTCAAAGGTCAGGTCATCACAGCTGCTGGAAGTCTTAAGCAACGAGAAGCTTAAGTTTGCTCTGACTCTTGCTGTTGCTCTCATATCTTCTTATGTTACAAGTGCCGGTGGTCAGTCTCTGAGGCCTCTACCAACCACCACCACCACCACCATTACCACCCCCAACTCCGCTGTACAACTAGAAATGTTTGCCTTTGCTTTGCTTGGCCTGTTTACGTCTTCTCTATCAGCCATTACATTCCACCCTCATTTCCCCTTGATTGCTGATTGCTTTGAGAACATATCTGTCATCTTTGTAGCTGTGGCTTTTGCCTCTCTTGTTTCCATCATTCTTCATGACAGATATGGATGGATGCCTTACATGGCTTGCATGATTCCTGTATTGCCATTCATTATAGTTCCTTGCAAGTTGTTGTTTGCTAAGCTTGAGGCAATGCTAGTGTCGCTTCGCAGGTCTGATTGCTTTGAAGGATTGCCGATGTGGAAAAGTGGACAGGGTACTGTGGAAGTGCAAGTTAAGGAGGGTGTTTCTTAAATTTCCCTTTTTTTTTTTTGTGGTTTTGTTTGAGGATTTGTGTTGAATGTGTTAGGATTCAGTGGTAACATAGTTTCTAATGGATTATGGACCATACGTGTGTACTCATGCGTCAGCTGGTTAAATTTAATAGCAATGTAAAACTTAGTTATAAAAGGATTTGTAACTTATGCATGGAGATTTTTATTATTTTTTTCATTGTTTAAATGGCATCATAGAATAAAAAATAAAACTTATGGTTGACCACCGGTCTTAAAATAACAAAAGCCCATAAAAAGACATGCCTAATTATCTGGAAAAATTAATAGATTAACACTTCTTTACACTATGCATACATACTGATACAGCATAATGGCTTTCAACAATTGATAGCCATGGCAGTGTAACTCACCTAACAGTCAATTAGGTTGAAGGTTTAAGGTGAAGACCACTTGCCAGAAGTGAAATCCTTATAGAAGTTGGACCGATTTGAGACAACAAAGAACACTGCATAATGTAATAAATGACAACCTTTAACGATGGTCAAGAGAAAATTCATCACTAAAACTAGAAAGAACAAGACGGGTATAACTTCATTAAACAACAACCATCTATTCAGTGTATTTAACAGACCTGGAATCCCTGGGATAACATAATCAGGTTGCTCCAGGACATTGTGCAGCGTTTTCTTTTCATTAACCTTGATCCATTTACCAGAACCTGTAAAAGAAAGTCTCAATTTAAGCACTGTGATGAGAAGAAAGTATTTTTTAATAAAAAATACTGACCAATTACTCAATCTAAAGTATTAAACACTTCAGATGCTGCAAACATAATACATCAATGGAATGAAAATAAGAAGTTGAATGAATACTTGGTGAGATTCTTGTGTGTCGGGCTTGCTCTGCATCATCATCATCCTCACAAAGAGCTTCTGACGAAGCGACAGTCCCCTCAAGAAGATGTCGAAGAATCTCCTTCTTAGACATAAGAGGCCCGCTACCAGCCTACTAAATCGTAATTTAAAAAATCAGTAGATGCTCCTGAGGACGAACATTCAACAATTTCACACATACACACCTGATAGTACAACTCGACAGCATTTCGTGTGTAAGCATGTTTTTCATCCCATTCTAGTGGTGGGGAATCTTCTGAAAACATGTTTGATGGTCAAGGAAATCAAACCATTCCATAGGCAATGGCAATCTCAAAATAAACTTGAGCAAGTTTTTGGAAAAATAAGCATTATGATAGAGAAGGATATCAAATCAAGATGAGTTGCAAACACATCTGTCTCACAAAAATCTTCTACCAAATCACTTGACATAACCTCTGCATAAAGAAGCACCACAGGCCAGTGAAGAATCCCGCTCTTATCCAATATCGGTTTCTTTGACCCAATAAGCTCTCGATACATTGGCTTCCCAAGCTTATATCCTCTCTTCTCAATCACAGATGCAAGTTCCTGCCCACACACAATACAATGAATACCAACAATAAAATCTTACAAACTGTATCCTTTTTCCCACAAATGGTAAGAAAAGACTAACCTTGGCTTCAGAAACAACCTTAGAAACACAAGCATTGTGCTTCTCAAGCTCTTCCTTGCGTGCATTAACTTGCAGAAATAGTTTCTTCAGCTCCTCATTCTCAGGGTTTAATTCAAGTCCTCTTTGGCAGTATGAAGCTGCCTCCACTAACAAACCTAAAAAGAATGCAGCTTTAGCTGCTCTATAGAATGCCTGTTCCCCATATATATATATACATACAAATGAATCCATGTATGTATGGTTTTATGTCATTTTCATCAACAATAAGAACATCAAATTCTCAAATTTATATGCTATCAGGGTCATAAATCAAATGAGCACCACTTGATAGCATTGAAATTCCAGAAATACAAACACTTACCTTCACATTCGTGGCACTGAGCTTGATCGCTTCTTGAGCATCTTCAAGAGCACGTCTATGGTTACCAAGCAGTAGATTCACATGCGCCCGATTGGCATAGAGAACGGAATGTTCGGAATCGCTCAGAGCCTTCTGGCTAAGAGCTTTGGTATAACAGTCTATGGCATCCGGGTAGTGCTTCTTGCCAAGCTTGACAAACTTGTTGCCCTTCTCCTGAACAAGCACCATGAAAGGATTGAGAGATTGGTAGGATGATCGGATTGGGAAAGCAAAGGAGAGGAAGCGAAGGGGGAGGAAGAGGGGAACCTTGAGCTCGACGGCGGCGGACTCTTTGATGGCGGCGATAGCGGCAAGGTCTGCTTGCTCGCTCTCCGTCGCCGGCTCCGATCCTTGCTCCATCCATAGCGCCATCTTTCTCTAGGGTTTCAGCGCCGCTCCGGCTTTTGAGCTAGAGCAACGCCGGCGAATCGGGAAGCTTCGAACCTTCCTGTGCGGATATATATACATGAAGTCCCAAAATTATAATATTTATGTTTGGGAGAAAATTTGAAAATTATTTATAAATCTATAAAATTAATATGTTTGGAGATTAAATTTTATGGAGTATTAATCTCTGAATATTTTCATTGAATTTTCATTATTTTTTACTACTAATAATTTTTTTTTGCGTATATTTACTTATGATTGTTTCATATAACCTCCCAAATGCACATTTATTATTTTTAAAATAAGAAAATAACTCAACAAAAATTATGTACCTAATGTATGTCTTTTTTTTACATACAACAAACATGGACAAGTCATATGGCAATGCAAATTTTCCATTAATCTACGTTTCTCACCAGAATTCCAATGCTTTAAACTACTTAGTTACCATCTCTAATCCCCCAACACCGAAATCTCTAGAATCTCAACTCCCGAGCCATCTTATGGAATATTTGGATTGAACAAAATACTTGTATTTTCATTTAACTGTTTTACCTTATTACACTATAATCTTTAAAACTGCTAACATATTTCTTTTTGGGTTTTCAACAGCAGTCGACAGTCAACAGCAATCTCTCAACGAAATATCTCAGTGAATTAAGCGCTCACTTAATTTTTTAAGCGCAAAAATGATTCAGAACTTGACTTAGCACAGGAGTAGGACTCTCCGTCTAACAGTCTAGGTAGGCCTGTGATGTCAAACAGTATTTTTCACCAGCCCAACTGTTGTTTATTTTTTTTTTTCTATTATTGTTTTTTGATTCTATTCCTCATGTCTGGTGAGAGGACTTTTCTTATGTTTTATATTCACTTTTATTTCAATAAAACTGTGGTTTATTCACATTTATTTCAAATATATATATATATATATATATATATATATATATATATATATATATATATATATATATATATATATATATATCGGCAAATATATGAACTTTAATATGAACTTTAATCAGGTGAACAGCAAAGGAAAGCATTGAATTTAATTGACATCAAATAAGGCAAAAATGCTGCCTTACAAACGTGACATTATATTACAGATCCTTACTGATACTACAAGAGAGAAAACTTAATCTGAGTCTTGATGCTTAAACAGAAAATTTGAGCTACTTTGCCGAATTTCAGTGAGCTAGTAGAGCCACCAGTGATTCTCATTACTTGTTTAGGCACCTCCAATAAATATTACTTTGATCAGCAATAAGAATGCGCTGGACTGTGCCCTGCAACATGATTATAGTTATATAAATTACATTAGTAAGTGAAGACGTAGATATATTATACATTTATACATCATGCAAATTTCTGAAATCTTAAAATTATGAATATGAGGATGAAAGGTCATACCTTTCTATTATTCTAGAAGCACATAAACTGTTGATACAAAGGGAAGACCTTGTCAATGTCATTTGAATGGTAAATGTAGAAACAGAAGCCTAGCTGCGCCTTGATATTCTATTGATTTACTTCAATTTTTGTATCCCTTGATCCTGAAAGCAGAGATGAAACATATTGAAGTTCAACAATAGAGCAATCACTGATATGTCAGCATTTTGTCAAACTGTAATGAAAATAATCAACGAACAATGTCTTACAGTGAATTACATTTCATGTGAATCCAGGACAAAATCACCTCAACTACAAACTGTTTAAAACTGGAAATATGGACTCATCAAACTAGTACACAGACCATCCAATTAATTTATTTCCTAATAAAAATATAAAACTAGAGAATGCCTTAAGAGTTTGCAATCATTCACATAAAAAGCAATTTTAGATCAAGCTCCAATCAGCCATGAGAACAATATACACGTGGACACAGAATTGTTCTTCTACCACCCAAACAAAAATTGCAGTTTAACAAGTTCCTGTTAGGTTTGGAAAGCACATATAGGAAGTCACAATAGTTTTCCATCAACCCATGTTAGCTTAACTCAAGCTACTCAGGTTTTATTGAGCAATGGTTTATTTTCAAGTTCCTAATACCATACACCAAAGGATGAAAGATAATGAGATCTACCAAATATAAAAACATACCAACATTTAGATTAGTGTTGTATAAAAATGCAAGCATGGATGTAAAACAACAACAGCCAAAGATTAGTATTGTATAAAAATTCAAGCATGGAAGTAAAACAACCACTGAAGGATTTTTAGACACAGTGATTACCCAATGCAACTCCACCGTGTCGTCTCATTGCCCCATTAGAAGCTTTCTTCTTCGAATAAGCACTGTTCCATTCCCCTCCATCTTGTGCATAATAATCCATGGGATAATCTGTTGCTTCATCGCAGTCATTACCACATGAAACACTCCCACATCCACCTGATCCTGAACAACACTCCTTCCTCACAGTCTCATTGCAATCAGAAGTCCTCAACTCAGCTGTTCTCCTTCTCTCCCACCAACCTGGAATCAACCCCAAAGCAATCTCAAACTCAAAGGTGGTTAACAATGGCTTCTTGAACCCCTCTCCCCAATCAATGGACAACCTTGGGCAAGCAATCTGCACCCAAGCATCCACAGAGTCGGCAAACAATGCTATCCTCGCCGGAGATATCTCCGACATCATCACCACAGTGTAGTCTATATCCCTCTCATCCATCATCCCTGTCACTCTGTCCAAAACCTTGGTGTTCCCTTGCCTCCCAAGCGTCCCAAGTATAACCCCCCAATTCTTAGCCTTCCGCGCTTCCAAGATGGAAGCTTTTCTAGCTTCCTTCATACCCTCGTGGTCATACTTCTCCAAGACCAGAACGCCCAGGAACGGATCATATCGAAATGCTTTGATTCCAGGGTTCGCGATCATGAACGCCTCGAGATGGAATCGACCGTCGGCGACGAAGACGACAGATTCGATCCCTTTTGACTTTGGGATCGTAGGGGATGTGCACCCAAGGACTTCTCCGGCGGAGAGCGGCTTAGCCTGGGGGACGGTGATGTCGTACCCATCATCGGATAGGACCGATCTGGCGGCATGAACGGCGGAGATGAACTGGACGGTGCCTGCAAGAGCGAGGCGGGAGGAGGGCGGGAAGGTGGATTTCACGGCGGAGACGAGGCGGGAGACGTCGATTCGGATGTCGACGAAGACGTAGAGGGCGGGAACGCGGGAGGTCGTGACGGGGACAAGGCAGGAGTGGCCGTAGTGGACAAGGAGGTCAGCGGAGAGAGCGGAGGCAGCGAGGTCATCGACGCAGCAGGCGCCATAGGTCGGATCACCAAGGACGGAGACATCGACCGGGTGGGGGGAGAAGGTTCGGATGATATCGGCGATGGCGAGGGAGTACATAAGGAGGCCATCGGGGAGCTGGAGGACGACGCGGCGGGCAGAGGAGGTAGTGATGCGGTGGAGGGTCTTGTGGATCTCGAATTCGTAGTTGCGGGGGAGGACGGCGATGGCGGTGTTGAGGGCGGGGTTCGAGAGGAGGAAGTCAGGAATCTGGGACTTCACGAAGCGCTTCGGCAGTGGCTTCTTCTTCGGACTAGGGTTGGGGTTCGGGAAGGGGGCGGCAAGGAGAGCAGCGGAGCTCTCGTCGGGATCCATGGCGGCGGCGAGGGTTTTGCCGGTGCTGGGAATCGATGAAGAGGTTCGATGGCGCGAGCTAGTCTTAATTATTTTTTTTTTCTCTAATTTTATAAATATTTTTATTTTTAAAAATTTTAAATTACACATTTAAATACGAAATTTAAGATTCTCATATTAATTAGCAAAATTTAAATTATTTATGATTTTTTTAATGATTTTTTTTTTTAAATATGGATCTGCGATAATTATGTCTGGAATATATAAGGAGTTGATAATTACTAATTAAAAAATCTATTTTCATGCTTCACCAAATATAAAATAAAATAAAATCTATATTAATAACAAAGGATCAAAAAGTTCTTTATTTTTTTTGGCAAACTTTTTTTTTTAAATTAAACAAGTCAACTATAAAATACTCTTTTAAACCTTGAAATTAATCAAATAATTCACATTTATTAACTCCTTTTTCCCCAATAAATAAATAAATAAAATAAACAAAAACGCAAACCTAGCCCAGTCCGCCAGCCCAACCCAACAAAGATTAATCGATCCATGGCATGGTATTACCGTAATTACAACCAAACGATGAGGCCAATTGCATAAATGTGCCATTCTAGGGTTTATAAGAACCTTTTATATCTAAACTGAGCTTTTCTGTTGCTCGAGCTTCAGAGCGAGGAGGAGGCGGCGGCGAGGCGTGGGAGAGTCTTCATTCGCGAGATCAATGGGCGGCTTTAGGGTAAGCGAATCAATGGAGCTCCTCCCTCTTTTTGGGTCGGCTTGCTTGTTCGATGGATGGTTTTTTCATTAATTTTCTGTAATTTATCGGATTTATCTTGAGAATATTTGGTTAGATCGGATCCAAAATGGTTCTTTTGTTGTTCTCCATGAGCTCTGGTTGATGTTTGGTTCCTTTTCTTGTTTCGATGCAGTTTCATCAGTTTCAGGTTGTGGGTCGGGCGCTCCCGACGCCATCGGAGGAGCATCCGAAGATCTTTCGCATGAAGCTGTGGGCGACCAACGAGGTCAGGGCCAAGTCGAAGTTCTGGTAATTCTGATCGTCGATTCTCATGTTTTAATGGTTTTGTTCCTTCTGTGATCATGTCCAATGTTGAGCGTTTCCATTTCCAGGTATTTTCTGAGAAAGCTGAAGAAGGTCAAGAAGAGCAATGGCCAAGTTCTTGCCATCAATGAGGTAGTTTTAGTTATGATTTGGCATTTGTTTTCAATTTGTTATCATACATGTATTATCATTAATCAACCTCTATATTTCGAGTATCTGCAACTCACTATGTCCTTAGCTCCAACAGCTGCTAATTTATCTTACAAATCCAATGGGATGAGATCTTTTTCTTGATTGACTTGTTAGTTTCATTACCACAACTTTTATTTTTAAATGAAATAATGTTGAGTTAATATATATGTTTGAGGTCATGATTGTTCTGATTTATTGATTAATTAATTGATTTGTAACATGACCTTTGCCATGACCTGTAAATTTATATTTCCCTTGCTGTTCCAGAAAATTTTTCTTTTTTAAATTATTTTTGAGTGGTCCTATTACAGCTTATGATTTTTACTTATATCTTCCTCCAGTCTCTTTTTCAAATGTTGTGTGCATTATTTCACAGACCATTTGTTAGATGATTTTATGACAAATAAAAAAGTCTGCTTGGATAGATTAATGCCGTGTTGGCTGGGTTTGGTTTTCTGAAATCTACATTGGAACAACCCTGCATTGCCACTTAAGGATACCTGTTGATGTTGATTATACAAGCATGAATGTTTTACTGTCGTTAATTTATTCTGCTTGATGTGATGACAATTGCTGTCGATGTTGCTAATATTTCTGAATGTTCTGATCCACATTATTATTGCCACCCCTTTCTTGTATGAGCTGGTTTTCTCATGCAAACCACTAGCTGAATGTTCTTGATTCAGACTTTGAATGTTTTAAATAAAAAATGTTGGCATGGGAAAATTTTTAGGAAGCAAAGCCTCTTTTATTTCTAGGCATCTTCCCATATATTTGTGGTACTGTTTCATGTAATGCAATAGAAGACATTCATTATGGAACTTTGGTTTCTGAAACTTATAATATCTGATTGCCACTTTGTCTAGCCTACTGAACTCTCTCTATTGTTCTAGTTCTTGCTTGTTCCTAGAAATTTTCTTTGTTAGCCTCTTATTAGCCATGTTAGCATTTGCTGACCTTTAAAATGTTATAACATTTTTTGGTACATATCCCTCCTTGAGAATTGTCTTTTGTCACTCAGTGATTGTTCAGCATTCTATTAGTATCAGTATGGTTTTTTGGTGATTTTGTTTCTTTCAGAAATCTGAGCATTTCATGAAATGAAGTGAGTTATAAGTTGGTTTTCCCTTAAATGTGCAGATATTTGAAAGGTACCCAACAAAAATCAAGAACTATGGCATCTGGCTGAGGTACCAGAGCAGAACTGGGTACCACAACATGTACAAGGAGTACAGGGACACCACACTCAATGGTGCCGTCGAACAAATGTACAACGAGATGGCATCCCGTCACCGTGTTAGGTTTCCTTGCATCCAGATTATCAAGACAGCCACCATCCCCGCGAAGCTGTGCAAACGTGAAAACACCAAGCAGTTCCATGACTCCAAGATCAAGTTCCCGCTTGTCTACAGGAAGGTCAGGCCTCCAACAAGAAAACTCAAGACCACCTTCAAGGCTTCCCGACCCAATCTCTTCATGTAGAAGAGACTATTATGAGAGTCCCAAAGACTCTTCAGATTTATTCTTGCCCCCAGGCTATGATGGTTTTGAAGTTTTCTGTTTCTTCTGCAATTTTGCTTTGTTGGGAGCTATTTCCAGTGTAGAACTTTGCAAGCTAATACTGGCGTGATGTTTTCTTTTATTTATGCATGAGTTGGATTATCTTTATGATGCTGACATTGCCACTAAAAAACAACCCTGTGAACCATTTTATAATTCTATTATTGTGCTTTCATTATTGTTATTATTTATTGGGTGCCTTGCAGCAAGTTATTTATTTTGAGGTTTACTATTTCAGTGTCATTAATTAAATGCAAAAAGGTTCAAATATATATAGACACACAAAAATAGCTCTGTATATGTGGAAGCGAAATTAAAAGGATGACGCTAGCTTGAGTTCCCAATTGATCGTTCGGATAATGCTCCAGTTGAATGATGGCGCTAGATGCACCCTGATCGTTTGATTCTCTTGGAGATGTGTGCTAGATTGAGAACTGATCTTGAGGTAGTTGCGAGATAAGAAAAGACCATCGTGGTGGCCATGTTCACTCGCTCGTTTATTCTTTTGAGATGGAGTTCACCGCTCGCTTCTCTGCGTTTCCTCCTCTCGCCCTCTCGAGCTCCAGCAATGGAAACCCTAGAATCATCGTCTCCATCCGCTCTCAAAGGTATCCTAAGGTAACCTACAATGCCTTCTCTTACTCATCGTCTTCGTCTTCGTCTTCTCTCCATCTCGATCCGGTTCGATCAACCCTTTACCTTCCTTCTCTCCTCGATCGTGGCTCGTGCTGGTATTATAATTTTATTCAAAATGTATGATCTTGTGGGAGGATTTTGGTTATTAGCTGTGAATTGATGGATGATTGTTAAGATTTTGGTTGATTATTCAGTGCTATTGGTTTTGAGTATATTGGTTCATATGCGAGTTGCTCGTTGATAGTTTTGCCTTTCAGGTTCCATGGAAATGGCAGGTCTCCGTTAGCACTGTAGATCGATCCTTTAATGGAAGAACACTGTGCTGTAAGCCCAGTGACGGTGTTGAAAGCCTTTCAACGAGGTCTTCCCTGTTGCGGCCTCGATGGGCTCTTTGGAGTTTATCGTTTCGATATTATTCATCGATTTTCAGCAATAGTAATCAAATTCTCAGGAGATGCAGATTAAGCATCCACAAGTTTGTAAAATGGCAAGAGAAACTAGGGCAGAATATCCCTGTTATAGCTCTTCGGTTGGCTCTGGGAATGGTGCTTGTTGTTTCGTTGTCTCTAGCTGTCAATCAGAGCCCTTCCTGTAAGTTCTAACTGAATTAGCTGGCTCATGTACTTCTTGAGATTCCTGGAAAAACCATGACAATGGTTACTTTCTTGTGAGTTTCAATATAGGGTCTCTTACTGAAGAAAATCTCCTATTTCTGGAGGCGTGGAAGATGGTTGATCGTGCATATTATGATAAGACCTTCAATGGGCAAAGCTGGTTTCGCTATAGAGAAAATGCTCTCCGGAATGAACCGATGAACACTAGGGAAGAGACATGTATGTGTCTGGATTTGCCAAAAGAAAAATTGAAAAACCATCAATATGAAATTTTTATGTTGATTGGTTATGATATTTCAACAGATTCAAGGTGTAGTTCGCATGTATATTTTTTTCAGATACAGCAATAAGAAAGATGCTCTCAACTCTTGATGATCCTTTTACTCGCTTTTTAGAACCAGAGAAATTCAGAAGCTTGAGGGTAGGATTTCTATTCTTTTGTGTTTGTGTGGTTTTCTAATATGGTGCCAAAATAAAATAAAATAGAATGAAAAATAAAAGAAGAATCATATGCTTGAGTATTGTATGTGATGGTCTTTTGTTTAAGCTGTATTAAGATGTGTTGAAGATAATTGAGCCTTCCCTTTTTTCTGTGAAGGCAGTCTGGTACTCAAGGTGCACTTACGGGTGTGGGATTGTCAATTGGATATCCTACAAAGCTCGAATCATCCGTGGGTCTTGTTGTCATGTCATCAGCTCCTGGGGGCCCTGCAAACAAAGCTGGGATTATACCTGGAGATATTATCTTGGCAATTGACGATAGAAACACAGAAGATATGGATATATATGATGCTGCAGAACTCTTACAGTGAGAGCTCTACCTTTCATCCTGAGTTTCTTTAATATGCTTAAATGCATAAATGTCTCTTCATAATGGTTCAAGAGTTTTTTGAAATGATTCAATGTGCTTATGAATTTTGAGCTGGAACTTAATAAGTATTCGATTATACATTTCATCCATGCAAATCTTTAAGTATTAGAAACAGAGTTTTATAGAAGGCTTGCAATGGCTTATATATGCTTTGTGAATCAACCAGATAATTCTGTCCAAAGTGACTGCCATTTTTGTGTGAGTGCTCTGCCATATAGAATCAATGACTTTGTGTTTTCTTAATACATTGTTTTCTGTACTTGCCTAACTCATAGAGAATGTTCTCTTTGGACTAGTTAATCTGCTATTAATCAATAAATATTCTTGGCTTTCATTATTTTTATCTTATACACTTTCTCAATTCATTAGCGACTTCTTTTTCAGTGTTCACTATCTAGTTAATAGATGTTTATTCAGTGTTTGGATTAGTCTGGTGTTTTCTCTAAAACCTGAAGCACTACACAGGGGTCCTGAAGGAAGCTCCGTTAATATATCCGTCCGCAGTGGATCTGAAATCAAGAATGTAGTGTTGAGGTATATGAAGTGGTTTTAAATAATCAAACTGTTAATTTCTTCCTAGAATGAAATGGTTCTGAATGCATTATGTGAGGACTTTTGTATTCTCTTCTCCCTTCGATTTATTTAACCAGACATTTTGTAGGCGAGAAAGGGTTTCTTTGAACCCCGTAAAGTCAAAATTTTGCGAGGTTCCTGGCTCAGGAAATGGCAGCTCCAGAATTGGGTACATTAAACTAACATCATTCAACCAGAATGCTTCAGGTAAATACTGATAGTTGTTAACTATTATTAATAATTTCTGATTACATGGAGGTGCTTTCTGTTATAAAGAAGCCCTGCAATGCTTGTGTTTTCTTCATTGTTACATTATTCGTCTTATGCTTGAGGGAAATTCCATTTGTGACGACCAAACAATGGTTTTCTTCCTTTTTTAAATAACTGTTGTTTTGTTTTTAACTTTATTTGTTTATTGTCCTCATAATGGTATTTAGTTGAGGATGTAATATGACGCAGTGTTTATTATAACTATTTCTTTGCATTTACATTTTCATTGCTAACTATTGAAAGGACAATGCAATATTGGTTTATGAATCATGCAAATTGAGTTCTAAGACCAGAGTGAGTTTAGGAGGCAATTTTGTTGAGTTTAATATTGGGTGAAGTGTACAGCTTGCAGTGGAAATGTTAATACATCCTTAGTAGATTTTATCTTGCAGGTGCAGTCAGGGAGGCCATTGAGAAATTAAGAGAAAATAATGTGAAAGCTTTTGTCTTAGATCTCCGCAATAACAGGTGGACCTTATATAGGAAGCTTATGTTTTGAAATGCTTTGTTTGGTGATCTTAAGATAATGAATTTTGATGCAGTGGCGGTCTTTTCCCAGAAGGAATTGAGATTGCAAAGATATGGTAAGTTCCTTCTTAAAGATATCTAGTTGATTGTGCTCAAATAGACTTGCATTTTGCACAAGAAAAAACATGGTTGATGAAATAAGCTGTCAACTTGTGGAAACCAGCTCTGTTAATTTTACCGTGGATAGGAAAAGCTTGTGAAAAAATCAAATTTTTTTCATCCCTCAGCTGTGAGCACAAGTAATGTGTTCATACATGCTCATTATATAGCGACAATCAATTCAGAAACTCATGAAATAGTTTGCTAAATACTTAAGATACATGACATGCTGCATGGAGATGCAAAGTTTTTATTTCCTTTTCCAATAATTGATTGAGATACTTGTTACTTGGCTTTCTTTTCTATAAGTTAATTGGTTTCTTGATTACCACCAGGCTGGAGAAAGGAGTGATAGTTTATATTTGTGATAGCCGTGGTGTGCGAGATATATATGAGGCCGATGGAAGTAATGTGCTAGCTGGGTCAGAACCACTGGCTGTTCTGGTATGATCCCACTCAGATGTCTTTTGTTTTTCCACTCTTCATGCTTATGTTCTTCCCTAGAAGCTGTTGGTTTGCTGTTAATCGAGATAGCAGCTTTTTGAAGATATCTGATTTCCAGCACATAATGGAATTTCAGGGGCTTCATTAGTTTAAAGGTTCATCTTCTTATGCTAGCTTGAACCATATTTTATTCTCCAGAGGAAGTTTGGTCTAGCTAACCTCCGTGGCGAGACCTTTTTTCTCCCTCCTAATAAGAGAACCTTTGTTTCAGCAAATTCATTATGCACATCATTAACTTGTGCATGGTATACTTTTGCATATTAGATTGTTCATCTAAAAGCTAACTCTTTTGCTTGTTTTCTTTTCCTCTTTAATCTATTTTAGGTAAATAAAGGAACTGCAAGTGCTAGTGAGATATTAGCTGGGGCTCTAAAAGACAATAAGAGGGCAGTGTTGTTTGGTGAGCCGACCTTTGGAAAAGGGTACGTTTCTCTGTGTGATAATTGAAACTATGCATTGCCTAATTATTACTAATTAATTTTTATGCTAATATTTATTTTTCATGTACAGAAAAATACAGTCAGTATTTGAGCTATCAGATGGATCTGGATTGGCCGTAACAGTGGCCCGGTATGAAACTCCTGCTCACACTGATATTAATAAGGTCAGTAACATTCTTTTTAGAACTACTGGTCCTTGTTATTATTTCTTTTTGTGATGCTTCTATACCCCCATCCAAAATATAGTTTTCTAGCCCTCTGTAATTTAAAGGCCCTTATAAAACCATGATTTGATGATTATATGCATACATGTAAACATTAATAATGGATTTATTTCGATATATACCTCTTCTGAATCGTGGTTTTATGGGGATATGTATATGTAATTATGAGATATTTTGATGTTTGCCATCCACTAACATATGCATTTGTGAGATCTTGACTAGGTTGGCGTTGTCCCTGACCATCCACTACCAATGTCTTTTCCATTGGATGAAGATGGGTTCTGTACCTGTCTCAAGGATCCAACCTCTCCTTGCAATATCAACACAACCATGCTATTTTCCAGATGACATTATTCACAGATATGATTTTTGAAGCCTTTTATTTTATTTTATTTTTTGTTGCATTTATTTTATTTTGATATTTAACTGATCCCCGAACATGAATTCCTCAATTGTTTTCATAAAAACAATTATACGATGAGTAGAAATAATTACAAATATCAACAAATGATAAAACTTATTTGTAAGTACGTGATTGATATAATTTAAGTCCGCTAACCTGACTCACAATCATATGTTTATTTTAGGATAGTATTTTGGTTAATGGATTTTTAAAATTCAAAGGAGGATTCGATTTGAGAAATGACTGAACGTTAATACTTAGAAAATCCTAAAATTCGATAATCAAACTCGATCTCAAACCTCTAAACCATCAATTCCAGCACGTGAATGGTAAAAAAGGAAAAAAAAAAAAAAAAAATCATTTGATGTTTTCAATCAAATCTGGCGCAAAAACTTGCGCC
The DNA here is from genome assembly GCA_020875875.1 of Dioscorea alata. Classification (NCBI taxonomy): domain Eukaryota; kingdom Viridiplantae; phylum Streptophyta; class Magnoliopsida; order Dioscoreales; family Dioscoreaceae; genus Dioscorea; species Dioscorea alata. The sequence goes on along the minus strand of CM037021.1, from coordinate 18,934,577 downwards.
AGATATGGGATGTGCTACAGTGGCGCGCAACATGTTGCGCGCCACTGTAGCAGAGCTATAAATTTTTTTTTTAATTTTCAGTTTTTTTTATTTCTCTTTTATTTTTATTTTTTTTTGTTTTTCTATTTTAGTAACTCTATATGTTTCTTTTATTTTCATTTTTTAGTTTTGATTTTTTTTTAAATTCTATTTTTTATTTTTAAAATTTATATTTTTAATTTTATATATATGTATATATTTTATGTTTATCTGTTTTCTTTTTTTTATTTTCTTTTTTTTAAATTCTGTTTTGATTTTCTTTTTTAATTTTTTAAATTCTGTTTTTTAAATTTTTTTAATTTATATATATATATAATTTCTGTTTTTCTTTTTTCTTTTTTTTTTTTTAATTCTGTTTTGATTTCCTTTTTTAATTCTATTTTTCATTTTTTAAATTTATATTTAAAATTTTATATTTTAATTAAATTATTAACTTATAATTTAAGTTTATATTTTTCAATTAATAATAAATATAAAATTAAAGAAAATAATTTGTGAAATATAAAATCATTAAAATTAACAAAAATTATATGAACGATAAAAAAATAAAAAAATAAAAACATAAAAAAATAATCTTAAAACATACATTATCATCGATATTAAAAAAAAAATAATAGTCTTAGCATGTTATCGCCATTGCCTGGAGAAGAATATTTTTAGAATATTCTATTTTAGAGTTAAAAATAGAGATTGTGGTTGAAGATGGTTTTACTGTAGAAGCTGTATTTTTGAGTACTAAAGCACCAAATATAGAGTTTTGGGTTGGAGATGGCCTTATGAGCTTATCTCATAAAAAACATTATGCAAGTGTTCCATCATACCAATACGAATCTATTAAAAATTAATAAAAATAAAAAAAGTTATAAAAAATAATATATATATATATATATATATATATATATATATATATATATATATATATGCTATGAGTTCTCATATAATTTCTTTCCCTCCAACAAAAAACCTACTACACTATTTTTTTCAGATGTTGTTGCATCCATTCTATCTACTAGCAATATATCAAGCCCTGAAGAACACCGTCCAAACTATAGCATCCTAGTCCATGATCCCAAAAAAGGAAAGACTGCAATCAAAAGCCTCAGAAATAAAGGAGCATCCCTGTATTTTACATTCCCGGATAACTTACCCCTGTCCTCAGATGTGTTCTCCGAAGATGATCCGGTCATTGTGGTAGGTCTCTGCCTCCTTGTCGTCCTCTTGGTTGAGCCCTCTCGCCGATCCAAATCATCCCATCCACCAAAACTACGAGGAGGGTGAGAGACAACATCATCTCCTTCGTCATCCATACCGACATCTCCTGAAACCCATGACCGATAACCTTGTGCCTGGTCTTCTTCATCCTGCCACTTGAAATCACTGGCACTAGTTGACCTACGAAAGGGCCTCTTTTTAGTATTCTGTCGCGCTCGTTCTCCTTCACTCGAGTTCCCCCATACCTTTTCAAAGGCTAAAGAAAGTGCTGATTGCCCGAGAGGAAGTGCTAAGGCCATCAGGAAAGCTTTGGGGCCAGTCGCTAGGAGCATGGATGCGATGATAGCCGGTAGCATGAAGCCATATGCCTTGAATACCTGTGAAGCATAATTGCATCATGTTATTGACAAGCAATTCAAACAGTGAGCATTAGGAAAAAAGTGGTTAGCTCGAAATTCGGCTTCAATGGTAGATATCTCAAACCTAAGTCATCTACCATGTATAATAATAACAGATATATGTCCCATACCAAAGAGTCAAGATATTTGGCTATCTATATAGAAAAGAACAATCTTATTGCAAAGCATCTCTCTTACAATACAAGGAAAGACAATAGCTAATAGTGAATCAATGCAAGAGAATGTTCAATCACTATAACTGCAACTGATACACAGGATGATTACTGCATGCTATGTCACAGTGAAATATCATAATAAATTTGTAACCATTAATTATATCATAGCCCAAACAGAAACATGCATCCTTTCTTTCTCGCATGTCTTTCCATTTGTATAGTCCTCTAGGTGAGTAAGCACAAATTTACCACTCCTAATAAATGATACAGGGTGACCTGAATAAAGCCGCTATAAAATGCCACTACCAAGTGGGTAATTAAGAAGTTTGTGCATGAAAATATTTATGAACAAACACAAGGAATAGGAATAATCAATTCAATAGCCAAAAAAGCAATAAACTAATAGATAAGGCCGCATATTCATACTATACATCAAGAAAGATGCCCTTTTTTAAGATTGTAGAGAAGTTATTAGCGTATGAAATTGTTTCACCTGAGCTAACGACTACTGAAATATTTAAGAAATACATATAGGGATTAATCCATGTCTCATACTGTCAAAAATGAGCTAAAACATTATGCCAGTATATATCTCAATTGAAGTAAAATTAGGTATGAAACTCGTTGAATAAAAATCTTAAACGCTAATTCCAAGCATTCGAAAAACGGATTAAAGGATTCACAGAGAAACCAAGGAAGTACCTTGAAGATCCAAATCCTCTCCCACGGCTGCTCAATTTCATCATCATCATCGTCATCTACATCATCATCGAACTCCGCCTCATCGGAAGAAGACTCATCGGACCACCATCTCCGCCGGCCTCTCTTCCAGAACCCCCATCCGGGGTCGTCACGGACCTCGAACCTCCTGGTGCGGAAGAACTCTGCGTTTGAGTCCCAGGAGCGACCACTAGGCTTGGCGGCACAGCGAAATCGGCGATCTGGTGACCTCGGCGGTGGAGGGGACGAGAGAATGGGGCTAGGGTTTCGACGGTGAAAGCTGGGGTTGATCAAAGGAGAGAGCGTGGAGGGAACCATATCATCTCTTCTTCTAAAGATTGAAAGAGTGATTGCGCTGTGCGGTGACGTTATAAAGACAATTTTGCATTTTAACACCTTGGAAAGTTTCAATTTTCTTGGTACCCCTTGTCAAGTTTAAAAGAGGTAATCCAGATTTTTTTTTTTTTGTTTTTTTTTTACAAGTTGGTAACAACTGCCCCACATCTAAGATAAGTCAAGGACCTTATTTATGTGGATTTTGAGGTTTAATGTTAAATTCACTGTGAAATAAACACCCTAAATAAATAATCAGATAACAATAAAATCTTGTAAGTAAAATATCAAAGAATCAACTCTCTTCTAGTTATGCTCTCACAACAATTGAGTAGAGTGGCGTAGAAATGTAGCAAAACTTATATTTAATAGAGTCCAAAAAAATTACCTCAAAATATATATTACTTAATCAATAAATAAATAAATATATATATATATATATATATATATATATATATATATATATTAGAATGGCATTTTGAGTTTCTATATACATATAGTATTATATTAGCAAGATACTGAGAGTGCGCGAATAAATTGGATTAATAGCTTATTAATCCAAACCATATGCTTGCCTAGAGACATACAAACCACGTGCACAGTCGCACTGTTATTCATATCTTATGTCTATTTAAAGGTGAGACAGTAAAAAAATGCAAAGGCAACAGATGGTAGCTAAATATAAATAGGATTTATTGCTAAAAATGTTCATTATAAATTGCAACAAACTGCATTCAGTAACCATTAACTGTCTCTCAACAAAAATTAGCAACAAGCTTGATGGAAAATTGCCATTCATCATGGTAATAGGCACAATAATTGGAAAACTAGCAATTTAAAGAGCATGCAACTTAATAGGATTAAACAATATATATATATATATATATATATATATATTAGCCAACACCTAGACACAAGTACAGGAAGGGAAAGCCCTCATTCATCTTGGCAATCACTACAAAAAGCATACATCTTCGGAGGACAAACTAAAACACCAATGGAAATTATCAGTCAGGAGAGAGTAAAGCAAACATTAGCATCTTACACCATGATTCACAAACAAGCTCTTGAAAGAACAAACTGGAAAGAAAAAAAAAACAAACAAACAACATGTAAGCTCTTCAAACAACACGCATCTTCGAAGAACTAATCAAGGCGCCAATGGAAATTATTAGCAAACTGAGAGTAAGTCAGACATTAACATCTTGCACCATGATTCACAAACAAGATCTTCAAAGAACAAAATAAATAATAATAATAATAACAATAAAGAATAGAATAACAAAATCAGGATGGAAAGCCCTCATTCATCATGGTAAGCAATTCAAAAACAAACAATCAAGAATAACCAATCAAAAACTCCAATGGAAATCATTAGCCAACAGAGAGTAAACCAAACAATAACATCTTGCACTATGATTCACAGACAAGAACTTCAAAAAGAACAACACAAAACAGCAAAACCAGAATACTTAGCACTCAAAGTCATTTGCATGTTCAATATAAAAATGTGTAGTAATTAGAGGAAAAGAGAGTAAACACCAAAACCATAACATATTGATAAAAAACCAAAAAAGTAAAAATATTAAACAATATACCATCCCAAGTCCTCCCCAATCCCCAATCCCCAATCCCCAATCCCCAATCCAACAAGTGGACTTTCATCCCTCTTAGGGCACCATCTTCACCTGAATTCAAGATATTTCTCAAGATGAAGTTTATATACATCTGAGAATATAAACAAGCCACATTGAAATCTTTGACCTCGGATTGGGAAGAGGAAACCAACCATACATGCATGCACAATGTGGATTGATCTATGGTTTTTCCAATTCATATTGAAGGCAATCAGAGAAACAAAAGCAAAAATATCAACATTGAGTGAGATTTGAGATTACTGATGTTCGTTCATCATTGAAAATATTCACAAACAGAGACTACTATCAATTCTCCATGAACCAAATCTCAACAAGTATGACTGATTCCAAGAACCCTACGGTGCAAGGAGAGGAACCCTTACCACTGACAACCATCGCATCAGGCGATGTCCTCATCGTCGAAGTCATCCTCAAAGGAGTTGAAGAAGTCGGCAACAGGAGTCGGCGCTTGCTCCTCCGCTTCAGGCTCGGCGACGTCGTCGAGGAGATCATCGCCGACGAGAACATCGAAGTTCACCCGGACCACCCCCATTTCCAGCAACTCAGCTTCGAAGTTCTAACTTTTTTTTTATCTTCGTTTCAACTCGATTTATATTTGAGAAATATATGATGACTCTGGTTACCCCCGGTGAGTTTAAGATAATAATTACCTTCGCTTTGTTTGGACTCTTAAGTACTAACTCAATTTGGCTTGCATTAAATTAGACTGTATAAAAAAAACATGGATAGCAGCTAGTAGTAAAACAGCAATTGCACTGAGTTTCAATAGAATCAATACCATGGTGTTGTTTTTGAACAATGAGATTCATATGGGGAGAAATTTATGAAGATGAAGAGCTGTAATTAAGTAAATAATGTAGCAAAAGAAGGCATCACCCGGTTTCAATGCGCGCCGGTATGAAGCTGCCTCACAATGTGTAGTTAATATGATTGTTTTCTGGGATTTCTAGCTCCAGAAAGGTGCTAATGATGGATCGCTGCGTCGTGGGAGACCACTCCTGGCTCCCAGAGCCCGGCATCCGGCAGCTGCCTGTAACAACCAGTGCCATTAAAAATTGTCGATGAGTAGTAATTTATGTATCTGATTAAGAGATGCATGATGCAGTAAACATTTAACAGTGAATCAAGGAGTGTTTCTTGGACTGATTTTTGTTGTCCTCCCTACAGTAAATGGTGCTAAAATGAGATTAGGTGTAAGAATCATACTACTTTTGAAGCGAAAGGCAACATTTTCTCAGGTGGCCTATCTGCGCATAAAGCTGCAACAAAGATAATTTATGGGTTAAAAACACTAAATTGACATTGACTTGATTTAAATATACTGCCATCTAAAGTGAAGAACAATGAAATATTCAATGTACCAGACCCCATTTTGAATTGATCATAATATTTCAACCAGTAAAACAAAGCAGTAGAGAATATTATATCTTGTGTCCAATGGATGGACTCTCTTCCGTCCAATGTATAGCAAAGAACTTCACTTACCATAAAGAACAGCACCAATAAAGGCATCTCCAGCTCCAGTGGTGTCTATTATCTCTTCAGGAGGAATTTTCTCTGCTGTTCCTAAAAGTAATCTTCCACTAATTGCACCAATACCATCTGCGCTAATCCTCAAATTTGGCTACAGTTCAAAAACAAACTCATCAGTTCATCAGTGACTGGGGAAAATGGCATAAAAAATAGTGAGGGCTATAAAATTAAAAGGATTATTTGTATTGTATAAGAATCATGGCCATATATAATCTTCTGGTCCAAATCTAGATTCTTAAATCGAAAAAGTTCAGTCAATATATGAGATCAAATGCTCAGCGGATTCAAGAACATGAATATGCAGGTCACGGGATCAATTTGTCATTAGATACATTGAGCCTAGGGTCAGGACAACTCTCCCAGATCAACAAAACAACCAGGAAAACAGTGAGAATAACTTACCAGGGAAGATATGCATGTTGGCATGGTAGAACTTCCATCAATTTTCTGCCTTAAGGACTCTGCCAAGCTCTCAACCTCTTTTTCCTTTGCCTCAGGAGCCTCTATCAATAAGAAGGATTATATTTGAGTAAACAGGACACCAGTATATATCCAATGGCAGCATCTACAATCAGCCAAACACCTCTTACCATCCTTGCTTCTTTCAAGCATTATGCAACCTTTTTCTCCAAGGGTAACAATTACAAATTTTAGATTAGGCAATCTAACAAGCATGGAAACCAAAGCACTTGGAGTAGAAGAGACTGCTGTCCAGGCCTGCCATGTAAAACTAGATCAAAGTATTTAAATGAAGGAATGTGCTAATGCTGCATAGATTTCATAGATAACAATATTGCAAGTTTCTAAGACCTAGAACTGTGAGAATCTAGGAAGAGTGGTATAATTCATAGTCACAAACAGAGGGGACTCATAATGGTGTTACACCAGTGAAATCCATTAGATTCCATCCTATACCTGTGGAAAATTTTCGGAGCAGACAACATAGCTTGCCAGGTTGAGAAGTTCATCCAATCCCTCTCGTTTTCTTTCTGAATCAATTAAAATGGGTATTTTCCTCCGGCTTGCCTGCACTGAAGGTGTCCAGAGACATTGGTTAGTGTCTGAACTTAAAATTACTAAGAAAAAGAAAATCAAAAAAAAAAAAAAGATGAATCAGACCCTAAAATGCAGCCTCACATCGTAAGCTAAAACTGACGTGATAATTACCTCTTCTGCAACAACTATAGCAGTTTCATGCAATCTAACATCAAAGTATACAAGCCTAGCTCCATCCAAAGCAGAACACAAGCTAGATTGGGAGATCTCATTTGGCTCCAATGGAGGGTATCCGGGTGTGTGAATACAAGTACGAGTTTTCCTGGAGACACAATGAGAACATGTCAGCATTCAATAGGTGCAACAAGCCAACCATAAAGTTTTTGCATAAACATCATAATATCTCCTCTTGCCTGAAAAGTTTTAAAACGCAAGAATCAAACATGAACAGAAAGAAACTCGGGAAGACAGACAATGGACTGATGTTTCTAATATGCTACCATGTCACATCACATCACAATCACAATTGCATTTATATTTACAGTTTAAAGTTGAAATAAAATAAACACTCACATCTGGCTGTCCACAATAAGATAAGTAAAAGATGAATTCCCTTCCTCCGAAACCTGACAACAAAACAGCTTATTTACGTCACCAAACTCAGGATAAACAGATATGAAACCACTTCTCACAATCAGAGAAATACTGTCATCATTCAATTGAACAACATAAGTCAAGAATGTAGTATGGGAAACAGAAAACCATGCAATACAGTCAACTTAATAATCTAAACACAGTGTCCGTCTCAATGAGTAACTCGATAACAAAACATAAACTAGCAAATACCATTTCACAAAATAAATGAACGCAAAGATCCATAATTTATAAGAAAATGGAAACCATAGAACATCACTGTGATCAAAGTTGAGGGAAACATTATTACTCTGCTAGCGAGTGAGCTAAATCAAATTGTGAACTTTCCAACTTCAAAGCGATGGAGTAGAAGAGCAAGCATGTTTTAATACAGCGCCATAGAAAACAAGAAGCACTCTGAACATACCACCATATGAGAAGTATCAACGCCATCAGCTTCAAGTTCCGCAAGCACCCTTTTGCCTTGAGCGTCATTAGCAACCTAACAACAAAAATTAACTCCAATTAATCAAAACCAAATAAAGAAATTAGCTTTTCTCTGAATTCCAAACTGCACGAGCTTGCAATATACCTTGGAAATCACTCTAGGAGTGAGACCCAAGCGAGCAGCAGCAGTCAAAGCATTCCCCACATTCCCGCCACCTTCCACCTACGCAGAAATGAAAGTTCATTGATTGAAATTCTCAATGCCCAAATCAGACCAAAACCCAGCTCGGCATGGATTCGTACCTTCAGGCTAGTGCTACGGATCTTGTCGTTGGGTTTTGGGAACGATGCGACGGTAGCGAGGTAATCCAGGGCCACAGCCCCACAACCAAGCTGGTAATCAACATCCAAGCATCAATATCGACAAAAAACAAACAACAAATAGAGATTAGGATTTGAGACACACGAACCACGACCGTGTTCTCCGGGAGAGGGGGAATACAGGAGGATGAGGATGATGCGAGATCAGAAGGAGAGGATGAGGACATCTTCACTCTGAGATTGGCCGGAAGGATCGAACGCGAACGACGAGATTGGGATGAGAACGGGAAAGCGAAGGAGATCGTCGAGCTTGGGAATGTCCAGCAGAGCTTCAGCGTTGACAACATCGCTTTCTCTTCTTTTTTGCGTCCTTTTTTTCTTTTTTTTTCCCTTTTTTTTTCTTTTTTTTTTTTAATCGTGAACAATGCACACAGTGTGGTGAGATGTGTTGGGTCCCACTTACCCACGTGGGCATATCTTATTGGCTAGAAGAGGCAAAGCTTTGGGCCTAGTTTTTGAGGGTGAGTTTTTTCACAGAGTAAAATAACTATTTTACAAATATTATTAATAATATACTAATAATATGTGATTAGCAAAGATGTTAGAACAAAATCATGCATCCACTCGGTTGAATCGAGGTTAAACCGGAATCAATAATTTTTATTAAAAATTATATAAATTTTAGTTATATATAATTAAAAATTTTAATATTGAAGAATAAAAAATAAAAAAATGATTTTTAAAATTTTAAGCAAATATTTTACATAAATATTGAAGTACACCACATTAAAAATGTAAAGTACACCAAATAATATAAAAATAAACTAGTACAAAATTAATTGAAAATCATAAAAAGATTTAACGAGAAAATAAACAACTAAAAAATGTATAAAAAAAAACATAAAAATATTCCTTTTAGTCTCTTCCTTTTTTGGATTTACAGTTTTACATTATAACCCCAAATATTAGTATATTATAAAATAAAATAAAAATAAAAATAAAATTAGATGCAGACTAGGGTTGATGACCCGGCCAGGTTAGCGGGTCACCGATCCGATCGACCGGGTTGTCAGTTCAATCCTGGTTTTATTAAAATTCGATTTTATATATTGGGTCAGACCGGTTTTAAGACCAGATCTGGGTCAACCTAGTCCAACCGCCCAATCTGGTCCGAGTCTAAAAACATTGGTGATTAGTATGAATTTTTTTGGGTTTTTAATGCATGTAATTTATTTTTTTTTAAATGAATTTTGTTCTTTCTGGTATTTTTATTTGTTTATTTTACTTAAATTATGTAAATTAAAAAAATTAGTTAAAATTAGTTGGTAATCTAAAATTTATAAAAATTATATTAATTTTTCAAAATTATTTTTATTTAAAATATGTAAAAAAAATGTAGAAAAGTAAATTTATATAAAAAAAATATTTTATGTGTTTAAGAATTTTTTAAATGATAAGTTAAAAAAACTTTAAAATAGAACAAATAAAAAGATCCGAAAAAAATATTTTTAACTGTGATGATAATTAATGAAAAAAATGGAAATTGATTACCTATCGCACACACTCTCAACCAGTGATGCGAGGTGCCACTAAAAACCTAAATCTACAACTATAAATCTTTTATTGTAAAAATGTGTTCAATGAGACTTAAATTGGAGACACTTGAAAATCTCACTCTCATCATTTCATTTACGATGATTGGGATGCGAATATTTCGACCCGTGTAAAGAAAAATAGCATTATTCTTTATTCTCTATTATTTTTAAATAGTCAAGTAATTTTAATTCCAAAAAATTGTAAATTTTATTTATTTTATTATATATATATTGTTAATAATTAGATCAATATCAAAAGACTACAAGCAATGGTAGATAGAACTTACAATCAATAGGTACATAGATTGACAAGGGCTACAAGAAACCAAGACTAACGCAAATGTCCCTATAGACTTGTTAGCTATGAAAACAGGACCATGTCTTCATTATTGTGCCATTTTGTCAACTTACATCACAACTAACATGGCCCATGACCATATTCACAAATATATGGCACCCATCTCTTCCATCTTCCTCTTTATTTTGATTGATTTAATCTTATATTGTTCTTAATTAATTCATATTTATGTGCTAAAAATTATATAACACCTACCTACCTATCTAAGTAACCATAATGTTGAATTATGGATTCACACTACATCTATATGAGGTTGGGTTTAATAAATTAAGTAGGAATCCAATGACATTATCTACCTACTCTTTTGAATAAATTAGATTAAGTTGTTGGATTGGGTTCTTTTTCTTTTTCTTATTGGTTTAATGGGTTTGAATATTAGAAACTTTATAAAGAGATGTATGTACGAAATAATATAATAAGAAGCCTTGTAGTATTAAGTATTATACTAGCATTATTTATTGAGATCATAGACCTTAATAAATGCAATTAAGTATAAAAAACAACGGGGTTATTGTAAACATTAAATTGATATGTTGTTTATGAAATATATTGTTTTTATTTTTTATTTTTTAAATCATGTAGCTTTTGCTAATATTTTTTTTCTTCTCAATAATAATTCTTATTGATCAAATATTCATCAACCTAATTATTACAATCATAAGTTCTAAAAAAACATACATAAAAGTTCAACATGTGTACCATAAAACACAATAGTCTTTATTATAATCAATCGATTATTTCTTTTAATAATGAAGTTTTTGAAAAATAGTCATGAGTATAAAAGGCCCTTAATAATCATCTCATAAGGCACTAACTTTTTTTTTTCATGAGTTATTTATAATATTTTTTTTTCTGTTTTATGTATATAAACATTCACTGTCTTATGGCAAGAATTTAATTTTTTTTGTTAATACAACATGTAGTTATATTTTCCAATAATTCAATTAAATGAATATGATGGGATGTAACAAAAGAATAAATAAATAAATGGACGATATAAAATGGGAAAATTGCGTAGATTGAAACAATTTCTAAAATAAAATAATAATTAAAAAGGGTAAAGATAAAGTCAATATTAATCCACAGTGAAAGAGAATGTGGGCCTTTCATGATATGACATGCCTTCAATACAAGTACACACATAAATTACACTTGAGTTCCTGATCTAACTCATCTCCAATTCCAAAGCATTACACATCATGCTTACATACATTTACATATATATATTAAGGTTTTCATAAAAAAATAATTGAAAAAATAATAAATAAATAATAAACATGAATTTTCATTAAAAGAAAAAACAGTAACTAAGTTTGGCCGAGCACATGGAAATGCCCACAAACAAGCCAAAAGAAAGCTGCAAACCTTGACTTTTCAGTACTAACTCTGTCTCTAAATAGTACACTCATGTCAATAAAACACATTGTATTTATATTTCCATTAAATTCTCATAAACTAATCCCACATTTATACAATACAAATGGCAAAAAAATAAAAGAAAAAAACAAAGATAACATCATAACAAATTAAACACTAGTCTGTGAAAAAGAGAAAGACAGTAACTTTTTTTCTGCATTTCTTTAAGCAAACAAGAATGAGTGAAAAGAATGAGAATAAATTGAGTGCAATGGTGGAGCGCGACCATTCACGCACCTTTGTCACCTTCATTTATGATTTCATCTCCATGTAAAACAAACAAACAAATAAATTATATAAATAAATAAAAAGTAAATTAAAGAAGAAAAATTCATGAAATGAAGCAAGTGTTTGTTGTTCCACAGCAATGAGATTCCCTGGCCACCTTCTCCACCTTTAAAAAGTGATAACACTCCCCATCCATTCCTCTTTATTATTATCATCACAAGTAGATCTAGAGAAAGTGGATATGGGGATGCTTATTAGCAAATGTAGGAGTAGAGAAAAGGAAGTGAAAGCATTGGAGAAGGAGATTCAAGTGATGAAAAGAGAAAGAGAGAAAGAAACTAGAGTTCATGAGGAGAAGTGGGAAGAGTGGGAAGTGGAAAAGGAGAAACATATGGAGAGGATAAGGAGTCTTGAAAAGGAAGTGATGGAGTTTAGAGAAGATAAAGGATGGATAAGAATGGGAAGTGAGTTCATTGTTGAGCAGTTGGAGGAAAAGGCAAGAAGAGAAGAAGCTGTTGAGAAGTGGAAACAACTTTACCATGCTATCAAGACTGAGCTTGATCATCTCATTCTTACTACTCACCAAGGTAATTCTCCTTTTGTTTTTTTTGTAGAAGATTTATTGGTTTATATAATATGATAAGATTAATTATTATTATTAATTTTTATTTTGGAGAAGGGGAGAGATTTTATTGGGGAGAACAAGGAGAGATGGTGGAGAGATTGGAAAGAGAGTTGAAGGCAAAGGAGGAGATGATTGAAGGACTGAGAAGAAGCTTGACAGGCATGCAAATGGAAGGGATGAAGAAGGATAGAGAGATTGATATTTTGAGGCAAAGCTTGAGAATTCTTAGCAATTCAAAGAGAAGTAATCTTGGTAGAAAGAGTACTCGTAGAAGCTTGCGTTGTAGAATTATTCCTTAATTGGTTTATTAGTGAAAGATTAGTGTATAATTATGGGCATTGAACTAGACTTGAGATTAGTAATACTTGCAGTTATGAAAATAATTTAGATTTTTCCTTTCTCTCTTTTTTTTTCTTGTTTAATATCTTATTGTTTATTTATTTTCTTTTTATTAGTAGATCAAGTTCATTTGGGAATTAATCAGTTAAACTTTAGTAGGGGCTTATGAAGTATTTGTAAATTGCAAATAAAGTTTAAACTAAAATTTCAACAAGTTAATTATTTTGAGGGAAAAGAACCTATGTTGTATAGAATTAAAATTGTTTTCCCAACCCAAAACTTAGCTACAACAAATAAAATAGAAAACATAAGGCATGTGATTAAATATAAAAATAATTATTATATTGAAGATGTAAGGCATACAACTGCATTAAAAAAAAAAATGAAAAAGAAAAAAAAAGTATGAAAAGGCACTTATCTTCATCAAGTTAAATGATCAAAAAGGAAAAAAAATTCCAAACTGTTTATTTTCCATTAAAAAACAAAAAATAGAATGAAGACATATAACAACGAGTTTGAAACTATATATTTTATTTTATTTTTCTATTTTTACTTATTAAAATTTTGAGTAGAGTATAATCAATTTGTAAAGTCATAAATAAAAGGTATATATATATCCCTGATATCCTCTCCTATGTGAGTTAACATCAAATGCAGTTACATGTCTATTAAGAAGCGACCGTGTATATGAATAAATAGTTTAAAATATGTATTTATCTCAAAGGTTGCACATGAAAAAAAGCGCAACATCACCTATAAATCAATTGTTTTAATAAAACATTAAACCTTTCACCATTCTACATAGTCACCATGAATGATGGGTTTTTTACCACTTGAATCATATAGTTTTGGCAGTATATATATTAACAAAGGAGGATTTTTCATATTTGAAGATTTTAATGACATGATCAAAGAATTGCCGTTCATCCAATAAACACATCGAACGGTCAAGATTAATCCAAGAAATCAAACAACGGTGGTTCACCAAACGGCTTCAATATCAATCGTTAATCCAACATACCAATCAAAATGACGGTCACGACCAACCACGGTGCTCCATCCACCGGCTTTAAGGAATAAATAAATGGCCTGGATTTAATCTAAAAATCGAAGACATAGATGGACGGCTGATATTTACTGAAAAAGATCGTATAAAACTAGAAACCCTCGCTAGGGTTTCGATCTCTTCGTCTCCACCTCTACTTCTCCGTTCGGCGGCGGAGGAGGCGAGAAGAGAAGCGAGGATGCCGGCTGGGCACGGGGTGAGGTCGCGCACGCGGGACTTGTTCGCGCGGCCGTTCAGAAAGAAGGGCTACATCCCGCTGACGACGTACCTCAGGACGTACAAGATCGGAGACTACGTGGATGTCAAGGTGAACGGAGCCATCCACAAGGGCATGCCGCACAAGTTCTATCATGGCCGCACCGGCAAGGTCTGGAACGTCACCAAGCGCGCCATTGGCGTCGAGATCAACAAGCAGGTAGGGATCCCAAAACCTCTTTTGTTTGGATTCAAATGGTTCTGATGATAGTTCTTTGCCTTTGGCTTTCCATATATTAGCGTTTCGGATATAGAGATTTGTTGTGATTCTTGAAAAAAGATCTCTTTGTTACTAGCTTTGCTGTTTATTTAGGTAAATTTCTTGCATTTAGTTGTCCTTACTCTTTGCATGCCTTAAAGGTGTCACCTTGTTGGTGATTTGTTGCTTTAATGGCTTCATTTGTGGTTATAATGTTAGCTTCTTCAATAAATCTACTTCCAAAGTGTTATAGTATGTAGCTAAATTGAGGTTTAGTAAATAATGTGTGGCCTTGCCAACTCGGTGTCCTAGTGTTGAGTCTTAGATCAATCCGATATCTTCAATTTGAGTGTGATTGCAGGACCCATGGATTAAAAGTAGAACTAGTTGTCATCTCTGTCTTGGATATTGTGTTTGATGATTTGGGAAGATTGGTTTGATGCATTTGCTTATTAAAATTTTCTTTCTTGTAATCACAAGATGCAGAATATACAGTTAGCATTCTCATGATCATTTGATTTTTTTATGAAAATGGTGGACTTCGGTTTAATAAATAGCGTGTGGTCTGGCGAACTCTGGATGCCAGTGTTGAGTCTTAGTTCCCCACATCTTCAATGCGAGTATGAATGCTGGGGTAGTTGTAGATCCAAACCAGAACTAGTTGTCATTTCTGTCTTGAGTATTTCACCTGATTGTTAGTGAAATTGGGTGGTTTGCATTTGGTAATTAAATTATTCTTCATTGTACTCACAACACTCTGATTGTCTAGCTAATATCTGAGTAGTATACTGTGTATCTGATTTATTTTTCTGCGTAATCATTTGCTTTCTTGTTAAATTGGTAGACTCTGGGCTATCTTCTGTGTGTTTGTTTCTCCATTCTTTTCAATCTGTTATTTGGTTTTGTCTCCTTGAGCTTTTATTTTATTTCCTGATTTAAATGGGATGTGCATTCTTTATTGAAGCGACAAAATGTTCCAAATTAAAATGCAGTAAGCTAGAGATTTTATTTGTATGGTAGCATCTTCAATGTTAGCAGCATGAATTATCAACTAGCATGGATGCCTTTATGAGAAATAGCTTGATACCCAAATTCTTTAAAATCATTCAATCAAAAACTTTTCATGAATATTTTTAACAAACTTCCATCCATAGTTTGTATACCTAT
Source organism: Dioscorea alata (assembly GCA_020875875.1). Taxonomy (NCBI): domain Eukaryota; kingdom Viridiplantae; phylum Streptophyta; class Magnoliopsida; order Dioscoreales; family Dioscoreaceae; genus Dioscorea; species Dioscorea alata. Next base: position 18,918,863 of record CM037021.1, on the reverse strand, counting down.
GAAAGCAAATGAAACAGCACTAATCCTTACTTTGTCCACTTATAAATGTTTTCTTTTGAACTTGTACATATGGTGTATATACTCAAATGAATTTGATCATAGCAATCTGTGACAAGGTGCTCGGTGTTGTTTTACCTACTTATGTCTGTTACTATCTTTTTCATTCACCAGGTTGGCAACCGGATAATTAGAAAAAGGATTCATGTCCGTGTGGAGCACGTTCTGCCATCCAGGTGTGCCGAGGAGTTCTGCCTGAGGATTAAAAAAAATGATCAGCTAAAAGCCGAAGCCAAGGCGCGTGGTGAGGTTATCAGCACAAAGCGTCAACCAGAGGGTCCCAAACCCGGGTTCATGGTTGAAGGAGCCACTCTGGAAACCGTCACTCCAATTCCTTACGATGTTGTCAACGATCTCAAGGGAGGTTATTAAGCATTTTTATTTAGTTTAAAAGACTTAGTTTTTGATCTTTATAAGAAGTTATGTTTGTGAAGAGACTTCCATTTGTTCTTCTTAGACATCATGATATAACTCAGTCATTGTGCTTGCAAGTTCTTCACATTATCTCTTCATTTCAGTATGAATATCATTTTCAAAGAATTTGTAGCAGCAGAGAAAGTAACAATTCTATAATAGAACAGTGAAAGGAGCCATACTATAGCACTGCATGTTTTTACACAATATGAAAGAACCACATGAAAACAAAACATTAATAACCTTTTTCTTTTTCACATTTCATCCATCAACTTAAAAGTGAAATAAAAAACAAGAATTAGTAGTGGTTAATAATTGATTAACTCAAAGAACGAAAGAAAAAGTAAAAGTAAAAATAAAGTAGAGAAAGATGGAAAGTTCTAAGGGCATTTAGGGTTGTTGCCAGGTCCTCCAAAGTAGAAGAAAGTTCCCCAGTCTTGATTTGAAGAGCTAATGATATTATAACAGTTGGTGTTCTCAGCAAGTGTGGAGATAGACTGAGCTGAGCTGAGACTGTTATCAGCATCAACCAGTTCAAGGTTGCGGAAGTAGCTGGCCTGAGCAAAGCCGGCGTCGGCGAAGTGGCCGGAGCCCATTTGGGTGGAAGTGTGGGCGCCATTGGGCTTCATGTTGACAACCTCACCACCCCATTCTACCATGCTGGCATGGTCAGTTAAGTGAGTAAATAACTCTGCTGGCCAGTACCCCACCAGTGTGTTGTCTCCAAAGCTCATCCACCAATTCCCCACCTTTGGATCCTGTTTTTTTAACCCCAACTTCTCATCACCTCTTTCTTTCAAGTTTCATATATATAATTAAATGCATATATTAATTCATATATGTTAATAGGTGTATATATTTTTATATATTAATGCAAATGGAAACTAGAAAAAAAAATGGTTATTACTTACCACCGGCGCAATAACCGGATGGTAGTGTGATTGTCTTTATTGTTGAGGTTTGACTCTCTTCTAATAACATGGTGGAAAACTTAATATAGCGTATAATAATAATAATAATAATAATAATAATAATAATAAAAGAAGGGTGTTAATTACCTTCCAAATGAGGATGGAGATATCATATTGGCTGCCAGATAAAGATGAAACAGGGGAAATGGCAGCTCCAATGGCAATCTTGTTATTTGTTTGCACAAAACCAGAACATAGGAGGTTGTAACATCCTGTTGCTTCATAAGCATCACTCTGAAAAATATTCATTTTTAATATTCATAATTTTAAATGGAAAATAAATATGTGAAAATTAAAAATCAAATAATTAAAAAAAAAAGAATAAATGAAAAAGAAGCTCACTGTCCAGTAAGTAAACAGCCTAGGCCTGCTGTCTCCATAAAGCTCAGGGCTGACCTGACTAGAAAGAAACCATATGCTTCAGAAATAAAATAAATAAATAAATAAATAATTCTTAAATAATATGTGGATTTAATTAACCGTTAATAAAATAATTTTCTCATAAAAAGAGTATTATTATTTTTAAATAGATAAAATGATGGGGGAAGAGACAAAATGATGTTTTATCACAATGCCTATGTCCATCTTTTGATTATACCCACTAACTTTTTATTGTGCCTTTGATGATTACACAACCACAAATAAAACTTATTAAAAAGTAAGGGGTCCCCAATGTAAAGTTGTGGCTCAAATCATGAAACCCTCTATAATCCTTTTAGATATACAAAGCTTGGTCACTTTCATTAAGTTTAGTCCTGTCCTTTTCCTACTAACTTTATTAAGTAACTTAAGCATGCCAACTCTTTTTTTTTTTTTTTTTAAATTACATTTTATATAAATAAAAAACATTAGATTAGTCAAATAGATTTGTTAGAACTTATCAGTCACTATTTTTTTAACATTTTAAAAGTCAAACAAGAGAGAGTTGACTAAGAATGGAAGATTTGACCAAGTTAAAAGAGAGAGGAAGAGTGATGGTACCTGCCAACCAGCTTCAATGCTATTGAGATCAGAACCATCAAAAGAACCAGAAAGGATCCAGATCTGAGAGAGACTAAACTCATTCACAACTTCAATGGATGGATCCCAAACATTTATAGTTGCTCTAGCTCCATAAACTTCTTGTGATTCCCCAGTGTATGCTATTGCATGCTTTTCAACAAAAAAACAAAATTAACCAACAAGAATTTAATACATCAATGTTCATTCATTTCATATGTTCAACATTATATTTATGTTGTATGAAGTTATCAAATATAAATTGATCATATACCTCATGGCCATTGCCACTGACAACATCAGGAGCATCGATTGATCGAGCGAGAGGCTGGGGACGGTGTTGTTTCTTGCCGTAATGATATAAAGACTTGGCTCTCAAGACATCGTCGACCGAGCTTCTCCGTATTGGTACCGTGCCCTTTGGGCAGTGGCCGGAGTGGTGCCATGTCTGCCAGGCATTTTTAATGGTATCTGTGTAGTTTCTTGGATGCCTGCCATCTTTAAACTTTGGCTTCTCTGGTGCCACTCTCTTCAACATAAGCAACAAAATAGAGAACAGTATTTCAATCAACTTCAGAAGATAGATAACAAACACATTGAAAATATATATATATATATATATATATATATATATATATATATATAAACCTGAATTTTGTGGTTCTTTAGCAATGGATGATCAAGTGCTGGTTGTTTATGCTTGTGTACACAGTCTATTATATCTCCATCCAAGCTCTGTATATATTTATAATGATCATAAGAACAAGGTTAATTAGATAAATCAAAAGATACATATATATATATAATGTAAATATATAGACTTACTTGGATTGATCTAACAGGAAGTTTATTGATCTTATCCAAATGTTTCTGAATCCTGGCAAGCTTTAGAGTAGAGACCTTTCTTGAGCTAGTGTGATTGAGAGCATCACAAGAAACAAAGAGAAGAAGAAGAAGAAGAAGAGAAAGAGAAGAAGACATGTTTAATGGAAAGTAAGAAGAAGAAGAAGTAGAAGAGCTAATAGAACAGCAAGAGAGTTGATGATCTCTTCTTCTTCTTCTTCTTCTTCTCCTGAAAATCTCCATGGCTTTTAGTGCCAAAAGAGACATGCACTTTAAGTCTCATATTGGTGGTTCTAAAGTCACTAATTAAATCTCTAAGAGACCTTCACCAGCACCACTTGAATCAGAGCCATCCTTGCTTTAGACACCAAGATAAGAAAATGACCTCTATCTTCCTCTTTTTATTATATATATATATATATACATATACCATTATACATGATAATCATGCATGTAGATGCCATGGCTCCATCACTACCATCTCTTTCATGCCATTCATCTTTGAATGAGTTGCATTGCACTGGCTAGTAAATGGAGTAGAGAAAGAGAGTTTAAAGGGTTGAACTACCCTTCAGTAGAGAACTTAAATGGAACCTTGAATGGAGGTATCTGCCACCTCAGAGAGAGCCATAAATAAGACCAATTTAATTAAGACCTAGGGTTTCCACACACACTCACCCTCACAGATGTTTTTTTTTTTTTTTTTCTATCTTTAAAGTTGGACTTTTTAGGGTTTCTAGGAGTTTGGAGTGAAAGCTAAAGCTTTGAATTACTTTGAAGCCAAGGATCTACTGAAGAGAGGCTTCTATTCTTTGCTTTCTTTTGCTTGTGTAGTTGTTGTGTATTTTTCTTTTCTTTTGTTTATTATTTTTTTGTTGAAAAGTCTTCACTTTTTTCTTTTTATTAATAATTAAAAGCCATGATTTTCCTTTTTCTTTTTCAATTTTTGGAGGTGCAAATGCATTGGACCAGCTGCCATGCCATGCCATCAATGTTGATGAAGGTTTGTGGGTTCCATATAAACAATAATAATGGGAAGGTGGTGAGAGTGTTTGGTTGGATCCAATTTGATGATGGGTTGGACACACTGTGGGTCACTTTGTACTGCTTGCAATAACAAGCATGCATCATTTTTTTTTGTGTGCAATGAAAATAATTAAACACCTAAAAGAATGACATTGACCAAAAAATTATAATAATTTCAATATTTTTAAAATTATAATAATTTCAATATTTTTAAAGAAAAATATTAGGTTTCTTTCTTAATTTTTTCACCACTAGTATCATAGAGCTAGTGTGCTCTAGACTAATTCGATATTAGTTTACTTATAACCCGAGTAGGTCTCTCTTTTTTGACAAATAGGCAACAAACGTCTCTGTCCATTTAGGGTGCGTTTGGATAGTGGGATATTATATTCTCATGGATGGGGATATCCATGGATGGGAATATCCATATTTAAGTGTTTGGTTAGAGGGATTTAATAATAGGGATAAAAATTGTTTGGTGTTTGGTTGGAGGGATAAAGATATGTAAAGTTTGGATATTCATTTTTGAATGTTTTGTTAAATGGATATGGGAGTAGTATGATAACCCTATCCATGAGGAGGTGAAGTTACCCCTTTTATTTAATTAATTATTTTTTAAAAATATTTTTAAATTGTTTAATTAAATTCAATTATTAGTGGATGATTAGAGAAATTTTTTCTTAATTTTTTCACCACTAGTATCATAGAGCTAGTGTGCTCTAGACTAATTCGATATTAGTTTACTTACAACCCGAGTAGGTCTCTCTTTTTTGACAAATAGGCAACAAACGTCCCCGTCCATTTAAATGAAGTTAGGGACTTGTACAAACACGGAGCAAGCTCGATTAGTATTTTTGCCCTCACTTCAGGTGATTTTAAGATTCGATTTTAAGCTCTTTATAAAAAAAATACTCTGCGCAAAGGATCCCATACCAATAGATCAAGAGACCATCTATTAAAGTAGACATCTCTCAATGGGAATTTTTTTGCATTTACACTAGTAGGTTGTTTTTCATTATATATATATATATATATATATATATATATATATATATAGTGTTGTTATTTAAAAATAAATAACCATTAAATTACTAATAATAAATAAAAAATACCGTATAGATCTCCAAATCCAGTACTTGGTCACTCCAATATAAATGTGGAATGAATTTTTTAATCCCATAAACTCACAAATTAGGATTTTGACTTGCACTAATATAAAAATTGTAAATTAAAGTACCGTAAGTGAAAAAACCATTGGATTCCCTAATTATACCTTAATACCCCATATTATTAAGACAAATATATCCTTGCAACTTTTAGGGATAAGGACAGTAAAGGAATATAATGTTTTTATTCAAATAAATAGTCTCTAAGTGAAACATATCCTAACTATGTGCCAATTTATGCAAGATAAAAATAAGTAAAATTTTGAAGGACAAGAAGGTTGGTGTGTCACACTTCATTTTAATAAAATACAAGCATAGAACCCCTCCAAAAATTAGCCATTTTCTTGTAGGGCATGTCCTTAAATTGCAAGGTAAACATATGAAGCAACAATTGTACCCATTGCCAAGTTAGGTCATGCCAGATATATATCACTATGAATTTGGACCACTATTTCAATGGCTTGGATGAATCATCCAATTGATGCTTTTTTCTTTCACTCAAATAAATAAATAAACAAATAAAATATTTAATGCCTGATTTTGAATTAATTTTTCAGTAAATGATCATTAAATGGAGGCTATTGTGAGGGTTAATTATTCAACCTAAGTCTTGGGCTATTCATTATTGCTGGGAGACAAGATGAATGTGTTGGTTAATTTTTTTAACTATATATATATATATATATATATATATATATATATATATATATATATATATATATATATATATATATATATATATATATATATATTTGTTGTTAATTTTTTTTAATATTTTATGTTAGTACCACCTTCGGAAAATTCTCTCCTACTTACTCAAAAGTGAAAAGTTTGAATTATATTTGTAGTCTATCTATAATTTAATATTTATATACTAGAAATATGCAAATCATAGTTTAAAACTTTTATATATTTTTCTTAGTTATATAAATATCAAACTATTAGTTCATGCAATAAAAATATTATAAATTATATCTTCAATGCGGTAGCTCATTATTTTTTTGTTTCTTTATTTCATGGAGTTGCTTGATAAATCGTTTGATTAATTTGTTCAATTTTTAAAGTATTTTTTTTTACTTAAATATATGCAAAAATTATATCAATAACATAAATTTTTTATACTATTATATAATTTTTTTAAATGATTCTCTCCCATCTCAATCATTAAAAAATAAAATTCAATTTATCAAAAAGTCACTCTTCATCTTCCGAAGTCTCCTTTTATCCTTCTCTTTTTGTTTGTTCTTTTATGGTTATCTCAAAAGTACATCACTGCTGCTAATGACTTTCTAGTCTGTTTGGTTCAGAGGACTCTTTTATCTTTTTTTTAGTTTTTTTTTCTTTGTACTTGTTTGAATAAAAGTGTGGTTTATCCACTTATTTAAAAATAAAATAAAATAAAATAAATGATATGTTATTTATTCGGTTTTCTATAGTCAAAATTAGAAAAATAAAATAAATGAAAAATATTCCTATTGATTATATATACAAACATATCCACATAAAATATATACATTTATCTTTTTATATGAAACATATATATATATTATTGTTTTAGAAGAAGAAGAAGAAGAAGAAGAAGAAGATGAAGAAAGAATAGTTTGGTGAGGAAGAGAATTTGAAAGAAGTTAATGGCACGTGGGGGGGACATAGAAAGATGTTGATTGAAAACATTGCAATTAAAGTATATATATAGTATTTGAGTGCAATAAATGTTTATATCTCCAACTCTAAACACGGCCTTCAATGTTTTGCTCTGATGGATTTAAAATTTAGGCAGAGTCCCTGAAACTCAGGACAATTTACGTCATTTTGTCAGTATCTTCTTCAAAAGTCCTCACCCGCCAACCAACATTTAAAATAACATGTGTATACACACGTATACGAATGCCGTTTGTTAAGGACACATGCATATTAAAAATTTACGGACTTCCTTCAAAGAGTCTTTCGATTAGCATCGAACATCTGTAAATAACTTTTCTATTATATATATATAATTATATTGTAATTAGTAAGATTTTTTTGTTTATCGGTTATTTAAAATTGTTGTTCTCTATTTGATCTTTATTTTATAACTTTACTTCAAGCTAAATTTTTTAATTTTAGTGTTTTTTGGGTTGTATCTTTCATGTTATCTTTTTTTTTTAATTTATTCATTAAAAAAAGAATAAAATAACCTTAGTCCAATAATAGAAATTTTGTTTTTGAATCTCTATAATTAAGATGATATTTATTTTATTGTCGTGTAAGTAATCTCTGTGTATAGTGTGGATATAGACAAGACAAGGTTTGTGTGAGTAATAATTCTTAATTTTAGGATGATGCATGAATTAAATTGATGGAAATGAAGTTTCACCAACTTGGATTTGGATTTGTGTTGTTATAGAATTCACTTTGAAGGTAAGAAGAACCTATATGTATGTTTGAACCCTAAACCAAAGCTAAGTTCATGAAGAAGAAGAGGAAGGAAAGGAAATATAACATTATTAAAATGAAGTAAAAATGATCACTCTTTGATTAATTTATGATTAATGGTTTGTTTTTTCACATTTTTTTATAAATAAAACCAAACATGAAAAGTGAAAAAGATCAATTATCATTTTGTCTAATACGTATCAAGTATATGTACGTGTAGAATGTACACGGCTTATTGAGGAAGTAGGTTTAAATCTCAGCAAGCATAGATGGGGGCACAAATGTTGCAGAATTTGTGTTTGTACTTCTCATATGTGCACATTCTTAACACATGACTTATCCACATTTATATAAAAAAAAAAGTAAAAAAAAGAAAAATAGAACATTATATATATAAGATTCATTGGTTATATATATGTATATTTTTAAAGAAATTTGGACAAGTTATAAATAGAATTCTCCGTTATTCAAAAGGGGGAGAAAAATAAAATACTAACCCTCTTATTATTATATATTTACAAATAATTATTTTGATACCAAAACATTGAGAAAACGAAGCATAGGTGGAGGCATATGGACGTCTAATGGGCCAAAGTTGTTATGGGGTCCGTTAGTGTCTCCAAATGGCTGTGGTCTTCATGGGCTTGACTCATAATAGAAAACAGATAATTAAAAAAAAAAAAAAAAAGTGTTTGTTTGTTGTGTATTGGTACTTTTGGAAAATACTTGTCTATTTAATAATTTTTAATTAAATATAAAATATATGCATCCGTGAAAATACATCTAAATATCTGTTTGACCTCTTCTGTATACCAAAAAATCCCCCAACATTTTGCTTCTATACCCATCTAAGTCCTAACAAATAAATCACCTTATTTTGGTATAAAAATAATAAAAATATAAAAAGTCCCACAATACCTATATACACACACACACACACACACACACACACAAGAGAATAAAGGTTTATATATAACATGTCATTCATAGATACCAACGACCAAGTGGTCTATTGGTAGCTGGGTCCCCAATAGAACCCTTCACAAGTGGTGAGAGTTCGAATCTTGGGTGAGGGCATATTTCTGGGAGTGTGAATAGTGGTTGTGTGCGGGTGGTCCCTGCGCCCATGTGTGCGAGGGCCCCGCTCCCACTTGCTCCGCCAAGACTTATGCACGCCCCTGTCTTAGCGGCTACGCCGCTCATCTTGACAAAAAAAAAAAACATGTCATTCATGGATAACACCAGCAATCTTATTTGCATATATATATATATATATCTGTGTGTGTGTGTGTGAGTGTGTGTGTGTGTGTTTTTTGGGTTGTTAATTATTTGTAGTTCTGGCATGCGAGAACTTGACTTTTATGTGAATTTTGTATTCTATAATGCATGCTTTTAGTAATTACTGCATTACATTATAAACATCTTGTTAAGTTTCTTGTTTCTCATGCATAATTAACTTATGAAGAATTAGTTTTGCATCTTTTGTTGATTAAATGATTGCTTTAAAATAATCTTCATATATGGATAACATTAGTACTTGAGATTAAGATCTTTTCCCTGCATTCAGGCAATCAAAAAGACAGCATCCATTTCTTAAGATGCTGAATTCATGGAGCACATGCAATTGCTTATACAAGACATGCAAGATATGGTACGTATATAACTTCATTTATATAGTTACTCTATCAACGTTTTTCTCAGTCATAATACAAAAACTTAGTATCTTCAGAAGGATCACAAGGGAAAAGAACTAGTGGATTTGCAAGTGGAATCTGAAGATGATCAAATTGATCAAGAAGGTGAGACTCATAAAATAGAGTTATAGAGGTTTTAATATAATACAACATGCAGTAATATATGTGTGTGTGTATATATATATATGCAGATGATAGAAGAATAATTAATTTCAGTGCAAAACTGATGGACAAAATACTTGGAAAATTCGGCTTCTGTAGGTTGTGTCATTGTTGGTGACTTTGTTTGTAGGCTTTCCTATCTAAAAACTGTTCGGTTCTGTTCAATTTTTTTTTAATAAATTGTGGTTTATCCACTTTATGTGTCTTTGAGTCACTTGCTAGCATATCCTCCCTTGATTCTCAAAGTCACTCACACCCATCTTTGACCGAATACTTTTGTGTTTCTGTGAGCCAACTGTCTTTCAATGGTGCAATATTTCAGCGCTATGACTACATCATTAACCAGGTCTCCGATGTAGTGGAAACGCAACTCAATATGTTTTGTCCTCCCTTGCAAAATTGGGTTTTTGGTAATCGTGATTGTTGACTTGTTATCGCACCATATGATGGTGCGACAGAACATTGTTCTCTTCATCTAAAAGGCTATATAAAGTATGCTCATTCACACTTCTCACAAAGGCCTTGTTGTAAGAGATAAACATCAATTCTTGCATACCATGCCTTTGGAGCTTGCCATAACCCATACAAAGCTTTATTGAGCTCTAGAACCTTGCCTTCGCTTCCCTTCACCTCATACCCAACCGGTTATTCTACGTAGACTTCCACTTGAATTACACCATTTAAAAATGCCGATTTAACATCAAAATGATACATGGGCCAGTCCAGCTGAGCGGCCACTGCAAACAACACCCTCACCGCCTTGAATTTTTGAACTTTTTCTTCTGAATCGAGTTTGGTCTTGTAAACTCACTTCAAACCGATCACTTTCTTCCCATTTAAGTGGTCCACCAACTCCTATGTGTTGGGTCTGTAACATTAAGGACCCGTTTGGATCATGGAATAGGAATGGTAATGGGAAAAATAATGGCAATGGTAATGGGAAAAAAAAATGGTAATGGTAATGAAAAAGGTGTTTGGTTGAAAAGAATAAATATTGGCCGGAAATGGGAAAAGTGAAATAGAAAATTGTATGTAAATTACTTTAATGCCCTTAAGTAATGATATGTTAATATATAAAGTAATTACATATAGATAAATATCTAGTTTTTGTAATTATTATAATTAAATATTTAGAACAAATAATTTATTTAATTAAATCTCAACTATGGGCAAAATTGTCATTTCACTATCAATAGTTTATTTAATTAAATATATACCGGCTAAAAGTGTCATTTTACTTTAATTGCCATGATGAAATATTTTTATTTACTATTTTATTTAATTATATAGGGGCAAATATATCATTTTAGTTTAATTATTATAATGTAATATGTATATTAAATAATTCTTGTTAGTTATTATTTATTTTAATTATTATAATATTTAAATGACTCAATTTATTTTTATTATAATTTACTTTAATTTTTATAATTAGTTATTTAAAATAATTATTATTTAATTAAATCTTAACTAAGGGTAAAAAAGTTAATTCACTATCAATAGTATTCATTCCCCTCCATGCCCCCCAATTTTGGGGGTAATGAAATGACTTCACTATGCATAATGATATTACCTATAGTATACATTCCCAAGTTAATAGTAATATACCCAAACATGGTTATAAATCACTATTTATTATCATTCCCATTCCAATAGTGTTCTATCCCCCAATCCAAACACCCCTAAGAACAAACTCACAGTTTTCATAATACATCCATTGGAGTAATTGGTTTTACATTTGTATTTTAAAATTCTTCAAACCAAACAAAAGATTTTTTGGTTATAGTATTTGAAGTTATAATGTAACTTTGAAGTTACATTGTAACTTCAAATACCTCAAAACAAACACTTTCTCAGCATCCTAGCTGCCGAGTCATCTATGGGTGCAATCTGTGTAGTTTCACCTTCCTTAGTGTTAATGATGGTACCTTCTGTTGCTTTGGGGTATTTGATATGCAATTCTTAGACATGGGTGATGAGAGACGTTCACCGGCTTCTGGAGATGGTGTAACAGAGGGGTGCAATAGTATTTGTAAGGGATGCTCCACCAGGAGCGATCCTCTTCATAAAACAGTGTGAACATATAAAGAATTTTATATGATTGTTTAATTTATTCAAAGTATTGATTATTTATGATATTTTGATTGTTTTCAAAAGAAAATATAATAAAAAGTGGAAGAAAAAAACCAGTACTTCAAATGATAATTTTTTAAAAACTTATTAGCAAAATGTTATTTCATTCCTCTAATTAAAATCCAGACTAATTAAACAAACATATTTTTACAAGGTTGATATAAGTTTTTTCTATAAATCTAGTTAATTTAAATGGCTTTATTTTAAAATTATATAGAATTATTCATATAAGTATTTAAATTGAAATTTACTACCATAAAAATTAAGAAAAATTTTATACGGTTAGTAGAAATACTATTTATTTTGCATGTACCAATTATTCAAAATTATTGAAAAATAAAACTAAAATAAAAATTCAATGATTTAATAAAACAATTTGCAATATATTTTGGATTTTTTTATGAAAAAATGGTCTGATTAAATATAAAATGAAGTAATATATATATATATATATATATATATATATATATATATATATATATATTTTGTGATAGTGAATAAATCTCAATTTTATTAATAAAAAAATACACCCATAATAGTAACCAGACAAAAGCAACAACAGCAGGATAAAAAAAAAAAAAAAAAGCAAAGTAATTGGGATAGATCATTAGTAGTGGTTGGTATTTTTACAAAATAAAATAATTTTTATTTAAAAATATCTAAAATAGTTAAAAAATCTCTTTGTATATAAATAAAATAAATTTTTGTTAAATTTTTTTAAAACAATTAAAAAAAAAAAAATACTTACGCACAAATCGATATAAATTAAAAAAAAAAGCTTCTAAAAGATGATCACATTGTATATCAAACCGTGATGCCAGCCAAAAAAAAAAAAAAAAATCAAAGCCCATCATTGGATTTTTTCCAATAATTTTAATTAATTTAAATAACTTTATTTTAGAATTATAAAATAATTATTATTTATAATATAAGTATTGAACAAGATCTTAACTAACTTAAAAATAATTCCATTAATTATTTATCAAATAATAATTAGATATTATTTAATACTATCTCAATCTTAAACAAAATTAAAATACTTTAAATTTTGGGAAAAAAATAAAATTTAAACTCATTATGTTCGAAATAAAAAAAAACTAAAGTTTCAAATTCAATTTTTAACAAAAAAAAAAAAACAATTTGCAATGTACTTTGAATTTTTGTTTTTATAACAAAACTTCCTAATTACATACAAACATAAAGTAATTATTTTATTTAAAAATTTATTAGATAGTTAAAAAAAACATATAAAAAATAAAACATCCTTACTTAAAACAAACAATAACACGACAAAATACAAAATAAAATAAAAAACAATTTATAAAACGACAATAGTAACATCTATCAAACATGCACAACCAACCGATAACAAAAATCAAACTCCATCTAGATTTTTTTTAAAAAAATTTTAATAAAAATTCTTCTTTAAAACTCCCCCAATTTATAATTTCCATTTTTTTAAATAAAAAAAGCATTATCCATTAATTAAAATAATCAAAATAATTTTCTTATTTTCCATTAATTATTTTAAAAAAAACTTAAAGAAAAGCGTGACACTTAAAGAAGATCTGCCTTTTCAGCTGGTAAGTCTGGGACAACAGTATCCTCACCTTTGAAAAAATTGCAGCCAGAGGTTACAATAAGCTTCCTACTACTACCTGTATACTGTGCAACACGTCAATCGAAACGATGGTTCACCTATTCCTATCTTGTTCGCTGACAATTAGGGTTTAGTCTTTCTTCAGCGATCACTTCAGCCTCCTCAGTCCCCCTCTCCCCCCCCCCTCGATCAAGCTCCTCTGGGAGAGCTGGCGCGACGCCTGCCCCAATTCCACTAAGTCTTCTAGTGACATCATTATTAGAGCCATTTTGTGGAATGTTTGGTTGGAAAGGAATGCTAGTATTTTTCGAGATATATACTCTGATAGCAATTCTATTCTCGTAAAATGTGTTCATATGCTCTTATCTTGGATTCATACAACACCGGCAACCAAGCAAGCCAAGCTGGACGACGTCGACACCGCTGCCCGACATAACCTGACTTTCCTTAATGACCAGGCTGGAGATCCCCCCGCTTGCGAGTAGTCCCTATTCTATTTTGATGTCCTCCCCCTGCGTGGGGAGTGGTTGTCTCGTTGTTTTGTTTCGTAGACTCGCTCCTGTATTTTGCTCTGGCTTTGCGTAGCCAGTTTTTTTTTTGTGTTTCTCATGTATTTTTTACAACCATTGTTTGTGGTTGTTTTGTTTTTAGTTCTCTGCACGTAGTTTATCCACTTTTTCAAAAAAAAAAAAACACAAACAACAACAATGTGACACGCAAGTACTCATATACGTCCACCATGGCCCACACGAGGATTGCCCCCGGACAGCCCTTCCGGGCAATAAAAAATTTGATATTAATTAAAGTTAAGTTATAGCAATAAAAAATTTAATTTAATATTTTTATTGGATGTTGTAAGAATACAAGTGTGCTAAAGTAATTTTTTCAAAAAAAAAAAAGTGTGCTAAAGTAAGGGACGAGGTTGCACTCCTCATAACACCATGCACAGTCGAGCAAGTGAGCTCCTTATCACTTAAAAAAAAAAGCTTACGATTAGGGTGGGTTGCTGGGCATCAAAGCTATCGGTAATTCAATAATTTTATATGAATTTAAATTTAAAGATAAATAAAAAATAAATGATTTAAAAATATTGGCAGGATCTCTTATTATATATTTTTTTTTCTATTTTGACAAACACAAATCCCATAAAAATTTAAATCAAAGATTGAACTATTTTGCTTGTTTTAAAAGCTAACACGTGTTTATTAGAAAAAAAAAACAATTTTTTAAGAAAAAAAAAAACATAAAGTAAAGCAAACACCCACCTGAATCATAACTATATCAATACCTTTACTAAAAAAAGCTATATTAATAGCTAAACAACATCAAATTTATAGTTTTACATTAGTTAACTACATCAAAATATTTCCATAAATCCAAGTACATAACAAAAATTCAATGTTAATATTTAAATAGCCACCACTTACCCCCCTTCGTCAATTTAATATATATATATATATATATATATATATATATATATATATCTTAAATTTTAAAATTTAATTTATAGTCCATAATTCTAATAAAAGCAAGATTACCAATTTTTAATTTTAATTTTAATTTTTTTATTTATCTCAAATTTTAATTCGAGTGGAATTAGAATTAAACATGAGACTTCACGCACTCTCTCTCTCTCTCTATATATATGTATATATATTGAAGGAAGCTCACCAATCAAGCGCCACGTGTCACGTCACTTTCCAAATTCTGGTACCAAAGCGCTTTGTTAAAACGCGGGTCTCGTCCCTCGCTTCACTTCACTTGGTTTCTCATACCGTCTTGATCTCTCCGATGAAGGATTCCGGCGAAATCAATCGGAACCACGGCGTGTTCCCTGAGCACGAGCTTCGTCAAAAAGTGGTCAGCAAGATGTAAGTTTCGCTCCGGAAAGTCGATTCCCTTCTCTTGTTCGATTGATTCTAGGAATTCTTGTTCTTTGTGATTTTTTTTTTTTTCATAATTTTGAACTTCTTCTTACAAGATCGAGTTTTTTCTTATCATGTATTTGAAGCTAAATCTTCTTTGTGTGTAAGTTTCCTTAATTTGAAGCTTGTTATTCTCCTTCTTGCTTGTTTTGCTAATGGATTTTCATTTAACTTCATGTTTTGGAGAAAGGGCTGGGAATTACCTAATTAGCTTTGATAATTGGGAAGGGTTTATTATCATGTAGATCTCAATCTTAACATTGGTAGATGAGCCTGTTAATACAGAGACCGACCACCCCCTAACTTCTTCATAACTGCAGTTAGAGGGAAGGATTGACTTGGGATATATAAGACTAAGGAGACACTATCTCACAAGCGATGCGAGACTATGGACCAGGTTAACCACTGCGTCCCAACAGAGCCCTCGTTAATTTGGGTGCAAAATCCCCATGATTTCGAAGCTTATTGTTATTTATTTTTCCATGGATTTTCATTAAAACCACAATTTTTAGCCATGATGGAACAGCCCAGGTGTTCATAATAGTTAGTAATAGTTTTCTTATCATGTGTTCTTTTAATGCAGATGATTCACTTCATGGCATTGTCCATTGGAAGTATAACATTGTTAATTATTTTGATCTTTTGGATTATTTAGCCTGTTATATAACTATTTAATTATATGGATTTTTCATAATGCATGCTTTTAGAACTCAGATCATCTGTTCTTTCTCCTGCACAGCATGGGCAACTTAATGGAGATCTGTAGGGTGAATGCTAATGTTGATAACCAGAAAATTCTTATGGGAGCAAAATATTTTGAGGCAAAGGCTTACTGTCAAGCAACCAGTAAGGTATTATACTGATTCTTCTGTTTTCAAGCTTGGCCCACCATTCTTATTTTTATACTTTTTATACTTTTTATTCTTAGTTTCGTCTAGTGAAAACTTTCTGATATAAGTAGTTATATAACATATATTATTTGATTTAATCCAATGGACATAAAGCTAGATATCGGATGAATTTCTCTATATCTTTCTACATGACTAGAGCCAGTTGATTCCTTGTATAGTTCATATCACTTATGAGCTTAATGTCATTTTATTATCATCTTTTGGGTAGGGTACATAGAGGAAAAGAAAGGAGGAATATTGATATATTATTTGCTTGTGTTTGTTTGGATGAAAACAAAAGTGTTAAAGAAGTAAATTAACGGAGAACCATTGATAACCTTAGTTTTCTATTTTTATTTTTTGTTTAAATGATTTCTTGACTATATAACAGTGTCTCCATAATCAATTAAAAATATCACATCTTATGAACATGGGAAGGCAAAATTATTAGACTTTGGTATTTGGCCTTCACTTTCTTGTATTTTATTTTATTTTATTTTATTTATGAAAAGTGAGATGTTGGATTTAATTTTTTATCCTATACATAAAAAAGTGTAAAATATATTTTACTAAAAAAAGAATTCAATGGTTCACAAGCTGTTAAGAGTTTCGCAAAAAGAGGAAAAAAAAATCATGCTCTTTGGAGACGGCCTCCATTCGACTTGTATCTTGGAATTTTATTATTTTTAAAAGGATTTACTTGGGTTGGTTTAAAGGCTCCATTCCTATATATTGACATAGAAATTCTTTTTAGATGAAAAGAAATGATTCACCTTTCGAGTTTTTAAATTTTGTGAATGATTTGAATTTTGATATGAGGTTTTCATGCAATATGATAATTTTTTTCACAATTATCTTTTAGTTGTAAATGTTTTGATTCATATACAATTGTAGAAATACATGATCTCATTTTAAATTGAATGTGTAACAACATAATTCCAAGCTAAAGTAATATTTATGTATCTTTGTATTTTTCAGGATGATTATATGCGGAAGATTTACTTAATCTTGTTCTCAATTAAAAAATATAAGGAAGGCAATATCACGGTGGATCCTCCGAAGTCAAGTTCCTCCGGTGGGAGTCATCTTTCCTATGATATTGGTAAAAATACTAAAAATCATCTTATCCATGCATGAGCATATTTCTTTTAGAAATTTATTGCATCTTTTTGATTTATTGCTTGCGTCTTTTTTGAAAATAGAAGTTCTAGGATAAATTTTGCACATGAATCTCTAATCGTTTGCTTGGTGTATGCGCTAATATATATATATATATATATATACAGCACACTTATATCAGTCAGCACAACTACCAACTAAAGCTCAGCAACCACCTCAGCCACAAACTCATCAACAAAGATTTCAATCTCTTGGAACTTTGCCTCACTTTGCCGGTACAGTCGAACAAAAGAGGAAACACACACGGCTGCTTGGGGGTTCATCTACTTGTAAGTAATTTTGTTTAATGTTTTTCCATGAAATTTAGCGTATTCCATTATGTCCTCACATATTCTGCACCCTGACTAAGCATTACTTGTTTGTTTTAGTTTAATGAACTTCTTGATGCTATGAACATGTTCCATAATGAATTTCCTGTATCTCACTCATTCAGTTATTTACTATGGAAAAAAAATACCAATAGCTTATTCCTGACAAATTCTGCAAATGTATTTTAAAATTATGATGTAACCTTACTCAACATTGAAAACTTTTGCTTGTAGCAGCGACCTTGTTGATAGCTCAAGATGATACGCGCTTGAAAGAGGAGATTCATCAAAAGGTAGGCTTTTGATCTTTTTCTTTCAATCATTATGTGTACATGTGGTATTTATGCTTCATATGACAAATCTCTCATTATTATTCATGGCACTGAAATGCCTATCTAGGCTTTTGTATTCAAAGTTTATCCTCTACATTTAAAATATAAAATTACGCGTTGAAGCTTTGATGTACTTTTGTTTGTTTAGTAGTACATCCATGTAATTTGCACTTTTATCAATTATGGGCTTCTTCCATTTGTCTACTTTTACTAACATGTCGGTTGTTTAGCCTTTGAGCCGTTTTTCTTGTGGCATCTGTTGCCTTCGGGCCAAAGGCGTGGTTGTCGGCGACATTATCCATTGCAAGCACCAATTCTAAGCTACTAATGCAATTTCCACTTTTCTCTGATAACAGATACAGAAGATGAAGGGAATTTACTATAAAGATCTTCTTGAAAACCTCCGGAAGATAGTTATCAAACTTTACAAGGTTCTTATTAGTCATTTTGAATTTGTTATAGAAAGTGTGTAGCCATGCATATGCTATTGTTCTTAGAATTGCTTTTACCATCCATTTCTACTAACATTTTGATCTTTGCTGACACAGCTTGATGCTTTACCATCTCATCAGAAGAAGCCTGACGAGCGCAGAAGACTAATAGAGTGTAGAGATTTTGTGCAGCAAGCATTATCCTACCTAGGGATAGGTAAGGAGAAAATTCAGGCTCAGCTCATGGAAAGACTAATTGTAATGGAACGGAAGATAAAAGCTTATCTGGAGTTACAGCCAGACAAAAGTGAAACTCCTTTGAAGACTCTGGTGCAGAAAGAATCCCGACATCCAGGTGGAAATGTTGAATTGGCAGGACAGCATCGACCCTGTGGAGTTTCCATTGCGCGGAATATTGACAATCATGCAAACCGAGGACAACAAATGAAGTCTGCTTCAATCCCATCATTGTCAGTACTGGGTCGTGAGCAACAACAGCTTTCTGAAATGCTGTCACATCCAGGTGGAAATGTTGAATTGGCGAGACAGCATCTACCCTGTGGAGCTTCCATTGCACGGAATATTGACAATCATGCAAACCGAGGACAACAAATGAAGTCTCCTTCAATCCCATCATTGTCAGTACTGGGTCGTGAACAACATCAGCTTTCTGAAATGCTGTCACCATCAAACGCAGTGGACAATGGGCAGCAACAAATGACTCGTGCGTCAGTACAACCTGAAGTACATGCTCCTGGAACATCTGCCATGTCGGCCTCATCCATGACAATCGAATATGCTGGTTCAGATAGTGATCAAGTCAAGGAGACAACTGAGAAGTCACGCAAAAGGATGCGTCCAATAGAGCTCTTAATCAATGCGGTTAGTTAATTAAAATTTGTTCAGGCTTTAATATTATGATGATTTGCAACATTAATGAAGCAATCTAAGTAGCCTGCTTAGTGAGATGAATGATGTTGACATAGTCTAATTGCTTATGCCCGCTTACTCAATTATCATTAATTAAGAATAGATAGATCCTAGGTGAGTTTAGGTTACTGGGGCAAGCACTATGATTTACATGATTAGTGTAACAAGGAACTAATGCCCCAAGGCTGCTAGTTTTTGGCATGGTTTAATGTTGAAGAGTTTTGTTAAGCTTGGTGGGGGTGTTGCCTTAAAGTTTAATCATGCTATCATGTGTGCAAGATCAATATAGCTATTAGCTAGTGTGAATGACTCACTGTCAAATTGTTTTGATTTCACTGTTTTCTCATTCAAGAGCTAAACTACATTTGGCTGAAAACTCTAGGTACAATCAGCAGCACCTGCAGTGCTTGACTCTTCAATCAAAGATATTGCATCCGTGGTTGATTTGGACATTCTCTCAAGTTCAGCGCGAAGTAGTAGAAAGAAAATCAGGCATGATAGCAGCATGGATGTATCATTAGCCTGTGGGAATGAGTTAGAGTTTGCTGCACCATCTACTGGCCAATTCCAAGCCAATCTGGTACAATTTTATAAGCTAATACTCTTGCAGTGTACTTTAACTGGCTAATAATCTTGTGCAAAATGACAACTACAGTGTAGAATTTAATCATGACTCTGATTATTACATTTTGTCAAAATCTAATGAAATTACAACATATGACAGGTTACTTCTCTTGTACAAAACGAGATAAAGGAGATAAATAAGCGACTAATTGATACTGTGGTCAGTGTAAGTGAGGAGGAAGTTGATCACATCGCTGCTCGGGCTGCTGAGGGCATGGTTGTTTCTTTCGCTTTTATTGCTGTGTCTATCAGTCCAAATTTGATTTCAAAATTGGCTTCACAACGCATGGTGAGTTGCACATCAACAAGATACTTTATTTAATTCATACCTACCTTATGCCATTAACTCTGCTCAATTTGTTGTTTATGTTTATGTTTATGTAGACTCCAATCATGTCTCTGAGACTCCTTGTTCCTCATGACTACCCCAAAAGTTCTCCTGTACTCCTGGACAAACTACCTGATGAACAGAGGTTAGTCAAAACCTGAAATTTTCTCTTCGACATGACTTTGTGACCATGATAAACAAATATTTATTTGTTGCCCATGACTTCTGTCTATTCCCCTGCTAATTTTTTTTTCTTTGTTTGTCTTTAAAATGTACAGCAAGGAATCTGGTGATCTGTCTTCCAAGGCCATGTCAAAGTTTAACAAATCTCTCCAGTTGGTTTCTCAGCCCATATCACTAAGTAAAATGGCAAAGCTGTGGGATGCTTCCATCAGGGAACTCATGCTTGCATATGCTCACCAATATGGAGGAGGTACCTTCAGCTCAAGGATTGCTTGTTGGCAAACTTGTGTGTATTAGTGTCTCAGCTAGATATTTGTTAAAAAATAATTAAAAAAAAACACCTTTAGCTTCTGTTAATTCCAGTTTAGCTTATATAATAAACCTACCTGTCATCATATGTATGTATAGATATATATATGTCTTGTGAGACCTTGTCCTTTTTCTTCTAATTTGTATGTTTAAGACTCTATTTTGAATGTTAAGTGGGAGCATTGGAAATGGGCATCAATGGCATATGGGCCTCTAATGGACCCAAGTTATTATGGGCTCTGTTAGTGTATAAAAATGGTTGTAGCCATAATAGAAGAATAATAATAAAATTTTTCAAAAAATAATAAGTGCTCGTTTGTTGTGTATTGGTGCTTTTCGGACAATGTTTGTCTATTTGATTTTTTTATTAAATATAAATATAAATATATGCATATTTGAAAGTACATCTAAATATACGTTTGATCTCGGAAGTATTATACCTTCTATAACCCTAAAAAACCCACAACCCTTCTATACCCATCTAAGTTCTAACAAATAACTCACCTAATTTTGGTATAAAAATAATAAAAATATGAAAAGTGCCATAATTCCTTTATACACACACTAATATACATATATACATGTATACATACACGAGAGATTAAGGGTTTATCTACAAAATGTCGTTCATAGGTATCTCACCGTATTATATTTTTTATTTAAAAAAACAAAGTTAAATGCAATTATACTTAAGTAAATATCAAAGTTTTTTTGAAAGGCTTTATGAAATAAAAATTCAAGAAGTCTTCTGCAATACTAAGCTGGTTCACTCATTTTGGTAAAAATAAATAAATAAATTTTGTCAAATAATTATAATAATATAAATATTTTGAGTAAACGAAACATATTTATATTATAATCTTAGTTTATAACATGGACCATATGTTATTTTTGTATTTGAAGAAAAGTCAAGGAGGTTGGTGTAATTATATATAAAAAGTCAATAAAAATGTTCTGTCAAGAGCGCATCATTCAGTGTTTGGATGATGCTTCTCTTCTTTCATTTTTTGTCTTTGTTTTTTTTTTTTTCTGTGTTTTATTGGTATTTTTTTTTTATTTTTGCCTTATTTTTAATGAATCAGTTGTTTATCCATTTATAAAAAAAAAAAACACAGTGTGAACTTATAAAAAATTTTATATGGTTGTTTAATTTATTCAAAGTACTGATTATTTATGATATATTGATTGCTTAAAAAAATATATAATAAAAAGTGGAAGACAAAACCAGTACTTCAAATGGTAATGTTTTAAAAAAATTTTAGCAAAATGTTATGTCATTCCTCTAATTAAAATCTAGACAAATTAAACAAACATATTTGATTTTTACAGGGTTGATATAAGTTTTTTTTTATATATAATTCTAGTTAATTTAAAAAGCTTCATGTTAGAATTATATAGAATTATTCATATAAGTATTTAAATTTAAATTCAAATTTACTACCATCAAAATTAAGAAAAAATTTCGACGGTTAGTAGAAATACTATTTCTTTTGCATGGATCAATTCTTCAAAATTATAGAAAAATAAAACTAAATTATAAATTCAATAATTTAATAAAACAATTTATAATATATTTTGAAATTTTTATGAACAAATTGTCTAGTTAGATATAAAATGAAGTAATTTTTTTTTTATGAAAGTGAATAAATTATAATATTATTAATAAAACAATACACCGAGAATAGTAACCAGAAAAGACATCAAGCAGCAGGATAAGAAAGAAGCAAAGGAATTGAGATAAATCATTAGTAGTGATTGGTATTCTTACAAAATAAAAAAAATTATTTTAAAATATTTAAAGTAGTTAAAAAATCTCTTTGTATATAAATAAAATAAAATTTTATTTTAAAATTTTAAAAATAATTAAAAATAAAAAGAATCCCTACGAACAAATAGTCAAAATGCATATAAAAAAAAGGTCAAAGCCCATCCTTGGAGTTTTTCAATAGTTTTAATTAATTTAAATAAATTTATTTTAGAATTATAAAAAAATAATATAAGTATTGAACAAGATCTTAACTAACTTAAAAATAATTCCATTAATTAGTTATAAAATAATAATTAAATATTATATAATATTATCTCAATCTTAAAAAAATTAAAATACTTTTAATTTTGAGAAAATAAATTTTAAATTCATTATCTTCGAAATAAAAAAACTAAAGTTTCAAATTCAATTTTAACAAAAAAAAAAAAACAATCTGCAATGTACTTATGAATTTTTGTTTTATAACAGAACTTCCTAATTACAAATAAAAATAAAGTAATTATTTTATTTAAAAATTTATTAGACAGTTAAACAAAATATATAAAAATAAAACATCCCTACATAAAACAAACAATAACCCGACAAAATACTAGATAAAATAAAAAACAACTTATAAAACGACAATCGTAACATTTATCAAACCTGCACGATCAACTGACAAAAAAAAAAAATCAAACTCCATCGAGATTTTTTTTTATATTTTTTTAATAAAAATTCTTCTTTAAACTCCCCCAATTTATAATTTCACCTTAATTTGTCTGTAGGTTTTGCATCTGATATAATAATAATAATTCATTTTTTAAAATAAAAAAAGCATTATCCATTATATAAATTAATGAAAATAATTTTCTTATTTTCTATTAACTATTTTAAGAAAAAAAGACTTAAAGAAAAGCGTGGCACGCAAGTACTCATATACGTCCACCATGGTCCACACGAGGATTCCTCCCAGATATCCATTATCGCGCCACGTGTCCAGCCACTTTCCAAATTCTGGCACCAAAGCGCTTTATTATACACGAGAATATCCAAACCCGCTTTCCAGCTGTCCGATTATCAATGTCAGCCGTTGATTTATACAATCCAACGGCCAAGATTTAGTTGTACTTAAACCAGTCCATCCGTTCCCTCATGCGATTACCATTAGATCCGACCCGAAACGGCATCTATAAAACGCGGGTCTCGTCCCCAAACACTCATCTCTCGCTTCACTTCACTCGGTTTCTCATACCCTGAGAGTTTCACATCGTCTCCATCTCTCCGATGGAGGATTCCGGCGAAATCAATCGGAACCACGGCCCTGATTGGCATGTTGGTTTCAAGCCCGAGCTTCGTGAAGGAGCTATCCGAAAGATGTAATCGCCTCTCTATCTCTTCATCATAGATTCCCTTCTCTTGTTCGATTGATTCTAGGAATCCGTGTTCTTTGTGATTTCTGTTTCTAAATCCTCTCTTGAACTACATTTTCGATAATATTTGGTTCCTTAATGTTTTTGGAGTTTTAGATAACCGTGTTTGAGATTGATGGTTGATGTCTTGTCGTGATTGCAATTCAAAGGGTTTCGATTTTAGGTGTTCATTGCGATCGAGTATTTTTCCCTTAATTTTGAACTTATTTTTACTAGATCGAGAATTTTTTATCTTGTTTTTGAAGCTAAATGTTCTTTGTGTGTAAGACTCCTTGATTTTGAAGCTTGTTCTTCTCCTTCTTGCTTGCATGTTTTGTTGATGGATTTTCATTTAACTTCATGCTTTGGAGAAAGGGGAATTACCTAATTAGTTTTCCTAATTGGGAAGGGTTTATTATCATGTAGATCTCAGTCTCAATTGGAAGATGAGCCCTCATTAGGTGCAAAATCCCCATGATTTCCAAAGCTTATTGTTATTTATTTTCCATGGGTTTTCATTAAAGCCACAATTTTTAGCTATGATGGAACAGCGATGTGTTGATAATAAGTAATAGTTTCTTATCATGTGTACTTTTAATGCATATGATTCACTTCCTGGCAGTGCCCATTGGAAGTATAACATTGTTAATTATTTTGATCTTTTGGATTATTTAGTCTGTTATATAACTATTTAATTATATGGATTTTTCATAATGCATGCTTTTAGAACTCAGATCATTTGTTCTTTCTCCTGCACAGCATGGACAACTTAATGGAGATCTGTAGCGGGAAACCTAATGTTGATAAGCAGCAAATTCGTATGGGAGCAGAATATTTTGAGGCAAAGGCTTACCATCAAGCAACCAGTAAGGTATTATAATGATTCTTCTGTTTTCTAGCTTGCCAGGCCACCGTTCTTATTTTTATACTTTTTAGTTTTAGTTTTAGTTTGGTCTAGTGAAAACTTTCTGACATAATTAGTTATATAACTTATAATATTTGATTACTCCAATGGACATAAATCTAGATATCGGATGAATTTCTCTACATCTTTCTACGTGACTAGAGCCAGTTGATTCCCTATAGTTCATCTCGTTTATGAACTTAATGTCATTTTATCATCACCTTTTGGGGAGGGTACATTGAGGAAAAGATAGGAGGAATATTATTTGCTTGTGTTAGGTTTTATGAAAACAGAAGTGTTAAACAAGTAGATGAAAGAAGACGCAAATTTTTTTTCTTTTGAAATAAATGTGGATAATCCATAATTTTATTGAAAAAAATGAAAGAAGATGCATTGATAACTTTTTTTTTTATATTGAATTTTATTTCTTTTGTTTAAATGATTTCTTGACTATATAACAATGTCCACACTTACCCAATTAAAAATATCACGTCTTCTAAATATGGGAAGCCAAAATTATTAGACCTTTAGTATTTGGCCTTCACTTTCTTGTATTTTATTTTATTTTATTTTTTTAAGAACAGTGAGATGTTGGATTTAATTTTTTATCCTAACATAAAAATGTGTAAAATATATTTTACTCAAAGAAAGGAATTCAATGGTTCACAAGCTCTCAAGAGTTTCTCAAATAAAGAAAAAAAAAAAAATCATGCTCTCAGGAGACAACCTCCGTTTGACTTGTATTTTGGACTTTATTATTTTTAAATGAATTTACTTGGGTTGGTTTAAAGGCTCCATTAATTCTTATGTATAGGCATTGAAATTCTTTATAGATGTAAAGAAATGATTCACCTTCACACTATTTAAATTTTGTAAATGATTTGATTTTTGATATAAGGTTTTCATGCAATATGATGATTTTTAATTTTCACAATTATCTTTTAGTTGTAAACAT
Source organism: Dioscorea alata (assembly GCA_020875875.1). Lineage (NCBI taxonomy): Eukaryota > Viridiplantae > Streptophyta > Magnoliopsida > Dioscoreales > Dioscoreaceae > Dioscorea > Dioscorea alata. The sequence continues at coordinate 18,892,929 of CM037021.1, read as the reverse complement.
TGTCATATATATACAATTGTAGAAATACAAGATCTCTTTCTTAATTGCATGTGCAACAACATAAATCCAAGCTAACGTAATATTTATGTATCTTTGTATTTTCAGGATGATTATATGCGAAATATTTACCTAATATTGCTCTCATTTAAACGACATAAGGAAGACAGTATCCTAGTGGATCCTCCGAAGTCCAATTCCTCCGGTGGGAATCATCTTTCCTATGATGCTGGTATTAATATTAAAAAAAAATCATCATATCCATGCATGAACATATTTCTTTCAGAAATTATTACATATTCTTTTTTATTTATTGCTTGAGTCTTTTTTGATAATAGAAGTTCTACCATAAATTTTGCACATGAATCTCTAATCGTTTGCTTGGTGTGTGTGTGTGTGTGTGTATAGTACACAGCATGATTATATAGGTTTATTGTTTTGTCACTATAAAAGCATGTTCCTTTATTAAAACTAACACTGTTCTTGGGGTTCATCCTGCAGTTTCACCATGCCTGCAACCCCAGATCGGTAATCAAGAACGAGCCACCAGTCAAGCTCCTTCCCAGCAATCAGTTTTACCTCAGGAACTTCAAAGTAGCACTTCACCGATCCAGGTCCAAGGTGCAGCTGGTTTGCCTTTCAATACTGAGAGCACTTCAAACTTGAAGAATTTGTTTGAGCAAAGGCAGAGGCGGGGAAGACAATTACAGTCCATGAACATTTCCCATCACCAGAAGCAATCTTTGTGTCAAGGCTATTACCCATATCAAATCGAGCAGCAAACATTAAAGCAAAATGATCAGCAGCCTTCAAACTTGCAATCACATGTGCAAGAACAAACCCAACAACAATATCAGGAGGCACAGGTGCATGAGTGGTCTTGTCTTCAGACTCTCCACCCTGGCAAGTTCAATATTCAGCTGGATCATCTGAATCCAGTTCAACCATCTGGAATATCTGTAGTCCATCAGCTTCCGCCAATAGCTCCATCTCAGCGCAAACCAACTTCAACCTTCCAGCAGCCAGCCGTAACTCCACAATCACATCCATGCAATAATAAGCAACCATATATGCCTAAGGTGCAACAGATTCAGATAGCTACGCTGCAACAAACTAATATTCCAGACTTGCAACAACAAACGTTGTCATTCCAGCAACAGGATATTTCTTCAGATCTATTAGGCCCACAAGACAACATCCCCAGATTGCAGCAGCAGCAGCAGCAGCTATTTGGAACCTTGCCTGGCGTCTCAAACATACAAGAACATCAAAACCTAGACCTTCTTGCACAACTCAAGACTGCACGACAGCGAGAAGAACCACAGAGGCCTGCACTGGTATTGTTGCAATCACAAGGTCATCAAGCACGACATCAGTCAGCACAACCACCAACTAAAGCTCAACAACCACCTCAGCCACAAACTCATCAACAAAGATTTCAATCTACTGGGACATTGCCAAACTTTCCCGGTGCAGTCGAACAGAAGAGGAAACACATCCAGTTGCATGGGGGTTCATCCACTTGTAAGTAATTTTGTTTAATGTTTTTATATGAAATTTAGCGTATTCCTTGCTGTGTTCACATTCTCTGCATGCTGATTATTCATTACTTGATAGTTTTAGTTTAATGAACTTCTTGCTACTATGAGCAGGTTCTATATGGATTTTCCTGTTTCTCACTCATTCAGTTATTTACTACGGAAATAATACCAATAACTTTCTTGACAAATTCTGCAAATGCATTTTAAAGTTATGATGCAACCTTAACTCAACTTTGAAAACTTTTGCTTGTAGCACCGACCTTGTTGACAGCTCAAGATGATACTCTTGACGTGATAGAGGAGATTCATCAGAAGGTAGGCTACTGACCTTTTTCTTTTAATAATTATGCATATATGTGAAATTTATGCTTCATATGATAAATCTCTCGTTATTATTCATAGCACTGAAATGCCTATCCAGGCTTTTGTATTCTTATAAGTTCATCCACTATATTTAAAATAAAACGTTACATGTTGAAGCTTTGATGTACTTTTGTTTGTTTAGTAGTACACCCATGCATGTAATTTGTACTTTTATTAATTATGGGTTTCATTCATTTGTCTATTTTTTCTAACGTGTCGGTTGTTTTGTCTTTGAGCCGTTTTTCTTATGGCACTGTTGACTTCGGGCCAAAGGAGTGGTTGTTAGTGAAATTATCCATTGCAAGCACCAGTTCTAAGCTACTAATGCAATTTCCACTTTTCTCTGATAACAGATAAAGGAAATGAAGGAAATTTACTATAGAGATCTTCTTGAAAACCTCCGGAAGATAGTTATCAAAATTTACAAGGTTCTTATTAGTCATTTTGAATTTGTTATAGAAAGTGTGTAGGCAACCTCTTGGAACTTCGAAATTGCAGCAGCCATGCATATGCTATTGTTCTTATAATTGCTTTTACCATCCATTTCTACTAACGTTTTGATCTTTGCTGACACAGCTTGATGCTTTACCATCTCATCAGAAGAAGCCTGACGAGCGCAGAAGACTAATAGAGTCCAGAGATTTTGTACAGCAAGCATTATACTACCTGGGAACAGATAAAGAGAAAATTCAGGCTCAGCTCATGGAAAGACTAATTGTAATGGAACGGAAGATAAGAGCATATCTGGAGTTACCGCCAGAAAAAAGTGACAAAATTCCTCTGGGGCAGAAAGAATCCAGATATCCAGGTGGAAATGTTGAATTGGCGAGACAACATCCACCCTGTGGAGCTTCCATGGCGCAGAATGTTGACCATCATGCAAACCGACCGCAACAAATGAACTGGGGAGGTTCGTCTATATCAGCAAATGAAGTTGCTGCTTTAGCTCTTCTTCCTTCTGGAGCACAATTAGGCATTCCAAAAGCATCTGGTTTGCATCTGGATCCAGCTCAAGGGGGTTCCCTGAACTCATTGCACCGCCAACCAATTGGCTTCTCACATCAAGTAGGTATGGGATCCATTCAAAAATCCACCTGCGGAATTTACAATAACAACACCAACAGACAGTCACAGAGCTGTGTGAATCCATTTCAAGCAAGTGCCAGTGCCATTCCATCAATTCCTTATCCAATGCAGCCCCAAAAACAAGAAGAGCAGAGTCAGCTAGTGAAGCAACTATTACCGTATTATCATAGTCATCTAACTCAGAAATCAAACAGGCAACAACAACAACTCCAGCAGCAGATGTTCTCAGAACTCGGGCAACAACAAGCAATGAACCTTCGTGGACACCATGTTGGACCTTCTCATCAAATGACCGAAGCCAATGCTTTGAAGACTAAACAAGATTCAGGCAATTATCAAAAGCAATTCTCTACAGTCCAGCATAATCATTCTCTCCAGCTGCAAGGAGTTGATTCAGCTCATGTTTCATCTCCTCAAAAGCTCCAAGCTTCATCTCTGCAGATTTCTCAAGCCTCTGTCGGAAATGATTGGATAAAGTTATTGCCAGCCCTTCATGATGATGGAATATCTTCACAATCTGTAGATTCACTCTTGATCATGAAGTCTCCTTCAATCCCATCAATGTCAGTACTGGGGCCTGAGCAACAACAGCGTTCTGAAATTTTTTCGCCATCAAACGCAGGGCATAATGGGCAGCAACCAATGACTCGTGGATCATTACAACCTGAAATACATGCTCCTGGAACATCTTCTATGTCAACCTCATCCATGACAGTCGAATATGTGGGTTCAGATAGTGATCAAGTCAAGGAGATAACTGAGAAGTCAAGCAAAAGGAAGAGACCAACAGAGCTCTTAATCAAGGCGGTTAGTTAATTAGAATTTGCTCAAGCTTTAATATTATGGTGATTTGCAGCATTAATGTAGTAATCTAAGTAGCCTACTTAGTGAGATGAATGAAATTGACATAGTCTAATCAACGTATAGCTAAATCTTTTTAGGTATACGTTGATGGCCAGTGAGTTAACAGTAGGTCCAATTTTAGAAATTTTTGGAGCACAATTATCATTACTGAAGAATACATAGATTCTAGTTGAGTTTAGGTTACTGGGGCAAGCACTCTGATTTACATTTTTAGTATAATTAACAAGGAACTAATGCCCCATGACTGCTACTTCTTGGCATGGTTTAATGTTGAATAGTTTTGTTAAACTTGGTGGGGGTGTTGCCTAAAAGTTGTCAGCATAATTGAAGACTTTAGAGTGGAAGTTAGTTGACCATGTGAATGTATTTTATGTTTCAAGTGTTGTGTATCTGTCTGAGTGTTGGTTGTTGTGTTTGAGTGTTTTGGAAGTTATCTTAAATTTCAGTTAAGTTAGTTAGATGTATAGATGGAATTTGGATGGCCAGGATTGCATCATCTGAATATGTGGTTTAAGTTCGAGGCAAGGTATTAGTTTAAGTTTGGGGTTAAGTGGTAAAAGCTTGTCTTAGGGGTTATTTATGTTTATGTATAAGTATATAAACAGAATAGTAGAATACTGAGAATATGAATGAATATAGAATGTGAGTGCTCAGTTTGAGCGGTGGACAATTGTTCTTTGAGCGGTTGATGCTTGAGTTCTTTGATTCACTTCTGTTCTTCACCTGATTCTCTTCATCTCCTCTGATTTTTAACAAAAGTTTAATCATGCTATCATGTGTGTAAGATCAATATAGCTAGTGTGAATGACTCGCTGTCAAAGTTGTTTTAATTTCAATGTTTTCTCATGCAAGAGCTAAACTACATTTTTGCTGAAAACTCCAGGTACAATCAGCAGCACCTGAGGTGCTTGACTCCTCAATCAAAGATATTGCATCCGTGTTTGATTTAGACATTCTGTCAAGTTCAGCGCCTGGGAATGGTCCTAAATATGCTGTTGGTGAAAATTTAGTTGAGAGGACAAAAGGTTTCATGTCAGCACAAAATTGCAAGGCAGAAGTATGGAGTAGCAGAAAGAAAATCAGGAGTGACACTAGCAGCATGCCCTTCATTGATGTACCATTAACTTGTGGCCAACAATTAGAGTTTGCTGCACCATCTACTGGTCAATGCCAAGCCAATCTGGTACAATTTCATAAATTGATACTCTTACAGTGTTCTTTAACTGGATAATAATCTTGTACAAAATGACAATTACAGAGTAGAATTTAATCCTGACAATGATTATTACATATCATTATTGTCCAAAGTAATTTTTCTGAAAATGATTTCTGTCAAGAAATTCTCTGAAGTAATGCCTTTTTCTATCCCTTTTTTGTGTTCTTTGAATTAAGGGTGCGTTTGGATAGTGGGATATTATATTCTCATGGATGGGGATATCCATGGATAAAGTATCCATGGATGGGAATATCCATATTTAAGTGTTTGGTTGGATGGATTTAATAATAGGGATAAAGATTGTTTGGTGTTTGGTTGGAAAGATAAGGATATGTAAAGTTTTGGATATCCATTTTTTAATGTTTGGATGAATGGATATGGAAGTGGTATGATAACCCTATCCATGAGGAGGTGAAGTTACCCATTTTATTTATTTAATTATTTTTTAAAAATATTTTTAAATTGTTTAATTAAATTCAATTATTAGTGAATGATTAGAGAAATTTATTTTTTAAATATTTTATGTAAGTATTTGATTTAAATAACGGATATTAGTAGATTAAAATTTTATTTATTTAGCTTGAAAAATTTGTAATGGTCTATTAATGAATAGCATATCAATTTGTTATTTAACTTGATTTTTCGAATTGAATTTAATTCAAAAAAAACAAGTTAAATAAACATTTAAACAATATTAATTGATAATCAATTAAATCATAATGTAAAAAAACAAAAAATTAACTTAATTCTTGTAGCTAATGACAAAATAATTATAAGTGAAGTTAATGACAAACAATTAAATCATAATGTAAATAAAAAAAAAATTAACTTAATTATTGTAGCTAATGAGGGATGGAGAGGGATGGAGAGGGATGGGTGAGAGAGATGGGTTAGAGGGATGAGTGGCATCCCACCAATTTGGAGGGATGCCACTCATCCATTTTTCATGGATGGGGGCCCATCCAGGAAACCAAACAACTGGATGGGCCTGTAGCACTGGATATCCCATCCCCATCCTTGGATATCCAAGCCACCAAACACACCCTAAGTGGATAGGCAGCTAATCTATCAAATGAAAAGAATAACTACTGCATAGAGGTACCTTCCCTCCCTCTTAACAGTGATATTTGCTGATTGGTAGCAACACAAAAAGACTGAATGAAACTTTAGCAGGCATAGTAGGTTAACTACATAGCTTATCTTTTTTTAATTAGCTTGTCACTTCGGATTGACTTTCTACAGTGTTTTTTTTACATGCACTGGTATATTTTGTTTATAATGGTACAATAGGTCCCATGATTAGGTATTAATGTCCATGTTTTTTTTAGTTGCTTTGCCTCTAATTTTCTGCAAGATTGCATCAATTCGTCAGAATCTAAAGAAATTACAATATATGACAGGTTACTTCTCTTGTACAAAATGAGATAAAGGAGATAAATAAGAGACTAATTGATACTGTGGTCAGTGTAAGTAAGGAGGAAGTTGATCTCATCGCTGCTCAGGCTGTAGAGGGTATGGTTATTTCTTTAACTTTTACTGCTGTGTCTATCAGTCCAAATTTGATTTCAAAAATGGCTTCACAACGCATGGTGAGTTGCACATCAACAGGATACTCCATTTAATTTATACCTACATTATGTCATTAACCCTGCTCAATTTTTGGTTTATGTTTATGTAGACCCCAATCATGTCTCTGAGACTCCTTGTTCCTCTTGACTACCCAAAAAGTTCTCCTGTACTCCTGGACAAACTACCTGATGAACAGAGGTTAGCCAGAACCGGAAATTTTCTCTTCCACATGACTTTGTGACCATGATAAACAAATATTTATATGATGCCCATGACTTCTGTCTATTCCCCTGCTAATGTTTTTTTTCTTTGTTTGTCTTTAAAATGTACAGCAAGGAATCTGGTGATCTGTCTTCCAAGGCCATGTCAAAGTTTATCAAATCTCTCCAGTTGGTTTCTCAGCCCATATCACTTAGTAAAATGGCAAAGCTGTGGGATGCTTCAATCAGGGAACTCATGCTTGAATATGCACACCAGTATGGTGGAGGTTCCTTCAGCTCAAGGGTTGTTTCTTGGCAGACTTGTGTGCATCAGTGATGGCTCTCCATTTCATATGTTCAGCTTATTGCAATTCTAGTCTCTGCAAACTTCTTTTGTAGTGTTGTAATTAGAGTTTGTAGTGTCTCAGCTAGGTATTAGTTATAAAATTAAAAAAAAAAAACTACCTTTAGCTTATGTTAATTCCAGTTTAGCTTATTTAAACCTACCCATCATCATATGTATATATATATATATGTCTTGTGAGACCTTGTCCTAGCTTTTTCTTTGAAATTTGTATGTTTAAGACTGTTTTGAATGTTAAGTGGGAGTGTGAAACTAACTATAAAATGGTAGAAATTGGAAGATATTGATACAGGGCAATGGAAATGGGCATCAATGTCTCATCACGCGCGCGCACCGGTGTATGTTGCCTTGTCTGGGTACAAGCATATGCTGTATTTATTCAGGATCTATAAACCTACAGTTGAGTAACAAGCAAGATGGTATGGGCTCAAGCGCATTGAAGTTTGTATCTCATAGAAACAGTTTAACCACTGCTGACTTTATTCTCTTTGGATCTCTCTGAACTTGATTCTCTATGTTCAAGGTACACTGATTGATATATACATAAATATATATATATAATGTCTTGTTTTGTTGGTCGGATGGATGGTTAGTGTGTACTGAAGAGGCCATGTGACATGGGTCTTGTACTTATGGTTAATTAAGATAACTAACTTGGGATAAATCACTAATGGCTTTTCTATAATTAAAATAAGAAACAAATATTGCAAGAAGAAAAAGTTATGTATCATTAACTTGAAGCAAATACTGAAATTAGAATGATTTGATACCAGTGCTAGTGCTACTGAATCAGTACAACAACTTAAAAGCAAGAAAACAGAACAGCCTCATCATCAGCAACTAAAACCCCTATACACCTAGCTAAATTGAGAGAGGGCTACTTCTTTTTTATAAGCTTCTTTTATTACTTTATTTTTTACACTTTATCATACAAAGAAAAACAAAAACCCCCCTAACTAGACCTGGGAAATGCACCTCCTATGACAAGCACTAAACTGCTTAGCTTGCTTTGTTTCCTCTCTCCAAACCTTAGCAATGTCTTCAGCTATCCTCACAGCATCCACTGTTGCTCCTGAAAGTCCTCTTCTTGTGAATCCCACTGCATACAGCCCTGCCTCTCCTTTCCATCCATTAGGAAATGGCTTCTTTGGGTACCCATTTTTGTCAAAAAATTCACTCTCCTATTTTCCAAAAAATAATTAAAAAAATATATTAACCACCTTTCATATATACAACCTAAAATTTTATGCCTATATATGTCTCTCTCTATATATATATAGATATATATATTTATATAATACCTGAAACCATGAAGGGACATTGCTACGGTAGCCAGTGGCAAGAATGACAGAGTCTATATCAATAGATTGTCCATTAACAAGCTCAACTTTTCCAGCAAAAAACCTCTTGATTCCAGGCACTACCTTTATGTCACCAGTCTTGATCTTTTCCAAGGCCCCAGTGTCCAGCACTGGTGTCTTCCCTTCTCTATTTTTGAGCTCCATTGGACCCACCAACGGCCTCCTAATCCCATACTTGCCTATGTTCCCAAGCACTAACCATGCTACAACTAGTAAAACCTTGTCCACCACCCACACTGGCATCCATTTCAGCAACATCACTGCTATCTCAAACGTTGATTTCCCCATCACCTCTCTTGGCAGCACATGAACCTATAATAATAAAAACTTCTTCAATATAAATAACTGGTTTATTACTATCATACAGTATCATGAAATTAAGATAAACAAAATATATACTAACCGAATTACGGACAACAATGGAAGGAAAAGCATTATGAAGACAAAGATCAAGGCAAACTTCCATGCCAGAGTTTCCACACCCAACAACCAGCACTTTCTTGCCACTAAACTCCTCACCAGACTTATACTCACAAGAATGCATAACACTTCTACTCAAACCAAACTCTTCCAGACCTTCAATCTCAGGTATAACACTCTCTGAGTTTTCTCCAGTAGCCACCACCAACCACTGGCAAATGTACTCAAGTTCAACACCATTCTTCATCACAGTCTTCACACGCCAAAGGTTGCATGTCTTGTCATAACTAACACAATGCACTGTCTCATTGAACCGAGGTTTGAGATCAAAGTGCTGGGCATAAGACTCTAAGTAATCGATGAACTGTTTTTTGGAAGGGTATTCTGGGAAATGGTCAGGGAAGGGTAGTTTGGGAAGTTGGCAGAATTGTTTAGGGAGGTGAAGTTTAAGTCTATCATAAGTTTTGTTTTGCCATAAAGATGCAATGCAATCAGAGCGTTCTAAGAGAATGAAAGGGACTCCTCGGTCTTTTAGACAAGCTCCAACTGCAAGGCCTGATGGACCTGCTCCGATGATGAGTGCACCGTTGACCCACATGCAACGCCGGGGTGGCGAATTGTGGAAATATTGCCGGAAAACATCAGCCATGAATATATATATATATATATGTATATATAGGAACTAATAATGAAAGAGATGGAGAGAAGACACAAGAGAGAAGAATATTATAAATTAGGAAGTAATTGTAAGCACTGTTGGCGTGAAAGTATCATGTGATATGGATATTGGATGGTGATGGGGGTGTTTAAATAGAGAAGAAGGGGAAGGATTGTCATTTGAGTTGCATGTTCATGGCTTTTGATTTTTAAATTAATTTGAAGTGTTTATTTTATTTTACTTTCAAATGATAAGCCTGGCCGTCTACTTTTTTTTTTTTTTTTTCTTTTTAAATATTAAATAGTTTTAGCTTTTGGTGCAAATGATCAATGACAGTTTGGAAACTATAACAATACAGTACTTGCTTGGTAATCTAGAACACAATGTCTATGAATGAGACTGTTGTAATTTGGCGGTGTATGAGTTTTTACAGTGATTTATTCATTGTTTTTGAATTTGGAGGTCTGAAACTAAGACAATAATATTGATGGTGATGTCAATATGGATGCATGAAAATGAGGACTCTTTGTTTTTTTTTCTTAGAGAACAGGCTGTCTTTCATTAGTCCCTTTGAAAATAATTTCACGTTTAGATATTATATTGTTTTTTAATGAGAATTAGGAACAAACTAGGGCGAAATTTGAATCTCTACCATTGAATAAAAAAAAGAAATTAAATACCAACAACTATCTTATCGTAAATACAGTTTGTGAGATATGGGTCAATAGTTGTAGTTGGGAGGCAAATCTTTTTTTATTCAAATTTTATTTTTGAAAACTAAGAATAACTCTAACATCGTAGAGGAGGGTAATGTTTACAAATATTTTTTGTGTTTGTTTTGTGGTTAGGTTTTTTGTGTTTTGAGTGTGTGTGTGTGTTTTTTTTTACTCATGTTATTTTTAGTGTTTTTATCTTCAATTTTTTGTGGATTTTTTTTTTTGGAGTATTACAAGAGGTAAAATAAGAGTAAGATATGTCCCACAAGAAGTGGGGATACAACAGCTAAGAGTACAAAATAAAGGCGAGAGAAGATAAGATAGCAGCCCGAAAGAAAGCAAACAACGACACTAGAAATCTCGTGGGGTAGTGGTATGCTCCGAAGGGACACCCAGCTCCGTATCCCTAGTAGTGAGGAACTCCAGGCTCTTTTTTTGTGGACTTGAGGTGAATTTCTCCTTTTAAATTTTACCTTTGTTTGTAATTATTTACTTTATTTTGTATTTTTTATTTCCAATTTAATATATACATGGTATATATATATATAATATGACAAAATATTTTTTATGGACGTCTATAGATAAAAAATCTATAGCATCCAACTATCAGCCATTGGATCATATGATCCAACATCCAATATTGATGAACACTAGTACTGTGTGTGATGTATTGATCTAAACATTAATTACTGTATTTATTACTATACTAACTATTATTTATGATGTTGGTCGTTGGATTGAAATTCAACAACTGATAATTCACGTTCTAATATTGATAAAAATGCAACTGGTCAATATATTATAAAACATGCATGTTGATCTCTTTTTCATTATAGCCGGGTGATTAGTATAGTCATTTTAATCAATTATACAACAAAAATCATGATTCACACACAAAAAATAAAAGGAGAAGAAAATTTAATCAAGTAATATATTGAACATACTAAAACCAAAATGCACATTCTTGGACAAGTGTTGATCAATGAGTTGAAGTGAGACTATTTATAAGAATTCTTGGGAAAAGTTGAAACCCTAGCCAGCCACTTGTTTTAGTAGAGTTAGAGAAAGAGCTTTGAAGTTCTTCTAGGTGGTGGGGAGGCATGTGAATGACTTCTTGTTGTTTCCATGATCTCTCCTTTTCATGCATAAAAGCTACAAGAGTATGGCCATTTCATTCATTTTTCTAAGTCTATAACAATGAGTAGACTCATCCCCAATCACTTACTAAAAAAAATAAAAAACTCAACTCAAAGCCACCAAAAGCAGCCAATGTACTATCACCTTAAAATAGATTAGAAAATGGTGGCTCCTAAGCTAGTTAACTTCTAAGAAAGAGTAGAGTTGCCACGTGGCTATCTCTTATGTTGCCATTTGGCAACAAGTTATAGCCATGCATGCACACTATACACTGGGGTACTTCTTTTTAGGTAAAGTTAACCCAGTGGTCGGTTGTAATTTTTCACTAGTTTACTTTTGAACTTTTCCATAAACAAGTTCAATGGATGAATGCAATGGAATGGAGTACGGTTTGAAGATAAAGTATTAATAATATTCCTGTTTATATTATTAATTTTTCATTAACTTTCTAAAGGTTAATGATCACTTAGTTTAATACCATTGGGTTTTCTTTTATTTATTTATTTATTTACTTACTTTTTTTTAAGTCATGCGTGAAAAGTTCTTTAGTTGCTTCATGAACAGTTTCAGAGGTCAATATCGGCGTGTTTTTCTTTTTATTAAAGTTAACAAATTATAATTTATGAAATAAAAATTACACACACACACACACATATATATATATATATATATATATATATATATATATATATATATATATATATATATATATATATATATATATGTATAAGGTGTCAAATTTGCCTGCGTCCATGGAACTCTTATGGAGCTCCTGGAGCTCTTAATTGAACTTTCGCGTAGAGAGACGGTAGACCTTATTTTGAAAGCAATTGTGTGGCATATTTGGCTGGCTAGGAATAACTGCATTTTCAATGAGAGTGCTTTGTCCGTGCATGTTATTAGTTTGAAAATCATTCATGGTATTCTTTTTTGGCACACTGCAGCTGCTGAAAGCCCTAAGAAGAAGCTTGAGGGCACTGTCTTGTCTATCCGCCGCAGTCTAGAGTTTGTCGGGCCCCGAGGGGAGGGGGACAGTGGGACTTCTCTCCTGGAGGAGGACCTGGCACAGAGTATAGAGTGAGGAGTATCTTTATCGGGTGGTGCTTGAGGAGGCCTGCGCTCCTGGTGCTTAGTTCCTTTTCACCTTGTTTTATGGTTTTTTTGTTTTCTTTTGCTGGCCCCCTATGTTTTGCCCCTGTTATCTGTAATCAATGTTCGAAAAATCGGCCTAGGCGGCGCCTAGGCGCTGGAAGGTGATAGGCCGCCCCGTTTTTACAAAAAACGGTGAAAAAATCGGCCTAGGCTTTCCATCAAAAAAACGGACGCCCAGGAACCGCCTAGGCGGGCTGGGCGGCCTAGGCGGCCTGGGCGGTTTTTGGAAAAAATTTTGAAATTAAATGTTTTTAACTAATTTAAACCCCCCCAAATTAATGTTTTGTGGGACTTGTACTTAATTATGTTTTTTCTTAGAGTTATATCCATCAAATATTTATTATTATTTATTATTATTTAAATTTTTTAATAAAATTCTAATTTCTAAGCACATAAATAATAAATAATATGTTATGTATAACGAACCTTGTCTTCGCTTATTATTTGATTGTTGATGCATCAATTTGGTTGTTGATAAATGTCTATTTGGGTATTATATAGAATTAAAATTATATTATAAATATATTTTTTTTTTCTAAAAGGGTAAAACCGCCTAGGCCCCGCCTAGGCCCCGCCTAGGCTCTCTGGGCGCTAGAAGGTGGCTGACCGCCCGACTAGCGCCTAGCGTTTTTTTTGAACATTGTCTGTAATCACATCTAGTGGTTTTGTATTTGTTTCGTTTTGGTAATATTAGCGTGGTTTATACATTTTTTTTAATATATATATATATATATATATTAAAGGTGTGAACCTAATTACCAAGGATGATAAAGATTACCAACAATATAATCATATATATTAAAAGAATCCTACTGATATGATTGCCTAGGAGATATGCAGATGATATATCTATACTAAAGTAGCACATTGAGAAAAATATTCAGTTCAAATATTGAATTCAACGCTTCTTGATGGAATCTATATACAACAGCGGGGTTTTGATTTTATTCCTTACTCGATTCCATAATCATCATAAAGCTTTAACTCTAAATTTTTTATTTTTTATTTTTGTTGGATACACCATGGGTCTTCATCCTGTGTATAAGAGACCCACTCTCGGCTTTTGTTACAGAAAACCCTATTCATCATACTTTGGATTAGATTTGAATGCGCGTCCTCCACATGGGAAACAATGTACCTTACTACTAGGTTATATTAGGGTTGGCTTAACAATAAACTTTGTTTTGGTTCTTTAATAATAGTCAAGGTTATAAAAAAATAATAATAACTGTAAATTCTTTCGTAATAGACTTGGAATTTCTTAGTACCCGTGGGAACAGGTGATCCAAGGGAGTTGACCGTCCCATCGGTTTCTGGCTAGTCGTTTGATGACTTAGGCGGCTCTAATGATGCGACTTTTATCGTCCTCCTTTGATGATTTAGGCGGCTCTAATGATGCAGCTTTTATCGTCCTCCTTTGGGTGGGCGCCGTCATCTTGTGTTTTTGTTGTTAGTTTTGTTTTGGTTTGTTCTCTTTCCACCCATGTGGAATCTGTGTTGTTTATATTTTTTGTTGTTTTAATGAATGTGATTTTATCTATTTTTTTTAAATATATTAGTACAATTAACCAATATTATTATATATAACTAAAGATTAAGCTGGTTCCTTGATATTATTAAAGTTTTATTAAGATTAAATATTGCTTACTTGGGCCATGTTTTTATTTTATTTTTTTTAGGAGACTGATATCTTTGTTTCTTTAAATGAATGAAAGATATGGCTGTAGATTGCTTTAAAATTGATGACAAAAGGATCTTATTGAAAACTTATTAGAAAGATTTGCTTGTTTTTTCAGTTATTCAATGTGTTTATAATATAATCCTATTCTTTCTCTTTCTTTCTCAATGCATGAACATTCCTTGATTACATGATTACACATGAAGTTGGAGGTTCCATGTGAGCAATAATATAAATAAATTAAGCTGCAAATAAATAATTGAGTCAACAAATGAAATTGAAGTACACCCTCCTTTTTTAAACACATGCAAAGCTTTGTACTTGTATTTTTATTTTTATTTAAAGAAACCGAAGTTACAATGGGAGTGCCATATATATATATATACACAAATAAGAAAATAATGCAAATTGGTGCTTCTTTGACTATAATTCAATCAATGCTAGTTGCAAGAAAAACTAATATATTTCATTAAAAACATGTTTAATAAATGGAACATGATGGAAGGAATTTAAGTGAAGAAAAACTTTAAGTAACGCGCTAAACAATATATAATTCTTTTTTAAAGTTGGGTTGTACATTGTCTCTCTGTTACACATTAACTTATATTTCTTTTATCATTATATATATATATATGAATGTTTTCCGGTTATATGTAGTCCTGGCAAGCAGGAACTAGCTCTTTTATATGAATCTTGTATTCTATCATACATGTTTTCTTACTTACTGCATTAACATTATATACAACTTGTTTTATATGTTTCTTGTGCATAACTCAATGAAGGAGCTTTTGAATGATGTTTCATGGATAACATAGCAACTTATACAAGGCATGCAAACTATAATAATAATTATAATTATATCTTGTTCAGGGTTTTCCCCATTTTAGTCATAAGTTTTACATGCATGTTTCATGAGGTTTATGAATTACATAATTTATGCATGCTGAAAGCATGGTTTCTCTCTTGTTCTTGGCTTTTATTTTTCATTTATGAATTCCAAGATGTTTCATAGAATGTAGTCACAATCTCATTCAATTATAATGTTCTTCGTTGGTGGTTCTTGTCTATATGATCTTTATATACTTCACAATTCAAATAATAATGAATATTTGAATAACTAGTTCAGTTTCACATATATGCATGCATATAGAAACTTACAGCCAAATTTTGTGATTCAAAATCAATTGATCCTAATTGTAGAGATGAAAACTGAATTCCTATATATAATAGATAGATAGAGAAGCTGCGTCTTCTACGCACGTACTCAGATTCCAAATTTACGCAAGTTAATTATATGTGCTTATGAATAGTTGCACAGTAAAAAATGAGTTGTACAGTGTTTTGAAATGAACAAAAAACTTCAAAGTATACCAGAACAACTTTACGGATATCATGCCCACAGATGATCTTTACTCATATATATAGATCATCTACGCACACCTACAGTTGCAAATCAAAAAACTTCAAAGCACACCAGAACAACTCTACGAGTATCATGCCCACAGATGATCTTTGCTTATATATCATCTACGCGCACACATAGATTTGAAATCTAGGTAAGTTAGTTTTCAACCGTTGAATAAGAATCCAACGGTTTTCATCGAGTTTTGAATTTTTGTTAATATCATAAAAGTAAGATGCACACAACCATTCAATCAATCACAGTCGTTGAATCTGATTTTTACTAAACTTATAGTTAAGCTAAAATAAACCAAAAGCACACCCTGACACCTGTCTGATTGGTGGTACAAGCATTTGGCAACTATTTTCTGCACTACCCAGTTGCTACAGTAAATCTATCTCTTTCTCTTATTGCTCTTCTTTCTCATCCTTTTTAAACTCTGGGGCGTTCCTATGAATGTCCCTAGAGGATGCTTTCTTTTTCTCATTTATATATACATATAGTATACTTCCTTTCATCAACTATTTACGCATTGAGAAGTACTATACTGAGGCAGGATTGTAGCCGTTATGCAACAATACCACCAACATGAGAAGCAACTAATCGGAAGGCACACAATTTGGCTCTAAGATCCTATACACAATACATATGAAACTAAACCACTTATTAAATATGCATCATTATTTGAATTGCAAAGTATAGAAGGAACATTAAATACTTACAACATCCAAAATCCAGCACGCCTTTCTCCGGGCCCAAATGCACATAGCAAAAGGTAGACAAAGTTCAGCCATGCAGGGCGGGTGGTTGTTCAGTATAAAGAAGCCACCATGGAGCCTGTCAGAGGAAGAGGAAAAGTTGGACAAAATGATTATATGAAACATAGGAAGGGAATTAATACTACTTGCATGAAAGACTAGAATCCTTGAAGTGAATAGCTGATTTAACCAAAATAAATAAATAAATACATAGTGTTTGATGACTACAAACATGATAGATTGCTTACCAAACCAAAAGTTAAGACTGCAAAAAAAATATGGTGAGCGAGTAGCCTTTCTGGAGAATTGCCATTGGATCTTTTACACCGATCTTTACTCCAGACTCATGAGGCCCCTAATTGATAGAATTCAAATTTCTTTCGATGATACAAACGAATAGAATAGAATGAATGGACAACAAGGAGGACTAGAAGAAAACCCTGTCGGCTCTTCCAAAACAAAAGGAAAACAATCATTTCAAACAGAACCAAAACTATCAAAGTAATATTTAAGGAACAATGATTCCTTAAAAAAAAGAAATAAAATGAATGAAAGCATGTTGTTCTCTAGGTAGGTCATATAAGGAAGCACCAAATTGTACTCAATTCCATGTAGAAGGCCTTAAATTAATTAGGACAGAGCCATGATAGATATGATAGGAAACTAGACCGCCCATGCAGCTAATGCATTGATCATGGCTTAATGGAATAATAGATGTCATAACATATGCGACGGCACATATTTCATGACGTTACAAGCATAGCGTAAGATGTTTATTTTCAAACCTTACATATTTCATGACGGCACATATTTCTTTTTTTATTTTTTAACCTGCCCAAGATAGATATCTCCACAATTCAGATAGAACAACACATGTATGTTTCTGACAACTTGACCAGTAATGTTGCTACATCACAGACCTGGATAAGTTCAATGTTTTTACTTAAATGTGATGATGCTATTTGTATATTCATAAAATGTTGTCTATATGCAATAAAGAATGACCATTATAGCCATTATGCAAAACTCAAAGCATGACCTATATTAAATCTTAGTTCAATACAATTGACATAAGAAAGGCTCTGCTTGTTGCAGATGTAATTTAGCAAATACAAACTTACTCCAGTATTTCAGAATCTGAATCTTCACTGGTTGAAGCATTTGAAAAATTGCGGCCTACATGGATAAGACAAATTTTACTAAGATTCATGAAGAAAACTGTTTTTCCGTTACTAGTAAGAATAGCAAACAATGTCAAGCCACATATTTAGAACACCGCAATTATGTAATACTTAACTTTAGAATCCCACTTCTAGATTTACCAATAACACATTAGGAAAATGGATTTCATATCAAGCCCTGGTGCATTGATGCAAGGGAGATTGAGAATGAACAAACTGTTGTTACTTCTCACATATACAGAACCAACAGAAATTATAGCTCAAAGGACCAGGTAGAGGGAGGAATAGGGTGAGAATAAATGCTTTACATGGGAAACATTATTATTGAAGGGTTGATTTTGGACTTAGATGTAAACGACGGGGATAAAAGATGAAAATTGGCTTCGTAAGAAGAGCTATGCTGAATTAAGAAACAAGAGTGCAACAGAAAATTTAAGTTAACACAGACTTCCATTGCTAGCATGATAATATTTCTGAGAACCTCATTATAAAGGAAAAGCAAACTTCGTAAGCATCACAAATAAAAGTTTATATAAAATGACAGAGACAGTAGGAAGATGAGCACATAGGTATGTTTATGAAATCAATGCTGTACAGTAAGTGACACAAGACAAACACAAACAGTCTCATATAAACAAGGAATGGCAAGCAACATCAATTGAGCCACATCTGCAATTATTTGTACTGGATATCATTTCTACAAATGCCATTAACATAGATAACATTTTGATTTACATTTAGAATAGATATGGAAAATCTAATCCTAAAGGAAAATTAAGGAACAACAATTATATTCATACCTTAAAAAGGCAAAGCTGAGCAACATTCTCCCTAAGTCCATATTTACAAAATTCAATGCTTTCTTGATGTATAAGAGAAAATATGTGTTCAAAAGATGTTTAAGAATCATGATTTTACAAGAAAGATTCAAACAAAATGGCAAAATAATGGAAGAAAATGCATCGATTTGCTTTCCTTCCATGATTTTCCAGTCTTTCTTCTTCCACATTCCAGCTCAATCCAAACAATCCCAATTTCACAAGATCAAGAAATCAAAGAACAGAAATACCAGTACAAACGGGAAGATACCTTCAGATTGTGAGCAAGTACCAATCACCAACCTCTGACACTGGCGAAGGCCTTCAAAATCCGATGATCGGTTGCCAGATACGCCAAATGGGATCACCGGAGCGCCGGATTCAACCAGAGCACACACCAAACTCCCACATTCAATTGATATACTATATATATATATAGTATTGATTCCCGGGATTTGATCCAGTATCTGATCCCTAGGCGACTTCATCGGGGTAGATTAACGGTCCAGATTCTCCAAACTCGGGATTCATCGTCCTCGTCCGCATATAAATTATTACAAAAAAGGCCAAAAACCCTTCCTTTTTGCAGGACAAGCTTGATCAAACACTCACTCGGTATGTTCTCTCTTCAAAATCTCTTTTTTTCTCATCTTTTGGATCTCATATAGCGAAACCTCTCAGTGATTTGAGGTTCTCGCATTAATGGTGGGTTTTTAGGGCCTCGTTGTCTCTGCGGTTATTCATTTATGGTTTCAGTCTCGCGGTTTTAGTATTCATGTTTTCATGAGGAATTCGTTTTTATGGATTTGTTGGCGCAGCGCGGAAGAGAGGCTTTTGCTGTGGTGATGCGAAATTGTGTGGATTTGGTCCTCTTTTGAGTGAGTTTCGTGTCCTGTGGTTACTGGCTGGACGGAAGCTTGCTTACAAGTGGGTAGAAGCTATCCCTGATCCATCAATGGCTGAAGAGGCTAACACTTTTTATGTAGTTCGGAAAGGGGACATTTTTGGTGTTTATCAAAGTTTAAGTGATGTTCAAGCTCAAATTAGTTCTTCGGTAATATTAATGTTCAGCAATCCTGAATTATCTTTACTTCAAATTTTGTTTTATATAATTAATCACCGTGTGACATTAATTCACTGTAAAAAGAGCATTTTATTCATAAATGTTGCAAGATGTATGTGACTGTGCAAAAAATGTGATAGAAGAGATGGCATTGTGTGTAGTGTATTTAGAATTCTGGTGATTCTGCAAAAAACTTAGTTGTTTGTTAAGTTCTATTGAGTATTAGATGAATATGATCGTTTTGGAAGTCAATGTTTGGTAATCTTAAATTGTTTTAATGTCTAATAAGATCTTTCAACTCTTTTTTGCTGCAGGCTCATGATCCTTCTGTTAGAGTGTACAAGGGTTACGTCTTAAAGAAGGAAACAGAGGAATATCTTGCTTCTCATGGCCTTAAAGATGCTTTGTACACTGCAAATGCAGCAGATGTGAACAAGGATACATTTGAAAAACTCACGCCTTGTCCTTTCACTGTGAGATATTCACACTACTTGTTATTGTCTCATCAGTTAAACTTTTTTTCTATACATTTTTGCTGTTGATTATGTGTAATATAATTAATAATGGCCTCAGCATAACCATGCATGATATCGCAAGTCATTTGAAAGCTCAATGTTTCTCTTGTTTTGCTTCAGCAACCCGATAGACGTGCAATTTTGGCTGATAAAGGACCTCAGAAGGTGTCTTCTGAGCATAAATCAAAGATGGCTGTGAACAACTCTGTAATCTCAAATTCCTCTACTAAGTTGTTGATTTGCATGAGCTGTAATGTGCTCCATTTTTAAAAGAACTATGGTTGTTATTATTTTTGTGATCCAAATTGTTAAGTTGAGATTTATAAGGCTTTCATAGTGTCATGTTTCTCTCATGTCACACTTGGTTATGATAGTTGCATGATTAAACACTCATGAGCCAGTCATTTAATAATCATTTATACGTTAGTTATTGCAGAGTATAGTTTAACAATTTCAATATAAGAAAGGCTTTGTACATTTTATAGAAGGGCCAGAAAAGAGC
The DNA here is from genome assembly GCA_020875875.1 of Dioscorea alata. Lineage (NCBI taxonomy): Eukaryota > Viridiplantae > Streptophyta > Magnoliopsida > Dioscoreales > Dioscoreaceae > Dioscorea > Dioscorea alata. The sequence continues at coordinate 18,872,368 of CM037021.1, read as the reverse complement.
TGAAGATGTTCTCATTGGTAGATGCAAACCAAATGTATTATCTAGCACCGATTCAACCTAAAAGCTTAAATTGATGGCTTAAATTGATGGAATGAAAGATTCAGTCTTATGTTTTCAAATCTTTATTTACCCCTATTTTAACTAATTATTTTGCAAAGATACTAAACAAACTTCTCTCTGTTATCATGTTGGGTGCAAATTAAAATTATTATTAGTGACTGCTTATATTCCAATTTCTATTTATCAAATCAATTGATGTGGGATTATTAGCTAGTCATTTACATATCAGTGTCTTGCTGGGTATAGTTTGTTAGCTCAACATAAGAAAGACTTATGCTTGTTATAATTTATAGTAAGGTTAAATACGAGTTGATGATGTTTTCATTTCTGTATCATGCTTATGCTGTTGTAATCTATTTTGGTGATCATTTTGTTTTGCCCCCTGAAAAGTTGATTTTCTCTTGAATGATGATTGATGAGGAATTTTTCCTCCATTCCTTGTGCATTACCATGAATGTAGCTGTGTTGTTTCTTTGTTTCCATATTGCACTTCAATTATAGAACATCTTTGGTGATTTTTAGATTATGTTTAACAATACAGCAGAGGTCATGCATTCTTGAATTTGATGGTGCTTCAAAGGGAAATCCTGGAAAATCTGGTGCTGGAGTGATTCTTCGAGCACAAGATGGAAGTGTAGTAAGTAGTAGGAAGTTTTTCATATGTGCATTTATTTATATGCATGTCTCGGTTAATATTCTCACTAATCAGTTGCTTATTTGCCATGCATTTAAAGGTTTCTCGAATCCGTCAAGGCTTGGGATTTGTCACCAACAATGTTGCTGAATATCAAGCCTTAATTTTAGGACTGAATTATGCTCTTAGTAGAGGTTTTATGCATATCGTTGTGAGAGGTGACTCTCAACTTGTTTGTATGCAGGTTTGTTATTCTTCTAATCCAACCCAAGATGTTGATTTCTCTGTTGTAGACTTTCTCCTAATTTCACTTGTTTCTAGTATAACTATGTTGACTTTCTCCAACCATATCAGAAGTATTCTCAATTTCTTTTAATATTGTTTGTGTGATGCAAATAGGTACAAGGTCGCTGGCAGACAAAGAATCAGAATATGGCTGAATTGTGTAAAGTGGTCAAACAACTCAAGGAAAGGTTTATTTCATTCCAGATCAACCATGTTCTGAGGGTAAACGATGTTCTGCCTTTCTCATTTTGAGCTTGCAAGTAGATCGATGCTACATTCAACAATGCAAATTTGCGATTGCTCTGTTCATATGGTCCATTTGATCAAAGCATTTTTGCCCTATATTTTATATATATATATATATATATATGTTAAAAGGAACAATGGCATCTTGCTCTCTCTAAAACACAGATGATTCTGCATTTTATATAACTGAGCATTCTGGCTACCCTAGTTGTTGACTGCGCCTTACCCTTTCCACATTGCGCTGACATTTTCTATTTTTTTGATGCAATACTGAAGGAGTTTAATTCAGATGCTGATGCTGAAGCGAACAAAGCTGTACATCTTCCTGGTAAGATATCCATTTATTATTTAGTTTCTGTCTTGTTTTCTATCAAAATGCATGTCCAAGATGATGCTGTCTCATTGCAGCGGGTGAAATTCGCGAAGATTTCGGCTAGTCTATACAAAGCAATCAATCATATTATTTCTATCATATCTCTGTACTTGTTGAGATAGAACTGGAAGTAAATCTGGAGATGGAAACCAATTTTTTGGACCATGGCTGCTGAGATAGACATCAGAAACTGACCATAAAATCAAGCAATGGAATGTGTGCTATTGATTGTAAATTGTGGAAAACAACTACTCTCTGCTCTTAGTTCTGCACTTAAAATTAGTGGGAGTGACCATTAAGTGTGATAACATTACAAGTGTTAGGTTTGCTTAGCCAAACGGTTTGAAATGACGAGTTAGTTTCTGACTGCATTTGCCAAGTCTAATTTATTCTTATATTGTGCTAGCCCAGTGTATTTGTATTGCAGGCATTTTAAGACATCTCACAGACTCGCTTTCAAGGGCAATCGAGACTAGGTGCTAAAAAGATCAATACATTCAAGGTACATAATTCTTTTACAAGCATTGAATGTTTCCCGGTGATGTCGATTTTATCCAGTTCACAACAGTAATATATGGACTCAATTTCAAATTAAGTACGAAATATCAACATATGCTATAAATGTCATTTTGCAGGAATTACACATCAGACCATGTTATATTGTGAGCACCAGCTGCTATCTGAGACTTGGTGATGCCCAATGCTTTCCAAACAGCTCTGGAGGCATCGACGACATTGTTTGCACAGGGCTTTTCATAATCATGATCTGCATCACATCCATTCATAGAATCACACTCGTCAACAACCTTCGCCAAAACAGACCTACCATTTCCATGGATGTTGATACTCTTGAGACACCGTGATCCTCCGTTGTACCATCCAGTTGACAGGGCAACGATGAGCTCAGAGTCTGAATGAAAACGAGCGTCACAGCTCGTCGGGTAGTCTTCTGCTGTGGAGAAATGAGCCAAGGTCATGGTGGCTGGAGTACTGTTGGTGACCGGAGGAGAACAGAGGTACTTAGGATACTTCTTCTCCGGCCGGCAGCAGGCGGGATCTGAGACAAGGCATCCGCCACCGGCCTTTCGCCAGAGATAGCCGCTCGGGTTGCAGGATTTGGTGAAGGAGCTATTGGCAATGCTCAGGCTTGCTAATAAAAGCAGTAGCAATGCAAGTTGAGCCATTCTCAAGTATGTTTTCTTTCTCTTCTTTTGGTCCCTTATATGCTTTCAAATGGTAGTTGGTTTATGGCGGGAAGAGATTCTACGGAACGTTGTCTTCTGGTTCCGTTGGTGGATGGGCATGTTTGCCTTTATTGAATTTCAATTTCTTTTTTAGCATAAAAGCTGGCGTTTGTTTATAGGTTTCCTTTTTTTTATATAAAAAAAAAGTCCTGGTGCTATGTGTTTATTTATTATGATTTAAATCTGAGTATTTGATAAAAATATAATGATAACACCTTTGTTTATTTATATCTGAACATAATCCTCTCCGGTTAAATATACCAAGAGTGTTCCTTATATTTTAATGATGTATTATTAATCAGTATTTTCTAAACTAAATCAGTTTCTTTTCTGTTTTTTTTTTCTTTTTATATTTCTAAACCTTATGAATACACTACTAATGGAGTTGTAAATCAACTAATACGTTTGTTAAAAGCTCGAAGATTTGATTTATGAATACACTACTAATGGAGCTGTAAATGAACTAATATGTTCGCTAAAAGCTCGAAGGTTCGGTTTGTGAAAATTCGGTTTATTAAGAGCTTGACTTGACTTCTTTATTTAAGTTTAGACTCAAACGTGTGTTTAAGTAAAAAAAAAGAATTTTAGAGAGCTAAACGGTTAATTAAGCTGAATATTTTCAATAAAAATAGATTATAATGTACAGATAAAAAAAATTATTTAAACTCATTAAAAACAAAAATAAATAATGCAAGGGATAAATGGCTAATCATAAAAATAAAAATAATAAAAATTATGAATGGTTGGAAACTCATAACGGGTCGGATGCAAAACCTAAACTAAACCCGATAACCCACAACCACTCTATCCATCTGCATTATCTTCAAGAGTCTAGAGAAGAGCAAGCTCCATCTCTCGGGAGTAATGGCGACGATTTCCGCGCTCCCTCCCGCTCTCCGATGCCGGATTCGCAGACCTTCGTCTTCATCTCCTCATCTCTTCTCTGGCACTCCAACTTCTCTATCTTCCTCTTCTCCTTCGCCTTCCTTCCCATGCTTACGCTTTCGGGTTCCGTCTCGGCCCGCTATGCGTGTTTCTAGGGCTGTTGCTGAGGAGGAAACCCTAGTTCCAGGTGAATCGGAGGGAGAGAGTCCGAATCCGGAGCAGCAGCCTGTCTCTGTTCCCGTTTCACCCTCTGACATGCTTACCATGTTCTTCAAGGCTGAAGGAACCATGGACGAGTCATCGATCCCTGCCGTTTCCAGTGCTGTGGAGGTTGGTTAGCGTTGCGGCGCCGTATCCTTTATTTTTAATTTTATTCGCTTTGTGTGTTTCGTTTGATGTGGATGAATTTGTTTTGCAGGTGGTGGAGGGTGTTAGTGATCTCAAGGTTCAAATCGTTGAAGGCATCGCTAGCGTTGAGGTAAAAATCACGCCTTTGAATTTTTTGAGTAGGTTTTGTATGTTTTAGCTGTGAATAATATATATGCATTTGCTGCTCTTCATTAGCTTTACTGATGGTAGAAGCTAAGTGCTGCTGAACAGAGTGGTTTTGTTATTCTCATCCATTTTAACTGTGTTTGTTTTCATATGATATTGCTTTAATTTACTAAATTTGGTTTTTATGCAACATTGTAAATTTGTTATCCTTTCATCAAACAGCATTTTCGATGTATATAAACATTAAAAATAAAAGAAGTTAGGAGGAGAAGGGGAAGAAGTCTTTCATGAAGACTTTGTGTTGTAAGAGATGATTGTTTGAGGATGTATATCAGCAGGACCATGGTGCTGTTAGCATGATTAAACGTTTTCTTTTTTTAGATAAACTAAAAGGCAGGATGAACTCTGGTTTGGGGAAGTGGAATGATTAACAAGCCAATTTTCTGGCATTGGAACCCCCTTGAGAAGTGATTACTTAGGCTGGATTTGAACCTCTTGCTGTGCATATGCATGGAGAATCATTTAGCTGTTATCCATATGTGGGAAACTGAATAAGTATAATACTGTTAATTTTAGTGTGTGTGAGTACATTAAAAGGCCTTCTTGGGTGTTTATTCCTTCATGATTTGGTTTTGATGCTCAATATGTTCCATATATCTTCATCAATTTCGTAGTTTTTGATTTAAAGTCATGAAGGCTAATCTTTGTAAAATTGTGTACGTTTTGTATATGGACTTCTATCTCACAAATGTTTTGTACTTGATGAAGCAATAAAAAATAATATAACCAGCAAACAAAACCTGATTGGTTTAGATGGCAAGACAGTTTGGATTGGTTCTTTTGTATAAATTGGTTGTGAATGTATGAGTCTATCAAAAATAACATAAAGCATGTTCTGATTTAAATGTATTTTGGCATTGAATTTGTTCTACTTTATGAGGGAAGGTCTGGAAATTGGGGTCTTATGTCTCTTCTTACTGTAATGGAGATGAGGATGTCAATGCCTCTCAGAGATAAGTTTAGCTTCAAATTAAGTTACTCTTTTCTTGTTTCTAACCTTTTAGAATCCAGATAAATCAGTTGAGAATGTCACACATAGGAATGTCTTATCAGCTAAAGCGATGCCTGATGCTTAAGATTCGGAATAATACCCTCTAAAGATGAGTTCCACGGTTATATCTTTGCATTGTAAATATACAGCCATGTCTTTGAGATCCCTTTTTCCGCTTTTCCACAATTTGTTTTGCTCTACCTCATTAGACTTCAGTATCTTGTGAAGGTTCTGCCAGATATCCAGTATAGCTTCACTGTTATTTTGATCTGAAAAGTGAAAACAGATGTCATGGATGTTGCTTTATGTTTTCATTTCACTGAATTGATGAATGTTTTGTTAACCAGCTTGTAAAGCAGACCACAGTACAAGCGACTGGTGTAGCTTCCAACTTGGTGGAGATTATACAAGGTTCAGGCTTCAGGTTGCAGCAATTAAATTTGAGTTTTGAAGATGAAGAAGATTTAGCCAACTAAAACATTTCTTATGCTGACTGTTCTTAAGCTTGTTTATGTAATTTAATGTTCATCAACATTTGCGTGAATTTTGATTGATGTTGCAGCATTATGTGGAATGTATTGTTTTTGGCATCAAATGATGCTAGTGCTGTTTGTATCATTATCTTTCCTCTAATTGCACGAGGTTTATCTTAAATATTATGGGTAATTGTTTAAACCAAAATTAGAATAATAATGAATTGCAACTAACTTTTCATGTACGTGTGTGTGTGTGTGTGAAATATATATATATATGAAGTAGACACAACCTCTGCAACTCAAAACTCATAGGAGCTTCATTAGCTAAAGTAGAATCTCCGTCGAGTAGAGCACAAGTTCCAAACATAAGTCTAATTAACAACCAAGTTAAATCTCTGAAATCCATAAGTTGAATATATATATATAGGTTGATAGTAAAAAGATGGGCTTCAATAAAATAAATAATAAGTTCAAATCTCCAAAAATCTTCTCAACCAGTGTTTGCCATGCAACGCCAAGAAAGACAAACACACTATTAACTCCCATGCAATTCCATGCACGTAGGTGACAAATCCATGATCAACAAGAGATACACGCACCTCACAGAGGACACACTGAAGAAGAACCCTAATCTCTGCGCCTTCATGGCACCATCCTTGGACCTTCGCCAAGAGATGGCCATCACTCAAGTCCCTAAGGTTCACCAAACAAGCAACCCTACAAGCCATCAAGAAATGCACCTCATCTTCTGCACTGACATGTCGGGAGCTGACTACAGCCTCACCAAACGATCCTCTCCCTCCACCACGACATCAACCGCTTCATGCTCTATACCAACAAGGCTGCTTTGCAGATGGCACTGTCCTCTGTCTTGCCGAAGACTTAGCTGAGAGCAAGAGGTAAGTGTTGAGTGAGTATAGGGAACAATGTCTAGTGCTTGTGTGTTATTTATACTGGATGAGATGTGGCACAGATCAATGGCAGAGGGAAATGGCTCGAGTTTGGGGTGCTCTTTGGGTTCAGGCTAGGGCTAATGGTGGTATTGCTGTGTAATGTTGTAGTGTAGGTGAAGAACAGGTTTCTTCAGTCTAGTGCCAGAATTACATCATTTTGTATGCTCATGCTTGTTCTGAGTCTAAAACTCTTGTTTAAATAAAATCGATGAATATATATTGTGCTTTCTAAATTGGACAGTGTTCGGAATGGAGTTTTGATTTCTAAGTTTTATATCCTAATGATTGTCAATACAAGATCACTAATATCACCGTCTACCAAGCTTCTCAATTCATTAACTAAAACAGATTGGAAACAGGAACAAATAAGACCATCATGCTATTGATTTTATCTGAGTGTTACAAATACCAATAGATCATAGACGAGAATTGTTGAATGTGTGACAAATTAAAAGATATAGAAGCAGATAGTGATGCACCTGCCGGCGTGTAGCTATCATGGCATTGGAGAAACAATGACACGAGATGCTACATTTTGCTCATCGAGCCCATGAAGTGAATCTATCAGGCTTATTCGAAGTGAAGCAGGTCCTCGAGCGAAGTCCATCCCCATCTCTCCTGCTAAACCAAAGATGGAAAGTGCGCAAACAGTTGCTTCAAAAGGATTTGATGGATCAACAGCAACAAAGGCAGCAATGAGAGCAGTGACTGCACATCCTGTCGCCGTGATCTTCTGCAGCATAGGGACACCGTTTTGAGCTCCTACCACCCGCTGTCCATCAGTCACATAGTCAATAGCTCCGGATACTGCAACAATAGCATTGCTTGTTCGTGCCAAGGACATCGCAGCTTCCACAGCATCAGTGGATTCGTGTGAGCTATCTACTCCCTGTAAACAAATGTCTTTTATTTGATTTCATAGTGAATTGACTAGATAACAGTGAAATACAAAGACAGGTTGAATTCATTAGGTAAGAGTTGGAGGAGATGGATTGCAAGACACTAATGTAGCTAAAGAACGATTACATTCATAAGAATGAAGGTGCAATCTATCCATCCAAAATGTTCATCTAGCTAATTGATGATAATCTCCATTAAGTTTAGGTCATCTCCACTTCCAAATTACTGAAAATAATTAAGCACATAATCCATGAACAGTCCTGGTAATGGATGATTATGAACTACAGGAACAACAGGACATGGCAAATAAATGAGCAAACAGATCACTGATTTACTCAATATGATGCAAGATTCCAATTCAATCATACAAAAAGTGCAAGATAGAAGTGGTTAATTTCATAAACAAATTTCAATATTTTCACAAGAAAGGTGCTTCTAATTACCGTATTTAATACTTAGAAACTTAGGAAGAACGAGGCAATGCAAATAGAGAAGAAAACCAGCAGCTTTACTCAGTATGAAGAGCTTACTGTCATCATAGTTCATTCTATAAATAAAAGCATTGGAGAAACTGGATGTCAATAAGATTAATAGATACAATGCATGCACTAATCTCCAAAACCAGAGAAATTGTTCTCATAAACCATCAGCTATTCTAAAAGAAGCATTGAAAAGTATGAGTTCACAGTCCTTCAAAGAAAGAAGATGATCAAGTTCTCAATCAAGGTATTGATAAGGATAAAATTTTGAAATTTGAAAGAAATTGAAGAACATTTCCAGAATTATTGGGAAAAAAACAGAGGGTTTGTTACCTTGGAATCAGAAAACCTACAGGCCGAGGAGAGGGCGAGGATCTCGGAGGGGTTCCCGCGGATGACGGCAGGACGGAGGGCGACGAGGCCCAGGCAGGCATCCATGCGAAAATCGGAGGCCGAGACGGCAACGGGATCGAGGATCCAAGGACGGCTAGCAGCGACCGCGGCCGAAGCGGCAGCGCGCATGGATGGAAGCCAGGATTCCGAGAGAGTCCCAATGTTGACGTAGATAGCGTCGCAACGTGGCGTGAAGGCGTCGATCTCATGTACAGAATGGACCATCGCCGGAGAAGCGCCGGCAGCGAGAAGGGAGTTGGCGACGAGGTCCATGGAAACGAAGTTGGTGATGCACTGAACTAGAGGAGATCGAGCTCGCACCAGAGAAAGCAGCTCCCATGCTCTTCGTCCCCAGAGGATCCCCGCTGGATTCATCGCCGTTCTGACGTTCTCGACAGCGAGCTCCGGCGACGATTCATCTGCCATTCTTGCTCGATGGTTTAGCTTCAATGGTTGCAGACTTGGAAATTGGAATAGATTAAACTTCTTTTGCACAAAGACCCCTATAAAATTATTTATTTATCTTTTCTATTTCTATCCATGATTTAAGAAAAATAATTAAATTAAGGGAAAAAAGGTCGAACACCCGCCGGCCTACTGCTTTGTACTCGTATGACTTCGATTATAATTTATAAATATTTTTATGTGATTTATTTATTTTATAAAAAAATCAAACACAGATGCGCTGTTTATGCTTCTTAAGCCGATTAACATTTATTTTAAAAATTAAACAGAAAAAATATTTATTTTGGCTTAATATTTATTTAATAATAAATAGAGAATATAAACATAAAGATAGAAGAGAAGGTGTAGCTCATAAAGTTCTCGGTTTTCTTTGGCTTGGTTTTTAGTCAACCAAAAAAAACAAGTATAACCATCAAATGGCCCACAAAATCACACACCTTTGAACATGATGTTGAACAGAAACACATACCAACAATTACATTAAAAACTCATTCTAATGAAACAACAGTCACACCAAAGAATAAACAAAAGAAAAATAAAACACATACTCACTAACCACTCCATGAAAAATAAAAAACACACTCCCATGGACCAAATGTCACACCAAAAAATGTACAAGAGAAAGAGAACGCACACATACACACACAACACAATCTAACCAACTTATTTATGTAAGTAATATTTATATGAGTTTTAAGAGCACCAGGCCTCAAAGTTCATCAACTCCCCATCGAGGTCACCATCTAAAAATCCGGCACCTTCGAGCAACGGAGGAACAGTATCAAAGGCCTGAAGGGCCAAGTCCTCAGCCTTGGGGAGTTTCACAAACAAGTCATCCCAATCTCCTTCAATACACCCAATTCCATCACTATAACAAACCGGTGACTCAGCAACGATGGACTCACTCGGCTTCAGACTCGGTGTTTCTGCAACCGAGTTGGGCAAATTGAGCCGGGCGCACTCGCCGTATAACGTGCGCGCAGCCGCGTCGTAAGCCATGGCGGCCTCTAAAGACGAGTTGAAGGTGCCGAGCCAAAGCCGTGAGCCGCGGTTAGGCTCACGGATCTCGGCCACCCATTTGCCCCATGTCCTCTGTCTCACACCTCTGTAGGTGCAGTATGGATTCTCAGGTCCTCCTTTTCCTTTCATGCAACCCTTTCTGGATCTCCTCAAAGGGAAGCATTTCTTTGGCTTGTTTTCAGGTCCCATTTGATGATTTGATACGAGTGGAATGGGAAAAAGGACTGGGTTTGGGGGTTGGTATATCAAGCCTATGGGTTTGGTGCTGATGTGGTTATGTAGTATTTAGGCTGGGAAAAGAAGGGCCCGACACGGGGCATGGGCACTGACCTGGGCTCACACGTGTGGGAACAAGTATGAGACACAAGGCGAGGGACTCCATTGATAGAGGATTGGCTTACACGTGTACAAGTGACCACTAGCTGCGAGTTCCTGGCTGGCGATTTACATTGAACTTTCCCGGTGCTGACTGAGCCCATGACGTCATGGGATTCGGCGGCTTGATCTGCTGTGGGGAGTTAATGCTTAGTGATGACCTGTCCTGTTTGTTGTGGTGGAGGGGCTGTTTTGTGTTTCGTGTAAGGTAGTCCAAGGTCTAATCCAGGTTAAAAATTAAAAAAAAAAAAAAAAGAACTAGAACGAATTGGAGCCACGCCTCGGCTTGAAATATATACATGCAAATTAACCATCCTCAACGGTGCATCAGTTCCATAATAATGCACTACCACAAATCAGGAATAAGAAATCAACTCCTTCCTATGTTATCAGATTGTTCTGAAATTTCATAATTCTAAGAGTTATTTGAAAAATATTTCTAATGGATGCAAATGCCCGATCATGTTCATCAAACAAAGTACAAAGTACAAACTACTTATTAGATTACACTCAAACATGGGTATTCAAGAAATTACATACAACAACAGATCCAAAACAAACCAAAAGTAGCATACAAGCAGCACCGGGGCTCATCTAACCAGTGTACCCAAGTCTCCTATGGCTAATGTGCACGCTCAACACATTATATATCAAACTGGAATTAAAAACTGATCCACAAGCTAGTTTGCTATGTAGTGATGTTGTAAACAAAGGGGCTAGCTAACGTTGCTAACAAGCAGACAAAACTGAAGCACTGAAGTTGAGCAAGATTACCTCAGGTCACATATTGGATCACTTTTGTGAAAGCATTTGATCTACCACTCCGTTCTCATTGTATGATTCCACAATTTTCTTTGCATAAGAGGGAATATGCCTGTCAGCTCTGGAAGCACCAAATATATGAACCATTTAAGTTCACAGATGAGGAATAATTATGGATGAAACCTTAGGTAAGGGATTAGTACCTGGTCTTTCCCCATTTTCGCATTACATATAAGTAGTTCCTTATGGTGTGGTAATCTAAAGAATAGCGTGCAAATTCCAGGCCTTTTGGACCGATCTGCAGTGATTTTATTATGATGAGGAAAATAGTTTCAGAATGATGCCAATCTGTTGTCTCTAATGAAGCTACACTCACCAAGTTTAGGATATATGCTATCAAGTTGCCGATAAATCTAGGAGCTGGCTGAGAAGGGCCTTTCCCTGAAACAGCAATAGATCGCAGAAATGGCATGTCAAACTGACCAGTTCATACTCCATGTAGAAAATGGCAAAGAAACCATTCCCAATGTAGCAGCAACATGAAAAAAAAAATTATTCAATGAATTCACAGGGAGAGTATCACAGGAGAGTTATTTTACCAGCCTTCGCTTTATCATCAGCTTTGACTGTCTCCATAACAAACGGTTGCCTGTTACCCTGAAACATCATGAGAAGTATTCAACTGTCAAGCGGTTCTCAGTTAATACAAAAGTTATGTCACATACACTGCTGGTTGTGGGAGTGATCTCTAAAAGGTTCTCTACTAAACTGAACATTTCCCTTCCACGCTCATTCCTGCCAATGAAAACTTCAGACGTTAGCTCAACTTCCAGAGGTACAAAGAAAATGGCAGGCAAACATTATATTTCTCCACAATAAAAAAGAGCCTTGTAGAAACATCCAATTAACAACAAAACAAAAGCATGTTGCTCTTAATTGTTTAGACTAATTGAATTGGCCAATGGTGGCTCTCCAAATTAGTTGTTTATTTAAGATAAAAATGAAGATAATAATAAATAATACATTAACGTTGTGAATTGAACCTCCATCATACTCCAATACTACCTGATGGTAATATATTGTGGGTGTTGTGTCATGCTTAGTCCTGCATACTTTGGCACACCCATATAACCTACAACCAGATCCTGCATTTGTTGCACACGATGATGTGTAAAAGATACCGAGAATCAGAACTGGCAGCAATTGGGAATTGAGCTAACTTTTGATTCATATGAGCAACAAAACAAAAAATTACAAAGACCACTACAGTCTACCGTTCAGTAACTCTAGTTATAAACACTTTGTATGAACATCTCTTCAATTAAAGTCATGGATGAAATATCACACAGGAATTTTTCCTTTTTTCTTTTGGCCCCTTTTTTCGTGATGCGTGGAACTTGATAGCTGGAATGGTAAAAGATAAGATCCAAAGTTCGCACTACAAGTTCAATCAATGTACAAGGCAAAAGATGCTCTATGCGTTAACATTAGAATGATAGCTAAAAGGTGAACTCACCGCTAATGCATTTGTGTAGTCGAAACAGCTGCAGGAATAGCAACAAACAATATCAGGTACAGCTCATAAACATTAACAATTTATCAGTTTATAAAAGGCATAGAATTTGGCATGAAAAAAAAATGTTTCAATCCAACATTGCGTTAAAACAAGGAACAGGATTAATGTAGCCAACTACTTCTTCAAGGAGATTATATTCGAAGTAATACAATTTTGACAGAACCAAGAAAGAGAAACCAGGGAGTTCGCAGAGTCAATGGAGAAATTTAAGCACGTTTTTCTCCTGAGTTAGATGATCCTTTTTGCAAAGGCATCCTCAATGCATTAGAAATTAAACATGGATGAAAGTAGCTTGAATGTTGATTTATGGAAAAGCTAATTCAACAACTAAGAGTAGTTGTACATGCAAAAAAGCAAAGGAAAATTACCTGTAACAAGACGGTGCAATAACATCAACTAATTCATTTGCTGGTAGGGAAAAATAAGGAACCTGGCTCAATCAACAATTTAAAATGGATAATAAAGATGATGCGTGAGAGTAATAAGGATAAAAAATGGGACCAAAATTAAAAAAATGAAAAAAAATTTCACCTCTTCAATATGCCCATCCAAATGCTTCAAGTGAACCTGTTAGAGCGTGAATGTGCTAAATCAAACACATTGTGAATTTGAAACATTACTAATCATTATGGAAACTACCATAACCTAGGTATCATCATATCTTTCCGACGGAAGTAATACAAAACTATTGGCCCGTAAAAATCAAAGATCCTAACACGTTATCTATGATGTTCAAGAAAGTAAGGATCATTTAAGAATGACAGAATCATACACTTAAAGAAAAACTAGCAATGAATGCAACATAGTCAAAGGCTGTTTCATTGGTGAAGTTTGAAATAGTCTTTAAAGAAAATCTTTTAACTAAACATTTACTTAATTAATAATGATTAAAATAAATAGTTTTATTATTTTTATATAATAATTATTTATTAATATTGATAATTTTATAAATTAGTTATTAAATATATTTATTGAAATAATTAAATCTAAAAACACTTGTAACGTAACCTTGGGGCTTTAGGAGAGCCCTTGTTTTAGGAGAGCCCTTGTTCCTCGCCTTTTGCTGTTTGTGGTTTTGTTGTGTCATTTGTTCTCTTACCACATCTAGTGGTAATGTATTATGTTGTTTTTTTTTAATTGGAGTGGTTTATCCATTTTTAAAAAAAAAAAAAATCTTGGGGCTTTAGTTTTGAGGTTTTACCAATCCAATAATCTCATACCTAAGGACAACACAATAATCATAAATGGATTCAAATTGTCAGCAGCGGCAAGTTTCCATTTACAAACATTTAAATGATGGCGAACCTTGTAATCCTGCATAAATTCGTAGTGTAAAACTGTATCAGGATCATTGCTAGCTGACTTCAAGAACTTTTCAAGCCCTTCGCGTGTTCCATTATCCACTAAAGAAGGAAAACGAAAATTAAGTTGAAAATTCAAATAAAACTACAGCAGGAATGTAGGATATCAACCTAAAAGATTGAGGCATTCGAACTAGTACTGCCTCATCCCAAGGCAAAGTCAATCATGATCACATTCAAAAACTAATAAGGCAAAGAAGAAGAAAAGTTAACTGACACTTACCACAGTTGGTGCCAAGCACATAGAGCTTTTCTAAGCCCAGATGCTTTTCAATGGATCTTAATGCTGCAGCATAAGAAATCACTCTGCATTTCAATTAGTGGCACGTTATCACAAGGCGGGACAGTAAAGAAGAAACATAAAAGAAAATTTCATGATACCTTCAACTTGGCAACCAACACCACAAAAGAGAAGACGCTTTACTCCTGCTGCCTGTCAGAAAATAAATAACAATAGCTTAACTTTGAAATATGGCTTAAACCCCAGTACTTGGCAAAAATGAATTTGCAAAACAGTATTCTTGTGATTTATTTAGAGGTTTAAAATCAGATGTTTATGATGAATGGCAAAATATGCAAGCTAAAATATAAAATTAAGCATATAAATATATAGAGGCCTTAATTCTTAATCAAATAATTCCAATAACATATTTACATGCTTGCACAAAAATCTCAGAAAGGTAGGATATTTTCTATATTTCTAACATCAAAGTTTTAAATAACCAAGTACAGAATGTCACCTACTCGTGGTTTTTTAAAATATGTCGAACCATCTGTGTGCACAGAAATGTGTCAAGCCTAAAACCAAACAAAAACAAACGACAATACTTACAAAAAAGTATTTTACAAGAACAAACCTCTGCTTAGTTTAAATGTAGGGAAAATGACTCCTAGGTCATGGGCAAATTTCAAAGATCCCACTAACTTTCTCAACATCCATTTGATCCTTTTCTTTTTAAAAAAATTATAATTAGTCACAAATTTTTTGTTTCACCACATTTTTTTTCTTATCTTCTTCTTCAACTCATATGGCATCAGTAGATGCAATCTTATTTTCCTCGGTGAGCTCATGCAAGCTCACACACAGCCCCGGCAAGCTAGTGCACCTCCTTGTGAACTTGCTGGTGTGCTTGCTGGGGGTGTACAAGCTTACTGGAAAGAATAGGTAATTTACTACTTATAAAAAACATTATTTGAATTACAATTCATTAATTACAATTTTTTTTTTCTAAATCTAAGAATTTTTTAGGATTTTCAAGCAAAAAATTTTGGGTCATTTAAAAGCTTGCGGACTATTAGCTCTTTTAACTGATGCAAAACTATAACCAAATATCATTTTTCAACTTATCTGTGATAATATGAACATTTGAAATGGAATAATGACGTCATGGACATAACAGTTTATGGAAATTGAGAAGCACTTAGACAAGAAATCAAAACGACCCACCTCAACTAAGGCAAGGGTGTCTAAGTTAGGAGACAGTGTCGGTTTAACACCTTTCGCTGCAAAAACTTCATCTGGTGTCCTGTTGCACAAACATCCAATTAGTAGTTCAAACACCAAGTTACAACATTCTTCAAATCTTATACAAGCTGTTATCAAGAAAAGCATAGCATACCAAGTCAAAGGACATGTATAAGTAATGTAAATTGTTCCATGCACCTAGTCTGATTGCAGAACTAGCATCTTAAAAGCACATGGCATACCTGGCTAAGACAGGTCGAGGGGAGAGTCTGTCATTAGGATCACTGCAAATTTGGACAAAAGTAAATATCAATACAAGAATCTTTGATGAAGCTCTTTCAAAAAATATATATATATATATATTTAAGTTTGCTCCAGTTTGCAGAAGACAAGTGGAAGTGGTGCAATCCCAGGAGGCTACAATAATACAAACTCCCTAAACAACTACCTGCAGCTTGAAGGTGTTTACACTTAACACTGAACAAGAATGCAATCAAATATTCCAAAATTAATCTATGGTGACATAATGTCAGCACTGAGTGAACATATTATCTAGTTCTACTCTGCAAAATTCACCTTTGCACACAAACGACAGCTTCTACTAAATTTGCCTTCAGCATTTCTACTGCAATGGTGGTTACAATTCCTGTCCACTGAGCACCTAGAGATAGGAAAACAATCAAGAAGCTATTAAAAATATTGGGAAAGATTTCCTGAGAACTTATTATCTTTGATTTGTCATATCAAAGTCAAATTTGAAAAATAATTCAAATGCAATTTCAGGAATCATAAACTAAAGCAACGAATAACTGCTCTTCTACTTAACAAGTATAGTTACACAACACCTTCAACCGGCTTGATCTTTCTAGCATACAACAACTCCTCATGGACACCGAAGTACATGTCCTGCAAATCAGCCTTTCTTCCTCGTCCATGGACAACTGGTTCCAAAGCCTGGCAAGAAAAATCATCACACAAAACGTAGTACTTCAAGAGATGGCATAAAAAACAATCAACAATGTGAAGCGAGAGTATCCACAAAACCAATTTATTGATGAAATACCTCAATTACTAAGGGCTTGCTTGGGAGGGGGTTAAGAGAGGTTTTGTAAGGTAGGGTTATGAACCAACCCTTGTTTGGATCCAAGGTTTTATAGAGGGTAAGGTTTGAGGGGGTTATTTGGAGGGTTGAGAAACCTCCACTTACCCCATTTTCTCAACCCTCCAAATTGGGGGGTTGGGAAGGTTTTGTTATTTTTCTAGACCAAAATGCCCTTGGTCATTCCAAACAATTACATCTATGTATTATTATTATTATTATTATTATTATTATTATTATTATTATTATTATTATTAGTATTAGTATTAGTATTAGTATTTTTGTACTTGTATTATTATTATTAGTATATTTGTATTCATACTATTATTATTACTAGTATTACTATTATATTAGTATTCATGTTAGTATATTAATATTAGTATTAGTATTATTAGTATTAATATTAGTATATTAGTATATTAATGTTAACATATTAGTACTGGCATTATTATTATTATTAGTATTAGTATAAGTATATTAGTATATTATTATTATTAGTATTACTATTAGTATATTAGTATATTTAAACTCGTATTATTATTATTATTATTATTATTATTATTATTATTATATTAATATTCATATTAGTACATTAATATCAATATTATTATTATTAGTAGGACTATTAGTATATTAGAATATTAGTGTTAATATATTATTATTATTATTATTATTATTATTATTATTAAAATTATTAGTATATTAGTTTTAGTATATTAGTATTCGTGTTCATATTACTATTAGTATATTTGTATTAGTATTAGTATTAGTATTAGTGATGTTATTATAATAACTTAATGAATGTCCATTTTAGTAATTTGACAGAAAACCTTACCGTCTATTACCTTCAATCCAAACATTAGAAGGTTTGATAACCTCCATCTACCTTACCTTAGCCCCAAACAAGGTATGACTTAAAAACTCCATTTCCCCTACTTTACCCTACTCTACCCTCCTTTATGAACCCCTCCTTCACCTCATCCAAGCAAAGCCTAAGACAACAAAAGAAAAAAACTAAAAAATTCATAATAGCAACTGCACTATTAGATCGTCTAATCATTGTCACCTCAATTCTCGACATCCCATCTCCCAAGAAAGCGCAAGCGTTTCTCACATGAGCGATGTAGTAAGTATCGCACAAGCCGCACCTACTGCGCGAAGAAAAGCAAGACAATGAAAATTTATCATTCACAAGGGACGAAAACGAAAAGAAGGCACTCCGACCTGCAATGCTCCTTGGCGGGGTAAATCCCGCCGGGAGGAATCGGCTTCGACCGCTTCCTCCAATCGTCCCTCAGCTCGACGGACCCGGAGCTCTTCCTATCCACACAAGAGATCGGAAAGAAAGAAGGCGATCGGGCGGAGACGGCGGCGATGGTGGAGGAGACGCCGAGCACGAGAGCCATGGAGCACCGCCACGAAGGAGCTCTGTTGCTCAGACACAAACAAGTGGCTCTAAACGAGGATATGGTTTCTTTTGCCTGAAGCTCGATCCAAGGCCTGATTCCGTTGAAAAGGGCCCATCCATCTCCCACACAACCGTTCAGATGTCGCCACGTGTCTTCTCCACAATCCCATAAATTTATTGGCGGGAGAAGCGGTAGAAGGCGGGTCACTACCAGCCAATTGTATCTCTCCACGTGTCACACTACAACACTAGGCTAAGCGTTGCTTGGTTCAGTGTTCCTTCGGAACAACTTATCAGAATCATATCCAGTGTTTTTGGTGCATTTGCTGTCCGTTAATGATTGGCTGAACTATTTAACAATTGAGCTCCGCGTAGACAACAGACCACCGCTTCACTAGAACAAAGGCCACGTTTCTCCATCTTTCGTCGTCGGTCTCCGGGAGTAAACGCTCTGCACGACGAGCTTCTGCTTCGGTCGGCGATTGGCGAGCGAGAGAGGGAATAGAGCGGGAGCTTTGGTCCGTGAGCCATGGCGGCCGCCTCTCAGCTCCTGTATTCTGGCGTCAAGCCTCTCCACCTAGATGCCACTACCACTAGAAGCACTGGTCGCCGTCGGACGCCCGTCGTGCGCTCTAAGCCTCGGAGATTCCGATTTTTCGCTGTCTCTACTGAGCCGAAGCCCGCTAATGGTGGACTTTCACCTCGAGCCAATTCGTCTCCAAATTCCAATGGAACTACGAATGTAATTGATCGGAGATTAAATTAGGGTGTATTGATCTAAGTAAAAGTTCTTCAATCTATGATTAACCTTTTTTGAATTAATTTTCTTTGTGCTTTAATGTGTTTTAGAGGTTCGGGAATGTATCGGAGGAGATCAGGCGGGTTCGGGCGCAAATGGAGGAGGATGAGCAGCTGGCGACGTTAATGCGAGGGCTTCGTGGGCAGAACCTCAGGGATTCCCAGTTCGCGGATGAGAATGTCCAACTCCGTCTTGTTGAGGTCGATCTCTTGATATGCCTTCTCTGATTTAGCTGAATTCTTGTTTCTGACGAGAATCTTGGAAGAATTTAGTGTTTATTCTTATGTATTCTTATGATTCATGCTTGCTTGGTTGTTCAGGTACAAGCAAAGGAGAGCAGTGAGACACTGCCATTGATCTATGACCCTGATATCATTTCAGGATACTGGGGAAGGCGTCCAAGAGCTGTTGCAACACGTATTATACAGTTGCTCTCTGTTGCTGGTGGGTTTCTTTCCCATTTGGCCGCCGATCTAATAAACAAGAAGATCAAAGAGGTAATACTTTGGACAGATGTGGTTTAATTCATGTTGTTTATGTTCTCCTACTATGGATTCTTTGTCACTGTTGGATTTGCGTCTGTTTTATTTTTCTATTGGTGAATTTGATGATGTTAATTTAGGTGATAAATCTGGTTTATATTGTTGACGACCACTCTGTGCTTTTGTCTTGGTTATTATGGAAAGTGAAGTATATAATTGTCTCTAGTTTCATTCATTGTGGCATTCAAATTATTGTACCTATTAGGTTGATAAACGCTGCTGAGTTCCATGTGGAATTCTACTTGGGGAATTTTATCAGTTTCTAATTAAAAAGAGTTTTTGCTTTGATTATCCTATGGAATTACCAAGGCTGTTGTCTTTCTCTTTTCTGCACTTCTATTGTTTTGTTTATCAAGTATAGAGAAAAAACATCTCTGCTTCTGCTACTAGTATACCTTGCAACTAAAACAGTTATAACATTGAAAATCTGCCATGTTCTAGCAGGAAAGTCGCTGTGTGGTGAGTTGAGGATTGAGAACTTACTTGCAAGGTTTTTATCTAATTCTATTGGATTTCTGCCTTTGTTTGCCAGAATGAAGTTGCAAGGGCCATTGAATTGAGGGAGATTGTGACATCTTTGGGTCCAGCTTATATAAAACTTGGGCAAGCATTGAGCATTCGTCCTGATATATTATCTCCTGCAGCAATGACTGAACTACAAAAGCTCTGCGATAAGGTGATATGGTCGCCTCATAGATATATAATGCATTCAGCAGAATAGACTGCAAGAATTTTATCAGCTCACTTGTAATGACATAAGTTAAAAGCTAGATATCGCAATAATGTTATGATTAAGTTTGTAAACCATAGACTTTAGATGAATTGGAACAATATTAAACAAATAGCTTGTCATGAGATGACGGTGGAAGAAGGTCCTCATGTTACTTGGAATGGTCCATATTAAATGAAAATGATGCAGGCATAACCAAACTTGCAGGATTACTGAATGATATCAATAGTACAAGTTGTGGGATACAAACTTGATTGAAACTTTCCTGTACATCAGAAATAACTGCAATATGTAGGCCATTTTAAAGGAAATGCTACCAATACTAGTACTTTTGCACTTCAATTCCTAATTATAATCTATCACCTCCTTAATAAGTACTATTTTCGCATTTTTGCATTTTTTTTTTTTTTTTGGTCTCTATATTTAATAACATTTTTTTTTTATTCATTCTACCCAATGCTTTACTAATTTTTATTTTTCTTGTTTATGTTTCAAGGTTCCTTCTTTTCCAGATGATATAGCAATGGCCCTTATCAAAGAAGAACTTGGTCAGCCATGGCATGAAGTCTACTCTGAGCTTACTTCCTCCCCGATTGCTGCTGGTAGTTTGATACTCGTGGACTGCTTCTTTCTTAACATTGTTCAGTGTCATTTGCTTGGGAATATGGCATAATAACTCAATTCTTATTTTCTTTGATAGAAAATTAAATGTCATGGGCATGTTAGATTAGATGCAATTGCCCAAATATTTTGAATCACATTGATGTAATATCTGTTATGCAGCATCTCTGGGGCAAGTATACAAGGGACGCCTAAAAGAAACTGGTGAGTTAGTTGCTGTCAAAGTGCAAAGGCCATTTGTACTCGAGACAGTTACTATTGATCTATTCATTATCCGAAAACTAGGATTGGTGTTGCGAAAGTTTCCGCAGGTAACTGGTCATTTATTTGTTCTGGACAAGTGGGAGCAGCTGTTTTCAATTGTCATAATTATTTCTTTTAACCTATCAGATCTCCGTTGATGTTGTTGGATTGGTAGATGAATGGGCTGCTCGCTTTTTTGAGGAGCTTGATTATGTGAATGAAGGAGAAAATGGAACTCTCTTTGCTGAGATGATGAGAGAAGACCTTCCTCAGGTTAATGACATTCTCCTGACCATGAATGTACTATGGCCTATTGAATTGTTGATGACGAACTGGAACAAAATGTTCATGCCAAGAACTTTAACTAGCAATTTCTCAAACTCAGTCCTCCATCTCAAATCCTACACCTACGACATTCTGTGATAAATAGGTCATATCATCCTGTTCATTAGATAATTTGATCTCTTGTCAGCTCCTTCTTGTGTCAAGGTCCATGACCAATGCAGCTGATGAAATACTGTTTTTTCCCTGCACTTGAAGAATCATGAAAATACTTTAAGCTTGAATTCTAGTCCTTCTCTTTAGCTGAAATTACTTAAAAATATTGTTAACGTGGACTTCATTCTGCATTCTGATATTTCAGGTTGTCATACCAAAGACTTACCACAAATATACATCAAGAAAAGTCCTTACAACACAATGGATTGATGGAGAAAAATTATCACAAAGTACAGAAAGTGATGTTGGTGAATTGGTCAATGTTGGTGTCATATGCTACCTAAAACAGGTATCATGACAAAGTACTTGGTGTATTAAAGGCATTTTGCAAATCCCAAGTTACATACAATCAGTCACCTTCTTTTGTTTTTTTATCCGTTGACATTCTGCATAAGGTTTTATTCCCCATCTGAAGTGAACTTTGTGTCACCCATTATGCATCAAAATGATATACTGAGGTTAAGCCCTTTGTGATGTGGCTTTTTTACCAGTTCAGAGGTCTTTGACATTGTTGAAAACTTTTTTCTAATTGTTAAAACATGCCCAAATGATGCATTGCTTTTGATGAGTTGGGTGGTTCTGAACCTTCGAATTGTTTCTACATATTTCAATTTGTAACAAAGTCCCTGGTCCTTTAATTGTCCCGTGTGTCACACTTGAATGCAAGCTGTCATCGTCATGTATTGCTAAATCTGACTTCTTTGAGAAATTTAAAACACGCTTACCTACAGCTTTGCGTGTTAGGCTTGCCTACTATTTCATAAGTTCTTAACACTTGCTTTGCGCTGCACTACTTGTTACAATGTTGTTTCTGGTTTTTTTCAAGTTATTTTAAGAATTCAATTGAAGCTTAAGCTCCACAGTTGTCTTCATTTGAGTGTGCACATATGCCTGTGGTTCAGGTTATTTCTCTTACTGCCATTCTGCCTTGGATAGATCTATCCAAAGGGCCTTGCTTTGGATCTTGCGTGGTTTAGTTTGTAATTTCTTTGCTTTGGGTTTTTTTTTTTTTTTATGAAGGCTTTGGGTTTTTTGGCCCTGTCATCCGGGTTCAATTTTCTGTGATGCTTTTTGTAGCGGAACTCATATACATCACCGGCACATATTGCAATTTCTTTGATATCCTGAATTTGATCAAGTTATGATTGAATTACAGCTACTGGATACTGGCTTCTTCCATGCTGACCCTCATCCTGGAAATATGATACGTACCCCTGATGGGAAACTGGCTATACTAGATTTTGGTAATACTTCTCTCAAACTAGTTTCATGCCACTCATTTACATGGGAAACTGCGCTTTGAATTGTTGCTTCAGTGTTGAATGTCTTTTTTCTCTTCTCGCTCTGGCTAGTTGTCTAATACACTAATTGTGCTTCAGGTCTTGTGACAAGGTTGACTGATGATCAAAAGTACGGAATGATAGAAGCGATTGCTCGTCTTATCCACCGTGATTATAAAGCTATAGTTAAGGACTTTGTCAAGCTTGATTTCATACCTGAAGGGGTTAATTTGGATCCGATCTTGCCTGTCTTGGCTAAAGTTTTTGATCAGGCCCTTGAAGGAGGGGGTGCAAAAAATATTAATTTTCAGGAGTTAGCTTCTGATTTGGCCCAAATAACATTTGATTATCCATTTCGGATACCCCCTTATTTTGCTTTGATCATCAGAGCTATTGGTGTATTAGAAGGCATAGCATTGGTTGGAAATCCTGATTTTGCTATTGTGGATGAAGCATATCCATACATCGCACAGGTGAGTAATTTTATCTCTGATTATTCTCGAAGTCCCTTCTGTATGGCTTTTGCTTAACTATATTGTCTCTTCCCTTATAAATCTGGATATCTATTGAAACATTGATTCTTTTAGGAATAATTTATTTTACAAATATCTTGTTAGAAATTGCATGAACCATGAAATCCAGAAGCCATTATGCGTACAAGTTGAAGGTGATATTTATTTGCTAATGTGAGAATTACTTGGCATATGTATTTTGTGGTTTATAAATATCTTATAAGTAGCCAACCCTAAATAGTTAGGACTAATGGCTTCTTGTTGTTGAAGAAATATCTTATAAGTAAAATTTTATGAGAATAATAAGAAAGTGACATGGACTACATAAAGAATGTATGAACTGGAAGACTTTATATTTAATATTGCTGAAGAAGATAAACAATAAGTAGCTCATCATGTCAGGCATCTTGGTTTGGCAATTTCAAATGTTCTTTTCTTTAAAGGAGTTGTATTGCAATGTTCTTCCAGTACATATGTGATAATTTTCTGATCAGCATGTGCCTTATTTTGCATCCACATCTGAATATCAATAAATTAACTGGTAGACTGCATGATATTTTACCAAATCCTTCTAATACTTAACTCTTTTCCCACAGCCCAATGAGGGCATTTACTAATATGTTCCTTTCTCATTTTCAGCGACTACTAACTGATGAATCCCCAAGGCTGAGAAATGCATTGCGGTATACTATATATGGGAAATCAGGAGTGTTTGACGCGGAAAGATTCATTGATGTCATGCAAGCCTTTGAGAATTTCATAACTGCAGCTAAAAGTGGAGGCGGGGAGGACCTGAATGGAAATATGGCTGAGCTTGGAGTTATACAAAGCCAAACCAGGTTTTTAGCTCCGGGCTTTCCATCTATAATTTCTCAGCCTCAGCAGCCAATTAAGACAAGAGCAGCACTGGCATTTCTCCTCTCTGACAAAGGGAATTTCTTCCGTGAATTTCTATTAGATGAGGTATATAAATGATACTATGTTGAGTTATATTCTTTCAAAAAAATCTCTTTTATGGTCAGTATTATTAGATGCAAATTGTATTTTAGTCTTGTTGAGAATATTCATCAAGCTTGTGTATCTTTTTTGTGCAATGTAGATTGTTAAGGCAATAGATGCTATTTCAAGAGAACAATTGGTGCAGATAGCGACAGCCTTGGGGATACGAAACTCAGCACCAGTTTTCAGTATGGTTCCTCTCAGACGTGCGGCGTTGGTACCTACCATAACTGAGGAGGATAAAGTTATTCTGAGCAACGTTGAAAAAGTAGTAAAGTTTTTAACATCTGAAACTACATCATCATTGAATCAGGTATATGTCAAATGTCAATTATCCATTTTTCAAAATGCTACAATAATTTCCATGCTTCTTTAGTTTGCATTATTATTATTTTTGTTTTAAATGCTTAAAGTTAATAATGTCTTTCTTTTTCACCCAAATATGACATGCCAAGGCCAGGTTTCTCTCGTAACCACTAACCAGCACACCTTTGGTGGCAACCATAGTGATTGTAT
The DNA here is from genome assembly GCA_020875875.1 of Dioscorea alata. Lineage (NCBI taxonomy): Eukaryota > Viridiplantae > Streptophyta > Magnoliopsida > Dioscoreales > Dioscoreaceae > Dioscorea > Dioscorea alata. Next base: position 18,847,623 of record CM037021.1, on the reverse strand, counting down.
CTTCTTCTTAGTGAATAACGCAGCATTGTCAATGCATATTTGTAGGCAGTTGGCCTTGTAAGTTGTAACCCTTCGTTTCCACTTTCCAGTGTATGTAACTAATGATGATTTTATTCTAGTAATTCCAGACCTCCCCAAAAAATTGAAATCTTGTGAAAATAAGGACCTTAATTTTCTAGGTTCTTTTATTTTTTTTTTATAAGTTAGAAATGCATAATTTCTGACCGAATATGTTCTCTTTTTTAAGTGATTGCTTGATCATTAGCAAGAATATTAAATATTGAAAGATTCACATGCACTGTGGTATTGTTGCAGGATGTAAACATAGTCTACATTGTCCAAGAGCTTCTCCCGGTCTTGCCAGGCATCTCTGCAAAATTTCTCCCTGAAGTGATGAGCCGGTTATCTTCTCGAGTGCTTGCCCGGTTGGTCAGGGAGATATTTTTGTAGTACATAGAAGCCTCTTTTTCCCTTTCCACAGGTAACAGTCCCAACTACTATTACAGTTATATATAAATTTTACATTTTTACCTCAGTAAAATTCCTGAAGCGAGAGCATCCTTATCATTATTATTGTATAATGTATATTATACAACAACTAATTAATAGCAACAAAAATAGAATAACTGATAATGAATACCTTAATGTTGAGATGTGATTTGTTAGAAATCTCATTTGGGTGATTACCATGATTATCAGCTGAGCAACACTCAATGGATTCAGTTTGATGAATAATATGAAGCAGGAATGTTCAGCAGATACGTATGAGATCTAGTTCATATACATAGCTGCAAAATTTGTTAGTATTTGTATCCTTGTAAATTGTAATATTAGTACACACCTAGAACTCTTAATCACTCACTTGGGTCTGGGAGTAGAGTCTCTTTTTTTAGTTTGTTTATTTAGATGGTGATTTCTTCCAGTCAAAATAGAATAGTGGGTAGGATAAACCAACTTTAAAACAAAACAAACAAACGATACTAGAATTTTTTTAATATTTGAAATTGTTAATTCAACTTTATGTTATGAATAGGCACACAAACAAATTTAATAAATTTGATTAAATATATCTGATTATTTCTCACTTAGCTTGTCGCTATAAAATTTATAATTGTTCTCCATTAACCCTCAAAACACTTGAATTGTATACAGAGGTGTCAAGATGTAGCTTGACCTGTCTAACTCTGGCCCTGTGGGTTTGGGTTTAAAGGGATTGATTTATTAATTGACCCAAAAAATTCAGATCAATCACGGATCAACCCACAAACTCGTTTAATGGCCCATCAACAAATATAAAAATTAGCATATTAATTTTAACATTTTTTATTTACTAAAAAAAGCATTAGTGATTTCTTAAGATTTACAATAATTATGTTTCAATATGAATATAATGGAAATACACAATCTCTTGAAAAACATGAGAATTTTATAAATATGTTTTATAAGTATCAATTGGTTAATCATTAAATTGATTTATTAAAAGATCCTGGGCACCATCTTTTAAATATTTTTATAATGGATATAAATATACAAATAGTATATATATATATATATACACACGTTCTCTTCGGAAGAAAGTGAGAGAAAATGGAAAAGAGAGATAGAGACATTGGTGAAGAGAGAGAGGGCAACATTAACTACAACAGTTAATAAGGGTTTCACTGGGTTGGTATGGGAAGAGAAGATTGGGTTGATTTAAAAAAAAAAATTTGGAGTTACAAATCAATTTGGACTACTGTGATTAAAAGTTTACTATTGAGAGGATTGAACGGTTGCAATGGGATCATTGTTGATCCTAATATTTTTACTGTGCATCTCACTCTGTTGATGAATACTGTTTATTATATTATTTGCGTTGCTGGATAATATGTAATCATTGGATTCAAATTTAATAACTGATATAAAAATGTTAGTAAAATTTTTATTTAAAGACGTCTTTAGTATATATAAACTAATTTTATAAATGATCAAATCCTAAAAAATAGAATATATGAAAAATAAATGTATAACGTATACATTTATATATGAAATGATCTATTCTCTACATGATACTAAATAATAACAATAATTAGCTAAAATTTAAAAATTTTGTGTATGAGAAACTTATGCAATTACATGTGGAGGGATAAATTTTACAAGAATATATGAGTGATTTTAAGTTCTTAAATATATTATATAGGTTAGATGTATAAAATTAGTTAATCAAATTAAAATTATTTTAGTAATATAAACTGTGTGTAGCTTCACAAATGTACCTATAAATGTTGAAATGGCAAATTTCAAAAGTAAACTTTATGGTTCCCAATTTTACAAAATAATAAAAAAACAAATGTTTTTTTAATTATATGATTTTTTCAATTAACAAAAAAAGAAAAAAACCGTTGACAAATATTTAACAATGCTAACCCACATGTGTAAAATAATTAATTTATTATAAAAAAACACCACGCGGCATAAAAATATGATTTTATTTATTTTTTAAAATTAAAATTTTTTTATTAAAATTTGAAAAGAGATTAATAGATTAAAAACATATAATTTTTTTATGTCAAATAAAACAGTTTTTAAATAAATTGACTATTTTATCTTTATAAGTAAACACGTTAAACCTTGTTAACAATTTTTTTTTTTTAGCTAGAGAAATCATATAGTTAAAAAAGAAAAAAAAAAAAAAACCTTTTTATGCAAAACTGAAAAATCACAGTTTATTTTTGAAAATTACCTTTGAAAATTAATTTATTGCAAGGGTATATAAATATTAAATATATACTACATAGTACATACTATCCATCCCAAGATAAATATAAAAGACTAGGAAGCTGAAGAGTACAAACCAGAGAAACAGATTTCCTTGGTTTGAAACTAGCTGTTTCCCACTGTTGACAATGAGGTTTTTTTTTAAAAAAAAATTTTACAAGCAGGCAACAAACACCCCTATTTAAAAAAAATCAGGAAAGTTAATATCTTAAAACACTAGGGGACTCGGGACTCGGTATCAATAGACCAAAAGGCCATTAGTACAATATTATTTTTGTTTAGAGTGATTATTTGTATGTTCAGCCTAGTTTTATCCCAACTTTTGTCCCACATACTTAACCCAACCTCAGTTGGATGCATACACATTCATACATACGAATCTATATGTATATTTATTTTAACTAGAAACCATGTAAATGTTGAGAAAGCAAGAGTGATTAACTAGATGCCATGATCACCAGAACTCTTAGTTCACATGATTACAAGCAATAAAAACCAATGCTATTTCTGGTTCAGACTAGAAACATCCTTCCAGGGTTAACTATTTTCCTTCTTTAACAATTTCTAAAAGTACAGGCTTGAGTTTTCTAAATTAACAACTACTTTGGAAACAGGGGAAAACATAGCAGTGTGAACACCATTTAAAAGTTCATGTAAATATATCATCTATGTAAACAAATATGAACATGATCATATGTAATGGACAAGGTAGTAATAGCTCTACTGTTTTACCAGAACATTTTCACATTAGCATGTATTTACAAATGCTATTTCAAGTTTCAAAAACTTACTAGCTTATATAACAGACAACAAAATCATGATAAAGCACTTACCAACTGTACCAGCAGATGACGTAGTAGTCATTACACTTCCATTTCCTTCTCTCATCTGAAGCAAGAAAAGAACATATCATTACTAGAAGAATTAATTTTCCATGCCATATAATTCTACAACTGCAAACACCAACACTAGATCCTGAATGATGTATCAAGAACTTAAGATTGTTTGGAGTATGAAATACATATGGGGAAAATCCAATGAGAAAGAGAAAAGAATAGTTTTATCAAACTCAAGGTTCTGATGATGAAGAGATGAGGTTTAAGTCAAAGCCTTGCTCTCGGTTTATCAAGGCAGCAAAATTAAGCATCAATTAGGACACAAGTTCAGAAAATGAGCATGTGTGTGTGTGTGTGTGAAGTTGAATAAAGCAATGTGCAAAATTAATAAAACAAGATATCAACATGAAACAAACAAGAAAGCATATAAAAGAAACTAGATACATGAAACAAACTAGTTAATATGGAAAAAGAAATTAGAAAGTTTTCACTATGCACGCAATGTGCATCTCATATATGAGTACCATAATCAGAAAGATATGCTATTTGCAATGTGCAATACAGAAATCATTTCTATTTCAATAAAGAGGAAGAGAGGTTTTCTTTAAAATGTGAAATTCAGTGTGAAGCAGCTAAAAAATCCCTTACAGTACTTTGACGCCATACTAAATGACAATACAAAATTGGGACATGGGAAAAAAAAAGTTCCTAAATGAGTGTGTTCCGGTTCAAAGAAGAACAAAAAAAGATGTGTGTGTAGTCCTTATCTACATTACATAACCCAGAAGTTTATCCTAATGAAGAAAAAGACACAAAACAAAGCTTCATGCCTTTGGAATATCTCCACCACCGGAGACGCACCAAAAAAAAAAAAAAGGAACACATCAAACAGTAACCCAAATAAGTCATTAACGCAAAGCAAAGGTCCAAAGAACACCACAATAGATTGTTATAAGTGGGACTGTTAAGATTAGGCTATCACAATTATAAAAAAACAGTTCCATGCAACAGGCTGTGTTTCTACCTATGAAGCAAGAACACCTACACGTCATAAAGATTCCAAAATTTGTCCTAATAAGGCAAAATATAGAAGCAAAGCTTTATGCCTTAAGTTTATGCTTTAAGCCTTTAATGGAGATAAAAACAGAAAGTGGGACAAATATTAAACAGCATCACAAACAAGTCATGACTTTAAAGCTATTGCAGGTTTAGTGCATAGGGCGGTTCCATACACAGGACAACGCTTACCGTATGAAGCAAGAACTGAGCATCATAAAGACTCCAGAATTAATCCTAATTAAGCAAAATATAGAAAACAGAGCATTTTGCCTTGGGTTTGTGCCTTAGTGGAGATAAACATAGTAATTGGGACAAATATCAAACAGCGTCATAAACAAGTCATAAATTTGGAGCTGAGGATTACCTACACTATGGGGTGCTATGTCTAGATATAAATCAAGAACTGACCATCATATAGAACCTCATGCATTTGGTGCATACTTTAAAGGTGACAAACAAAGAAAATTATCAGAAACAAAGATCAAACTGCATCACAGAAAAGTCAGAAGATTACCGACAAATTACCTAAAAGATCAATGTGATGACATTGATCATCAGTCCACAAAATTATCCATCTCAACGCCATAATCAATGCTGAGCTCCCTCAGTGGAGGGATGTTCTCCATTGCAAAGACCATGAGATGAGGAAACATCTCATTGTAGTGATCATGCAGCACCATCTGCACAAAAACATTGGGCCTGGTACTGTGGCTCAAGTAGCAAGCCACATTCCTCTTCCTTGTTACATCCACTGCAAAGCTCGATTTCATGTAAGAAGAGAAACCATGGGGTTTGTAATCTCCAACAACATCAGAAATGTCTCCCCATTCCCTCCACCTCCCCGGAAACAAGCTCGGATACACTAGACTGCCACCATTCCTCATAATAGCCTCCAATTGATCCTCAGTGCGAACTTTCCCAGTGAACTCACAGATGAATTCTCCTGCACGAATCACATCCAATGATCGAACACCCCATCCAGTTTCCTTTGACCGGAAAACCTCCAGCTGATGCCTGAGCCCCTTCTGGCTCACTCTATTGGGGCAGCTAGGTGGGCACCGGCAAGAAGTTCCACACTCATATACCAATGGCTTTCCCCTCAAGAGAAGACCATTGCCATCATAAGCGAACTCACCCCCATTCCTCTTAATGCAAGCACAACTCGCACAGCAATTCTCAACACATCTGCAGCCATTTCTTCTTTTCATCTCCATGGTTTCTTGGAAGACAACGGATGGGTACTCTGGTTTGGGTGCATACTCGAACAGCAATGGCTCCTTATCGTTGTCAATGTCATTGAAGAGTGAAATGGGATATCGCTCTTGACCATTGGAGATATCCTGGCTAAGATAACCACTGGGACTGGATTTCAAGATCTTGGTCTTGAGATCCATGGCCAATTGAAGGACGACGCTGCCCATTGGTTCTTGCCCCTCAATCCGGAGAAGCTTGAACTTGTAAACCCCGAAACCTGACTTGCCGGCGTCCGGCCATGAATCGATGACCTTGTAGAGCCCGTCGTAGACGTACACCCGGCCACTGGGGCTCCGATCGAAGGTGAAGCCGCGAATGACGCGGAGCTCGATGCCAAACTCCTTGCTCTTCTCGAGTGCGAGGTTGCCACGGCTGAGGCTCTGGGGAGCGGTAGTGGAGACGTTGTTCTTCTTGCGACCACCGCTGCCGGAGTAGATGATGACATCGCCCTGGTCATCATCGTCCTCGTAGCCACCGGAGAGGACGACGCTAGTGGCAATAGGAAAGCAGGCATTAGCTCCACGAGAGCACACATAGTCAATCCCGGCCTGGATATGGCCATGAACGGCGACCGTCATCATCTCAACGCGGTAAAAGAAGACATCGCCGACGCTAACACCGGGGATGGAACCGATAATCCGTTTATCTCGGTGAAGCCACAGACCAAGGCGCTTCATCTTCGCTCCAGCGACCAGATCGGCGCGGCGACGATGGCCAGGAGTGAGCCGACGTTCCTCAGCCGCGACTAAAGACCGGAGGGAGTCGTAAGTGATGCGAGTCCGGCGAACTAAGCTTCGATAAAAAACATCGTCGGAAGATGAGACTCGTACCATCTCATCGGAGCGAGACCGCTTGCTAGGGGCGGGGATGAGGTCTAGGGATGAAGAAATGGAAGACAGATACTCGGAGAAGAGGACTTCATCACCATCGTCTTCATTGGGGCAATGGGGGAGAAGAGATCTCTTGGAAGGGAGCTGGGTCTTGGAAGGAAGCTGGGGTTTGTGGTCGCCATTGACGGCGAGGTCGAGCTCGGAGGAGTCCATGCGCGGGAGGGCGAAGAAGAAGAAGGCGATACCAAACTACCAGTGAAGAAGTGCAAGAATAGTAGTTTTATGTTTAAAAATTGGTAGGTTGTCTCGTGGGACTAGATTAGCTCACTTTGAAATGGTTACGTGGCACGCTCTAATTTAGCGTGAGTCATGTAGTGGTTACCCACTGTATCTCATTTGCTTTGGAAAAGCCAGTAGAATGATGACACGTGTTGCCAATGCCCGACCGCGGTGATAGTGATTAAGAGACTGTTACTATTAAATATTATTAATTATAAATATATATATATATTAGAGCTCCGCAAAACTCTTAAATATTAAACCAATATGATAGTTCACGAAAAATAAAATTTTATATACAAAATACTAATTCTATATATATATATATATATATATATATATATATTTTTTTTTTTTTTTTTTTTTTTATAAACATGCACAAGTCACAGCAAAATCATGTATGAAATCATATTAATAGCAACTTATTTGAATCGGAATTCAAACTTATTTTTTAAATAAAAATACAAAAGCTTTAATAAAAGGGCTTCGTGCCAATAAATTAAAAAATTATTTATTAATATACATTATTTAGTTTGTAATTTATTTATTATTTATGTAAATAACTTATTATAAAATATCTTAATTATTTTAAAATTACTAAAATTTTAAAACTTTTATTAGAATATCATTCAAAGTTTTTTTTTTTTCCAAAATGAGCGGCTAAGCTACTAAAAAAGACAGAGGCGTGCATAAACTTTGACAGAGCAAGTGAGAGTGGGGCTCTGGGTATATATGGGTACAGAGACCACCTGCACATAACCACTACTCATACTTCAAAAATATGTCCTCGCCCAAAATTCAAACTCTTACCACTTATAAAAAAAAAATTTGACAATCTGACTATCAATAGATCACGTGGTCTTTAGTGATATCATGCAAAGTTAGTGTGCTTTTCAGGTTGCGCAAGAGAAGCTAAAGCTATAATGTTTTCGCTAAACTTTCAAAAAAATTTCCTTCTTTCTCTTTTTAATAGAAAAGGTTCTCAAAAAGCTAAAATTCAAGTTTCTATATCTGAATGCTCACACAAACTGTTCTAAAAAAAAACATTAATACTCTCTTGCAAGGCCCAAAATTTATAAACTTTGGACAGTGAATTGAGTGAGACCAAAAAATAATTAATTTAAAAATAGTAACTATAAATTAAATTTTATTAACATTAGTTTTGATAATAAGTTTTATACACAAGCATATATATATATATATATCTTAAAATAGTTTTAAATGAGCAAATATTTAAAAGTTCTATCACCCAATTAGTAATTTACATAAAAATGATATAAAGCTTATTTGCGAAACACAACCAAACAACAAAATTATGTATTAAAAATTATAATTAATATTCTCAAACTCTTCATACTCTACCAAAAAAATCTTTAGTCTAGTAGTATTGACCCTACTACAAAAAGTGTTTTATGAAGATTTTTATTGCCCAATGTTCAAATTACGATAAATACAGTGATACTAACAAGGATTTCCAGCTATCGGAGCAAAGCAGGCTTCCCATCTAATCCTTACATTCGGCAAGTGAGTGTGCACAAGCCAAACAATAAAATTTATGATGATATGCACACCCTAGATATGTAACTTATCCATTTTATTAAAAATAAAATAAAATAAAGTAAAAATATTTAAGCCTTGCATTAATATGTAAATCTTAAATTAAATGTGAGAATTACAAATAAAAAAATTGACATGGCATAGATTTAAACCATCAATTTTTAACTAGAAGTAAATGAAATATTGATTTTTATAGGTTTAAATCTTCAAATTTTTAATTAAAAATAGAATAAAATATCAACTCTCCTATTATCCAATATTGTGTTTTTTCTTTTAAAATTCAATAAATCAAATGAATTATATATTAATGTATATAGAGAAAATTTTCTAGTAATAATAACTGAATGAATCAAATTCGCATTCATCACGAAACAGAAAAACTCTTAATTGTCACCAAAAAAAAAAAAAAAAAGCAGAAAAAACTCTTAATTTTTGGGTGAGTGCTAGCCTTTCATTTGTGGTATAAAGTTAAAGCCCATTTGAATAACAATTAATTTTCAAAATGGATCCAAATCCATTTCATTCCCTTCACTCTTACTTTTTTATTTGTGCTTTATCAAAATAGAAAATTTATTTGATTTTTTCTCAACAATTAAATTAATTCGCCAAAAAACAAGAAGAAAGAAATTGATATTATATATATATATATACATTGTTCCAAACAAGAACATAAATCCTGTATAAAATGCGTTAAATATCTAGCAATCTAAGTATAATTTAAAAAATATTTGTATATTATTTTTATAATTTATTTTAATAGAATTTCTTTTCCAATCAATTTGTTCTTCACTTTTGAAAAATAATTGAAGAACCGTTTAAATCTTATTAAGTTTACTTATTACGTAACTTTGGAAAAAATAAGTGGAGTAGTGTGCATGATAGTGAGTTTATTTCCCTTTACGTAAATTATTATAATGCCATAATTTTTTCCGTGTTAACAAACCGGCTCATATTTAATTACTCAAGCATACTTTAAAAAAAATTAAACTTTCGAACTTTTATATAGAAGCTAATCGTACTACTATATGCGCAATCACGGTGGTGGTTAATGTTGTAAATGTTTACACAATCTCTTTAGAGGAGATGTTTTTTAAAATAATCCAATTATTCTTTGAATTAGAAAACAATTACCAATATATCTTAGTCATGTATTCACTCTTACATATATACATACATACATAAATAACATTACACCAGATACCATGATGGCTATAACTTGACCAAGTAACTGTAAGAAAGGTTGGAAGAAATTTTTAAACTTTAAATAGCTTAAATAATTCATAAATCAAATGGAATTTCACCTGTGATTAAAGGAAAAAAATAAAGAAAAAAATAAAGTGATATCCTTTGAATATATAAAAATCTATAAGATAATAAAATATGATTTCTGTGTAAACAAATGAAGTTTTCAAATGTTAAAGGTTTAAAGGGTAAAAGTGGGGAAAAATAAATGAAGCAATATGTTTATCTTGAAATTTCTTGGAAGCTTTTCTCAAATAGTGATATGTTTCAGAAATATTAAATAATTTATAAAACATTAAAATGAGTCTTCTGAGTAAGAGTTGGGAACCTCTCAACTCTTTTTTTTTATATATATATATATAACAAATTAGAATTTCAACTAAGAAGAAAATAGAAAAATAAATGAAACAAATAAAGTTTTCTAATTATCTAGGAAGACAATTAAACATATAAAACCAAATAATATATTGTAAAATAATTTATATAATAATATGTTTAATATAGTAATATGCTTATGCAAGGTTATTGGAAGCTCCTCGCTAACTCAACATTTTACTATGAAATAAATAGAGTTTATATAGTAAATAAAAATAAAATAAAATAAATATTTTTAAACTATATATTAAAAATAAATATAATAAATCAATGAGAAATGTTATTCATCATGAATAGCTTTCACAAAATCCAATATGAATACTAACCTCAGAGTTTGGATTAACATTCCAAGCTTAGGGGTTAACAACCCCAGTTCTGGAGTTAGTATTCATATAATTTTTTTCACGCAGCTATTTTTGATGAATAGCATTGCTCTAAATTAATTTATTCTCTTTAAAAAGAAAAGATTGGGAGTATGAAATTTTTCAATAAAATATATGGAACTGTAGACAGGCGACTGGTAATGGTGGGATTTGAAGCTTCATTTTGCCGTTTGAGTAAAGAGGGAATGAAATACCCCTCCATCATATCATAAGCGGCGGCTTTAACATATTCACAAAATTAAGAAAAATTAGTAAAATTAAAATTTCCATACACATTAGTTTACATTTCCCATTTAATCATTTCTCTCTCCATCTATTAATGATTTAAGCATATATATATCTGTGTGTGTGCTTGTGTCTTATAAGGATGTCTCCTATAGTCATTAAATGCTAATCCAATGGCTTCTTTCAAAGATTCAGCCTTTTTCAGAGGTTGAAGATTCAACTCCCTTCCAATACATGATTGTAACTCAAATAAGTTTCATTCAAAGATTCACCCTCAATCCTGAGTCCCATTCAGTCTTTTTTTTTTTTTTTCCCCCTCTCTCTCTTATTTTTTATCATTTGATTCCCCCAACCCCCACTCTCTCAAAGCTCTTTTGGAGGATTCACCCAATACAGGGCCCTATCCAGTCCATTGTCGTGCTTTTTCTACTCTCTTATTATCTCTTATTTTTTATCATTTACTAACATCAAATAACTTTATATATATATATATGTATATATATATAATATTATGTTTCTCGGGAGGAGTTGGAAGCTCCTCCTGACCCAACATCCAACGTTGAGAAAGAGAGGCATGGTTGCTTGGGAGGAGGGGCTTTGAACAAAGTTCAGCTTGTCTGTTTCTTAACTCTTTTTGTGCTTGTGGTGGCCCATACACACCACCCCACGTCACAATCTTACCAAGTCACTCTCTCCCTCTTCTACTCAAATTTTTAGCCATATCCCTCCTCCATCACATGGATACCCTCACCCTTTCCCCTGACCATGACCAGTTTTACACCTCCCAATTCAACTTGTTATCTTTTTTATTAAATAAATTCTTCTTCTTTTTTTCTTTAAATCTATTGCTTGTTTTCTTTTGCTCATCTTATTTATATCTATAATAACTTTTTAATCTATTTCTCTCATGTAATATGTAAGATTGTTTTTAAGTTGTTTTTCAATGGTTTGTATCTTGGTCTTTTATCTTCTCTGTAATTTTTGTAAATTGTTTTCAATATTTTTTTTTTATAGACATAACAATCCAACTTTGCATAATAGGAATTAATAAAAACAAAAATAAGAAATTTCTAATATAAAATTCAATTTTCTGTAATCTTTCATTCATACAAACACTAGGCGTGGTTAGCAAACTCACAACAACCAAACGACATGACGAAAAATAAAGTAAAGCGAGGAACAAGCCTCTTCAAGCCAACATCCAACACAAACTCCTCACTCCGTGGTCTAACCCAGGCCATCCTTAGGATGCAAAGTCCCACTAGACTCATACACCCTAGAGTCAAAAAACTCCAAACTGTGCCATATAGTAACAATAGTGTCGTCCAGCTTCTTCTTAGGACCCTCCTCCACCGCTGTGTGTCAAGACAAAAGACCATGAATAATTTTTAAAACAATAATATGCACAGGCAAAAACATAAGCATTAAATATGCAATCATTCTTAGCCAGCTAGATGTGCCACACAATATAATTTTAATTTTCAAAATATATAAAAAAATTGATAAATAATATATATATATATATATGAACGACAAACGCATGTCTTTATGGTGTATGAGTATAGGATACGACATTACCTCACTACTCTACACATCACATGAGATATTTATTATATTTGGTGCTGCTAACCATTTGAACCAAGTGACTTTGGCTAATAATAATATTTTTATAAAAATTAACATAAAAATATATATATAAAAAAAAATAAGAAATAATAAAATAAAATAAAAATTGACACCCCTATCTTTCTACCTCGTTAATAGAAATATATTCTGCGGGATGGCCTTAAATGATCAGAAATTTAACTTTTTAGTGTGATATTGCTGCAACAATTATATTAACATTCATGTGGGGTGGGCCCAGGCCTTGCAGAGTTGTAAGTTAACTGGGGACGCTCAACTAAAGAAGAAAAAGACAAAATCGAATCTAGGGAATCTAAAAGGGATCCACTAATTGGCACGTGTCAGCCATGCCAGTGCCACCCAATGAATGCATGACATGAAATTAGGACATTGTAGACATGTGTCAGCAAGCTGTTAATTGGTCCTAATGACTCAGGACAGGGTGGGTCATAACCCGGGGTTTACTTTTGGGTGCCGTTAGTTTCTCCTCAAATACTGGCTACGACTTTTGAATTTTAGATGTATTTCAATTTCAATTATATACTATGCATTCTCATTTTAAAAAATAATTTAAGTTTTTTAATATAAATAAGTACTTACATTTGTAACCATGTACTTTAATATCATGCTGTCATTAATTTTTTAAGTTTTTTTTTTTCTTTTTTGTTTTTTTGACAAAACCGACATACAGTATTAAAAGATTGTCAAAAAATAGACATGTATAGTGATATACCAATTAAAATATTATCCAACATTCATGATATTTGTCATATAAATTTTTAAAAAATAAGTAACAAAATCCAAAAATGATGTCATAAATTATTATTATAGTGTTCTTTTCAGTATTAAAAAAAATGTAACATTCTAACATGTTATTTTAATTTTATTTTCACAGGTGAAGAAGGTTTTAAATTGTTCAGAATACAACTAAATTGCTGTTATGGGAATTGAGTTTTTAAAAAATAATCATAATTTAAAAAATGGAATTACTTTAGTTTAATATTTTAAAATATTTTATGTATTTATCCTTTTAAATTTTTTAAGATTCAAAGAATTGTGAATTTTTTAAAATTATATTAGTAATTAAAAACAAACTAAAAATAAAATTGTCCATGAAGATATAAAGATGTAGAAAAATAAATCTTGCAAGTACATTATCATTACATTTATAATTATTTGAATGTTGTGGTTTTCATTAATGATATTAATAAAATCTAATGTCGCGAACAATTATATACATAGTTCAGAAGAAATTACATTAGTTTTGAAGCAATTCACATACATTCCTCAATCTTTGTTATTCACAATAATTCTGCACATAATTAGAAATTTATTTTGGAAGAAGTGACTAATACGAAAAAGTGAGGGAACTATCATTTCTTTTTTTTTAAATAAAAATAATAATATCATTTCTAATAATTTATTTATTAAAAACAAACATTAGAAACAGGGAGATGTCAACCCACTTTTCTCCATTTCCTCCTAAATTGTGAGTTATTAATTAACAAAGAGGCAGTTGAATCTTCTCTTCTTCTTTAATGAGATGGGACCATGTGTCTAAGCATGTACAGACATGGAAACTCCCACACCTCTCCTTGTGTTTCTTCTTCTTTCTTATTTGATGAGATGGACCAACAAATAAAAAATTAATACTTCACTCATAAAGTTAAAGTTTGAAGACACTTCTAGATCTTAACACGAAAATATCAAAAAATTATCTCCCCAAGTTTTGGAACCAGGATATTTCTAATTTCAGCCTATTATATTCTCACGTATGTTGTATATGATATTATTAATTTTTCCTATTATGTTTTGGAGAAACATGCTAAGTTTTAATAAGCTGAAATTAAAATATGCCTTAGTTTCAAAATTAAGTAAGATGATTTCGATATCACACCAGAGACCCCATATATTTTGTTTGATTCAAACCCATTTTCTTAATTAACAAGATATAAACATAGCACACAGAAAATTCAAAGCATGACAAGATACGAAAAGATGTTTGACAGAGGCAGCTGAATGACACTCTACTTCTCTGCTAAATATACAAGTATATAGAAAACGACAAAATCAAAATAATTAAAATAATTTGTATAAATTAAAAACCAAAATTAATCAAGAGGAACATGGAAAACAATGGAATAGAAAGGGACATCTGCAAGTCTGTAAGTCGGCTTACAGTGCAAGTGAAAACATGCCTGCACCTTCCCAACAATACAATCATCTTCCGACACCGAGCTGCTTTATTTATTTATTTATTTTTTAAATAAAGTAAAAAAATCATAATTTTATTGAGAAAGACAAAAGATAACCGGACAGACTCAAAAGAAGTAAACCAACCACACATAAAAAAACAAACAATCCTCACTAGGAATGAGAGATACAACATATGAAAAAAAATAAGTGAAAAAAAGAGCGGAAGTTAGACTGACGAAAACTACTGTCTGGAGACGTAGGCTTGCCCGAGCTGCAAGACATAGAAGACTACTCTCGATTTATGATGTGTGCTGTATCACTCTGCAAGTTGTGTGTTTCTTTTTTTATAATTATTTATTTTAATTTTCAATCACACCCTTACAATTAATTCCAATTATATATATATAATCCCCCTGTGAAACACCACTATAATCTACATCTATAAAACACTATAGTCCCCAATAAAGCTTTCCCACACCTCACCATAACTCATGGATCAATACGTTCCAGACTACGAATTGGAAGATGATGGTATTTACAACCAGCTTCCCGCTTTATCGCCCATTATCAACGGCCCGATCCTACCCTCGTAGGTTCCCAGCCGTTGATTTCATATTAAAAATCAAATTTTTTTAATGGAATATTAATGATTTTGATAAACCAATGTATGCAGGAATGAAGTAGACTTACTGGAATTGATATGGAGGAAAGGCAACATAGCAGAGCTGGAAGAGCAGCCTCTGAAGGTCTTAATTCATGAACTTGAGATGGAGTTATGGTTGCACTGTGAGAACAAGCATCTTGAGGACAATCTTGCACGGTTTGAAACAACGTGCATGGATCCGATGATGTCGGTGGTGAACTACATAATACCATCATTGGAGGAGCCTTTGCCGATAATGGAGTTTTCGAAAGAGGATCATGGGATGATTGATGATGAAGATGATGATCAGATGCTAATAAGTGTTGTACGTGGGAAGGTGTTTGAGAATTCTAAGGAGTTGATGGCGGTGGTTGAGGACTCTACCGATAACGTTGCACCGCCGCCGGTGGTGGAGATGGCCGCTAGTGATCAAGCTAGCTCATCCATGAGTAGAGGAAAGAAGCGGAGGCCGGTGATCAGTGAAGCTCCGCCGTTGGATCCTGTTGTTCCTGAGGTTTGCATGCATGTCTTTCAATCTCTCTCTCTATATTTTATATCATGGTTAATCTTTTGGAATTTTGATTCAAAATTATTTTGGAACTTGTGACAAAATGAATTTATGATAGAAAATTGTGTTTTGGCACCTGTGGCAAAATGAATTTATTATATATATTATGGATAATAATATGATAATTAATATTGGTAGGTTGCTGAGGTTGAATCAGGAGAAAAGGAGACAACCTGCAGTGTTAAAAAGGTTTGTCTTGTGATTAAATGAATTTATAAGCAATATTTTTGCATTTTTATAATTATATTAAAACATTGATAGGTTGTAGATGATGAATCTGGAGAAAAAGAGCAAAGAAATGGCAAAACTGCACCTGGAAAAAAGACTAGAGCTGCTGCTGTTCACAATCTCTCTGAGAGAGTATGTGCATAACATAATTATATATGTATATATTGTATTAATTATGGAGAATATATATTAATTTGGTAGTTTTAATTTGTTTGGCAGAAACGCCGAGACAAGATTAATGAAAGGATGAAAACCCTGCAAGAACTCATACCCAAATGCAACAAGGTTCTCAACATTATCTCATGCATGCACCTCTGTTCTGGAAATAATATCTTATTTCCTTCATTAATTTTCTTTTTTCAGGTTGATAAAGCTTCCATGTTGGATGAGGCCATTGAATACGTTAAATCTCTTCAAAATCAAGTCAAAGTATGTGTGTATGTTTGTGTATATATATATAGAGATATAGATCAAAAGTTTTGAAGATAATTAGTAGTAAAATTTAAAGTGCCAAAATATTATGTTGTAGGCCATGTCTGTGAAAATGAACAGCATGAACTCAGTGATGTATACTGCTGCACCTGGAGTTCCTTACTACACTCCAATGGGAATGAATTTAACAATGATGATGGGTGCTGAAATGGCTGCAGCTGGGAGATATGCACAACCTATGATACACTGTGGACAAGTCTTTCCACATCCACAAGTTCCAAGAGTTCCCCAAGTTGTTCTTAACCCAAGTTCAATAGTTTCACCAGTCATGCCTTCTTCATCCTCCTCCATCCCTGATCAGGGGAAAGAACAAGCACCTGGACAACCAGATCCAGCACTCAACTTCACTTTCATCAATGCTCCCAACATGGTGCAAATCCCAAGCACTAATCCTGATCTTGAGGTTAGTTCTCTTGTTCTTCTGCTTGCTTTTATCTATACATTTTTTTTATCTTTTTCTCCACAGGCTCATGTTTTTGCTGAACTAAAGTCTAGCAAATGAAGTGATGAAACTCAAGCTGGAAAGGCTTATGTTCTGTTTTATATTTATAGAGTAAGTTGTTTTCCTGCAGGCTTGTATATATAAGTCCTTCTCTGGCTTTGTTTAATGCAATATATATTCTAATTTTATTGAACTTAATTTATCACTCAATTATCACCAAGTGAATTCTTCTTAAAATGAAATATATATTATAATAAGGATGTTGGATTCCATTATTGTATTCCAGAGATGGGATGGATTTGCATGGCCCTCTGAATTCTTTGGAGTTTACCAGACATGAGGTTGATTTTTGTCAGTGTGGAGGGGTTCAAGTAAGTTAGCACTTTCTCTGATGTCAATGCTAGATTAGATGTTTGTCTCTGATTATTTAATTAGGTGTGACTATATTCATAAATGTCAATATATGGAAAAAAAAGTGTGGTCCAAATTTGCACAAGGAGAATGGCAATCAAACAGGAAGAAAAGGAAAGGACAAGTGAGCATGACAACCAAGCATAAGGAAAAGGAAAGAACTCTAGTTTCTATCAATAATCCCAGTTTATTTATATTGCACTATGGCACAGATATATTCATTGATATAATGCAAACAAAGATTAATTTGAATGAAATAAATGAGAGGACATGTTTTATGAATCCATTGTTATTAAAATGTCAAGATTAATTCAATACAAAGATTATTTCATGATATAAAATCATAGATATATGTAATTGATTTTTAAAGTGGATAAATACAAAATAAAGCACAAAGCAATTTACATGGCCCACTGATAAAAATTTCCGCTTCTAAAGATAAACAGGTAAATATTAATCCATTATAAAAAAGAAAGACACAAGAGTAATTTCATACTCTACATATTATCTTATTACATTTTAAAGTAGGAAATTTATCAAATTTCTACCACCTTTCTTCCTTGCAGAGGACTTGAACATTGATAGTGAGATATTCATGCTATGCAGGCACACAAACAATGCCCGTGTGCTCACATTCCATAATACGAAGAATTCTTTGCTAGCATACTTGAGACCTTTTGATTTGAGGCATTGTTTGGAATATTTAGTCAGAAGAAAATGACCATATTTCAATTACAAATTAATTATATGTTTCTCCTCTAAGTATCTGTAATTCTTAAGGTGAAAGATATAAGCTTGTAGATTTAACTGTCAAACTAAAATTAATTGTTTTCAAAGTATCACCTATGGTGGATTTTTTTTTAATAAAATTATTTTTCATCTATTTTTATATTAAAGAAAACCAACATAAAATAAACAAAATTAATAATGTTAAAAAAAGAGTAAAAGATTATAGGATTTTATTTTTATTAAACTAAAATGGTTATTTTAGTGTTTAAATAAAAAATATTTTTCTTTTAGTTTTTGACCTATGTAAAAATATCTTTTTTTTTTCTAATGGATTGTTTTAGTTTTTAATTTGGTTTAATTATTAATCTTAAACATATTTTTTTATGTATAAATGTGAAAAGTAGGTAACTATTTTATTTTATGAAATTGATTACATCGCATGTGCACTAACCGGATTATCTAGTCCATGCATTCTTAATCCGGGAATCAGGATGAAGGGTTTGGGCTGAGAGCTGATATTCATAACTAGTCACTTATTATCATTAATATTTTCAGTAAATCTTGATCACGACATCTTTGAATATTTTATATTTATTTTCTATATGAGGCCAAATATCTTATGTAAGCTATGCCAATGAGTCTTTTGATTTATTTTATTTTATTTTTTAAGTTAATGACTAAATTAAAATAGTCAAGAACACCATCACCCCATCAAATTACAACCAACTCCAACTTTTCAAGCTAATAATTCACTCCGTTTTTCCCGGGCCCATCCCCTCAATTTCCCAACCACTTATATTTATTTATTTATTATTATTTTTAAATAACAAAAGATCTCCATTTTTAAGTTTCAAGCGTCATCTCTATCAATCATCATCGTTCCTCGTTGCCCCCAAGATCCCAATCTCTCCCATTCTCCTCTTCTTGTCTCTTCGGCGAGATCGAAAGGAGAAGAGAAGAACGGGATCTTGGAGTTTTAGGAATTAGGGTTTCGATCTACCAGAGAGATGCGCCCTAACTTGTGCCGCAGCTGCCTCGCAGCTCTTCTCAAAATCCTGAATTTCTTCCAGGCGTTTACAGGATTCTCCATCCTAATCTATTCGTTATGGATTTTGAATCGCTGCATCAAGGATGGAATCGAGATTGGCTTTGACTTCCACAAGCTCCCGGCTCCATGGTTGTGACCCGTTTAATTATTTCTTTGCTTTGAATTTTATTGTTGAATCTGATGTTTCTTGTGGAATTTTATTTTATTTTATTTATTTTTCTGGATTTGTATCTTTTGGGATGAAGGTTTGTGTGCGCTTTGATGGGATTTGGCGTTCTGATGTGTTTGATCGCTTTCATTGGACATGTTGCAGCTGAAGTAATTAGTGGTTGCTGCCTCTGTTTCGTATCCTTCTTTAAATTTTGGTTCTTGTTGGCATATTGATTTTTTAATATTTTCATTTTGGTATTTCTTGTTACATGCTATGTGGATCATATCAATCTGACAATCCATTTGGGAATTCAAGTATGTATTGGATGGAGAAAATAGAGTTTGTTGATGATAATTCTATTTAGTTTGATGCTGGAAATTATGCTCTTAAAATTCTTGCTATCTTTGTAGAGTTTGTTTCACAATCATTGAGCTATTTTTATGCAAAAGACGATACCTTTGTTATCCATGCTTCTCTTGTGGTTGTGAAATTTTAAGCTTGACTCGTATGCCCTTAATAGTGAAAGTTATTTTAAGGTAAATCTTTAGTTTGCTGGTTTATTTAGTGATCCATATACCTTGGACTTTTTCTCAACCCTTGTTATTGGCTGGGTAATTCACTTAATAATACTGAATCATACTGAATCAATTTTGGAAGTTGTTGTCGCCATCAACATGTTGCATGCTCTAATTCACCGTGGTGTATCTGAACTATATCTGCAAGATCTTCAATAACATTTTGACAAGTTGTACCTTCATTAATTTTTTTGGCTGTTCATGTTTGAAAGCATTACCTTCTTTTCAATTGTACAATTTGTGTACTTTTCTTAACTCGGCTTGACTGCAGTATGCTGCATTGGTAACCATACTTATTTTATTCGAAACTGGTTTGGTGGCTGACCTAATATACAACAAGAGATGGAAAGAGGTGAGTTTCCATGATTTAGATTGAACTCTACTTTCTATGAAGCATATGGAGTCTTGAGGCTGTTCGTGTCATGTGCTTGCAGGACCTTCCATATGATACCACTGGAGAATTGTCAAGACTTTCTGCATTTATTGAAGAAAATCTAGATATAGTTAAGTGGGCTGTCATGACTGTGGTTATTATTCAGGTATGCCAGATTCGGAATTCTACGAGTTAACTGTTTGTGCTTGCTGATGATTATTAAGCACTGGTTCAAAAGCATGCAATGCATGTGGATTTTTGAGAAACCACAATTAATTTGGTTAGATCATGCTGACATGCAGGCAAAACCATCTTATATTCCAGAAGTTCATTATGGTTCTGTTATTTTTGCCTCACTAAAAATTTAATGTCATCTAAAATGGTTTGGCATTTATTTTGAATCATAAGTAAAACAGATGCAACACAGATGCAAATTAACAATGCCAAATACAAAATGGTTTAGCATTATAAAGTTGTGAAGTTCAGTTGCTTTTTGAATTTTAACTATGACTACTTAATTAAGTGTGGTAATTGAATAAATCATTGAGCAACTTATTTGATATTTCTATTATGTTCACTGCATGGACCTCTTCTCTTTCTGCAGTCCCTTTCGCTTTTATTGGCGTTGGTTGTGAGGGTTATGATTCCAACAAGGAGAGAATACTATGATAGTGATGAAGATTTTCTTGTGCTTAGAAGACCACTGCTCAATCCACAGCCTATCCCAACATATGCCCCACACTCCGTTGAGAACCCTGGTCATCAACCGGACATGTGGAGTTCACGAATGCGGCAGAAGGTATGCTTAAGTTTTCCCTGATGTTAAGCAGTTAAGTCTTCTCAATTAAAAGTTAGCTAAATGGTCCGAGTCTTATTAGGTTTGTAGACCATTAATTCAAAAGGCACTATCCTGTCTCAAATTATAAACCAGATAACCATATGCAATACTTGACAGTGTAATTTTACGAACACCCATGAAAGATGCTGAGACATGCCCATCCTTTGATTGAAGAGAACCGACAATGGCCATTACATAGGCTTGGTTTTAGTGATTACCATCCTTCTTCATAACTTGCTTACAATCTCAAACCAACAACACAAAGCAGTTGCCTCTAGTTCTTCATCAAATGATGTTTTTATACATTCAAAAAGAGAAGGAAAGAACTTTATTATCTTGCATGTTTCTGTTTAATTATCAATGCAGCTAAAATTCTTGATGAGTGCTAATAGTAGCAGATGAATTGATACTATAGAGGTGGCTGTCTGGCAAGGGAACTTGTTTAGGTACTAATATACAAGTATACAACAGATGCTGATACTTTCTCCCTTTTTTTTTCTTTTTTTTTTCCTCCCCTTCCCTGCAGTATGGGTTAAGTCAAAGCAGCTAGTTTTGAAGTGCTCTGGGCTCAAATTTTACTGCATGATGAGTCTTTACACAACAGACTGATGGTGAAGGTGTGTGTAAAATTAATGTCCATATGTTTATGCATGTAATGTTATTCATCCATTTCTTTTCATTATGTATTGACTCTGTGCATAGTTGTGGTGAAATTTAGGCGCTTGGTATTATTTATAGTGTTGATAATTTAACTGTGATGCTATAGCATTGTATATTCCAGACTGAAAATGTGGTGCCGTTTGCACTGTTGTTAATTGCCTATTGTATTATTATACTTTCTAAGCATTATATAACTGAAAAATATTTAACTGCAATATATGTATATACCTTAATTAATAAGAAATAAGAAAAGCTAAGGTCCATGTGAAATTATTTTAAATTGTTATTACTTAACTTGAATCATTTTAAATTTGTTAAGACCATATTAAATATGTTTCAGCTAAAATCACAAGAATAATTTAGATTTTATATTTGGTATTATAAATATTAAAAACTTATAATAATTTTTTTTCCAAATAAAAAAAAAGAAAAAAAAAAAGATGAAATGTGCCTTCTTGAGTTTCTGCTCCACTAAAAATGGCATGTGCCACACGAATTTAAAAAATATCTCATAAAACAACGATCAATCATTGTCATTTTGATGGCCATGAAGCTGATGTATATCAATATATATATATATATATACATATTAGAATTTCTTTTTATTATGATGCTAATATGAAAATAATAATAATAATAGTATGAGAAAACAGCCAGAATTAGATAGTGAACCTGGATGAGCTGCAAGTCATTTACACGCTGACGTCAGCGTCCAGTCGTCGTTCAATCGGATCTAGATTCTAGACTAGAGATCCGACTAGATCCCTGGAAGCTAGAGATCCGAAACTAACGGGCTCCGAATAAGGATACCTATCTCCGCCGGACCAGCAGATCAACCCCAGTGCCTCACCGTCACCGTCATCGAGATTACAGAGTGGAGCTCTCGCTGAGAAACAATGGCGGAGAGCTGCAGCCTTGTTCGCTCACGCGCTGCCCTCTGCCCTGCCTTCAAGCCCTCTCCGTTCGATCCCCTCCTTTCTCCTCTCGCCTCTTTCTCCCTTCCTTCTTTGCTTCCCTCCTCGCCTCCCTCGCTTCGGTATCAGCGTCGGAGAGGGAGGAGAGATGGATCTCTGGTTGTTCGTTCGATGTCCTCTTCGTCGGCTTCTTTTGGCTCGCGGTTGGAGGAATCCGTGAGGAAGACGGTCTCCGAGAACCCCGTCGTCATATATTCCAAGACCTGGTGCTCGTGAGTCCTGATCGATCTCTTTCTCTGTCTACGAGTCTATTGTGTAGTTCTTTGGTTGGTGCCGTGGTGTGATCCGCTTGGAAATGCAGGTATTCGATGGAGGTGAAGTCGCGGTTGAAGCGTCTTGGAGTGCAGCCTCTCGTCATCGAGTTGGATCGGCTTGGTTAGCATTGATTTTCACTCAATTTTGATTTTAGGTTATTGGTATTGATCATGTTGTTCATCGAGAGGAATTTATGCTGTTTTTTTAATTGGTTTCTGAATTGAGGGAATGCATTGATAGATTGGATGCTTTTGTTTCAGGACCCCAAGGCTCACAGCTGCAGAAGATGTTGGAGCGGATCACGGGACAGTTCACTGTTCCTAATGTTTTTATTGGTATGAATTTCCTAGTTTTATATTGAATTGGATGTCTTTATAGCTTGAGTGTTCAATGATTGTTAGAAGTCCTTGGATGATCTGTTTCTTGCATCTGTAATGATACAACACCACCATATACTTTTGTATTTGATGAAGTTTCACATTGAAAATACTTCCCTCGTTCCTTTTTACTTGTCAATTTTACCTAATTCACACCGATTAAGAAAATCGATTGAAATTAGTTCGCAGTCTAAATTTTATAAAAAAATCTTTTTAATTTTTAAAACTACCCCTATTTAAAATTCTACTAAATGGAGTATATGATTTAATGCTTAGTTGATTGTGATTTATTGAAAATTGTATAAGTACATTAAATTCAGGGGTAAATGTGGAAAAGAATTATTTAATGTTGCACAAAATTTTTAAATGGAGAAGTAAAATGGAACACAGAAAAGCTCCAAAATGTGATAAGTAAAAACAACGGAGGGAGTAGAAGAATAAGTTTTTTTTATAGACTTGTGATATTTCTTAAGTTACCCACACTAAGAATCAAATCAATGCATTTTGAGATTCTACACCCTGTGAATGCATGAGGATTTGAGTTATGGTGCTTATATCCTCTTCACAAATTGTGAGGAATTGTATTTGTTTCAAGGCCTAGCCATTAATCTGATTCTGCTCCAAATAAGGACTTGGTATCTGGATAGCTAATTAACATTATGTTTGGCATTCAACATGTAAAATTCCCTTTTCCTTACTAATCTAGCTGTATTGAGGTGTCACTTTCTTTCAACTAACCATTTATGCTTTGTTGAACAGGAGGAAAGCACATTGGTGGCTGCTCAGGTAATTGTCTCTTCTTAGCTCTCTCAGATGCATCAGTTAATGGATACCTTGTTTTTGGTAACTGCGACAACTTGTGTTGTAACTTACTGCAGCATGCTAGGTCCAAAAGTATGAAAATATTTTTTTTCTTGTCTCAGAACAAAAAAAAAAAAAAAAAAAAGTGAAATGACAATAATCTAAGAATGTTTAAATTATTGTTCTTGTACTATTATGCCCTTATACTAGCTGAATTTGACTAAATGTGGCCGTCCTAGTCAAATATGAGCTCAGGCATTAGTTGACAGTCTTCTTTTTCTGTGTGGTTACTGGTGTTGTTTCCTTGCTGGTGTAGTTTTAGGGAGATTGCAATGACACTACCATGCAAAATGTTGTGCTCATGTCAATCTTTGTTGTTATTGTTTATTGTGTTTTGTGAACTATTTTCAACTATATACATGTTTGTGACTAATTTATCAATTGCAGATACTGTAAAACTTTACCAGAAAGGCGAGCTAACTGCTATGCTTTCAGAGCTAAATATTAGCACAAATAGTTTGCGGAAGCCTTAATCGAATTTGAAGTTATTGACTGCAGGTTTCATGGACCGTGGGAGTACATAACATCGTGCCTCATTAATTTTTTCTTCTCACCATAGTTAACTAATGACCTTATGTGTGTGATAAGTTTCGAATCTTGGCTGTATCTGCTAGCATTATTTCTGTACTTTGACACTGCATTTCTGCAGAGCTTCTATAAATAACTTAATAGTATGATGGATCCGCTTGATGCTCCAGCTTAACTTCTCTGGGTATACCTGCTTGTGTTGCTCGTTTTCCTTTTATATTATTCTGGATCTTCTACGTTGATTGAATTTTCTCACATTAACAAGATACTCTTTACATTCATGATCATGCACATAGTGATATTGGAATGAAAACCATGTGATTTTCGTGATAATAATGGATAGATACATTTTGTAAACATTTAGTATGGGTTCTGGTTATTCTCCAATTTGAACATTATTCATTTCATGAGATTTTCTACGAAATGATGGATCTCAATTGAATCACCTGTAATAATTTCGTCGACTCCCCACTATGAAGCATCAATATCTTGGGCATCTATCGTATTAAGATCACAGTTAAGCACTTAGTATGAGGTTTACGAAGAAGCATGTGATTTTATATGTATGAAGGCTTCAAAATAATTGCATGAGCATCCCATAACTCATAGTACAAGATAGAGACACTCATGTTAGGACATTGTTGATGGCCATTTAGTCTCGCTTGTACTCATTTACCTGTGTTACCATATGACCATTATCTGACCATCCACTTTTGTTAATTGGGATGAATAAGAGGGGTTTCACTGAAAAAGAAATATTATGAATAATTATCAATTGTCATATGCTGGTTATTTTGTGATTTGGGCAATCTGTGTATGACAATACAGTAAGTACTATGCACCTTCAAGGAAGAGCTTCTTTAAATAATGAAGGTCTTTCAATTGCACAGAGGTATATAATTCGAAGTGTTTATATATTATTCATTACTTTTAATCTTAGAGAACCACCATGTGATATTGTAAGATCAGTGATAATCTCTCTCAAATGAAGGACAATCTCACATGCCCCTCTCCAAATTTGTGGTGCATTCCAAGAAAGAGTGGGAAACTAAGAAAAACAGGTGGACAAAATGACAGAGAGGAGGGCAGGGAACAGGACTGAAAGGATGCATGGACGGATCCAGTAGTGTTGAGGAGGCCAAACGTGAGGACGATGACCATGGAGTCACTGCATTCTCTTGCTCTTTGCACCAAAGGTCAGCCTCTCTCTTCTTGTTTCTTTGAGAATTCCATGAGCTCTAGTATTCCTTTGTTTTCTCTTTCCTTTTGAGCATAGTTTGATGCTTGATTTTTTATGCATGCACGGGATGTGTGACTAGATAATAATATATCAGCATTTAATCTTATAGAGTTGGATTGAGGAAGGAAATGCAGAAGGTAGGCTTATTGGGACACATCTAATGCCAAAAATTAAGGCTTTCTTCACATGAATCATGTGGTTTAGGTTGCAGATGTTAGTCCCTACACCCTTTTGGTGTTTATATTGACTAAAAAGAGAATTTAGAAATAAGTCAGGGATCCAAGCAAGCTCTGATACTGGAATTCCCATTTCCATGCTTGATTTTAGTTTAGATTTAGGCCTTGTTGGTGTTGCATTGTGATCTATTTGGCAAAGACTCATGTTACTGCTTAAGATGCGTAGATTGAACACAATTTATTTTGTGATTAGAAATTTGATATCATGCTCTTCCAGCCATTGTCAATCACTGCATGCAGTGAAATTCATCAATTTTTAGACTTACATTAGGGAGGAATAAATACTTTACTAGGTTTGCAGCTTCTTAGGATCATAATTTCAGGTTCACAGGCATCACAAAGATTAAATGAATGAATGAAAAGAGATGGTAAATAAAACAGCTCAGACAAATGACTGATATTATACAAGAGTTTACATTTCTACTGATTGTAAAATATATGGCATTCCCTTCCATTGATTCTGAGGATCTCATTACACTTCTTGAATCTCATCTAGTGCAAAGTTGTTGGTGGACACATTAGCATAATCAACCTTGTTGAATCGAACCACAACCGGGTAACGAGTGTCTGGATCCTGGGAGTAAGAAAAAGTATTAAATAGGCATATCATGAGAACTATACTTGAATAATCCAAAGTAATTAGTAATAAATTACTGCTTGAAAATTCTATATACCTGATCCACTGTCACCACAGTTCCAGTCCCTTTGTACCAATAGGATTCCTTCCTGAGGATCCTCACCTGCAATGAATAGCATGCTCCATGATATTGTATTAGACTAATATTGTGCTAAGTCTAAACACTCAATGGAATAATTAGGTCATGTATTGTTGTTGGTTTGATATTTAAAACTCAGTCCAAAAAGTCTTGTAATTTGATGATTCACTTTACATAAATAATCTTGTTTTTTCAAATATTCAAGATGTTGCTTCCATCAGTTATAGTTTCAATTGGTTGGATTGGACTGACTCAATCCAACCCAAAAAAAAACTTAAGATTCCCTTAGATGTGTGTGTGTGTGTGTGTGTTTTTAACTTGCAGTAAAAATACAACATTATTTGGGGGTTTTTTTTTCTAGAATTATTTTTTTCAACATAAATGTTTTTGAAAAACAAGAATTAAACCCTAGTTATTGTAAACACATCTAAACTAGTTTGGTCAATGGGGGAATATTAAAAGAGATTAATACCACCCCTGTTAACAGAGTTGGTATTTCATCCTATCAAATCAAAGGTCTAGGGTTCCAACTTCCAACCCATAGTTTATCAATATTTAAAAAAAAATAATATTGAAATAATAATAAACAATAAACATGTGTGTATATAACATGCATGAAAAAAAAAATTATACCTTAGAACCCCTCTTGGGGCCAATGGGCGGTGGCGGC
The DNA here is from genome assembly GCA_020875875.1 of Dioscorea alata. Taxonomy (NCBI): domain Eukaryota; kingdom Viridiplantae; phylum Streptophyta; class Magnoliopsida; order Dioscoreales; family Dioscoreaceae; genus Dioscorea; species Dioscorea alata. The sequence goes on along the minus strand of CM037021.1, from coordinate 18,819,992 downwards.
GGGGGTTTGACGGCCTCCTTAGTCTCGGTGGTAGCCACCGGCGGTGGTGCTTCACCCTCTTCCGCCCTGACAACCAACCTCTTGAATTTAGAGTTGGTCTTGTTGAAAGCTATGAAGCTAGTGCGTGTTGTAGTGTTGCTGATGGTGTTGGATGAAAGCATGAAGCTTGAGGCTGCTGAAGCTAAGCTGGAAGTAGCCATGATAGGATTTTTTTTTTCTTTTTCTTTAAGCTTCTCAATCCCCTAAAGTCTGATTGATGATTCAGACTTATGAGGGGTTGAGAAGAAGGAGAGCGAAAACATTTTGGGATATTTCTTTGGTGAAATTATTATATCCACAAATCAAATGGCGGGGATGTGATTATTCCCACCACTTGAGTGCTGACACGTTGGCACCTAATCTAGTCCTTTTGGATAATGCCAGTCCCCACCTACCTGTGGCAAAGGCTGGGACTGTGAACTCCACGAACCCCTTTCTTTGAGTTTTTTATGTTTCTGTGCTTCTATTTTCACTACATTTTGTTTTTTTTAATAATTTTAAACAGGTCACTAATTTTTAATGGTTTTGAAATTATGCTTTATAAACCATTGAAAATTTTCAATGCCAGATAAATCTAAAATGTATGAAGTATTATTGTTTGTTCATTTTGAATCCTCATCCTGTGCAACCTTTTATTTCTTTTATAGTGATTATGTGATATAAATGTAAAAAACACAAATAAGTACAAAAATACATGATTTGAATCTTTAAAAAGAGTGATATAAATGTCATAAATAAATATAAAAACGCACTAATTACAATGGCGGTTTGAAGATTTTTTAAAGACAATTTTTTGAGGGAAAAACCATTATCCGATGGGACATCCTCTAAATATCCCATGATTCTTTCATCTATTATACTGTTTACAAAATTTAATCATTCAATTAAATATAGATATATGATTATTAAATATCTATAATTAATGTAAATAAAAAACACCTTGATCCCAACAAGAAACACCCCTGTGACAGTGCATTCAAATAATGAAATAGCCAAATCTTCAGCAAACATTAAATAAAGTTAATCAATTAGAAAATTGTGAGAACAGAAAGACCCAAGCATCGCTTCCTCAAGTTCTAGTGAAAAGAAACAATAATAATAATAATAAAAGGCTAATCTCAGATTTTTGGTGGTCCAAAGACCTTAATGTTTAACTGTCTACATGAGGGTTTTGTTTTTATTAATTAAATTAAACAGCTTGTGAAACGTCAAAAATTCCCTTGTGAGACAATTGGGTGTAAAGCACACACTTCACGGTTTATCATCCTAAACAGAACACAGATCTAGCTCACCAATGACCAAATGATATGCAATAACATAATGACTACAAGCCTCAAAAATCATAATCTTTTCTATATCTGAACTTTGACCTCAGATATGATTGTCCTCATCATTTGCCAACTTTTAATAATCCATTCCACCCATACCTCCTCCCATTGCAGGAGTCGCCTCTTTCTCTTCCTTAGGGAGTTCTACCACAATAGCCTCCGTTGTTGTCATCAAAGATGAGACACTGTCAAAGCATGTAGCATATATTAACAACTCTCCCAATATGTGACAAAAAAAAAATTATTTGAAAAAAAAAAAAATGAAAAAGATGAAACCCTTATAGCTTGGAAGATGATAAAAAAGTCATTGATCTTAGACAAATTCATGATGATACCAAGTCAAGGATCATTATCGCTAAATGGTCATATATTCACATTCTAAGGTTAGAAAGGCAAAACAAATTACCTGGCTGCATCCACCAAAGCGGTTCTTATGACTTTCAATGGATCGATGATACCTGACTTGACCATGTCAACATACTCACCTGTAGGTAAAGAAATTAGATCAAGGTTCAACACAAACTATGATAACAATGACTAAAGATTTTTAGTATTAAGGGCGCTTTCGAGAAGAAATACCTTTAGCTGCATCATATCCAAGATCAGGGTTATCCTGCTCCAGAAGTTTGCCAACAACCACAGCCCCTTCCACGCCTGCATTAGACGCAATCGTGTGCACTGGGGTCTGAAATCAAACACCATACTTCAGTATAGAGTATTGACACACCATGAGTTCAGGATTCAATTTAGTTCATTTATATTGTTTATCATACCTTAAGAGCATTCTGAATGATCTGAACTCCAATCTTCTGATCAAAGTTAGCAGTTTGCAGCTTATCCAATTCCTTGGAAGCATAAAGGAGGGCGACACCACCACCTAGAGATGGGAAAAAAAAGCTAGACTTCTGAGTCTTTGACATAAGCAAGGAAAATTTTTGCAGGACAAAACAGGTACATACCAGGGACAATCCCCTCTTCAACAGCAGCCTTGGTTGCATTCAGAGCATCAGTCACTCTATCCTTCTTCTCACCTACTTCTGCTTCACTGGCCCCTCCAATCTGAAAATTTAACCAACATGATCCAGTGAATACATTAATTGAATGGAAAACTTGCAGAGAGAGCAGCAAGACCAGCTCTGGAATGACAGCAATAAAATTCCAAAGATTGTATCCGTGCAAGCAGTTACTCATCCTCAACTAGAGAAAAACATAAAAATTTATAGTGCAACCCTGCATGAAAACATAATGAATTGCTAAACCAGATGACACCATTTATAGAGACACAACTCAGCTACCTTAAGAACAGCAACACCACCAGAAAGCTTTGCCAATCTCTCCTGAAGCTTCTCCTTATCATAATCAGATGTGCTTAACTCAATAGCAGATCTTATCTGTCACAAGAATAAACATAGCATTGTTTCAATGCCCAACTGTGTGTCAAATTGTAGCATTCCAGTTACTATCACATTTAAGATTAAAATCATTAAATACAGAAAAAAGAATAAAACAAGGTGCAATAAACACTGACCAGTTCAGATCTCTCTTCAATACCCTTCTTGTCACCAGCACCGTCAAGGACAATGGTATCATCTTTTGAAATTGTTGCCTGCATTTATTGTGCATTACTCAATTAGTGTTTTGTCAAGGACTGGGAGGGTAAGAACGCAAGAACTATAAAGAAACACTAACTGCATTGTTCTACCATGCATATAACACAAGTGCATTGAGATAAATCTATTAAAGATTAATATATCATACACATCATACCAGCTAATAGAAAAAAAAACGATTAGAAAACTACATACAACTTTTCCTCAAAACATAAAACAGAATAAGAAAATTGCATGCATTTGATGACAACTTCATGAAAAGATGATAGAGGATGTCCCCGTAAGGTAAAAGCCCCACAAGGATTTCCAAAAGAATCAGAAAAAAAGGCTTGAATGCTTAAATGGAAATGTCTCTAGGAAAAATAACTTACCTTTTTGCATGAACCAAGCATCTCAGCCTCTACTTTTTCAAGGTTCATGCCAAGTTCCTCGGTGATGAGCTACAATATATAAAAAGGCAGTTGTTAAAAGCTAAAACACATTGATAATATGAGTAAATAGATGAAATGACAAGAATATACGTACTTCACCACCGGTGAGGACAGCAAGATCCTGCAGAGAGGCTTTCCTATTTTCACCAAACCCAGGAGCTTTGATTGCACACACCTAAAAATGTGTCATTGCTTGGTTAAGCTATAATTATTTTTTTTTTAAAAAAAAAGTGCATGATATCAGAGAAATCAAACCTTGATACCAGCACGGAGCTTATTGAGAATGAGAGTTGCTAGGGCATCACTCTCTATGTCTTCAGCAACAATAAGCAGAGGCCTTTGTTTCTGAACAAAATGAAGTGCACCGACAGTAAACAATATTCACATCAACAACTTCACAACATAAAAGACAATTTCATGAGAAGCACATATTTCCATACCTTCAAGGCCAACTCCAATACCTTCACAACAGCGTTAATGCTGGATATCTTCTTTTCATGTATCAATATCAGTGGCTCATCAAGTTCCTAATAGAAAAGAAAGAAAATGTATGACAAAATATCCTCTTAAACTATGAGGAGTCCAGATTTGAAATTATGGGCATGATACATACACATTTTTGGGTCTTCTGGTTGGTGATGAAATATGGTGAGATATAACCTCTGTCAAGTTTCATTCCTTCAACCACTTCCAATTCATTGTAAAGAGTTTTTCCATCCTGAAAATTCAAAAGGATCTCTGGTTATACAAGCATGTAGCTAAAAATCAATCGCTCGCAACTGATAAGTATACAGAGATTTGCTTTCTTATTTATACATGCATTGCTTCACAACAGAATGAATAATCTAAGGAGGGAACAAAGACCATCTATCATGCCCAGAAAGATAAGGGCAGAGCTTCCTTCAATAAAAACTAAGATCATCTATCATGCCCAGAAAGGTAAGGCAGAGCTCAACAAAACAGGAGACTCCATTTTCCTAACTGCAGATAATCGTGCATGTGTTTAGCATCAATTTTAGCACTTTGCCTGTTAAATTGGAAAAGAGCATATCCAAAACAAATGGAAAGGTGGCAGCATGTGCACTATAAAAGTGAAGAATATATATATTTGAAGCTCAATGAAATGTGTCCGAACAATGTCAGATTAATTGCAAAGTCTGAAACCAAATGCATATCGCACAATGCAGCACACTGATGCCATACTGCAGCAAACCATGCATGCATCACATTTAGGTTAAAAAAATACTAGTGAGCTAACCTGGATGGTGATGACACCCTCTTTGCCAACTTTCTCCATAGCCTTTGCAATGAGCTCACCAATTTCTCTTTCCCCATTAGCCGATATAGTACCAACCTTCAAAGAAGGGCAAGTTTAGAGTTGAGCTTCTTCAATGCAGAGGGTCATGCATAATAACAGTAAAGAGAAAGGCACATGCAGGCCTTCTTTGTATCTCAAATTAAAGACTCACAAGCAAGTACCTGAGCAATTTCTTCCGAAGTGCTGATCATTCTGGCCCTGCTTTTCAAATTTGTCACCACAGAATCAACAGCCATTGTGATACCACGCCTTAAATCCATGGCGTTCATCCCAGCAGCAACTGACTTGCACCCTTCAGCAAATATTGCTCTAGTAAGAACCGTAGCACAGGTTGTACCTGCAAACAAGAATAGTTATTACGCGGTTAGACATAATTCGTCATTCATGAAATCACAGTAAAATTGACTAATCTTAGAAATGCATACAAACCGTGTTACTATGCTACTTATCTCCAGTACTGTACATGTGCACAAAAGGCATAAACAATTACATATACCAAGAAACAGACTATATTATAGTTAATTGTTTATGTTTTCCACACCAGACTACAAAAGAAAGATCACACAAAAACAGATATGAAGCACGGATTTTACTGATAGGAAATTAAGATTCAACATAAAACCAACCAACAGATTAAAAAAATAAGGCACCATCACACTAACAACAACCAATGCCAAACAAGTGGCAGACACAAAATGACACAAATGAAACTCATAGAAGCTTCTGAATTAAACATCTTACCATCCCCGGCAGCATCATTAGTAGCATTTGCAACTTGTTTTACCAGGCTTGCACCCATGTTCTTAACCCTATCCTTGAACTCAATGCTCTTAGCAACAGTGACACCATCTTTTGTGACTTTGGGTGCACCCCAGCTTTGTTCCAAAACAACATTGCGTCCCTTCAAACAAAAAAAAAAAAAGTTAAGTCATTCCAATTCAACACAAACACATACCAAAACAAGCCCACAAATCCAGTGCATGTCCTTTAAAAATTCTTGTGATCAATAAAAACAGCAAAGAAAGATCAATGCCCCTTTAAACGAACAAAAGGTTAAATCATGCAAATTCAAAACAAAGACATTCCAAAACAAACCAACGAATTCAACACGGATGGTTTACTAATTGCTCACGACCAACAATAATATCAAAAGAAAGAACTTGAGAGATCATCTGATCTTAGATAATGAGAAACAATAACAATTCATACCTTGGGACCCATGGTCACCTTCACAGCATCAGCAAGATCCTCAACACCCTTAAGCATCAAGGCACGAGCCTCCACACCAAACTTAATGTCCTTGGCCGCATAGTTCCTGCTCCAAGATACTCTACTTCCAATCTGCACCAAGAATCAAAGAAATGAAAACAAATACCAACAACAAGAAAAAAAAAACTAACAAATCAGGACTATAAATCCAGAAATTTCCAGCAAATGCGATATAATACCAACCTGGCGGCTGCTACTCCCAACGATCCTACAAAGAAAACAAACCCCAACGATCATCATAGATTTAAAAGAAGAAATTAAAAAACCAAAAAAACTAGGGAAAAAAAGACACCAAAAAAACTCCAATAATCACACCAAATCAGAAAAACATCCCACATTTCTTCCTATCAGGCATCATACCTAGATTTGGAGGCGAGGGAGAGTGCCGCGCGGTACATGGTGAGAGAGGATTGACTAGGGTTTGGGAGACGGAGGAGAAAGGCGAGAGAAACGGTGAGAACTCTTTGGTCACGCGAATGGCGGAGAGGAAGAGAGCGGCATATAAACAAGTGGCTTCTCGAAAGTGGAAGAATGAGGAGGCTCAGTCTCTAGAAGTCTCTATTAGGGTTTAGGGTTTTACTTGGCGGCCTTAACCAATTAGTGGGCCTTTTGTTTTAGTTTGGGCCTGAGCCCAAGATTGCTGGTTGGAAAAGTCTGGAGATTTTTCAGATTGATAAATTAGCCTTTTTCTCTTTAGATTTATACTGATCTGATTATATTTGAGTATGGATTTGCAGTTTAACTTTTTTGAACAACTCTTGGATATTATCTAGGGAGTTTTTTTTTATTTCTTTTAATTGTAAATTCTGTGTTATTTTCTAATTATGTAGGTAAATCTTATTAAAAGATTTATTATATTATACATGAGTTAGTTTGATGTTAGCAAGATGAATGAAATATAAAATAGTATCAACATATTTTCATTTACCCTATTTAAATCATTCCAGCCATTCAAATTCACATGTCAAAAGTTGTCCCACTAACTGAACGTACCTTACAAAATAACAAGTAAAAAACCTTTTAAATTTTGATACAAAATCACACTAACACAAAACCACCATCAAAGTAAATATGATCACTGTCTTTTGAATGGATAATTGATTTACATGGGCAATAATTATAAAAAAATCAAACAAATACCCTGAAAACAACACTCAAAAGTTCTTCACAATTGGGGCATGTATTACACCCCTTTTTTTTTTTTTTTTGGGAGAAATGTGGGACATATAATACACTATATATACATATGCAAAACAATGAACAAACAACACAATCAAGTGGAACACACAAAATGCATACATTAGTGCTTAATATCAGTAGGAGCACCGGATCTTGCCTGTGAAATCCGGTTGGTGTAAATAGTCACTAGCCGGAGCTGGGTGCTGCTCAGACCTTGTAAGTAGGGCAAGAATGCTTTGCCGAGCATTATGTAGATATCAACTAAGCAGAACACAACAGTCTGTATAAGCTCAGAAAAAAGGACGAGTCAGTAGAAAGGAAAGACAAAATAAGAGGAAAGAAAGAAAGGCAAGCTGACAAGATATAGTTTTCCAGTAAGTCAAGTCAGGTTTTTTAGAATGGAGGATCAAGGATTTCTAGCATCAAGCAGAAGATTACAATATATACATATTTATATTATTATATGACAGAAGACAATAGACTTCAGTTGCCTTGCTAAATCTGGAAAGAAAAGCATTTGAAATTTGAAAGATATAGGAGGTAACCTTGAGCTGATTAAACATGGTAAGGGGATTTTATTAAGTACTTGATAAACAAGGCTTTTCTGATGAAGCTAGAGTGTATTTTAAGTATGTGACAGGAGCTAAGAAGAATAATGAGAAGAGAAAATAGAATAGGAAGGCCTGTGGCTGTGGGTGACCGGTCCAGTAAAGCAGTATGAAGTGAATATTAGTTTGTGCCCTGTTGTATAAGCTCTCTCCTAGGGGCCAAGCCCTTAAACTAAGGCATGGAGTCTATTAGTATGGAAAATTGAGAAAGAGGAAGATGGTTCAAACCTTGCGCACGTCTGGACTTTGGTTCCGAAATGCGTCAAAAAGTGCAGGTAAGAAAGATGGCAATTGCATCATCAACTCTCCTTGTGAAAGCCGGCCCACAAGCTGAAGATACACAAAAGAGCTTATAAGCAAAGACGTGCCTATAAAAACACATAGAAATCAAATTGATAACACAGGACCTAAACAAACATGTTGATTTTGAATAATAAATAAAGTGAATGCACAATGATTCCCAGTAAGAACACCATAAAGGAGAAAGAACATAACAAGGCATAACCTTGGTTAAACAGTTGATGCAAATAACAAGAGTTCTTTCATCATCACTGACCAACAAAGGCACAATCACCTGCAAAATAACACCAGGATAAGAAAAAAAAAATCTGACAATGAAGAAGTTCTTAGTCCATAAACTTTATAACTTAATACAGTAGGCCAATATTAGATTATCATATACCATAAGACACCTAAATGGATCATAATGTCCTAATAAAGTTGTCAAACAGTTGTGTGCTTCATTTGAGACCTGTAAAATAAATTAAATAGGTAGAAGGAGATAAATGTTGTGTGAAAGAGATGTACAACAAAATTCAAAATAACAAAGGCAACTACAACTGGAAGCAGGAAGTACAATACCTTGCCAACCACATCTTTAGTTGCATGAAGCAGTTTCTCAATAACCATTTCTATGGAATCTTCCATTAGCTCTTTCTGCAAGTCATAGTGCATGATTAAAATGTGCAAGTTTCATTGAGGCAGAATGAAGATAAAGCAAATAATAATAATGATAATATAGATCAAAATGCCATAAACACCAAAATACTGCCAGAGAACAGACCTGATTATTTAACAACTCAGTTATTAAAGAAAGAGCAAGTTCTCTTGTGGATGAATTGCTATCATCCAACACTTCAAGCACTGATGTAAGAATTTGGTTGAAGTACTGCCAACAAAGCATTAGTTGACATTAGCCCATACAAACATATTTCTAACTTTAAGAAACTCAGACCTGGCTATAAATTGAAAAGCTGGATAGGTCAATACATATATATACACAAAAATGGGGGAATCATTAACGTAAACCAATGTAGCAACGAAGCAATAATTTCATTTTGCAGAGCAGTAAATTACTAGGGAACAAATAGAAACAGAAATTACAAACCAAAGAAATGACAACAATAGCTTCAATGATTCAGTCAAATCTGAGTAATTGTACCATGTTCTAACAAATTTTGGACATTGAACCCAAGGATCTGACTGCCAAATTTTGTTGCAAACACAAATTTGTGGGAACATAATCATGCAGAAAGCATGTCTGGGACTTTGCTGGCCCTCAATCTTGCTAGTTTTAAGAAATTAATTAAAATGTAATTTACTCATAAACATAACGATTACTTTATCTCCTCCAATTATTTATAGAATCACTATTAAACCACAGATTGTTTGCTCCTTAGGCTTCCAATGGACACACTCGAATTGAAACTCAAGATTTGGGAATAAGCACTGAACTTGAGTTCATTTTGTTTCATCAAGCACAAATTTATTCAAGTTGCTTGAGTTATGCCCAGTTCAAGCACATCCCATAGAGAGGCAACCAAGTTCCAGTGATACCTAGGACCAGCCTTGGACCATTAATTTCAAACCAGTTTGACCTCGGGCGTCTCACTTAGAATAAGTTATATATGCCCAAGCCAAGGCCATCTCATTTACAATAGGTTATGATGTTTGCTCAAAGATGATAATAAATCATAAAACAAAGGGATGGCAATAAATTAGAAGACTAACCTTGGTCCAAATAGAGTGATCATTCACCAAAGAAGCTTTAACCAATTCCTGCAAAGCCTCCCGTGTAGGGTAACTTGAAGTGCTATCAGTCCCATTGCATACCTACAAAATGATATTACATTAAGCTAAATACAGTCAATTGCCCAGCTCAAATGTGCATAGAATTGAATGGCTTTATACTAACTTGGTGAAGTAGTTGTGGAATGATAAGTTCATTATCTGCAATGGAATGTCTGTTCACACAAGAAAGTTTCTCTTCAGTGAGCTCCCCTTCATTAATACTGTGAACAACAAGGGTCCCAAGAGCCTTCTGGTCAACATTATTCACCAGATCATTGTTGTCCATACAAGGTGTTGTCAGAAGACTTTCAACAACCATTTTTTTATCAGCATTTTCTGAGTAATTTATCAATGATCCAACACTTTCCAGATCAGTGTTAATGTTGTACTTCAAATCCTTGTTTCTGAAACCACAGCCCTCAGAGTCAGAGCTAGCCTCAAAGTGCTGATAAAGGCACTGCACAGTCTCATCTGAAGCAGCCTGCGCAATAGCCACACTAATCTGGTTGATTTCTTGTGCACCACTCCACTTCCCGCCACCTTCACAATCAACTGAACCTGAGGAATACCTTCCAAAAAGGAGACTTTTCTTTAAGATTCCAGCATACCCTTCCTCAGAAGAAGTTCCCACAGTGTCTGACTGGTCATAGAGTGATTTAGAACATTGGCGCTCTTTCTTATTTTGCAAGAAATTTATTAATTCAACCTCAATACGTGGTGTATACTGCTTAAGTGTACGCCTTAATGAGTTCTGCTTATCAACTGCAAGACTCAGGATAAAATTCAAAACTAACACGGGATCCAAATGTGAGTAAACTGATATGATGCCAGAAATAGCTGCCTCTTTCAATTTTGTGTTTTTATCATTCACCAATGGAACCAACTTCGCAAGCCATAGCTTAAGAAAACTATTATTGCTGCAACCATCAGAATTTAACGTGCGCTTGCCAAAGAAGTTGTTTGCAAACTCAATAACAGCCAATTTCGCCTTAGGAGACCTTTGTTCATCAAGCGAACGAACAAGGGCAGGCAGCAGAGATTCAATACCATAAGTCTTGCCAACGATATCCAAAGTTGTTAAGCATGGTTGCCTAACTAGTTCTTTAGGGTCAATTAGCCGAGAAAACACATGTGGAATGGTCCTTTCAAGATAAGACTCGAACAACTTTCTGCAAGTTGGAATAATCTCTGCGAGTGTCAAAAAAGCTGCCTGAGCAACTTTATGATGAGGATCATCTAAATGCTGGAAAAATAGTTTCATGATCTTCTCAAAACTCTGAGCGATTTCCTGAATACCTTTGGGACCTTGTTGTAAAAATGTTCTAATATAATTAAATGCTGACACCCTAGCCATCCAGTCTGATCTTGGACTCAAACCTTCAGCAAGTGCATCATTCAGGGATGCTGGACCATTCATACCAGTCATATCACCCAGTGCAAGTTGGCCGTCATCAGAGCTGTTTCTACCACTTCCAGAAGCCATGCTCGTCACCTGTTTTCTTAAGAGAGGCCTCTGAAAGTTAGGAATGTGATTATTATGTGAATCCCTATACCCAGCATCCCTATAAGGTGCATCAAAATATTGCTTTTCAGGCACAGAAAAGGTGAGTGCTCTAATAGATCTTTTATCACTGTTATCCTCCAACGTGCCTCCCTCCTGTAGGCATTCGGAAGATCTTCGAGCAGTGTATGGTGACGATACGGTTGTCAATGAATCAGATGCTATATGACTCAGATAAGTTTTACTAAGATCTCTTGAAGCTTGAATCTGAGGATTGACCAGATCAGTGAGAGAACTCCTGTTTCTTAAGCCACCTCCAGTAATATTGGCTGCATTTGCATCAGTAAATAAGGAATTTGGTGACAACAGATTATTTGTAGCAGGAACTGCAAGAGGAAATGGTGGATCTCGAGTTGATGGAGAATCAACCCCTGCACTAGGAACAAAGCAACATAAAAATAATGAAGAAATCTTTAGCCAATAATGCATGTTCACATTAAGCAAGCCAGACAAGAGATGACCAATGCAGCAAATATAAATGTACTCAGTAGTTAATATAGCTTCAAACAATCTTGACCTAATTAAGCAATGTATTTAATACCTAGATTCAGGCCACTTGAGTGTGCAACAGAAGAATTTTGCCTGCCAGCTAGGTTTACATCTCTTAACAAATTTTCAATGGCTGAAACTTTTTGTTTGCTTGCATCAAGCACACTCTCAAGGTTTCTTTCAGAACTTTTACTGAGCGGCTTAGTTTGTGCTAGAAGCACACTGCTAAAAGAAACAGTTGATCCTGAATGAGTACTCGTACTCTTGTCCATTGCAACTATAGCAGAAGTCCCATATCCAGAAACACTTGGAGGAACTGCATAAGCTTGAGCACGGGGTACCTGCACCCCTCTCTCTCGAAGTGAAGGAGAAGCATACCTTTTGTGCACATTGCCATCTCCATCGTTTATTATCTGAAAATTAACACTATAGAATGCTATCAAATCTAGCTAAACAATACCAAGCTATCTTAAACAAAAGGAAATGATGTACCCTTTGAATGACTGGATCAAATGATAGAAAAAGACGGCGAGAACGCTCTGGCCAAGTTTTTGAGAACAAACGGTAGCATGCTCGTGCAGTTGCACGCACCTTCAGAAACAAACTAGTTAGTGATGAATTATATCATCAGAATAATGTTCAAGAAAAATGATGTCCCTTGAGATGCATAAGGACAAGACACTAAAGACTAGCATGGCAGACCCATTAAAATGATGCCCATTAAGATACATACAAATAGAATTGTGAACCAATCCAAAAATATTAGACCTCACTCATTGCATCTGCTACACAGCACTTGAGAAGATCTTCATAAAGATCAGCTGATCGTTGAATATCTGAAGCATCAGCCCAATGCTCTAGCATCCAGTGTGCATATTCGCAACACCTATTACACCATTAAAAGAAATCAATCAAAAGAAAGTAGCGAGAATAGATGATACAAAGTAATGAATACTCCCACCTAACACGAAGAACTGCACTCCGGTCATTCTTCGCACAATCAGCAATCCAAGGAAGGATTCGTGCAACCTTGCAATTGTGGATCATCTGTAGAATCATAGCTTAATAAACAAAATAACCAAAAATAATCCCCAACAAGCCGAAGATAAGAATATTTCATACTGTTTTTATGCAGTTGTCTGCGGATTCAGAAATTACAAGGACAGTGATCACAACAAGCTTGAGCAACACCTGGGAAATTTTAACATTATATATCATTGACAATTCAAAATAACAGAAGTTTCTGAAAGTGTCAGCAAGTTTACCGGAATAAACATCTCAGCACAAGCTTCAAAGTCTCCAAGAAGTACTTTTGATAGTAAGTTTAACAAGTGGCAAGCCTAGGAAAAGAAGCATAACAAGTAAAATACCAGAAGCAGGAAAAAAATAAAATACTTTAACTATAGAAGTTACATGCCAAAATTTGAAGAACATGTAGTATATGTCAAATGGCATGCAGTTGTGATATCATGTAACGAAATGGAAGCATATCTTTGCAGAGTCACAAAAGCAGAAAATGGTTCTGGTGACCACAAGTACAATTTAGAAAAGATAGCCTACCTGCCTAACTATGCTAGAGCGGCGATCAGACAGTTGAGTGCTCAAAGGGGTAACAAGTTGCTTTAAGAGCATAGGAAATGATGGATAATCAGCCGCACCTAAATGCAAATGAATGGAAGATCACATCACATCTCATGCTCCTATGAGACAGGTTCAGAAATGTATCAGATGAGGAATTGAAAACATTCACAGGATAGCAAATGAAAGCAACAAGGGCATATGAGTGATGTTACATACATGAAAAAAAAAAAATCTTATATGCAATAATCAGGTAGGTGCCATTATCTTAACTTTGTGGAAGGAAAATAAGAAAAGATTTGGGTTAACCTCCGAACACTAAGCCTTCAACTCTTTGCATTGCGGTTATGCGGACAGACCAATCTTTTTCTGGAACTAAAATAGATGCAATTTTCTCAATTTCCTTGACCAACTCCTTTTCAGAATACACTTTGATGGGATCAACAGGCTTTTCAGCAACATCGCTTTCTGCTTAAAAAATAAGAAATTGACTGGTGTCTTTACAATATCCAATGCTAGAGTAAATGTTATGATAAGCTATGGAATGCGGAACGGGTATATTCTAGAGGAAACAAGAATTGTGGTTTCTTTTTATGAACATCAAATTTTAAAAATGAGTAGAATGAAAAATAGATGAACCTCAAATGTTGTCAATGCAAACAAGACCCATATATTGTCCCTTTTTCAAAGGCAATGTAAATGGGTAAAAAAAAAAGAGCATAACAAATTTGTCTTCATCAAGATGTTTTATTTTTCGGCAGACAGATGCAATAAAATGGAATATAGCAAGAAGGTATGCCCATATCTAGCACTCATCACTACTTAATAGCAAGCATCTATCTGACATTGAAGATAAGGTAGTCATTCGGACCTGTAGAGAACAAGGGTTCCTTTGGTGCACTCTTAGATTTAGGACTAGTCCTTTTATGGCTAATACTAAAAGATTTCATCTCTGCAGTGACAAAGTTGTTTCCAAGACCATCAGATTGCCGGGCTTTTAGTTCCGATCTCTCAAGTTTGGCATTTATCTCTTTCATCTGCATCAAATTAATAAGTCTGTAATTTATCATGTTGCAAATTAATCTTCTTATGGCATTCTGGTTCCTATAAGCATCTCAATTTAATTGAAATTGGATAATCTTTTTGTGATTTTTGCATCTTGAAAAGAAACCAAAGGGTTTAGATAATTACCATGGATGAAGGAAGATGATAGCGTTGCAGTTCATCATAAAACTGAGGTCCAACGTGCGTGTACATCTCCTGTTTGTAGATATGAACATGAGTTTAGTTGGCATTTATGAGAAAAAAAGGTTGCTGATTATCATGATTTATTGACAATAGAACAACATTATCATACAATGCAATATCCACCACACAAACTCATCTGTGCAAGTTCATAGCCCCTGATAAATATGTTCTAAATTCATACTAATAATGTTGTGTTTGGGATGCTTTCCCCATGACAGAGATATCATACACATTAGAATTAAATGTGTAAACTTATTCTTCTGCTTTCAATCATCATATGCATAAATAGCTTTTCTTCTCCAGAAAAAATAGGATGTAATTCCAACAAATACTCCCTCCGTTCCTTTTTACTTGTCACATTTTGGAGCTTGTTTTTGTTCCTTTTTACTTGTTCATTTAGAAATTTTGTGCAACATTAAATATTGTTTTTCCATATTTGCTCTTTATATTTAATGTACTTCTACAACTTCCAATAAATTATATTTAACTATACATTTTTCAAAGCATATTTTAAATAAGGGTAATTTTGAAAAGTTAATATAATTTTTATAAATTTTAAGTTACCAACTAATTTCAACTAAATTTTCTTAATCAGTGTGAATTAGGTAAAATTGACAAGTAAAAAGGAACAAAGGGAGTATTTACTAAACGAAAAAGTAATTCTAACTCATTCATCGAATTTAAAATCACTCCAACCTAGCATGAAAATTAGTTAAGCCCTAAATATTACTGAAGCTTACATATCTAGGGAATTCTTACAAACACAGGACAAATACATTTTTACCGATCTTGTGAGGAAATTCTATAGGGTATGCCAAGGCATTTTGGATTCTTTACCTCAATTTTCATGAACATATTATGTAGTAGAGGTGGTCAAAAGAAGCTATATGCAAACAACCTTAACGAGAAAACCACCAATAATGCAAAATATCAACAAATAGGACATTCTTCAAATCCTGCTCTTAAAAATGAATATCTTGAATTGTTTTTTAATAAAAATCATTCACCAAGGATAATAATTAATAAACACTATCATATATGAACATATTATGTAGTAGAGGTGGTCAAAAGCAGCTATATGCAAACAACCTTAACAAGAAAACCACCAATAATGCAAAATATCAACAAATAGGACATTCTTCAAATCCTGCTCTTAAAAATGAATATCTTGAATTGTTTTTGAATAAAAATCATTCACCAAGGATAATAAATAATAAACACTATCATATTGTGTTATAGCCTTATAGGTAGCAGTCTATCCACCAACACATTATTAAAGAAAGTTAGGCATGTTGGGTTAATTTTTTAGGAAGTCACCAAATTTTGACTTATTATCACTTCGGTCATCCAACTTCAAAACGTATCAAAATAGTCACTCAAATTCTAATTCATATCACTGGGTAGTCACCCGTGGCTTTCCAGCCCAAATTAGTCTAAATCGCTGCCGAAAAAACTGCGGTACAACAATCACCCGTGGCTTTTCAGCCCATATTAGTCTATGTGGCCACCGAATCTCAATTTTTTCAACTGCTACGTAGACTAATTTTGGCTGGAAAGCCACTGGTGACTGCCCTGTGATATGAATTAGAATTTGAATGACCACTTTGATACGTTTTGAAGTTGGATGACCGAAGTGATAATAAGTCAAAGTTTGGTGACTTTCTGAAAAATTAACCCTAGGCATGTTATAACAAAGAGCTAAGCAAGCCTTGAAAGTAATTATTCATTGACAACTGACCCCGTCACAAAAATACACATGCTAATTTTACTAATGGCTGGCAACAACCACATTATGTAGCCAGCAAGCAATGCGCCTTACACACTCCCTAGTCACAATTGATAAATAATTAGCTTTGAAATTAGAGGACAAAACCTCAATATAGAGCTATTCGTCAATCAAAGAAACTAACCTCAAGACATGTAGTTGCAGCTTCTCTTACACTATTGTTTGAGTCATCTAACAACTGCAAGACCTGATTAAAAAGAAAATTCCAACCTCAGCAAAAATATAAAACCAATAGATTATATAACATCAATGAAAGCTAAATGGCAAATCAAATATATATAGTTCCATACAGGAGGAAGCAAGACCCTCTGAAGTGTAAGCTCTGTAGAAGCAAAGAGGCCAACCGCTGTAGCAACTGTGCGTGCAAATTCTTCACGAACTCTCCAACTCTTGTGAGTCCATGCATAACTCCCAGCTCTTTCAACAATGATTGTTGGGGAGGAGATCTAAAGAAGAACTCAATGGTTACTTCTCTACACCACTAACCTTTTTTAGTGACTTATTTGGGCAAAAAGCTCAAATTCGAGGTGACTCAGCCAACTAATTGAAAAACTAGAGAACAAAACAAAGCAACTAAGTTTTATACTCCAAACTATTGACATAACTCCTGGAAAGATATCAGAGAATGCATCCCAGGAAATCTATGAGTTGGAGCAAAACAAAACATCCAGATGAACTCAAGGAGAAAGGGACAAAAAAAAAAAAAAAAAAGGAAAATGAACAATTCTACCTAAGAATTCGAAACATCATGAACTCTAAAGCAAACACCTACTATAATGATAATGCAGACGTGAAAACCGGATCCTAAGTTCAATACAACAAGATAGGAAGCGTGAATTTCCTGAAATCATAACAAATTAAGAATTTCAAACCAAATTCTTGAAAATATTGATAGGATCCCAGAAACGACACCTCCATGAGAGTGATGAACAGCTGCCGGGCCGCATCCCTCACAGGTTGTTTCCCATCGCCAAGCCTCTCCACCAGGGAAGGCACCAGCCCATTGAAATGAATCTTGAGGTGCTCCCTGGAAAGCACAGCAGCCGACGACAGCGCCTGGAGTGCTCCCTGAGAAACCCGGAAGTTGTGGTCCTTGAGGAGATCCATACAGCAATCTACCAGCGCCGTGACTTCCGCCGACGAGAGAGGTTTCCGGGAGGACTCAAGATACTGGTGGAGCCGCTCAACAGCAGCCATCCTCTCCTTGGTATCCTTCACCCGCGCCATTCCCAGCACCTCCTCCATGGCGAGGCCTAGGGTTAGGGTCCAGATTGACAACAATGGCGATCAGATCGAGGGGAGTTCTGGGAGGAATGCGAAAAATTTAGAGAAAGAGAAGGATGGGGTGGTTCTCGCAGTGGAGTGAAAGTGCGGGAGTTTGGGTGCACCGTGAAGATGCGGGCGGTTGCCGGGTAATTCAAGAATATAAATACCATTATATGACAATCAAAGGGTTTGTTTATATATATATACTATGACACATATTTAACCATGGATTTTGAAACTAATATTAATTATTTTATAAAAAAAAGTTTTTATCCTTCCTTAAATACTTCAAAAAAATTTCCAAGTATTTTTATTAGATTTATATGATAATTATATAAATAAATATATTTAAAATATATGTATTTTATATTTAATTTATAAAAAATTAAAACAACAAATAATAGGAGCGCAATGGTGCTAAAAAAAAAATTCTTGGCCATGATTTCAAAGTGCCATGCACATCCCTGACATATGGTTTGTCCACTTTGTCAATAATATAAAATAAATAAAACTTAAAGTATAAAAAATTATGTAAACTACATATAATCAATACCTGTTGATATCTAAAAATTCACTAATTTTCTCTTAATTATCTAGTTAAACAATAATTTTTTTTCAAAAGCATACATGAACGAGAAACTTCACACAAAGTTACACACACACACAGATATATATATATATATATATGCAAAAGCCCATTAATATTCACAGTTCTGTTTTACACAACTAAATTCTTATAACTTCATATGACAGGAAAGTGAGTATCATGAATTAGGCTATAGGATCAACAAATGTTACCACATAGATGGTCTCCACAAGTTAATAATTAAGTTCGCATGAGAATTAATAAACACTCATTTGGTGGTTGGTGTATAAGCATCAATTTGGTTGGCGTGGCTAAAATCCTAAAACCAGTTTCTGAAGCCATTCTTTCAAGGATAAGGTAAGGACTCTGAAAGCCACTTTTAAGTGGGCCTGATACATACTTGAAGAATCATTCACCATCAATACATGATAATGTTGTTTGAAGCCGGATGAGTGTATGCTATTATTCTGTGACGGTTCAGCAAAGTTTTGGCCAATGTCCTGTTTCTGGTTGTTAAGAGGGCACATTTGTTTTTGGACTGTGAAGCGGTTGGTGCGGTTGATGACAAACAAAGGGCACCATCTGCTCACCATTTATCAATCAATCTCCATCTGATCATCATTTATCAATCAATGAGTCAATCAATCAGACATATATATGTGTATATCGATGATACTTCAAATAAAAATTCAGTCTTACACTGATTTTGTGAGAACATTCATATAAGCTAATAATATGGTTCATTGATGAATATAGAAATTTGATTTTCAATTTAAGTGAACTTAAAGAACATTGACCATGCATGTTCCGACAGAAAAACAGAAGCAGATGGCACAGATGAGAACAAACAGATCTGAATAGCATAAGCATAAGAGCACATTGATTGCACCCAGACAGATTGAAACAGACTTATTATTCTATGGTTCACATTCTAATCAGACAAATTTCATTGCATGCATGCACTAACACACTGAAAATTCCAAGCAAGCACTGGACAAAGTCCTTTTCAACCACTCAGTCCATAATGATCCGAGCAAAGAAATAAAGATGCTCCTTAGGTGGAGCCATATCCACAACCCG
Organism: Dioscorea alata; assembly: GCA_020875875.1. Taxonomy (NCBI): domain Eukaryota; kingdom Viridiplantae; phylum Streptophyta; class Magnoliopsida; order Dioscoreales; family Dioscoreaceae; genus Dioscorea; species Dioscorea alata. The sequence continues at coordinate 18,800,546 of CM037021.1, read as the reverse complement.
GCAACTTGATAATGATCATCAAGTGGGTCCAGATTGTATATAAAATCATACGCATACCAACTACACAACAGCACTCGAAGAAAAGGTCGCAAAGTGCTGTAGACAAAATTACAATTAAAACATCACTTTACAGTGAAGCGCAAGTATATTAATCAAACAAAAGAGCAAAGACTTGCTGTCACTGTTTACAGGTAGAGGTGCTCATCATTATTAAATTTATTCAGAAGTAAATAACTCACTTGGTTGCAGATTCTTGCTTGCCACACTGTGAAGGAGTGCTGAAAGAAATGATTAATAAAACAATGAAAAACAAAGAGAAAAAGGTTAGCTTATTTCTCAAGGCAGGCCAGAACCCCATTAAAGAGAATAAAAAGGAATTGAGGAAGGCCATGTTTCGCAACAGACCACGACTATAACTGAATCGAGAAAAAGGTAATCCCTTCAAGTCCACTATAGACACAAAACCAGTGCAATATCAAAATATCATCCAAATGATTTGAGATGAAAAATAGTAAATTGCTCTCTTAAATATCAATAAGGTTGAACATACATATCTATCGAGTATAGATGTTTTAATGAGAAAGAAGACCAACAACATACAGTCTAGCAAATTACCAGGCAATATAGGAATAATATTGGAGAAGACTCATTAGTCCTCATTCAATCCGCGACACATAAAGCAAACTTGCTTTCTAGAAAGCTTCAAAATTACCTGGCTTGGGGATAGTGCAACCTCCAGAGGAAATTCAGGGTTAGCACACTAACCGGTAAATTGTTTGTCATATCTAGGAGTCCAATTCAATTTTTCTACTCATAACTTCCACTTTTCATAACATCACATGTGCAGATTCTTCTTTCTATTTCTGGTTTTCGTTGACCTCCTCCAAAAGCTTGGTTGTCACCCTGCTAAGGGTCATCATCATAAGGGACACTTGAGGGTAGCCCTGATGGAATGATCACTATGGGCTTCCCATGAACATGATATTCCAAAAGCTTGGATGCATACACTGAGTGAGATAAGCGAATATTTCCCGTTAAGTCTAATCGCCGCAGTTTCCCTGAAGAAAAAAAGACATGAAATTAACCTCTCCATCTATTTTATAATAAAAACTCACCTAGTTGACACAACACTTAAAAAAAAAAAAAAGAATTACTACAAACAATTACTTGTTGAATGATTAAGTGCATCATGAACTGTCATCAATGCTTCAGGGAGAATAAAATTATATCCTGCATCCACTACAACAAGATCTGGAGCTTGCATAATGAGTTTAGAGATAAAAGATGCACAATCACTCCCACCACGATTTTTACTGCAGAAAAAGTGGCAGTCAAATAAATAAGGGTTCCAGCACAATTTAAAGCTGTGATGGGGGAGGGCACAACCTTATGTTGATGCGAACAAGTGGCACATCCTTGGGCATCTTTTCTTCAAGTTCTTGGAATCCCAATGGTTCCAATCCTATGGCTTCAATATTGAGGGCTTTCACACCTGGGGAACCTAAAAATATAGCCAATGGTGCGGCCACAGAACTGAAAATATGGCAACTATTCAAACTGGTGGATGAAATTAAATGCAACAACAGAAGATAACACACAATCTGCACAGACTAAAAGAGAGCAAACTTGCCTGGAAAGGTTGTTCTCTGCAACAGATAGACTATTCAGAGGTTCCCTCAAAGTTTGGGAGCTTTCTAAAAATTCAGTCACTCCCTTGCATGAAAGACTGCAATTCTGAAGATTAACATCTGAAATAGGGGAGGTTTTCTCAAAAGCCTTGACAAAGTACGGGATCAGGCTCCTGAAAAAAAAATTTGAACATGAAAGGCTCACCAGGGAAAAGGAATAAACACAATGAGCATTCTGTAACATTTTTCTGATGATACAAGCACATGAGGTGAGTTTGGTTTTACATGTGTCAGTCAAATAGATGTCTAAATTGAGTATAAAACCACTTCAATAATGTACGTACCTAATTCCTTCATCCTCCAAAGGATTGTCACTCAAATCTAAACTTGTGAGGTTGGGCATGTGAATCAACACATAATTTAGATCTTCTGCATCATCCTGGCACAAGTTGCAGCCCCTGGTAAACAATGGAACAAACCGTCAAACATAAATCAAACATCCCAATTGTTCTACAGGTCACCCAAGACTGAAATGCTCAAGTAATGAAGATGAACTCCGTAATACCTTAGATTGAGAATACTCAAAGACTTCAAGGACAACTTAGGCCCTAATAGTGAAGGGCATTCTCCTGACCTCCTATCAACTTTAGAAAGCCAACCTCTTATCTACACTCAAAATAAAATATTTTTAATGCTGTAATTTAAAAAATAAAAATTACATGGAGGAGCTGAAGCCAGTGCTCACATCATTGTCTGATATCTCCAGGGTGATCAAATTCAAAGAAGACTTGAGAAGAGTATCCAAGATCCATTTTGCACATTTTGACCCTATGCTAGTGTCTGACAGATGTATTGATTCCAAGGACCTGAAAACACATTCAATTATCATCACAAGCACATTTTATGATAACCACATACCAGATAGTCAAACAAGTAATAAGACAACAGATATTACATGGAAAAAGAACCCTGTAGTGAGAAAGTTTAGGCTTTCCACACAATTCAAATACATTTTTAATTTTCCACGGAAGCAACAGTATGTTCTTGAGAAGTTTTATTTAGATTGTAATACAAAAAATGCAGACATACCTTCCAGATGACAGAAACGATACAAAATCAGCAGGCAGAGAAGATTTCTTGCTATCAGCAACACAAGAGGATTTGATAGAGAAGGATTTGATTCCATGAGGTTCCGCTTCCGAAAATATACAACTGCATATCTGACTGAAACTAGTGGAAGAAAAACGGCAATGAACAAACTCAAGAGATTTCAGTGTATCCCTGTTCTGCCTGAGAAGATCACAAACTCCATCAACCTGCACTTGGCATTCTAGGAAGTCACAACTAAATGTTGGTGCTAAAATACCAAAAATAAAACAAAATCAAATCACACATGAACTGTCAATAAACAGTACAAAAATTACAGTTATCACCATAAACAAGTTCTTATATTAAACTAAAAATGAATGGATACATCCTCTATAAAATAAAATAATGTCTACATAGAAAAGTCAAATTCTGCTCAACATGTATGGATATATTGTGCGAAACTTCTCCAACTTAGAGAATTCCTATTCGAGTGTAATATAACTCCATGCTGTGTGGGTGTAATTCCCAAATCTTATCAGTCTCCCAACCATGATAGTAATATGACACTTACATGACTTTTGCATTTTATACTTCGAAAAACCAAAGCTCTCAAATTGCTAGTCCCCAATAAACCCTGAAAAGAATAATAAATGGACAAGGAAACGATGTAAAGAATTGATTTAAAATAATAAATGCATCAACCAAATCATATTCGCAAAATTAGCAATAAAATGGAAATGTACAAAATCAAATGCTTTGTAGAAGAAATCCAATTGTAATCTATCTACAGAATAATAGACTAAAAGAAAAGAAGGTTGTGAGGATCATGAGCCTAAGTTACAAGAACTTTTTAATCTTGTAATGGAGATATTCTATAATCGATATTTGTCATGGTTCAACATAGAATAAAGAAACTGTATAAATTGGTATTATGAGGGTAAATCTTAAGTGTCACATGATATAGCATAATCAAACAGAAAGGCCTCATTAAGGCAAAATACAAAATTTCCTCATTCCATTTAAGAGGGCGCAGATTATAGTCTACAAGCTTCTTAAAAAAATGATCCTCCAAAATTACAGGATGAATATAAAAATCACTTGAGACAGCTACAAACTTTTAATCAAGCAGACATGACCACAGGTACTTTAACATAGATACTTACAGATATTTCTGGAACACATAGCACATTTGAAAGTCTCAAACATCTGCAGTAAGGAGAAGAACAATTTTCTTAAAATTTTATAGAACATTCTTTGAGTTTACTTGAACAAATAAGCAACAAAACCATAAAATTGAGCAAATAAACAAAAATTAAAATTATATAAAAAAAAAAAAAGATGATTCTTCCTGTACAATGTTCAAGAATGTAGGCTCAAGCCAAAATTACATGTGCAATCAACTAATAAATTTTGCACATCTGAAATTTGAAAGACTATGTAGTAGGGGTTGATATGTGTACATCAGAGAATGAGGAAATTTATTGGAATGTCAGGTGCCAAAAAATAAAGAGAAGGTAACACTACAGCTGCATCTCAAGTGTCACACAAAAAGGAACGCACCTGGCATAACAACCAAATTTATTACAGTGGAACCACAAGGTTTGCAACTTCGAACAGCTATCAGCTTTAGTTGCACTGTAACCAATTGAATTCAGAATACTATCTACAAGAAATGAATTAATATCAGATACAGCAAAGAGCACATCAGACAAAGCCTCCAAAAGAACTATATGAAGGAAAGGGTTGTGGGATGATCATGATATCTATCAAGGACCCACTTTACATGATTACAATATTACAAATTTACAAGCACATGAACATAATATTTTACTTATTATATGAGTGCATTGATCAATTTCAATTGGGTATGGGAATATAAAAAAAAACCTTTTAAAGATCAAACTACAACAAAAGCATTGATCAGTTTAGAGCCCCTAATTTCGCTAAGCATCAGAGAACCACATGATGAACTACAACCAATAAGAGTTGAGTGTCTACCTTACCAGATACTGACAATTCCCCAATATGCCCATCGAAAGCAGGAAGCATTGCTCTCTCTGCAGCTTCATCCAAGCAACTATTCCAATAAACCATGAAACATAACCAGAAATTTGCTCAATAGTGAAGAAGGAACATTTAAAAAAGAAAAAATTGCTTCCATTAAATGTGCACACTTTTGTAGGTGAGTTTCCCAATAAAGCTGCTGCCAATCATTCTCATGGTCAATAGATGAGCGAGCACCATCTACTTTGTTAATCAGTTCAACCCTCTTGAAGTTCTCAGGCCACCTTTCTTTAAATAGTGCCTTCCACACTCCATCAAAACCTTCATACCTGACAAAAAAAGGCCAACTTGGCTTGTAAATTATTGCAGAATTCAACCTGGATAACATTACTTAGTAAAAGAAAATCACAAACTTGGCATCAAACCTCTGCCGTTTGTTCCCACCATTGATGCTTTTGGAGTGGAATGCTCTACTGCTACAAACATATCTATCACAAAACAAAATCACTGATCCTAATGCAAGAACTAGGTATAAAATCTAGAAAACAAATAATTCTTGGGATCATTAATTTAAGCTGACTCACTGTTCATGTAGGCCTTGCAGTGCCAATGGAGGCAAGTTCATCATCAAGCTATCAAGCAATTCATCCGGAAGCTCAACAACACCCTCAAAATGACCACCTACAGCAAAACATCAACAAGAACCTGAGAAATCATCAACATCTAACAAAGAGAAAAGCATTGAACGAATGACCTACCATCAATAATTTCCATTGCCACAGCTCTCACACACAGTGATACCAAAGATGGAATCTGTTGCATCTTCGTACATTCTTGACCTAATCATTCAAACAACATATCAAGAGAATAATTCGCAACAAAAACTATGAATCAATGACACGAAATCAATTGAAATCACACCACAAAAGATAAATTAATAAAAAGAAGAAGAATCAAAATAGGAAAAAAAATCCAAACCAAGATCACTTGTCCTCATTTCGAAACCCTAGCAGTAAAATTTATTGGGAAATCGATTAACAAAAGTGCTTTAACACCACAGCAATCAATTTAAAGTCACAGCAAAATCACAGCAAAGATAACAATAAATTGGGAAATAATTTTTTAAAAAATAAAAAAGGGGTTTAGAACCACTTGTTGGGCTTGTAAGCCCATTATCACGGAACCATTGGCCCAAGTTTTCTCGGCGTGTATTTGGATCAGGAGGACTATCAAAAATACACACATATCTCAAAGCATGAGGTGTGTAGCCTTTGAACATCTTTAGTATTTCTCATTACTGATTAATGGATAATTCTTAAACTCCATTGTCCGATCAGCATGGTCAAGAGAAGTTTCGAGTTTTGGGGGTCCATCGAGAGAAAAGCGGAAAACAAAAAAAAAAAAAAAATTTGGAGAACCTTTTTTTATCCTGAGTTATGGAAATCCTATTTTTAATATTTTGTTGTGTCAACTAAGAGCAAACTTTACTCTATCTTCTTTCAAATGGTCATTGTTTTTGTTAGTATAATTATTATCTTTACCTCTGTGTTTTTTATTTCATTGGATTTGTTACAGTTTTTTTAAGCCCCTCGTGCTTTGATTATTTTGTACTATAATGTTTTTTTAATATAAGTGATTTATATATTTTTTTTAAATAAATTTTTAAACATAAAAATATTTAGAAAATTACCACTCCAGAAAAACACATTTTATATATATATATATATATATACATACTCTCCCAGAATCGAGTTCCGTGGCCTAAACATTTTATCTCATCTAAAATGAACACCTCTCACCAATTGATATTATATATATATAATTAAAATGATTCTGTAAATTTTCCACCCCACAAAGTGAGATTAGGATTCTCATCCATTCATATTGGAATTACAAAAAAAATTACAAATGGTCCAAAAGGTTAGAATGGCTGAGCAGCATCTCACGTGAGATTTATTATTTATGACCAACGAGCACAATTTAAATAGGTCTTAGATTCCAGCAGAATAGCTTTTCATTTTTTATATGCTTTAAATCCTTAGCAATTTGTAATAGTCCTTGGTTTGTGATTTTTTTATAAGCCATTAACGTCAGAGTCATTTAGTAGTTTTTTAAAGTTTAATTTTCCACTGAATTTATTCTTCATGGTCTTTTCATTACTTTGTCTTGACTTAAAAATTCTATTGATGTCTAATTGATATTATTTCGGAATATATTGTTTTATTACTATTATTACTATTTTATTTTATTATTATTTTTGAATTTAGAAAAATCAAAACTTTCATTTGGGTACATAGATATAATAATCATCAAAATAAGAAGTTAAGGTTTATGCTTATTTTTCTTTTGCATTTATTTGTTCATACTCACAAGACTTCTGCTGCTAGTCTGCTAGATAAGAGTGCATTAAATCATATTCATTGAACCAGTCCATATTAATTACTAATATTAAGTATGTTAGTGATTAACTCATATTCATTGAACCAGTCTATATTAATTAATAATAATAAGTATGTTAGTGATTGCATGAACTTACCAAGTCCAACTTCATTAAACCAAGCCATGAATATATATATATATATATATATATATATATATATATATATATATATATATATATATATATATTTGTTTGTTGTGCTGAGATTATGGACCATTAATAAGGTTTTGTTTTGATTGCACAAATTAATATACATACTCGGCATACTTCGGGTCAACTTAATATTTAACTATAAGAGATCTTATCAAAACTATATGATAACAAAAAAATAAAAATAACAAAATTTTGCTTTATAAATTAAAGAAATAATAAACTTAAAACTCAAAACATAATGAAAAATATCAACTCTATAATAGAAATATAGTACTTTATTCCCCTTCCAAATCAAAAAATAGAGGATTACCAATTTATATCTTGTCATATTTTTCAATTTTATCTATATATATATATATATACACACACACACACATTAAAAATGGTAAGATATTTTAATTAAATAGAAGAAGAAGAAGAATAGCCAAGCTAATATGTCCAAGAAATAAGACAAACAAGGACGCAGTCACAGCTCTCCACCTAATACGTGTAAACAAACAAAACTCTAATATTTTAGAAAGAATCTTCATCTTCTTTTTATTCATAGTTCTGATAGTGTGTTAATTTGTAGTTTAGTTCTATTTGTTCTTTATTGCTTTATCTCTCTTGATGATGATGATTTTTAATAATATATCTCATCAATAAATTATATATATATATATATATATATATATATATAGAAAAGATCAACTGTAGACGTCCATAGATTGTTGTCCGCCATTGAGCACAGTGGACATTAAAGAAAGAGACAAACATAAATAAATAATTGATTTGGGTTGTTATTGTTTTTTAGTTTAGCTGTTGTAGATGCTAATAGGATTAGATTTGGAAGGTTATGATTTGTTGAACTATTGTGTTGAAATTGATTGGATAGTTATACATTTCACTTTTCACTGTGATATTGTTTATAAATACAATAACACACAGTAATACTATGCATCTGAATCATTCAAACCGTTGATTAATGATCCAATGACTTAGATGACACAATCTAATATATGTATATTATTATTGTTATTATTATTATTAAGATAGTGCCAAACTATATGACATAATTTATCAATCTCTATGTTCATCATTATCTCATTACAATTGAACTAATCCTTAAAATTTCTCCATTCTGTGATATATCATTGCCAACAAGACATGAAGCACAAATCGATAAATTTATCTATTTCATATATGTTTGTGTATATATATATACACACGAATATATATATATATAGAGAAAATATCAACTAAAATTAGGGTGTACATTACGGTTCAGATTTGTTGAGTACAGTAATAAATAGAGTGTACATTATAGTTCAGATTTGTTGAGTTACTGTACTGAAATTGATTGAACGGTTCAAATTAAAATACTGTGCATTTTATTTTTCACTGTGTTATTATTTATAAGCATTGTGCCATTCTTCATTACAGTTTGGATGAAAATCTAATGATTTAGCTTTGTTTAATGGCAACGATTATTATAAACATAATTAAATACTATACTTAAATTGACATTAACCGTTATATACAAATATAGTGGTCACTATAAAATATCCCTAGATTTAAAATACATTCTCATATATCTATAAAAAAAAAAAACAAGTCTTTCTATATATATATATATTGTGAAAGTATGGATAAGTCTTTTTATATATGTATATATATTGAAAGTATGGACAAGTCACCACCACATACACATTTAACCTTCAACCTTCAACCTTCCGTGTCGGAAATAAACTTATTATTATTCGATTTGTTTTTTCTTTAATTGGTTAACACCAATAACTTCACTCATGTTAGTGAAGTCATCATCTGCCTATTAAAATCCTTCCATGCTTTGCTTTGATCACTCCAAACCAAACTTCAATAAAAAACCAAAGAATACATCAATACCACATTCTTCTTCTTCTTCTTCTTCTTCTTCTTATACTACAAGTCTACACCACTCACTACTCTTTCTCTTCTCATCATCCATCTCTTCCTACAAAATCCAAATCCAAATAATGGAAACCATCTCCGACCACCATCACCACCACCACAACCACAAACCTCACTTCATCTTGATCCCATGGATGGCTCAAGGCCACTTCATCCCCATGATCGACATCGCTCGTCTTCTCTCTCTCCACTCCGTCTTCGTCACCGTCATCACCACTCCCGGCAACACCTCTCGCATCTCCTCCACCATCTCCCGTCTCCTCCCCGTCCACTTCACCACTCTCTCCTTCCCTTCCACCGCCACCGGCCTCCCTCCCGGCTGCGAAAACCTCGACTCCGTCCCCTCCCGTGACCTCGCCCGCAACTTCTACAATGCAGCCAAACTCCTCCGCCAACCTTTAGAGCACTATCTCCGCACCTCCATCCCTCCTCCCAGCTGCATCATCGCCGGCGTTGGCTTTCCTTGGCTTCACTCCATCGCTAAAGAACTCAACGTTCCAAGACTCGTCTTTCAAGGCTTCTCCTGCTTCTCTCTTCTCTGTAATCACAACCTTAGTTTTTTCAAACCTCATGAGACTGTTTCCTCTCCTTCTCAACCTTTTCTTTTACCTCATCTCCCACAAACAAGACAACAACAACAACAACAACAACAACAACAACAGCTCATGATCACAAAGTCAGAGCTTCCCAAGTTTTTTGACAAGTCCTCAGAGTTCTATGACATTTATAAAGAGCTTCAAGAAGGTGAGAATTCAGCTGATGGTATTATAGTAAACAGTTTTGATGAATTAGAGCCTGAGTATGCGGAGTTCTTGGCAAAAGCTACTAAGAAGAGAGTGTGGACAGTAGGGCCAGTTTCACTCTCAAGTGAAGATAAACTGGATGTCTCCGAGAGAGGAAACAAAGCCGACATCAATGAAGAAGACTGTCTCCATTGGCTTAACACACAAGTACCAGGTTCAGTAATCTACGTGAGTTTTGGTAGCATGGGAAAGCTGGCGCCGGAGCAAGTCAAGGAGTTAGGATTTGGGTTAGAGGAGACTAAAAGGCCATTCATATGGGTTATGAAGACGTCGGAAAAGTCGCCGGAGTTGGAGGAGTGGTTGGCCGGAGAGTTTAGAGAGAGGAATGAAGGTAAGTGTTTTTTGATAAGAGGATGGGCACCACAAGTGATGATACTGAAGCACAAAGCAGTGGGAGGGTTCTTGACACATTGTGGATGGAACTCAACGTTGGAAGGGGTGGCCGCCGGCGTGCCGTTGATGACGTGGCCATTGGGAGCTGATCAGTTTCTGAATGAGAAGTTGGTGGTGGAGGTGCTTGGGATTGGAGTGAGAGTGGGAGCCAAAGCTGCTGTAGCTTCAATGGAGGGAGGAGAGAAAGGTAGTGGAGAGATGGTGAGGAGAGAGATGGTGGTGAAGGCAGTGGAGAGGTTGATGGATGGTGGAGATGAAGAAGGGAAGGAGAGGAGAGAGAGAGTGAAGGAGTTGGAAGAGAAGGCTAAGAAAGCTTTGATGATAGGTGGGTCTTCTTGGTTGAATTTGGATCTTTTGATTGGGTATGTGTCTGAGCATGACGTTGTCAAGCTTCATGGTTAGGGTTAGGGTTAGGGTTAGGAACTTAGGGCTATAAGTTAGGGTTAGGGTTTACTGTTGTATCAAGAAAGAGGGAGGGAGAGAGAGAGAGAGATGAAGGAAGGTGTAGTACTTTGTTTGGTACTGGGTGGATGATGAATTGAAGAGGTTTGGAAAGGAGAGAAAGTAGCAGAGGCACAGTAAGTAGTCTGTATGGGCATGTGATGGTTTTTAATATTGTGTAAGAATAGTCTGTTGGTCAACTCTAGTTCTTATTGGGAAACAAATGTATGGATTGAATGAAGTAATGAATAACTAGGTTTGCTTTTACAGTTTTCATTTATATATATATTTTTATTTATTTATTTTTGGGTTAGGGTTTGTTTCAATTTTTTTAATTGTATTTTAGAGTTTTTTTTTTCTCTCTGTTTTTGGGAATTTTGATCCAGTATGGAAGTCACCGAAACCTCAATTAATTTCATTAAAAAAAAAAATTATGTGTGAGCATTGAGGAGTTAGATGTTCTATTGTTTCCTCATCCCCTTCCCCCAAAAACTCTGCTTAAAACTAGATAATTATACAAAAATTAACATAATAAAGCAGTCGGAACGCACTGTTCTTATAGTCTTATAGAGAGAAACGCGCTTTCACATCTTCTTAACCCAAAATAGCTGAGGAGAGGAAAGGTTTCTTTTTTAGGGTACTCCCGGGAGCGTCAATCTCATAATTTTTTATATTATTATTTGATTTTTATCCATTAGAGCAATATATTTGAAAGAAAATCATTCAAAACAACAAACAAAAATAAAATAAAGTAAAATAAATGGAGCACCTAACTTTTCCAAGGAAAAAGAAATAAAAAAAAAAACATATGTTTGGAATTTTTTTTTTGAAAAAAATGGATAAATCATAAATTCATTGAAAAAAAAATTTAAGTAAACTGTACAAACGCAAACAGACCCACAACCAAACAGTAGAAAAAAAACGGACTAAAAAACCTCACCAAAGATGAGGATAAAAAAAATAACGGAGTAAAATACTGAAATGAAGGAAGTTGAGCCGGTTAATGCGGCCAGAAAGAGGCAAAAGCTTGCTCAAGTTGCAAAAATATGTTCGGAATTTGCTTTATTTAATTAGATTATAAGATGTATATCATTTATAGTAAGAGAGATGTTCTGATGGACAAACAAAGATAGAGGAAAAAAAAAATATGCTCCAGTCCAGTGGATGCTAAGTATAAAGCTAACACTTGCTTGAATGGATTGATGCTCCATCATTTTCATTGTAGCATCTTATGTATCATGTATGGCATCTGCCAAACATGAGAATTTTTATATTGAGAAATTGTCTCCACTTATCACTCTTTTCAATGGTATTTTAGTAAACATACAACTGCCAAAATAATGAGAGCAATAAGTGCAAGTCTATTCAAAAATTTGCAATATCATGTACATCCCTCTCTGTTTTCTAAATGCCTGCCTGTCCTTCATAAGTCACCTCAATTTCTTTTTTGACATTTCTAGAAATCTGTTGTCCCATATGTTTAATTGTTGGGAAATTACTTGTATACCCCTTGTGAAGTGGAAAAAATACTACTATATTTTTGTAAAAATTATATCCATTTTGATTATTAATTTACAAATTTTATCAAAATATAAATTATATTTTTAATTTTTTTCAAATAAATAAAGAGAACAAAGTAAAAATTATATAAAACAACCTTTCAGCCTCAGCTCTCAAGGATACATAAGCAAATATTTAATTATATGCGTTCTCATGTTGACAAGAAAAAGAAACAAATGTTGCCACAATTGCTTAAATAATGAATTTATATCTTCACAATATCAATCCTAGTCCTAATAATACTATAAAAAAAAATTCCATATATATATATATATATATATATATATATATATATATATATTTTAGGTAGAATGACAAGTACTTACCCTCATGAACGTACACCGATATGGGAATTGCCACGTGTCCTCATCTTTTTGAAACTGAGAAACAAGATTAGAGAGAATCAAACTCACGTCTCTCTCAAACGAGAGGACCCGAGGTACTCCTAGGCCATATACCCTTTGGCCCTTTTAATTTTTTAAAAAATATTACATACATAATTTCTCTATTATCATAAAACTTTTACAAAGCCAAAGTGCCTATGTTCTTTGAGGAGAAAACTCTCACCGATCATTGTTTTGATAAAATAGTAATAAAGTCATTTTTTTTTGTATTTAAAAATTAAAAACTCAAAAAATATAGACATTTTGGGAAAATTAAAGATTTGTTCTTGTTGTCCCATTACTAGTGAATTTTTTCTTCTTTTGGTTGTTTTTTCTTTATAGCGGTTCGACCGCAAGACTTATTTTCCATTTTTCTAATTTAATATATGTGGTTTATTCATTTTTTTTTTAATTTTTTTTTTAATTTTTTTTAAAGGTTTGCTAGGATTATCCATACTAGTGTGAGTTTTCTAGTTATGGATTGATTGTTCCTTTCCGCTTATTATTACCATATCATTAACCATATGTTCCTAATTTCTCTTTGGATCTTAAGCCAAATACTAGGTAGCAAAGCTTCATATTTAGGTACCTTTCCTCATCCTAATGGTCCCTTCTCTCCCAATGACAATAAACCCTTTGTTTGTTTTTCAATAGAAAGATCTTGATTTTTGAGGACTAAAACAAGAACTAAAAAAGAAGAAACAACAAACAAGCAGAGATAGTGATAGGCATTGTTCGTATTCTTCGGATCCATCGATCCATGCAATCATCTCGTGAATTTACTTATTTGAGGTTGTACGATGTACACGTCGTCGTCTATGAATGATTGAAGAAAAACCACCACCTTTTGCTTAATCATTCATCTGTAGAAAGCTATGTATCATAGAACTGGAAAGATGATCCTGCCAGCTACCACAACTAGATTCCAAGCATCTCAGTAATAAGGTGGTTTGTTACTTGCCTCTACACATCTACAACACTCTGAGTTTCCAGTAGTTGACCACATTATTGCAGCTTTTCTTCATGTACAGCTGTGATTGCAATTCATGTGAGTGTGCAAGTTTCTGATGCAGAAAAAAACACCTTTGGGAAACATTCAATGACTCTGATCAACAGTACAAAGAAGATAGATGTATGAACACTTATTTTTTGTTTATCAGTTTATCCAATCACATGAATTCATGGTGTGAATAGATGAGTATTGACAAACAACATTTGCATTCAGAGTTCATATATAATCTCACAAATGGGTTTTATAATCCTTTGATAGTGTTCTTGAATCCTTCATCAAAATTGGTGTCAATCTGGTGCATTCCTTGTATTGGCAGAGAATACCTGCAAGATGTGAAAAAACAGCATATTTTGGTATGATACAATGGCAAATGAAAAGTATAGAGGAGGAAAAACAAAAGTACTTGGAGTCTTGAGTACCTGATAAATCATGATATATGCAACAGTAACCTGATGAAAAAAAAATCTTAACAATTCATCTGCAGCATTTGTAAAACCAGCCACAGTTTAAGGGATTTTATGTTCTAGTATACATATACGCCAACTCTCCTTTAACCAAATTGGGAGTGATGACTAAGAAAAGATGTAAAATCTTATTCACCAAGAATAAAAGCTTGTATCTCTGTCCAGCTTGAAACCGTATAAAGAACCCCGGACAAGCCCTTCCAAACAGGCTGAGCCCCTTCCGCGAGTTGCTTTTGTTTGGCTACCAAACCAGAAAACAATGGCACGAATGAAACACCGAATTGTTCGCCGACTTTCCTTAAGCTCGTGCTTGATCCAATCACAATGCCTACATCTGCTTCGAGCAAACACAGCAGGTCACCAACTGAGTCTCCAATGTACACAGACAGGTGTTGATCTTTGTTGCCAGCATTGCCCAAAATATCCTTGAAAGCCTCAACTTTGTTCAGGGGTGACTCCATCTTCCTGATAATGTTCCCCGTGGAGATAGATTCGTTGTACTCAAATTCATTTGCATGTATGTTCAGAACTTTCAAAGAACCTGTTAATAATATAAATCATGACATTAAAACCAGAAATTACACATTGATGACAGCAACACGATGTTTGGTTCGAAGATAAGAGTGCCAGTTAATGGAATGTTAACTATTTTTAAACAATTAATTATTAAATATATTTATTTAAATAATTAAATCTTTTTAAATTGTTGTATAGTATCCATCCCAGCTTGTTTGGTTAGGGGAACAGTCGCTCTCCCCCAACCAAACAAGATGCAAAGCCTATTACATAGTTCACAATAAGTCACCCGTAAAATTAAAGGATCTGGTTCCATTCCATAATTGTAAAACAGATTACCGATCTAATTCAGAGTTTAAATTTCAACTTCTAGGTAGCTCATAGAAAATCCAAGTCAGTAAGTAAACCTGATCACTCACAACCAGCAATTCCCACATGAATATAATCAGCTATGGACCTAGATCCATACATCCCAATTAGACTCTATTGAATAAGATGGCAGCTGAACTAGTTTGCCCACATTGACTTGTTCCAACTTGAGCTGGCTTATAGAATCATGTGCAAGAATAAGATGAGACATTATGTGAAGAAAAGTCAGTTTCAAATTGATGAAATATGAACTCTGAAAATTTGGGTATGGTATGTGTGGAATGTGGGGAACATGAAGGAAACATATACAAAAAATAAGGTAAAATTCACTATTAAATACCTAACTCTCTATGACCAGAATATTAGAAGCTGGGTACAACTCCATTTGTACAATATAGAAAAATCACAAGGGAAGAAATATATTAAGATAAATAAGTCAAAATATGGCCCCTACATCTAGAAATAAGACTAACCAATTTAAAAAGATAAACAGAAAAATATACCTGATGCAAAGGCAGACCTGATAAGATCTGCACACCAGCAATAAGAAAGTACATGGATATCAGCATTAAAATTTTCTTGCTTGCTTACAATCTTCTGAAAAAAATCTCTGCAACCTTCTTGAAGACTCAGCAGTTCACCAGCCCTTTTTATGTCATCCAAATTCATACCACGCAAAACTCCTGACTCAACAACCCTAGAATTTGCCTGTTTTTCAAAATTAGAAAGATGCTCCAAACTTTTACGCAGACCTTCATAATCAAATGAGCTGGCTGAAAGAAGATGGATTAAAAAAAGTGGAGTTACTACCAGGATAATATTAAATGGTTTAAGAATGTATGTTACCAAGAATTAAATCAGAACTCAGTCACCTTTATCTGAAGGAAGGATATTCTCTATGCATTGTTCATACTCCTCAGTATACTGTCCAGAAAGGGCATCCCAGGAGTTTCTCAAATCTGTGGAGGAAATTCGTGCATTCGAATCATCAAGCCCAATTAGATCAGCCTTGGGGGCAGTCAAAATTGCAATCTCTGCTAAAATAGCAGAGGAATCAACTACCGTGCATGTCAAGTCAAAATCAGAAAATATAACAAGCCGATTTGCTGGGTCATGCAGCCTTGTTAGTGGAACTACTGCTGGCTGAGCTATTGGCTGAGCTAAAAAAAACTCTATTTCAAGTCTCATAGCTTGATGGTAGAGCTTTTGTAGGAGCTCAAGCTCCTCTCCGGTTAAAGTAACACTCAGTTTGTCAAGTAACTCTTCAATCTGCTCAGCCGCCGCCTGCACCAATTTCAAAATAGTAAATTATGTTTCTTCACCTGTCAGCTTATCATTAACCCAGTGGAATATTATTATAATAAACAAAAGCAAATACCTCAAAATTTTTTGAAGCATAATTCTCAATCCACTTCTTGTAAGGATGATTGTTTCCATTAAGATGCAAAAACATTTGAAGCTCTTTGCCCAAGAAAGCGTAAAGGCTCATACAAGGAGTCATGGCACCAACCGTATAAGCAGCAATTTTGGTCTTCTCAAAAGGAGTGACAATTTTGCCAGGGACCTTTCCTCCTTCAACCTTGCCCGCAGCTGTTGCTAGCAGAAAATCGATGTACTTCGTTGTTGCAGGAAATGGAGCAATCTCTTTTGTGGTATCAACACCCCATTCCTGCATAAGTAATACCCTTTAGAACTTGTGCATGCTGGAAGGTTCTAATAACTGGTGATGTATGAGGGAAAAAATTCTACATATACAATGACTAGAGTACATGCCATAGGATGGCATGGAATAATACACTGGAATCACAGTATAAGCCACCTGCCTTTTTTGCCTCCTAAGAATTTTAGTTGTGTTTGCAAACAGTTAGGACAATTGAGTATGTTTAATGAAGATCTAACACATAGTTGACTGTAAGTGAGTGTTAGGCTTATTCTTTTCTGTCTTGCATTTCATTGGGTTTCATTGTACATATCTTGCGCACAGAATAAGGCAAGTGACAACATTATTATAATTTTTGGAACAAAAACATTCAACATACTTGGAACCATCCATAAACCAACCAAATCACTAATAGGGTGAATAAAGCATTGAAAGGATTTGGTCTTGGGAGATACAGGTCATGACATAAGAGTGCATGTGGACAAACTAAAAGACATTCATAGCTCTCTCCATTCACACATGAAACTGTTTAGCAAGCAACTAGTATAATTTATAACATGGCAGAAATCTTAGCTAAAAAATAAATAAAACAATACCATACTACCAAGCAATCATCAATTCTACCCTATGCCCTATTTGCACATTCAATCAGGATGCCAAGAATTACTTCTTAAAAAATTGGAAGAGAAAAAGGGTCAAGACGTTCTGTTCTGGAAAAAAAAAAAACAAGATGACTGGATCAAGGGATCTAGAAGTGTCAAAATCCAGATTTTCCAGAGCATAGCCACCATTTGGAAAGTACATGCATAAACTATAACAACAAGAGAAAGTGAATCAGATGTCTAAAACAGAAGAAATTATTAGGTGACAGATTTTGCATAAGTCTGGTCCTTGCAGTACTTCCCAGTTATTTTAATTAAAATATGGTGGAAGCCAAAGCAACATACGATAACAAGGAAAGTTAAACGTGGAGATCATTTTGCTCCAAACTCAAGATATATGGTGCAAAAATCAAGCTTTAAGCAAGAGAAGTCAAACAAGTAACCTTAGAAGTCAATAGGACAGGAGGCTTTGAGACGTACCTCGACAATTGAATCATGCATTTTCAGCTCCTCTAAAGCAGATTTTCTAAGCTCGGATATCCCCGCCTTTGCATCGTCATCATCAGCACAATCCTCCGCCATCTCATACCTAAGAAGGTGATCAATTCAATAGAACAACCAAAAATCAGAAAAGAAAAATAATAGTTCAGATCATTAACTCAAAATAAGAACCATCTATGAAGTTCCCAAGCATTTCCGAGCAAATACATAAGAATAATGAAAAAGATTGCAGAGACAGCCGAATCAGTCCTTTTCAAAAGACAAATAAATTAGTCGAGAACAGACACTTTGCTTACGAACCAAACAAAAGAACTACCGAAAAAAAAATCAGAAAACAACAAAAGAATCACAAAAACTCACGCTTGAACATAAGCTCTAAGGAAATGCACATCCTGGGCAATGTAGTTCCGAAAGCACTCCATCTCCAGATTCCCCGCCGCAAGGCAAACTACGAACGGAGTATAAGCGGCATAGACGGTCTCCTTCAGCGAACTGATCCAGAACCTCCTTGCCACGGAACCCTCCTCAGCCATGGGCGAAGATGTCAAAGCACCACCCCTAAGCCACAAAGCTCGAAGAACACGATCAACAGGAGGATCCGATCCTGACCTCACCGGAGGGCGTATCGAAAGGAGTTTCCGATCAAAGCAACCAAATCGGGAGTGAATTGAGACGGTTCTAGCCGAGAAGAGAAGGCTAGGGCTAGGAATGGAAGATCGGAGAAGAATGGGGGAGAGAAATCGCATCAAATGAGGAGAAAGAAAAGAGAAAATTGGGAATTAGGGTTGAATTTATAGGAACCGAAGGAACGGAGACGAGTGGCGGCGCCGCCGAGAGGTTCCTTGTTGAACTTCTCGTGATCGAAAAAGGCGGCAGTTGGAGGCAGGAGTCATGGTGGGTAGTAGTTGTCACCACTGCCATTGTTGTTAAAGTGTCTCGCGGGTTCAACTTAAAATTCCATATTCATCCAATCAGACGGCTATAAGATTCTCAATGCTTTGAGATAGACGCCGTCAGATGTGGGGTATGCTGGCGCTTAAAATCCATAGTGGGTATATTGTAACAGTACTAACGTAAATACGAGGTAACTGCAGAATACGATGGAATTTATTAGGCTTAATTTAGACTTATTTATTTTTGATTTTAGTGTTATATATAATATTCTTTTGAGTAATTGAAACATTGAGAATGACGTGACGGTCAAAGAAAGAAACACAAAGTGGGGCTAATGAAAAGACCGGTGAATCTGAGAATTAAATAAATTGCTGAGATAAGTGATGACGATTATCATAGTTTCAATTCACTTGTACAAAACTAGACTACAATTCAAAACATCAAAACAAAGTCATCAATGATGCACATAATGAACCAAGGTGAACAGAGAGATTGCAACTTGTTCAATTGATCCCACGTATAAGAAAATGGTAAATAACTGGAAGACAACTATAATCTTTACAAAGGGAAGAGATCCCCTCTTTTTAGATAATTGGATTAAAACTTAAATATAGGTCCCATGTAAAGAGAAAAAGCAAACTCTTTGTTGCCATAAATTTTGAGTGCCGCCTGAAACTCTCATGATCTTCCGCTGAGGGATGGAAAACTGAAAGAGTAAAAAAAAATCACTGTTGTTCTGTGGCTTCCAATCTGTGTGATGGCCGATCGTACGGCATAAATCTGTAAAGCACAAGTGTGCTTGATGTTTCATGTATTTGCTGCATCATCATCGCTATTCCCACTATCATCACTGCAAGAACCAAGCAATCAAAGAATAAGAATTACACCATAAAGTATGGATGAAACCTAAGAGGTCCTAGTTGAGTTCTGTGACATGTTTTGTTTACTGATCGTAGATGGTTCTTGATGCACTGAACAATACTCTCGAAAACACTAATTAGCTTCTAACTGACAAAGATTAGTTACATCAGCTACCAAGAATACACCAGTAACAAGAAGCCAATGACCATTTTGGTAAGGCTCCAACATAAATATATAAAAAAAATTGAAAAACCTGAGGTTCACTTCATTGGCTATATATCAAATAGCACAATGAATATGTGGCCGTGTCTAACATCAACCATCTATACTTAATAGGCGGCATAGTAGTTGAAAAATAATTAAATCTTGTGAAAAAAAAAAAATGCAAATATTACCAAGATAGCAAGCTGCAGTTGGCACAAGGCCAACAAGATTTTGAAGGGTTCAAACAAAATGTACCTGTTCTCAGAGAGTTTTGATAGTCTTCTTGCATCCAAGCCTGTGATGTACTTTTGTGCAGCTTGGACATGATCTGCACCTGTACAGAATATTTCCAAACACTTGGTTCAACGAATGCATAATAGAGAACTAGAGAAATCTATTCGGAAATCCATTATAGGTACCAAGTCTTCCAAATTTCACCACATACACAAAACAAGAAGCACATTAGGAAAAAACCTGAACTTTCAAGTTTCACCACAAATACATAAAAGCAAGCCTTTTTTAAAATAATTACTTAATTAAAAAAAATCATGATGCAGTTTTTCTGCACAAATTTGAATCATTTGGATGCCTCTGGATTGCACTTAACTCTTATACAGCATAGAAATAAAAATGAAGTCAAAAGAAATACCTTTTGTCAGCTGGAAAACATGCAGCGCACATCGTTCAGCAGCAAGTCGTACAGGGGTATTCCCATCCTTCAAGGAATCCGCAATTGCAGGGCCCAAGACCGATAGATTGGTTGTAACAAACAAAGTGTTCACCTAAAGTGAAGTATGAAAAGGTAAAGACTATTACATATAAAACCATACAAGCTATGCAACAAATTCATCTTTCAGACCTTTGCAACAGTTTTCAGACATGATAGAGATCGCTTCCTGACTTCACTAGATTCATCCTTAACAGCTGACAGAAGTAACTGAAGAATCTCCATGGATGCATTTGCATTAGCTTGAGTTTGGACCTGATACAGTAAAAGCCTTCCCAACACCTTTGTGGCAGTTTCACGAATTGGAAACTGTCGCAGCAAATGACAAATAAAATAAAATTAAATTAAATTAAAAAGGTAAGCTCAAATAATAAATACACAAGACACGTGTAGGCTGATTGACGGAGAACCTTATCATCTTTCAAAGCATCTCTTATATGATTAATAAGGGAAGGAAACATTGAAGATTGGCCTATCTTTGATGCGCTGTGCACTGCAATTGATGCAAACATAAGCATAGCCCCATGCCTAATGTACCAGAGCGGTGAAGCACTCCAGTCAGACAGTGTCTGAAGAAGATCCAAGAGCTCACTATCGTCCATGTACTGTCAAAGCAAAGCCGACAGGTTAGATAGAGATGACAAGAAGGAAGATGAATTGAATTAAAAAATGCTTTCACAAGCAGAAATAATGCTTTAATGTGCCATAATTTAATTTTTGCCTCATAAGCATAGTCTTATAAGCTACTGTAACATTGATAATGGTTCCCAAGGGAAAAGTTGCCATTATATGTGTTATAATTCATCCACAAAAACATTTACAACAATATGCAATTGCAGGATGCAAAACAATTGCAGGTGAACAATCAAGGGTAGCATATTTTCATAAGGTACCACATGCAGACCACACAGGGATGTAAAATCAGGTTATGTTTTGAAGCACTGATATCCAAACCCCTTATATATGGTTCACATGGGGCATCCACAAGTCACACAAGCAATATTTCAGGCATAATGAATTCACATAGTAATTCGACAAACCTGCAAGATAGCTATTGTTGATATGTCCTGAAGGATTTAATAATAAGCAAAGATGTTGATATCTTCAGTATTGCAAACCACTGATAAAAGTTCAGAAACAAACTAAACTCAAATAATATGACAATTAATCCAGACCTGGGACAAAGTCCCCATCACTTTTGCTGTGGAAATTTGCACCTCTTCATCATCAAGCTGTAACAAATCTTTGAGGATAATACATAGCCGTGATCTAACTGCACTGCTTACACTCTTCCCTGCATGCTTAACAACACCCTTAAGAGCAGTTAACACAGCCTCCCTGACACCACCATCCGAAGCCTGAAATTTCAACTTATTAGGAAGTGCTACAACTACAACATCAACAACATATTCAACAGACATTTGTCACCTGCAAAGCAGAAAGAAGGTCACTGGCTAAAGGATCGACCCGAGTACTAAGAGCGCTAAGCTTCCCCAGAGCAAGAGCAGAACTTGTGCGAACCGTCCTGCATTGCCCATTGTTCAACATAAGAACAGTAAGCTACATCAGAGGCATATTAAAATCGCATTTTAGATGCAACCTTGCATTATCCTGCAGGCATTTGATGAATGTAGTTTGAAGCTGTGGAAGAAATGGCTTTAGGGTAATCCCCCCTTTGCTTATTAGGATGGATAATGTTGACAAGATAGCTGCTTTAACTTGCCAAGCAAACCTATCTCCCAAGATCCGAATGAGAGGCCTGTATGAAAATTTTGGACAGAGAAGTCAC
Source organism: Dioscorea alata (assembly GCA_020875875.1). NCBI lineage: Eukaryota > Viridiplantae > Streptophyta > Magnoliopsida > Dioscoreales > Dioscoreaceae > Dioscorea > Dioscorea alata. Next base: position 18,778,124 of record CM037021.1, on the reverse strand, counting down.
TCACTGCAAAAACATCATCTGGGTATCCAGTAAACAACTACATTCTATTTCTCGTTTCTAGAATAGATTTAAAAGGTAAAATTTCTAATATAAAGATGATAGACAGAACAACATGGTATTTACCAGCCAATTTGTATGAAAAGCACCCTAAACTAATACAAAATCAAGTCAAGCCATCTTTAAACATTTTACAACAGGCACCAACCTACCTTCGCAAAGGAATATAACTCCCAATTAAAAGAAGCCCACAAGAAAATATACTAAATACAAAATTATGAATATAATATATGAGATATCTAAATTTCAGGCTCGTTAACAGTCATACCCTGTGATGGGAACAACAAAGTCTTTCAGAGTTTGCTCACTAGTCACATCAATTAATTCCCCCAAACCCTCAGCCGCTTGCTCTTTTGTTTCAGCCGAACCACTAATTAGCCCCTGCCAGGATAAGGTGGTCTTAACATCAGCAAAATATGAATCGAAATTCAGGTTGTAATTATGGTGCATCACCCCTACATAGCATCGATTTGAATTAAACAAGTTAACCTATGAAGAATAGATTTCTCCAAATCCTTCATGAAAACCAAGGTCCAGAGTTAAAAAACCCACATTTGCAAACATGGCAAATTTATGGTAACTGGCCCTTTCAGATTATATCGTATGACTAAATTGCAAAGCTAGGCATCAATAGATTACAAAATCTGTGTGGCTAATACCTGGAGAAAAATTGGAAGCAAAGGTTGAAGAGCTTTAGGAAGACACAAGCCGGGTATACGAATTGATCCACCCTGATAAGAAAGCTCAATGAAATGTCAGGAGGAATAGATGTCATATGTATTAGGAAGAGATGTATCTGTTAACAATGTAATGTACCTTTCTTTTTCTTCGTTCCTTATCTCTGGCTGTAGAGACCGCATCACGAACAACTTTGATATATGAAGGCAAGACCTCTTTTGGAACTGATCCAACAACCCTTCCTAAAGCTTCCCAAGCAGCCTGTCAAGCGTAACATCAGTATATGGCTGTATTGGAGTAAAGCTAGACATAATCATAGACTGCTCTACATATGTACCATCACAGAGGCAGAATCAGTATCACTCAACAAACCGATCAGTGTTGAGATCATGTCAGGGGCCTCATCCACCAGGTATAATTTGCTGTTTCTGAAAAGGTATCCTATCAGGTAGGCAGAACCTCTTCTCATGAGAGCCTGCAAGAAGTCCAAATGAGTAGATTAATGGGGAAAAAAACAACAGCAATATATTACTCAGACCAATTTGAGTTAACCTGGCCATCTCCAGCTCCTTTAAGAAGTTCTGCAATCAAGGACTCTACGCCTTCCTCATCAATCACCAAAACAACAGTTTCGGCAGCCTTCTTTGCAGAGTTTCGTAGGTTCTAAAATTTGAAAAAGATCAGAATAATAAAAAACACGTTCTTAACTTTTTTAAAAGGAACATGTCACTCAAGATCACATTGGAAAAAATAATTAATAATAAGAAATAATTAATGATATAAAAATTGATAATAAGTTCAAGGTAACAGATTCATATTAGCTTAATTGCTCAGTGAACACAAGTTCTAGATACCATGAAACCAATGACATCATTTTTTTTTATCTCAAATCCAGCAGCAGCTGTACTAACAGATATAAAAAGTCGAAATGTTAGAACCTTTGTACACTTCCTAATTGAATTTGAAAATTGATATAGAAACAAAACATAAATATTATAATAGACAAGCATCAAGGAAAGCCAAGAAAACTGTAACCCTCAGGAGAGAATTGAGAAGGCATAACTAACCACATCATCTTCACCCATAGCAATTAGCAAAGCTGGAAGAATTGTTCCAACATGAGAATTTAAACCAGCCCCTGCAACCTCCGCTAAGGCTCCTAAAGCATGGGCATTGAAGGCACTGAACGCATAACAAATGTGTTACAGCACAAACAGTTGTTTTCTATATACCATAGGGACAAACCAAATGAACAATAAACTCACGAAATTGGAGGATGGACCAGTTTGGGCAAGATATGGGGCAACACTGCAGCTGTCCTGACACTAAAGTTGGAAACATAATAAATTAACAATTAATAGAAGTTGATCAACTACCAAATATCTGCAATACGCATTAAAAGCCTACATGGCAAGTAAAATTAAAATGAAACCTTAGTATTTGCTTTAATCCATCAAGAGCAGTCTCTGATGTCTTATCATCTTCCAATGAGCGCAGGAGTGTAGGGACAATTTCATCGATTGCTTGCATGCCAGCAGTCTGAAGCATTAGGTTTCATGAGATATGTTATGCCCCAAAATAGGTACCCAAAGAAGCCAAAGTCACAAGCTAGAGAAGTACCTTGTAAAGAGTACTAAATGCTACACCAGCAGATTCACGAACTTCTGCCGAGCTGTAGCAAGCATGCAGTGAAGGTTGCGCAGTTATATATAATAATAAGAAAATAAATAAATGTAAGATTGCAAAAGAACTGTATGTGAGAAATGCAAACCTATCACAAAGGGCTGTACGTATCGTAGGTATGAGCTGTTCCATGAAATTCAGCAATTGGTGCTTACCAGCGCTTGCCATCACTTCACTTAGACCAATACACACACCCTGTTAATCAAAATTGAGCATTAAAAAAAGAAATTATGAGAACAAAAAATAGATATTATCCTGGATATTCAATAGGAAGCTGTCAGATAAGAAAGATGAGCCCAACAAAAAAGAATACAGTATGGCTATTTATATATGAAGACAACCAGACCTTAATAACACTCATACATAAACAAAATCCATGCTCATGTTTTGATACGATACCAATATACATGCCTATATATACATATTTACATTTATCATCTCATGAGCTTATAAAAGAATATTTTCATCTGTTGCAATACGGATTCTAAAAATCAAAAATCAAACTCATTATGAGGAAAAAAAAGGGTTGCTGCTCTTTGGTTAAGCTTATAGAACCACCCCCACCCCCACCCCCACCCCCAAAAGCAAACAATTGTATATCCACACTAAACATTGGGCCAAACCGTACTCAACCATTTGGTTAAGTAAGAACTTGAGCACACAAGCTAAAAAAAGGGGATCTGATCATGACAGAGAACTCACTTGTCTTCTGCTCATATTGGGATCTTTAAGTCCTTTCGCCAGAATTGGAATGATGGAGGGTAGGACTCTTTCACCAAGCTTCCTAACAAGCTCACCAAGAGATCTCCCCGCAACCTGGAAAAGTGAAATTTAAAGAATTAGCCACAACTTTCAATGAGGTGAAATTGTTTGTATTCTTAGGTGCAGACCTGCCGTCTTTCTGAGGATGTTGAGGCCAGAGAAGAGATTAGGGTGTTCATTAAAACTGGCATTATTTCCTTGAGGGTCTTGGGAGTGTTGGCTACAATGGTCTTCCAGACATGCAGAGCAGCCTGACAAAAGAAAGTTTAGAATGTGGCGCTATATACCTTATGCCCCAAAAGCTTTTTCCAACTAAGTTAGAACTCATAATGAGAAACATTAGCAAGGTAAAAATCCTTGGTGGTCACGCATACCTGCCGTACGGACAAACTGACATCAGTACGAACCATATAAAGAGCAGCAAGAACCTCATTGCGCTTATCCCTGCCCAATACTTCAATAATAGCTCGTCCATGAGCTTCAGTGCTGGCACCTTCATCATCACTGCCACCTTCCAGTAATGCCTTTCCTGATGTTCCAGCAACCTGCAAGTGACAAAAGTAAATCACTGGATACATTTGGAATTTTAATCTAAAATTGGTGAAGAAAGACGGTGGGGCAAACCTTGAAAAGAAGGTCGCCAAGAAGTTCAACTGAGCTTTGTCGAATGCGCCAGTTGTCATTAAAAATGCCATCTTCGACAGCAGGTAGTAGGAGAGGAAGAGAACTGTTATGGTGTTTCAGAAATAAATATTCCATACCTCATGAAATAAAACAAACATAAACTTAGCACAAAAGATCATAGAAGCACTTACGTAGTTGCGTAATGTTCAACAAAAACATGTCCTGCACTGAGTGCCGCATCACGAACAGATTCGTTTTCATCAGCAAGCCCTAAATAAGACCATGCCCATATTAGAAATGAATATAGAATCCAAAGAAATATCCACAAAAAAATTCACACACCATCTAATATGGCTGGCAACACTTGCTGTAGGTAATTCTGGAACATGATGCCTTGCGACCTTGGCAAATACTGCATGTATTATTTTATGAGACTAAGATTGAGAGAGACCAGGAGGGAATTGAAAAAAGGAAAAATGTCTCTGCTCACCTTAAAGAGTGTCAAATGCCCATCCCGCACAGATGCCCTTTGGTGAGAACAATTCCGGATGATATCAGGAAGGATGTGATCAAAATACTCTTTACCAAGAGCAGCTAAAACCTAACAATGTAAACTCCCATGTATCAATGAAATGTTATACTCAATGCAGAGGACGTTGCCAAAAATATGCAGAGGTTATAAAACAAGCACGTCCAAGATGAGTGGATTCAATGCATGCTTGAAAAATAAACTAGCTTCTACTTTAATTCAAGGTTGAGAAAGTGATAGGACAAATGACTAATTCCAATTATTGGGTTCCAGGATTATGCCTTAGTTTGATCAAACAAAATATTATTTCATAATTCCACAAGTGCAACCAAAACTGAATGAGAAGTGCTAGTCAAAGGGTAAATCCATTCACTTTTAGTCAAATTTTATTGTCAAATATGAGTAAAGTACTATTCATTGGCATGAGGTATTATCTTGAATTTATACACCAATACAATTCTATAATAAATTATAAGTGATCATTAAAAAACAAATACTGAATACAAAAGAAAATGCATACCAGACAAAAAATATCACAGAAATGATACTGCAAGATCAAGAGAAGAAAAAAAAAAAGGATTCTCACCTCACTTAATCCTTGCGCAGCTCCAGATCGCTCTACGTTACTGTTATCAGACTTGAGTGTCTCCAACAGCCAGGGCACAAGTTCCGGAAAGTTCTCTTCTCCCATTCCCCTAATAAGAGATCCAAGGGCCCTGGCTGCAACAGACCTAACTTCTGGTATAGGGTCCACTAGAACCTATTTTAGCATGACTATTAAATCATTGACACAAAGGATAGCAATCATGTCATTAATGCAGAAAAAAAAAAAGAACCTTTTTCACTTCTGGAAGTAATAATCCAATATATGGAACCATGTCCTTGGGTTCAGTTACTAAGGAACACATATTGCCAACAATCTGTGCTGCCTTTTTCTTGGTATCAGCACTCCTTTCTCTTAGGCCTCTGTGAACGATAGGCACCAATAACGCCAATGAAGGAGCATCAATTGAATTGATAAAAGTAGTCTGGAATATACAATCAACAGCGTCAGCAAGTAAAGCATGCCATCCTTGGCAAAAGATAATGTTTTAAAGTTATATAACAGCTTGGTTTGATGACCATGCAGAAGGCTTACTTGAAGAAGAATGTCAAGAGAATGTTTCGTGTGCTCATTAGGATCAGTGAGAGCCATCAAAAGTGTGGGAACAAGGGCAGATATCTCAGGGTTTTTTATCACACTACCAACCTGAGAGAGAGAGAGAGAGCACTTAAATTAAATATCAAATTATGATAAATGTGATTAGTGTCAAGCAAGCAAAATATGCGATCACCTGCTGCAGTGATGTTTGACCTGCAGATTGAACCTTTGGGTGGGTATCAGTCAGAACCTGCATAAGTTCATACCCTTTTAAGAACCAACTCCAAATTAAATCATTTTTAATTTCCAATGTTGAACACTAAAAGTACCTCTGTTAATTTGGGAACAATTTTGGGCAGGCACTGAGAAAGTTGCTGAGGAGCACAATATGCCATAGCTCCAAGCAGCTGAACACTACTTTGCTTAGTCCGCCATGCTTTATCCTCCAAACCCTGGCCAAAGCTCAAAACATGTCACAAAAACACCAGATCTATATACTTTTCTTTCATACTTTCCTAAGTTCAATTAAAACTTCAGCCTGCTTTTAAAAAGAATGCCAGGCAAATTAAAATATTATTAGTGAATACAAATCAAGATTTAAAAAAGGGTAAAAACAATAGTTCCCTAACAAACCCTTTAAAATGCATAAGCACATTTAAGTCTTTCAAATGACAAGTGAAGTGGAAACTTGATAAAATAAATAAATAAAATGAGAACACAAAGAAGATATTCATTTGAACAAGGATAAGTGCATGCCTTCATCAAGGATCACAAAAAATTGAAATTCAACCAATATGGACTAGTATTGATTACAACTGACTCAAAATTGCAATAGATATACACATTAATGAAGGAACTCAAAAATACAAGAACCTTAAGAAGTGATGGAAGGATAAGTTTCACTCCATAGCCAGTCAATTTTGACATCATTGCACGAGCAGCGCACTCAGCAGCTTCGCGTACAGCAGTAACTTGATCAGAGAAAGAAACCAGAAGCAACGGTAACATTTGGATCACATATCTGTGAGGAAAGATATATTAGATATATAAATCAATGCTTGTATGCTTTATCTGAAATGATATATTACTCACGGCTCAAATAAACTCCCAAGCTTTTCACAGAGACATTCAAACGCAAGTAAAGCCCCCTCACGTGATTTTGCAGAATTTCTGCAGCAGAAATTTGTTAAAGATATGGAACACAGAACTTGCATTTATAAGCAAATTGACTTTTCTGTCAATTTTATACCTATGAACATACATTAACGACCCCATAGAAGAAAAATGAAAGAAAAATATCATTTAAACACAATTATTTTGGGGAACTGCTCCTTATTTCACATTATAATCGTAGTCGTGAACTTAATCAAAATTTACATGGGACCATAGCATTTCATGGCCAACTTTATCATAACAGGTTAAATCTGAATTATGATCATCAAACCTTAGCCCACCTGTTCGCACAGAAGACTTTCGCTGATGAGATAAGACTTTCCTTGGCCAAAGAAATATTAGCACAAACACATTTGAGAGGATATATAATTTGACAAAGATAAGTAGTTTGCATGTTTTTTTTTCAACACTTCATGACTGATGAGCTTCTCTGTTTATTTGCAAGCAAAGAGTGCAGGCTTTTATGCACATTTCCAGCTATTTGTCTTGAATAAATGTTGCACTATTGAAGAGTGTTTATCTTATACTTAAATTAGCATTGATTTATCAACTTCCCTAAATAATAAAACTTCACCAAAACCAAAAGAAAATGAGATACTCACTGATATTTAACTACTTTACTACGTGTGCATGTATGTGTATACATATATATATATGCATGTTGTATGTGTATATATACTGATGAAATATTTATTCTGTTACACACAATGCTATAGATTCTGAGACTATCATTCATTTGAAGAATTGAGGTATTAAATACAAGCTTCCATTTTTCATGTACAGCCCTAGATTAAGCAGAGACCTCTGCAAATTGCAATTCAACACATACGTCAAGATTGAACCCAAGCCATTGGATTGTACCACTTGGCACTTAGCTGACTAGTACATAAATGCTAAATCATCAAAAATAAAAGAAGAGAAAACCATGAAGTGATGCATTTACACTGATGATATACTAGCATGTGAGATAGAAAGCAAGGGGAACAATTGAGTTGCATACCTGTCCTCCAAACCTTCCCTCAACACAGTGGTAATGCCATACTTTTTAAGGCAAGATATTCCAAAGCCTTTTACAACTCCAGCTAGGCCAAATGCTGCCCCACGCCGCTCTCCATACTTGTCACTTTTCATTAACCGATTCAAAAGTCCAGAAACAAGAGTTTGGCCATCTTCCTGATCCAAACACAAATATTTGAAAGGTACAAAACAGTGTCACATTTATCAAGCTCGAGAGAGAAGGTTGGAAACTTCTAAGAAAAACGGTGGAAACATCAGGAAATGTATGAAATACATCATCACACTTCAAACAAGAAAATGACAAAAGAAATTACATCTTAGGCAGTAGATGCTATTACTTGCCTTCTTTGAAATCATTAATGGAGATAGACAGTCAGAGACAGCTCGTTGAACTGCCTCTGAAGGAGTGTTCAAAACATCCAACAACTTCTCAACAACAGCATGTATTTTAGGATCATCCTAGCAAGATCAAAATTTGAATTCAAAGATCAACCAGACATCTAAAAGTCTCAACCCAGAAAAGAAAAAATGCTTCATAAATGGGCACCTTGGATAAATGTTTAGCAAGGGCTCCGGTAAATATAACAACACCCTCTCTGACCAAGTCATATTTTTCTTCATCCGAAGCCTATATGAAATTGACAGAGTTGACTGAAAAGCTTACAAATTAAATGAAAACTAATAAAAAGTAATGAAATTTCCAATGAGATAAAATCATACTTTTTTATGCAAGTAACTTTCAAAAATTGGAAACAGCAAGGGGACATTTTCTTTCCCATGCTTGTCAATAATCATGATCCCAGCATTTATCATTCTGCTACGAACATCCAGGTTTGGGTCTGCCTACAATAGAATATGAAAAATTATGTTAAAAAAAAAGAGATCTTGGTCAACATGAGATAACAAATTCAATTTCTGCACATTATATGATTTAACATAACAATGGCGGGCTATCAAACTGAAAAGATCTACCAACAAAATTATTAGATTACTGGAATAACTCCCATGAGGTATCACCTACAATTTAGATTGCATAACCTATAATAAAGTTGACAAGAAATTAAACAAGAACTAACCAAAGAGTAGTGGCATGATAAACTTACTAGGGCACGTGAGATCAGAAATGTCATAACAACAGGAAGATCTTTAGTTCTCAATACATCAGAAGCAGAGAGAAGTGCCAAAGCTATGCCTTGTCGTCCTAACCAACAAGAATCTGCTACATCCATCCCACTGCCAAGATCCCGAATATACAAAGAAAACAAAGTAGAAAGTGTTTCCTGAAAAGGCAAAAAATTAATGAAAAACAATGAACTCGTTTTTTCACCTAAAGCAATGGAATCAATGACAAGACTAACTTGTACAGTTTCTGGGTTTTCATCCAGAGCTGCAGCTAATGCCTCTCCAGCAGCCATCCGCACATTTAAGTTGGTATGTGAAAGTACATTGAAAAGACCAGAATAGTCGGTTCCAAAATCATAACCATACCGGTCCCATATATCTTCTGCCACTTCTACGACAGCCTGAACATCATTAGATATTTACTGTTACCAAATGTTATCATGGAGAAGGAATAAAAGGTCTTTGACGGAAATGCATCGCAAACTTGTACTGATCACTTCCAATAGCATGAAAAAAAAAAACATTAAAAAGCAGCATATGTATAGTTCATAGATTCATCAAGTAAAACCATGGTAGAAACCAGGTAGATGGTCTCAATTACACACAAGTACAGTCAGGAAAATACCTTCTTATTATAAATATTTCAGTAAAATGTAATAAATCATCCTTAAGCGGACCACACCTGAAGAAGCAAGGTGATTACAGAATACACTATCTTTTCATAAGATATCTTCTCTGTTATCAATCAATCCTCAAATTTTATGTAAATATAGTCTGATACATGCAGAACTAAGCTGTGTAAACTAGCCTCAATTGTTCCTTATTCTCTGTAATTTTCTTATTTGTCTAAGGATTCCTGCCATAGAATAAGTTCATTTGGCAAATTGATATAGATCTCTGAAATGTAAGAACAATGTTTGACCAAACATGTACAAGTTCCCCAACAACTGGTGATAAATAATAAACGAGCTAGATGTTTTAAGGAAGATACTAAATGTTATGGTAGCATTTTTAATATGATGGTTTTCATTGAGTAGAGAGTGAATTTACTTATTTAAGGGAAGAAATAATAAACCTATTTACAAAAAAGACACAATAATGGTATATAAAGGAAAAAAACTAAAGCAGATGTCAATTTAATTTTCACTATCCAGTCTTTGACGAGAAGATTACAAGTCAGTAATGATATAAGAAATTGACAAGTTAAACATGTGAGAGGGCACCGATGACCTTTCCAATTCAACATGCAAAAAATTAACTTAGTATGTTAGTATATACAATTTGAGTGAAGTAGTTATGATAAAATAATTTCTAACTCCTGTTGCCACAATCGAAGAAAGCTATATAATAAAGGAAACAAGCTTGACTGATCTAATGTTTTCAGTAGAAAATGTGAACAGATCATGTAAATATGATGAAGGAAATTGCAAAATAAGGAGCCTTACACAACAAATAAATCTACTCAAGCAATATTGATTAAAAAAATCACAAATAATGATAATAAATAATCAGCAACCTTATCTGGGTCATGTAAGGCGATCCAAATATGTGTCCCAACCTCAAGATTCTGAGGTAGAGAATGGCCAGCAACAGCAGGAATGCATTTTATGGCATTTAGACATGCAAGCCTCACATGAACATCTTTTGCATAAATTCCAGAAAGAGCCTGCATAAAACATAAAACAAAACAATCAAAATGTGGCAGCCATGGTAAAATAAGATATTTACAAAGAAAAGAAAAACTCACTTGTGCCACTTCATCAACTTGCAGACCTAAACACAATTCATTTAACATCGGTCCCACCAAGGATTGATAAGCTGGAACAACACCAAGTACATGGTACAGAACCTGCAAACAATGGCAGAGATCTTAAACATCGTTCCGAAAATTGGAGTTACCAGAAGGGGGACAAGGATAAAGTTTAACTGATAGCATCTGGGATCTAGGAAGAGGAAGTATCGGATCCAGGTGCAGAGAAAGTATTTGAAGTACATCATCATGAAGAGCTGTCTTTTTTGATGAAAGCAGTATCTGTCCCAAAATCTGCCACCAAAGAACTTTTAGAAACTCTAAATGTTACAAACTGACTAAACTGCAGCACATTTGGTGGCAAGAAAAATATGATACCGGGAAAATGAACGTAAAGGAATCTGCCGGTAGAGGTCCACTTTTGCAGGATATTGACAAACCTCTAACTACTTGTTCAAACAGACCTAATGGTGGTTTTTTGCTTACTTCCCCATCAACAATAGGTGGAATCATCTCACACACCATATTCACATCTTTGGTGGATATAATACGTAAAGCAGCTGCAATTTCAGGAGCCCAGTTACAGAGAGGAGGAGCTAAGCACCTGGACAACTGCAGCATGGTGCCATATGCAGCATCACTTACGATGGCTGAACTCAATAAAGGATCTACATACTTAACCTGCAAGAAAAATAAAAATTAAGTTGCAGTCAAAACATTATGCCACTGCAAAGGACAGAGACAAGTATCAGCAAGGGAAATAAATAGATGTTATGAGTTCATAAAGATCATAAAATCAAACAAAATACTTCCACACGGCACAAGAAGATATACTCCAACAATGTAATTGGCCAAAATGATACATTCACCTCACTATCAGAATCAAGGATTAAGAAGTCAGTCAGTTATAAATCTGGTTTTGTTCACAAAAGATCATAGTTCTCTATAAGAAATAGATATCAGATATTCCACATCTGATTCCAAATAATACATTAAAAATCAGCATTTCACCTGTAATAGTGTCTCAAATACGTTTGAGTTTGCATTCAATTAAAACAACAGGCCAGCTGTTACCTACATAGTTGCACAGCATTGTGTGAAACTGAGCTTCACAGCTCATCACATCAAAGGAATACTAATTGCTATTCGAAAAGATATACCCTTCATAAACTTTACACTAAATAAAACAAGGCAGCTAATAAAAGATATTAGCAAAAGCTCACCATTGAAGGAAGCTGACCATGTGTAAAAACTGGATTAGCAATGGCCATTTCACCAAGAGCCTTAAGCATTATAGAAAGATTCTTTTGTAACGAACTGACTCTCTCACGAATAGTCAACTCCTCCTTTAGGAGCAATTCTCTTGCCTCCTCTTTTGCAGTTTTAGCCTTTTCTATATGCAGAAAGTACATGAAATGAAGGCTTTAGTACAGCATAGTTTCAAAAGAATGGATATGACTAATATACAAGGAAGATAAATGGGCATACCAGGTTTCTTTGTAGCCTTATTCATGTCCTTTTTCCCTATGCCAGTAGATTCTCTTTTATTCTGGTCCTTTGTAGGAAGACTTGATGTAACACCATCCTATGAATAAGGAAGAAGATATGATAAATGGCATCTTATACAAAGTGATTCAAACCTACAAGAAACAAAAAGATTGAGGCTTACCATACTATCTTGGTCATCATAAAGACGAAATCTACCTTTAGGAAGTTTTGTGTTTTTTCCCACAACAGCTTCTGCGACATAAACACCTTGCTCACTTGATAGCTGTCCTTCTGGAGTAATAAAGATCTGAAATGGCAATATAACAGTAAGGATAATATCAAACAATAACTTCCCAGTGGAAAACATGTAATGTGTTCACCAACACATTCTGCATGCCTCTTCACAGGAGTGTAACATAATAAAGTATAAACAAATATAGTATTTTAATGCAGCAGAATCGCACTATTCCGAAAATAACTCATCTGCCCTCACTCAAATGCCCACCAGTTACAGAAATCTCAAATGACAATAAGCAAAAACCCATTTATATTCAGTTCAATTCATAAATACAAGGCTTGAGGGATCCAAGACAACAAAACCAGTAAAGCATAAACAAACATAAGGACATATGATTCATTAAAAATAAATAATTAAATTTAAATAATACTCCATAAACTTTTTGAAAGACTAAAGGACTATATCCATATCGCACAATTAACACAAGCACATCAGCAACTTACCTACTCATAAATTACAATTCAAAATAATAACATGGCAAAGCCAACCAGATAAAACAACTAAATTAGTATATTAACCAAGAGCACTTCATATTCCTAGTAACAGCAGTAATTTAGAGACACTCAAAACGAAAGTAATTTACAGGTAATGCATTCAAGCTCATCCGAAATCAAAGTCCATGATGAGACTTTCTATGGAAAATTATAAAATAGGGCAAAGAACTTGTCCTTGTTTTTGAGTGATATCCATAGCAAGCAGTTGACAGAAGGGACAAGTAGTAATACCCCAAAAAGGTAGTAAATAGAAAACCAGGAAAATGAACTAATACAATGATATTTGCATTGAAGGGCAATCTTATCCTCTTAATCCATACTTATTTAGAATCAATGAAGAAATAAAACAGAAAAGAGAAATACGAAAGAGCAGTATACCTTAATATCATTTTCTGAAAGTGTGTCATGCATAAAACATTCAGGAAGCTTGTTAAAGTGCTGAACAAACAACAACAATAGCAGTTATGATAAAGACAAAGACCATGATAAAACGTTTAATAATTAGAATAAAAAAAAGCTGCATCTCACTTTTTCAAATGCCAAGAACAAGTTGTCCGGTGTTATCGACATCAAAGTTGATAATGAACTCAAGGCTGCACACTGCTCCATAGGATTGGGGCTCATTAGCCCCAAAGGCCCTATTAAATCCTACATGAAATGGCTGTATCAGAATCCATAACTCAAGTTGAACATGCAAAACAAAATTTCAGGTGAGTATATTAATATACAAACATCATTCTTTCATTTAGTTGTAGTATCATATCTAAATATAGCATGAAGGAAGCATAACATGAAATAAAAATATATATATAATAAATAAAATAAAACAAAATAAGATAATTGCCAGCAAATTCAAAAGTTTTCATTCATCATGTTCACTTGAAATGAAGGTTTCCTTTTCTTATGGTTAGCTTTGTCCAAGGATGAGCTGACAATGTGCAGAAGAATAGGATTATATGTATCAGAACAGTACAATATTTATAAATATCAACCATATCAAGAAGCTAACATAACTTTCATATGCATCATAAGCTCACTTCAATTTCATGAAATTATGTACATGTCGAAAATAGCTTGTGATAGAATTCTCAAGAAGTCATTTAGCACTTGGAGGTGGCAGTCTCTTGTTTGGGTAGAACTCATGCCGATCTTTCCAAGGCACAACTACAGAGTTGACAAGTTGGTATAGAACATAACTTTTAAGAAAATTTAAAGCATGCATTATTGCTCAGATAGATAGATCAGAACGATAAAGATTATTACCTTGCAAATAGTATCCACCTTTGCTGCCATTATATCAATAATATCATGCCCGTTCCTCAACAAATTTCTTTGAAGCCTCTGAAAATAAATTGAAAAGTATGGTATAAACATTGTCTGCCATGTGCAAATCAACAAATAATGTTCTAGAATACAAATAAATCTGCTAATAGAGAAAAAGTCTCTTAATCGCAGCTATAGCAACATATTATGAATATTTTAAAAAAAATGATTGAAAAAAATAGCATCTGATAAATATTCAGGCACTAAGTGATAAACAAGAGTAACCAGCATAGAACAAAAAATTGAGAATTGTTCAGTAAAAAATGTCACATGGCACAATAAGGTAATAACGCATTGCCAAAAATATCAGAACAATCAGGACTTTTCAATATTAACAGAAATGCCAGAATATTCTCCCTTGTTCTCTTCTGATTAACAAGAACAAAGATATCCTTTCATAGCATAAAACCGCCAGACAAAGTTACATCTAATCAGAGGAAAAGCAGGATACCTTCCACACTGTGCGCCTGCGACCAGTGCTAGCTATGCAGGGATGGTGAGAGCACAAAATAAGCTGGGAACAAATCCTTTGGCTACTAGCCAGAGCAGCAGGTGCAATCAAAAACAAGCACTTCACTAATACCTCGGTAGAAGGAAGAAAAGGAACCTGAGCATCAAAAGCACTGTCCATGTCACTGCAAAAGATTCATGTGAACTTTTCAGCAATTTTAAACTACAGCAGCCAAAAGCAAAATGAAACAAGTACTTAAATTCAAGAAATCATAACTATACCATGAGAAGTAGCTGCTAGAACAACTGAAATAAATAGTGTAAGTCAATTAAAAGGAACTGCAACATTCAATTTCAAGCAAAAGGATAACTGCTCAACATAAGATGCCTTCACAAAATATATTTGTATTAGATACAGCTCCAACTATGCATTGCAATCATAGCAAGCAAAGGAGTTATGTTGTCTACTGTTAAGAGATAGTACAACATATGACATTGATTGCAATACCAATAAAGATCCCATCATGCAACAACAGTTATCCATATATATGTTTTAAAGCAACATAAATTTCCACTAAGAACAGACCTTGCTTTAGAGAGAAAGATCCGTTCCCCAAGAACTGACAACCAGCTTGAAAACTCAAGAAAGAGGTCCTCTAATAAAATAGAAGATGCAGAGCTGATTTTCCTGGTAGTCTCACGAGCGACTCTACGAACATCCCAACTTGGATGGCAAAGCATATTAAGTAATAACTGCACAGAGCAAACACTAACTCCATAGTAAAATAGAGCATCTCACTAGCAGCTAGGTAAAAGCTTAATTTACCTGAAACATGGATTTTACTGACAAGGTGTCTAGCACTCTGCAATGGTAACACAGTAGTTAGAGATCACCCAAAGAAATGTCTAGTATGAAACAAGGAACAGTTGACAACCTGTTTACATGTTCGATAAGCAGCACTTCAAGAAGATCGATGCATGCTAGGCAATCCTCAATTGGTAGCTTTAGAACCTATTGAGAATGTAACAAATGTGCTTTTACAGAAGAGAGAAAAAAAGAGTTTAAATCAAGAAAAGAGCTTCCTCTGTACAGCAGTACATGTAAATATGCTTTCGTAGTTGATGTTGTAACAACAATAAATATGTGCTCATGTAAAACCAAGAAACCAGAAAAATAAATAGGATAGTAACTGGATTGTTAAGAACGAAAATGAAGCAAGGGTTTAGCATAAAACCATTAATGACAGAACTAGTTCATCGAAGGCAGTCAATCAAATATTGAGAGTAGTATTCAGAACATAACAAGGTGGGAAAATCTTCCCAAGCCTTTTTTGTGAAAGACCGACCCACCTCAGTGAGACCCAAAACAGAACTCTGCAGGCAGATCAATTGGTGAGAGGCGTTCACTTTAAGTGAGACAAAAGGCTTAGGTCGCGGGTTCGACTCCGAGGGGGTGCGAATTAGTGCGCAACCAAGCAAAACAATACCTGGCTTGTGCAGAGTTCTGTTCTGGGTCTCACCGAGTGTGTGTATATATATATATCAGAATTGAAGTAAGACCATCTTCAAGAGGTTCTAATTACCATATTTAGAGGAATAAATGTAGACTCATTCTGGGCAATCACCATCCAAACCTTTTCCTTCTGGAGAACCTCCTCTGCAAGATTCATTCATGGCCTTCTTTTACAATGGTAATTCAATCTATACATATTACCCAAGTTAAGAAATATAATTATGAAAAGAACCTGCTCTGGGGTCAACTGAGGCAATTTTAGCTACAGCATACAGGCCATAAATCCCATCCAACCTCTGTGATGCTTTTGTAAATCCAGATTTAACTAACTGAACAAGAGGGTCCAATAAAGATGACACCTGAAAGAAACATTGGTTGCCAGAAACAGCAGGTGAGTTCACTGACAAATCAATCAAACCTGCACTAGTTATTTCAGCAAGCAAGGAAAGCATCTAAGGAAAACAATGAACTTCCTACCCTTGTTAATGACTCAGAATTCTTGCAAACAATCTGCAAACATTTAAGATGCCCCTTTCTTAAAGTTTCCTTCTCTTTCAAACCTGCACCAATAAAAGAGACAAGATCCGCTTGAACAGCTTCAGCAGATTTTGATACCCAGGATGCTAGAGCAGACAAGACTGCCAACTTTACTTCCTCACTTCCTGCATTAAAGAGATACATTAATGTTGACATACACTCAAGTATTTGCGGAAGAAAGAAGTGTTGGAGTAAAGCATTAAGAGAAAGCATTAAAAAAATTTAAATCAAAAAATGACTAAGAAAGAGCATTATAGCATTTACCATCATCTTTGTAAAATGACAAGAGGAAGCAAGTTATGGATGGCACCAATTTACTCAAAGACTTTCCATAAGGGACCCTTGACAATTCTCTCAAAGCATACACCATACCAGTTCTCTGGGAAGGGAGTGTCAGCTTTCCCTCTGAGCCTGTTCAAGGAAAGGCCATGTAAGTAACTGATATAACAGACAATACGAAACATGAAGCTCAAAGCAGCTGTGAAAAGTATACTCTGTGAATCAATGTCATGGTTTTTTTAAGACACAAGAAAGTATCACCTGACCTCCTAAAATAGCTTTGATAGCATTGAAGATTGAAGATACCACATCTGGGTCACTTGACTTTTGACTCAGGCAGCCTACAACCATTAAAGCCTTAACCCTCCTCTCTTCATCAGAATGCCGAGCTTGTGGCAGGAGAATTGAAATGAACTCAATTGCATATTTACTCAAATCAAGATTGACTGATTCAAGCAGGTCCGCTATAGACTCCATTACCAGTTCTGGGTTGCGCTTTAGCATTTTAAGGGAAGCAGGAACCAAGAGAGTTTTGAAATCTTCATGGCCAATTAGGGTGAAAAGTGGTCGAAAAGCTTCTGAAAGTGCTATTGATGGCTTCTCCTTGGAATTTAGCACTACTTTGATATAGAATTCAAGAAATATCAACTGAATAAGGAAAATAAGGGTCAAACAATAGTCCACATATTATTTAAAATAGAATGGTGTCTTGAACATTTGACAAAAAAAGGAAAGAATTTCTGTCAACAGAAAATTCTTGCAAAAATACAGATCATTTTCAAACAAAGAGAACAGGAAGGATAAAAAAGACAATAACTTCTACCTTGTACTCATCCAACAAAGAAGTATTTGTAGTTGAAAAATCAACTAATATTCCAATAAGATGAGCACCATCTCTCACAGGAATTCTTGTATCCTTAAGCTCTTCAATATAGGCCTTATACATATTCGGAGACTGCAAGTGCGATGGTAACAAAAACAGGGGATGAGTTATGTCTGGGTTGGCGGAATAGAGACATTTCCACAATCAAGCGTTGAAATATAAAATACCTCAGTGAAGAGATGTACAAACAACTTTTTGCAAGCGCCACATAAGTGGTAAGATCCTTGCAGAAGGATCTGGCACAAAGATGCTTGTGCACAGACAAGTCTTGAAAACCCATTTTTAGAGGCAGAGGCAAACTGACTCCATCTCAAGAGAAGGAATGACCATTTGAGAAGCTTGTAGCATCCAACAGGGCTATGAATCTTTACATGCTTTTCCATAGACTGTATAAGTGACGTCGCAAAATACTTCATGAAGATAGCTTCACCTAAACCCTTAACTATCAAATCATCGACAGCAATTGTCGAATGTCGATCATCATAAATAGGTAAAGTTTGGAAAATAATGTCCACCAATAAAGATGCAACACCATCTGATAAATCTGTAAACCCAAAAGAGATGGAGAAAATGAAATCTCTGTCAACAAATTTATAAATTAAAATCTCCCAGTAGAATTTCCAATCTCGAGTAAATTATAATTAAGTTCATCAAGCATAAGAAGAATTATTGTCCATGAATCAAAGAAACAAAGAAAGAAGAGGATATAATTCAGTCACTCCAACACCTAAATTAAATACCAGAATAAGCAAGATATGATCCAAACACTAATAGAAACCAAACTAATTCAAATTTCCTATTGCAGAACAGAACCCTCCGCAACAATCTCTATTCTCCTGAAATCACAGTACTCACGGTTCCATTATTTGCTCAGTTCTATCATAGCTAAATAAGATTGTCGCCATGAGAAAACAAAGACTTCAGGTAGAATTCTTCTCCACAATCACCACAATTCTCAAGAACTCCGAAACTATTTCACATTGATCAATGGCACAAGAAATGATCAAAATGCTAGCGATCGAAAACAAGAAATGGAGCCTATACATAAGAGCAGTGCAAGCAGTGGTTCAGAAGAATCACAAATTGGCGATTGAAAACAACCACAAAAAATTTCAAGAAATTCACAAACAAAATAAAACAATAGAAACGTATCAGCGATTGAAAACAACTGCAAAAATTTTCAAGAAATTCTCAAACAAGATAAAACAATGGAAACGAATCGAACCACTTGAATCTTGCAAAATAGGAGTCAATCTTTGGCGAAAGATCTGAATCCGCAGCTTCGTGGACGACGTCGAGACCTCCTCGGCGGCGGCTCGCAGCACGTCCATTGCCAGTAAGGAATCCAGGCAAGGACCCTCGAGTGATCCAGAAGTGAAGGGATGAAGATGAGTTCGGTTTTCCCCTGTTCCAGAGGAGCTTCTTGGAGGTTACTGGAGGCCAACGATCAGAAGACGATCAGACAAAGAATGGGAGGGCTAGGGTTTAGGAAATTTTTTGTGACTTAGAAAAAGCTCTTGATGTTTGCTTATATTTACGGATGTGCCCTTATGGATGCTGTGAAGCAATTGGCTAATTCACCATCTTCTTGTGAACTCAAGCTCAGTGTTATGGTTCATAGCTAACCACTTATTATTATGCTGCTGTAAACTAAAAAGAGATGAGTGTTTTTCTTTAAGACAACAATGCCTCGTGAACTCATCAGTTAAAACCTTCTGGTTTTTTTTCCTCATCATAACAAATAGTGATGAGGTTAGTGTATACATGGGTATTTAAATCACCTGTACACAATCACTACTCACTAAAATTATTTGATTTGAATAAACCCGATTGAAAGAAATCACATAATCTCAACAACCTCTCATAAAATTTAAAACCATAAAATTTTTATGATAATTTTAAAATCCTAAAATTTTGAAAATTTGATAGTAATTATTTGTTGTAATAAATTAAGATATTTTTTTTAGTGTTTAAACCATGATATATTACATAGTCTTACCTTTTATTGAGATATTATATATTTTTAATTTAATCCTTGATTAATTTTATTCTTTTTTTCAAAAATATAAAATAGGGCAAGAGGGAAAATTAGACAGGATAGCAATAAGTGTTATGAGTCATAACATATCACTTATTATTGTGCTGCAATATATTAAAATGGGATGAGTGTTTCTATTTAAAACAATAGTGTCTCATGGACTCATCGCCTGAAACCTTTCTTTTTTTTTCTCGTCAGAACAAACAGTGACGGGGTTAATGTACACGTGGGTATTGAAATCACCCGCACAAAAAAATCACTATTTACACTTCTGAAATTATCTGATTTGCATAAATCCGATAGAAAGAAATCACATAAGCTCAACAACCTCTTATAAAGTTAAAAACCATAAATTTTTAATGATGATTTTAAAACCCTAAAATTTTGGAGATCTGACCGTAATTATTTGTTGCATTAAATTAAGATATTATTTTTTTTAAGTGTTTAAACCATGTTATATTACATAGTCTCACCTTTTATTGAGATATTAAATATTTTAAATTTAATCCTAGATTAATTTTAGATTTTTTTTTCAAAAGCATAAAATGAGGCAAGAGGGAAAATTAGACAGGGTAACAATAAGTGTTATAAGTCATAATGAACCATTTATTATTGTGCTATACGCTAAAATGGGACGAGTGTCTCTTTAAAACAACAATGCCTCATGGACTCATTGCTCAAAATCTTTACGTTTTCTTTCCTCATCAGAACAAAAAGCGACAGGGTCAGTGTACACGTGTGAATTAAAACCACCCACATACAAAAACACTATTCACACTATCTGAAATTATCTGATTTGCATAAACTCGTTTGAAAAAAAAAAATCACATAAGCTCAACAACCTCTCTGAAATTTTAAAACCATAAATTTTTAATAATGATTTTAAAATCATAAAATTTTGGAGATTTGATAGTAATTATTTGTTGTAGTAAATTAAGATATTATTATTTTTTTTTAGTGTTTAAACTATGTTATATTACATAGTCTCACCTTTTTATTGAGATATTAAATATTTTAATTTAATCCTGGATTAAATTTAGATTTTTTTCAAAAAGTATAAAATGAGACAACAGGAAAATTTTGACGGGTAACAATGAATGAGGGGGGAAAAACAACAATCCAAATGAGGAGGACAAATAGGATATAGAATAATGGATAGTCAATTGAAAGTCACTCAAAACGGACAAATAAAAGTGAAGAAAGCAAACCATTAAATTTCATAAATATCATCTTAAAAATATATTTTTAAACTATATATATTCTAATTTATACTAATACATGAGAAACCAAGAGACAACATAATAATTTAAAAAATTATTATCATCTAACCCAATCGAATAATGTCAAGAGCCAGAACAGTAAATTTTTTAAAATATTTTTTATTTCTAAAACTATAGCTTTTTTTAGAGTATTTATACTGATTTATAAAAAAACCACCAAGTGATAAAACAATAAAATTTAAAAAAACTATACAAATCAATTTGTAAAATACCAAACAACTTTCACAAATATTTTTTTTATAAATGTATAATTTTTTAAGTTTATTTGTATCAATTTGTAAATAAAATAATATTTTTTGAAAAAAAGATTCTTTTTAATTCTATATGTCAATTTGTAAAATAAAAAAAATGATATTTTAAAAATGTCTTGGTTTGTTATGTATCATGATTTTTATATGAACAATGAAGTTAGTTAAATACTTAAATGAATGCTTAAAATGAGGAATGCCATCATGTTTATATGAATAATGAAGTTATTTAGTTAAATGATTGCTTAAAATGAGGAATGCCTCTCTCTCTCTCTCGCATGCTCTTTCCCTCTTCTTCCCTTCTCCTCCTCTTTTGACCCTTTCCTGTATATATAATGGTTGGCTTTTGGTGCATTGTATGCAGGCGAAGGACGAGCAGTGGAAAAGGTCGGCCAAGGACACCGCGCACGCCGTGCAGGAGTTCGACAGCGCTCAGATGGTCCGTGAGAGCAAGGACCTTGCTGTTGGCTTTCTTCAACAGGTCCCCTGCATACTTACACATATATGTTTGTTGTTGTTTGTTTACAGATCCTGAATTATCTTTTGAGGTTGGTTGTTGTTTGTTTATTATTGTTCATGCTTGTAAGTTCTCAGAATTAACGAGATGATTCAGTCTAATATTTTCCCATCATAAAGGACACCAACAAGAGATTAATGTTGTTAAACATGATACAAACTTGAGGATTAGGTACAAAAACTGAAGCAATGCCTGCTAAATTCCCCCACAAAACTAGCAAAATTACTTCAATTCAGAGCAAACTATCAGCCTTAGTAGGAAGCCTTCTGAAGAAGCTCATGGCCGGAGATGGCAATCTAGTCCTGAACTTTGGTGGCCTGAGTTCATACAATCCCCATATACCCACCAGAACCCTCGCCGGTACAGCAAAACACATGACTCCAGTCACCAGACAAAATACCAAGAAGATGAACGTTGCTCTTGGATCCCTCCAACTAATCAGAGCCTGAAACCTCTCTGCCTGTGTGGCCAAATCCCCGACCACTGTCTGCACCCGGCCGGCTACACTCCTCAGCCTATCATACCTCATTCTCACCACCTCCGCGCTACGGCTTGTCGGAAATGAATCAAACTCCTCATCAAGTTCATCAGCATACACTGTCTCTGCCTGCGAAAGCCTTGTGTCCATGTGCGGCGGGTGCCGTGGCCTAGACCGATACCTCCACAGCCCCACAAAAGCCATGGCAAGCAGCACTGTTGGCACAATCAGCTCAGGAAGCAGTACAAACACAATGTAGATCAAAACAACAATGACTGATCGCACCGGCCTCTGCCAACTCCTAACAGACTCTAGCCACCGTCCAAAAGCAATCAACCCAGATAACACTGAAACAAGGCGAAAAAAGTGAGCTTTACTCCGCCGCATACTCCACATATGCGATCCATGATCGAGCATATACTCCACCACCTCCCTACCCAATGGCGGCTCAGCTCGACCAAGTCGAACGGCAACAACATTGGTTGCCTGATACCTGAGATTCTCAACCTGCCTCACTAATAATGGTTCCACATAATGCATCTTTGGCAACAAAGGGCAAACATAAGCATTCAACATGTTAGCCACATTGGCACAAGAGAAACGCACAGCCAAATGCAACTCCCCCATCTTCTTCACCCCAGAAGGATGCAACATCAACAATGGATAAGCATGAGTATAAACTCTATCAGCCTCCAACGTCGAAAGCCGAATTCGAACCTTACCAATCCTAGTATCTCGAACACCACCAGCAGGCAAGTTAACAGCATTCTTGTCCAAGTGACAATTATCAAACACACCAATGGTGATCACAGTGCAAGGATCGAACACCTCCCAGGTATACTGTTCGTTCCATCTAGGTGTCACTGAATCAACAACAGTCCTTGTTCGAATCCATTTCTGACCATACTTAGCAACACAGTAAGCATCAGTTGTTGCCGTCCCACCTTTGGTGGCTTCCCTGAGTTTCATTGGCATCAGGCCGGAGGCGCCGAGGATCCCAAGCTCAAGAACACCAACGTGCTGCTTCCATAGCTGTTTGGCAGTGGGCCGGAGATCACTGCTATACATTGTAGTCTCATCGAGCACATGATAGCCACCATCTAAGCAAACGCGAAGGTGAACCCGGCTACCGAACCGACCCGGACCTGAACCTACCTGCGGCCGGTCCAGACCGAACCAACGAGACACAACCAGCTTATTATCCCATCGACGTTCAATCGCCGAAACCGGAATGAGAACCCGGCCCAACACCTCGTCCCGGTTCGGACCGACTCGGTCTTCGACCGAAACCAATAGATAGTCTTCAAACGGCTCAGCAACGACAAACAGCAAGTCCTCGTTCCAGACCGGGTTGGCGGGAGACCGGTTCGATGTGATCGGGGCGAACCGGGTTCGGAGAAGCTGGTTGCCAACCTGGGCTTTGGCGAAGAGCTCAGGGTAACGGCCGATCGTGACCGCTCCTTTCTCCCCCGGGATGAGATCTTGGGCTTCGATGATCGACACGCGGAGATACCAGAGCTTGGGTGAAAGATAAACCTTTGATTTGATGGAGCCGAGCCCATCGGCGTGCACGCCGGCTGCGCGTGAGTGCCAGGCTTCCGAGAAGGCTTCATCGGCTTGGGTCCCGAACCAAACGGAGACCATGATTTCAGACTTGGTTTTCTCACCCTTCTTGTCCTCCATGCGGTACCACTGTGGGGCCAGGGTGCTATCGGGTGGGACCCGCCGTGGGATCTCGCTGAGATCGAATGTTAACCGTCCGATGAACTCGTCCTTTTCCCGCTCTTTTAAGAAAATTTCTATAACGGATGACTGGATTGTGTCTTTGGAGAAGGCGAAGACCTGGTCCCAGTGTGACGCCGGTGTGGATCGGGTCACCCCCCGGTAGTTCCCTAGCTTCACCTCCGCGAGACATTCACCACTGTTTATAGAGAGTTCACGAGCACGGACCACGCGGACATAGAGATATTGCATTTGCTCCACGAGATCGTAGGTTGAGCTCGTCTTATCTCGGGAGCCGGCGCCGGCACCGCCGCCGAGACGAGGTTTCGTCTCTTTCAGTGAGAAATCCTGCACGCCAGCGCTTATACCGAAGCCTGCCGCGGAGTAGATCTCGGGTCCGGTGGGGAGCACGACCGGCTGCGGCGCGGCGATGGGGATGGGATCAGCTGGCCGCGCTGCTGGCTCTGGCTGCTTCAGCACCGGCTGTATCGGCGCCGCCACCACTTGCTGTTTCGTCTGCGGCTTCTCAGGTACATGCTCCTTCGCTTTCGTGATACGCTGGTCGATGTTCCCCGCCGTTGAGCCGGGATCCCCGCCGGTGATGCGGTAGATTTTTAGGCTGATCTCACCGCGGATGTGTGAGAAAAGGCTACGCTTCTCCAGCGTGAACAGCTGGGGAACAGCGTCTTCTCCCGGCGCTGGGACACCGGAGGCGGGGATCCGGATCTTGCCAAGAAAGTTCCGGCCACCGATGCCGGACTCCCGCTCGTTATAAACCCCGACGTCGATCGCTCGGTAAGGAAGGTCAGCAGGGTCGGAGACGGAGAAGACCAAGCGTTCGTTCCAGACGGGGTTGAGGTCCTTGTGCTTAGCAAGGGTCCTCCTCTTCTGGTGCTCAAACTCCACCTCCACGAACGGCGACGACGAGCCCTGCCCATCCTTGGGCATGAGGTTGTGCGCCGCCACCACCTCCACCACCAGCTTCTCCTTCCCCATTACCGGTGAGAGTTAACTCTACGCTCACCGGCGGAGAACGCGAACGAGAATGCTGAGGAATAGTGGGAAGCTATTTCGAATTATATAGAAAAATAGTAATTTAATATTAATTTCGAATTTATCAGGGGTATTTCGGGAAAGGAAGGGGGTGTGAGAAGTGAGCATCGGGGGTCGTGAAGAGGGGACAAAACGGGGGCGGGTGGTGCAGAGGAACAGTGCTCAAACCGGTATAAGGTGGGGCCCAGTAGAGTAGAGTAGAGGGGATGGTGTGGATAGGACACGTGGCAAGCCAAGAATGAATTTGATTGGCTGGTGTAGTTCGCGCGTGCAGTAGTGTGTATTCACAGAGCCCGATACCATGTACAATGTCATCCAAAACCTATCAACGGTGTGGTACGCCGCAGGAACTTCTAGAGTGGGGTGGTACTCAGGATTGGATTGGTTGTTCTAGAATATATATATATATATATATATATATATATATATATATATATATATATATATATATATATATATATATAATAAATAAGATGGAATCTAGGAGGGGGAGAATGGTGGGTATTAAATAAGGCGAGATTTTTGGAGGGATGTCTTGTGGGATACGGCGCGCGATTGTGTGTATCCAAGTGATATGAGGAACAGGATAACGACCCTTTCATGTTAGTTTCTTAAAAAAAAATTATTAAAAAATTTTTATTATTAACTCGTTGTAAAGAAAAAATAATTTTAAAATTAGAGGTTATACCAATGTATTTTTGGTTTAGCAGTACTTTTCTTCCGTACTTTTCAGTTTCAAGAGATGAAGACGTTATAGCAATTCTCCCGCCCGTGAAGATTGGTGTTTGTCACTCTAGCTCAAAAAAAAAAAAAAAAAAAAAAAACTTATATTTATATTTTTATATTTAAAAAAATAACTTTATACCTCCAGAAAAATTGATGTTTTATTCCCGTTTGTGTTTCAAATCTAATTCTAGAAGTTGATGGGATGGTTTAGTGTTAATAGAGTATCTGTTTTATTGTTGAATTAAACCTTTTGTATTTATTTTTGAATCACAGCTTTTATGACCGAATGTTGTCCTCATTCAAATGAGGATTTTAGGTAATAAATTAGGCATAAATTATATAGATACCTACTCACTATTTTATAACATGAAAAATGTTTTTGTTTTATGGAAAAATAAATCATAAAAATACATGCTTTAATTTACTTTTAGAATTAAATCTACAGAAACAAAATACTTGGAAAGAATATTAAAGAATTTTTTGTGAGTGTGAAATTAATTAAGTTAATTTTGGAGGGCGTGTTCAAATGAAAACTAATAAATAAATGAACAAGTGTGTGTGTGTATATATATGTACGTTCTTCCTTGTAAAAGAAAGGGGGAAAAAAGAAGAGATTGAACAAGCGTGTGACATGAAATGGGAAAAAGAAACATAATAAATAAATGAGCTTTTAGACAGGGTTCAGTGGCGTGTGCTTTTCTTTTTTTTTTTTTTAAGTTTTTTGTTTTGTTTTTGTTTTGTTATTACCTCTGATGAGACAGTAACACAACCTTTGAGGTGGAGCAGAAGAACTAATGGGCACATATAAAGCAAGCTGGGTCTTCATGTGTTCAGTATTATAAAGCTATTCAGAGCTGACGCACTGCTCAAGTTCCCCTGTTTCTTATTCTCCACTCTGTTTACTTTCACATCTCTCTTTTTTGACTATCAATAAAAATAGTGGAGCTCCTACATGACACCCCATAAAAGTAAGCCTTTGGAGATGTTACAAAAGTCTCACTACATTTTAACTTTATTTCATAAAATAATTTAGCTTTTCTTTAGTTACTTTAGTTCAGTGAATACTTGAATATATATTTATTGAGCTTATAATAAAATTATATTTTCCATAAAAACCCTACAGAATCTGCAGAAAAGATGAACAGATGAGCTTCATTGTGTGGTTTTTCGTTAATGAGCCTTTTTTTACATAAAAACTGGCTTCCAAAGTATCCCAACCTAAATACCTAAAAACTATTTTACCAACATCTACTTACAAAAATCAATTGTTTCTAACACTTAGTTCAGTTAAGAACTATTTAAGACTTTGTTTACCTGTTTATGTCATTGAAAAATCAATTGATCATACATATAACATGCAATTTTTTTTTAAAAAAAACATGGTTAATCTTGATAATTATTAACTATGTTAATTCAAATAATTACATAGTATACCAAAAAAAAGGAGTAATTTGCACATCTAGTCAGAGCCAAGATAAACATAAGCGGGACCAATACAAACATCAAAGTAGCATCAAGATAAACAAAAACTAAGCAAATAATTATGAAACCTCCCATACGGATATGGATAAGTCTTGAGACAATTAAGAAATATCAAAATAAATAAAAGCAGACAACCAATGAATGTTGAATCTCAACCAAGCACCATACGCCACAAGAATGTACACCAATCAATCACTACTTAACATGCATTATGTGCTACAAATTCCCTGACAAGAAACCTGTTAAATCTTTTATTTTTCTTCTATCAAAATTCATATAAGGCTGTTAAAAGGTCAAATATCTCTCAGGGGAATAACAAGTACCAAGGTGCTGTATATTTCCTTGCGTAAAGAAAACAGGAAATCACTCACAAAAAGACAGGTGCCATGACCAATGTAATGGTCGCAAGCATCTTAATAAGAACATGAAGTGAAGGGCCTGCTGTGTCTTTGAAAGGGTCTCCAACTCTGCAAGCAAACATCATCATCATGGTAAATAAAATTCACTGAAACACAACCACTATTTATTGAGAGATCCATGCATCAGTAAATAGTTGGCCAAAAAAAAAAGGATATACCACATGCATCACCCAATCTTCATTAAACATCATTATCATGATGTCATGAATGCATTCTACAATTCCATATCATTCTTATCATATTAATGACACCTAGACTCTAGTAGGGGACTAAAGAGAAGATTGTAAGTCTTCATGCATGGTTCTTCAGCTTTAATTAGTTCACAGAGGGTAATGAAGTTTCATGCATGGTTCTTCAGCTTTGACAAAGAAAGCTACCTAGCATAAATTTGCAGGAAAAAAGAGTGAGTGGAACTTACGTGTCCCCAGTGACAGCTGCCTTGTGAGGATCACTGCCTTTACCACCGAGTGCACCAGTTTCGATGAACTTCTTTGCATTATCCCATGCACCGCCAGCAGTATTCAGAAAAAGAGCCATAAGGATGCCAGCCACAGTTGCAAACATAAGCATGGAAGCCACAACTTTGGCTCCAAGAAGTGGCTGATCTGTGACATTGCCTAATACACGGAAAAGGAACCCTGGCAAAGAAAAGAGGCCATGAACCATCCATTAGAAATAAACTTTGAGAATAAAAATTGGAAAGATTGCACTGTAACTCAAGAATCAGTCAAGACTTCAAGAGAATCTTTACCGATTAAAATAGGTGAGACGATGGCCAGAGCGCCAGGTTTTATCATTTCTTGCAAAGAAGCAGATGCCACTATTGCAACACATCGACCATAATCGGGTTTTTCTTTGTACTCCTGAGGCAGAAAATTTATTAGCAATCTAGGGCACACTACAACCATAGAAGAGTTCGATCAAATGGACGGTTGAATACCATTATCCCGGGCCTCTCAATAAATTGTCTTCTAACTTCATTGACAACCTCCTGAGCAGTTCTTCCGACAGCTGCACATGCCCAAGCGCTGAAGACGAATATAAGCATAGAACCCAATAGTCCACCGACAAAGACTTCCGGAATCGCAATGTCAACCTACAAAATCAAAATGATTTAATTTAGGAAAAAAAATCCAGAAACTATGTCTGTCAAAAAGATAATAATAAAAAAAAAGACAAGAAGTTGTGCACTAAAGATACTTGTTTAAAAGGAATCTGAGCAAATGAGGCCACTTCATCCATATATGCGCTAAAAAGAAGAAAGGAGGCCAGTGCAGCAGATCCAATAGCAAATCCTTTTGTAGTAGCTTTAGTAGTGTTTCCAACAGCATCAAGAACATCAGTGATCTCTCGAACACTTTCAGGCTGAAAAAATCAACAGTTGTCATGATCGCAAAGTTTTTCCAAACAATCTATTGCATCAATGAAGAAAATAAGAGTAAAACATTCATCCAATCTAAGCCTCTCCGATAACATTATTTTGTCTTAATCTTGAAAACACTACATTCTACACTATTTCAATCTAATGGTACTTTCTGCATCAAATCCTGGCTGTTAGCACAAAGGGAATAGTATCCAAGTACATTAGGTTTCAATTCAGTAATCATATCAATAATACCTGCTGACTCATCTCCACAATTCCACCTGCATTGTCAGCTATTGGGCCAAACATATCCATGGTGAGAACATAAGCTGCTGTACTGAGCATCCCCATTGTTGCTACAGCTGTCCCAAACAGACCACCAGTTGGATTCCCAGATTCATCTAACAGGCCCGAAGTGTGTCCAAGCCAGAAAGCAGAAATAATAGCGATGCTTATTACAAGAACAGGAAGAGCTGTTGATTCCAAACCCAAACTTATGCCTGCAATTATGTTAGTTCCATGACCAGTAGAACTTGACATAGCCAAAAGACGAACTGGCTCATGCTTGTAATCTGTGTAATACTTTGTGATCCAAACAAAGGCGTATGCTGTTATGATTCCGACCAAACCACACAAAGCAAAGTTCAGCCATGCAGAGGGTGCTTGTTCAGTATAAAGAAGCCACCGTGTAGACTGTCAGAATATGAAGAGGAACAGGTAGACAAAATGATCATATGAAATATGACAAGGTAATTAACACTACTTATGTGAAAGACCTATAAGACTTGAAGTGAAAAGCTCTTTTGTGTGTGTGTGTGTGTGCGCGTGTGTAAAGAGAGTCCAACAAGTCAGAGATAGCAAAAAAAATTCGATGAGGTTCTTCTATTCTTTGAGTATTACAAACATAATAGATTGCTTACCAAACCAAAAGCCAGAACAGCAAAAAATATGGTGACTGAGTAGCCTTTCTGGAGAATTGCCATTGGATCTTCTATGCCAATTTTTACTCCAGATTCACGTGTGCCCCTGATTGATATAATTCCTATTGATGATACAACCAAATCAAATGAATGGACAACGAGGGGGAATAGAATAAACCCTGTCGGATCTGCCAAAACAAAAGGAAAACATGCATTCCAATCAGGACCAAAACCATCAAAGTAATATTTAAGGAGCAATAATTCACCAAAAAATAAAATAAAATAAAATAAAATGAACAAAAGCATGTGGTTCTCAAGGTAGGTCAAAAGAGGGAAGCACCAATTCCTAGCAATTCCATGTAGAAGGCCTTAAATTAATGGGGGCAGAGCCATAATAGATGGAACCCAACTCCATGTTTATCAAATATGATGGGAAACTAGACAATCCATGCAGCTAATGCATTGCTCATGGCTTTACGGAATGATATATAACATAGCATATGGGACAACACATATTTCATGACATTAATAGCATGGTGGAAGCTGTTTATTTTCAAACCTTCCATATTGTCATTGAATAAGCTCCCACCTTAAGTCATGTAAACCAAAATAACCACACCATACATTTCATAAATATTAGATTTGAACATCTCAAAAAAAAAAATTCACCACTAATCATGAACCTTATTTTTTCCATTCCAAAAATAAGGCACTTTTTCCAAAAATAAGGGCATGTTAGAATGTTTTATTATGAAAGCAAAAATAGCATAATATATGAAATAGGTAGCAATCAAAGCAAGGGAGAAAAAACTAATTCTATCAACTGATCAAAGACTTTACCTTCAATTTTGCAGCGCTGGGCCATTGTTCCACCAAGTATCATAGCACTGATAATCTCAGCCGCAATACTCTCAAAAAGGTCAGCACCACGAGCAGCACAATCCCCGACATTATCACCAACCTTGCATTACACAACACTAGATTAACATTCCAACCAATTGCCTGGATATCACACAAAACACTATGCAGATGGCACAAATAATTGTGGATTTTTTTTTATGTTCAAAGTAAAGTTTGACTTCACATGGCTACATAAGAGAGAAAGGGACTGCTAAATTTCAGCACTTAATTCCATTATTAATTTTTGAAGAAGTACAATGCACCATCAGATAAATTTAAAGAAAGTATAGCTTTCTAGCTTCTAATAATATAAGCAGCAAATTTAGCATGATTGTTTCCAACTTTAATAAAATCAACCCATTTTCAACAATCTAAAGTGCTAAAATAAAGATTAAATACCAAGTCTGCGATCACAGCAGGATTGCGAGGATCATCTTCAGGTATCCCTTGTTCCACCTTTCCAACAAGATCAGCACCAACATCTGCTGCTTTTGTATAAATGCCACCACCCAGCTGAGCAAATAGGGCAACAAAAGAAGCACCAAAACCATACCCAACAAGTAGAAGAGGCACTGCATTAAAGCACAAAACCATCCAAACTCATGCACAAAAACTGGGACCAAGAATTACGTGATTCAACATCAGAAAAGATTTTGTTCTTTATATATAAAATGATTTTTTTCAAACATAAAAAATCTGAACTAATAGTTGACCTGGGAATATATAAAGAAAAGCTAAATACTTACTCTTGCCAATGGATCAAAGAAAGATAAAGACTTAAAGCCAGTGACATTCATTGAACTATGTATTGCTCAGGCAATAACCATACAAATCTCTAGTTGTTGTTAGCAAACTAATTAGATCAAAGACAAGCTAAAGACTTACAGTCAGTGACTTTCATTGCGTTGGGGGAATCCACACCCAACCAAACATAGAATGTAGCATAAAGGATTGCAACACCAACTACAGCCATGCCAACAACAACAATTGCTGAAAAACCACCAGCACGAACAGCAATCTGTATTTTGAAACTCAGAAGTAAGACAGAAATATTTTGACATAAAAGCTTTTTACAACATGAATGAATATTTCTAGATTACCTGCAGTGCTTCCCTTGCAGAACGCCTGGCAGCACTAGAGACGCGAACATTTGCACGGACTGACACCCACATCCCCACATATCCTGCGATCCCAGAACATAATGCGCCAAGGAGAAATGCTGCAACTGTAACATATGCACATGCTGACCTGAATTTTAGAGTGAAAATCATGTGGCTCAGAATAAGGTATGTGACGCAAAGCCACAGTAATCAATACCACGATAAACAAAATATAAAGAGATAGAAAAAGGACACAACATATGCACATAGGGCACACACCTTCCCAAGCCAGATGCTTCCTGTTGGGGAGTTGTACTGCGGAAAAAATATATACTGAAAATCACAAGAGAAAGAAACATTGCCATTTTTGAAATAGTTCCATATTGTGTCCTGAAGAAACCTTCTGCTCCATCCCGAATGGCATCTGAAATCTATGATTTTTTAAAGGAAAGCTAGTTGAGAGAACAACTCCGTATGCACAAGTATCACATATAAGCATAAAAATTAACACAAATTGGAATTCAGGAAAACATAAGACATGAATCAGTTGAAGGTGACGAGGTGCAATCAAGTTGACTTAGAAGGCCTGCCAAAATATAAAACCAACTTCTAAACAAAATGTGACCAGGCACAAAAAATAAAAATCCCAAATTTACAATCTAAAAATGAACACAGCTAGTTAACCATAGCATAGTGATTGCAATAAGTAGCAGGGCCATCTAAAAACCAAGCAAAGTCATCAGATAAACCCATAAAGAGGAATACACTCGAATTTTATAAAATTGCATTAAAAAAATCTAAATTCTGATGGCACATAAATATATGACTTAAAAAACCACAGAAACTCGTAGGCCTGAAAGGTCTAGAGAAGAGACATGAAATGACTAGCAGTTTTAAAGTGTTATATAAACCTCAGCCATTTCAGGAGGTCCCTCATCCTTGGCTAGAACCCACTTTGTAAGATAGACTGCGAAGAAGAGGCTGATGGTGCAAACAGATAACACAAAAACAATAATTGGTGAAGTTCTAATTCCCACGTAAAATATGGCTCCAACCCCCAAAAGTAATAAGAAGAATAAGACGCGCACATTTATTCCCATAAAAATCCTGAAAACCTGCACAAAGTGAAACATGATTAGTCAGAAGGGTGAACAACAAACAGATTGTAACATGCATTTAGGTACAATAAGATGGCAGCATCATATTCAATTATGGTAATGCTAGCAATGCTACAATGAGGCGCCCTTTCACAAAAATATTACAACCCTTCTTCAGATGAAACTGAATCACGGAGTTTACCAAGGGGTATGTGATTTGCTCCGCATGCTAGGAAATCTTCTAGGCCTATCCTGATATGGACCCAAACTACCATTTTCCATGTCATCATCCATTGCAACAGCATGTGATGAAGAATTCACCCTCCGGGCAACAGGAAAAGGAACGAAGTCTGCCCCTTGGGGCAGCTCGCCCCCTGAGTTTGGTCGCTGAATTTTGGTTAATCTCAATTGACAAGAATTGCCAGCTTCCGCTGTAAAACAATCTTCGTCGCAAAATGAGCTCCTTTTGCTTTAATATCACAAGAAATTATCCAAATGGAGTCACGAGCTGCAAACAAAAACGCATTCAATCAAATTATGAAAAATACATGCTGTTATTAATAATAAATAAATTGAAACCAACTAAAACCCACAGTATATTACATCAGTAGCCCAGGGAAAAAGAAAATTTGCAAACAACAGAACAACAAATATCATGGAACTATAGAAAGATGGAAACATTGCCAGTGATAACACAAATGCACAAGAACTAAAACTTCATACTATATCATTAGCCTCACAAATTTAGAACAATTCCGAAATTCCCTACCACTGTATTAACCAAGATCGACATTCATTGCTTGCCCAACAAAGAAGAACGCTAATTGATTATTCAAACCACGAAACGTATCAGAAAATCGGAACACCCAAACAAATCAAGGACGAACAACAAAAAAGAGGAATTCTTCTCTTAATTATACATGAAGGGTTCAAACAAAATAAAAAACAATAGAAGAAAATGCATCGATTTACTTCTACGATTTCCTATTCTTTCTTCTTCCACATTTCCAGTCAATCGATAAAAAAAAACCCAAATTCACAAGATCGACAAATTAAACAACAGAGATACCAGTGCAGAAACCCTAAGATCGGAACCCAAACCCTCGACCCCAAAACGAAAGAAATCAACCACCAAAACAAGAAAATACCTTGAGATCGCGAGCCACCAGCCTCTGCCACGGAAGAAGGCCTCCAAAATCCGATGATCGGTCGCCGGAGATGCCAAATGGGATCACCGGAGAGCCGGAATTCGCAGATCGAGAGATGCGGAACGGGATCCAGCGAGAGTCCAAACCAAACTCCCTCCCAAGTCTTCACGCAGCGAAGAGAGAGAGAATCGGCGAAGAATGGAATCAATCTTGAAATTAATGCCTATCTTTTATCTTATAATTTTTTTCTCTTATTTTCTTGAAATAATAATATTATATACTACCGTTAAAAATTAATATTTAAATAAATAAATAAATAAATATTTATTTACTCCACAAGCACAACAACGCACGATTTTCACATTTATTCTTTTAATATTCAGAGCAGATATTAAAAAATATTTTTTTAAAAAAATTATTAATATGCCCGGAAATCAAAACCAGAATTAGAAGCAATAATTGAAAATTTTGATGAATGTGTGACAAATCCAAAATCAGAAACTAATAATCATAATGATATTTTGTAATTTCTTGAATTGATGGATTTCAGCAAAGAACATTGCACTGAAATTTTACTATGTTTACTTTAGGCATTTTGGATTTTTTTTTTATTTTTAAAGATAGGGTGATAAACACCAACCCTCAGTACGCGGACTGGAAAATTACCATAATGTCCTTCTCATCTTGAAACTGGCGAACACGGTCAAGAGAAATCGAACTCGCATCTCTCCTAACGAGAGGACCGGGGTTCATTTTGGATTTTTGAATTGCATATCATTAGCAGAAATATAACAAAGAATGAGCTGATATTGAATTTACAAAATTGGATAATGAACTAACTTAAAAGGATGAATAATGTAATCAGATATATTTTCATCAAAGATCCAAAGTCGGAAATGTAAATGGATTAACAAGTAGTTAATATTTGGTTCATGTTTGTAGAAGGGAATTTGTGTAACCAGTTTGAAATATGGCAAATAATAATGTGAAAATTGGCAGTGAAGGGCCAAGAGATTTAAGATCATAACAGGACCAGGACAATTATTGGTATTCAGAGTAATGTTTGAAATTTCATTAAGGCCAGCAGGGAGTGATGCAGGGTCTACTGAATGATTGTGTTCCTGATAAATGAAGCTGTATGATAGATTGGAGAAACACAGTAAAAAAAAATAACCGAATTGAATACAATAAAAAAAAAGAGTGATAACATATCATAGTTTATTTTCATGAAACTTAAACATCAGTAAAAATGTTCAGTTAGACCAGCACAGTTATTGGTATTCAGAATTGTGTTAAAAAACTTCAGTAAGGACAGCAGGGAGTGATGCAGGTTTTACTGAATGATTGTGTTCCTGACAAATGAAGCCGTATGATAGATTGGAGAAACATGGTAAAAAAAAATAACCGAATTGAATACAATAAAAAGAGTGATAACATATCATAGTTTATATTCATGAAATTTAAACATCAGTAAAAATGGTGGCAGAACCAAAGAGCTACCCTGGTAGAAATTATTCAGTTCAATGAGTAAATGTTAAAAAAATTTGAAGGTAGAAACTGGCAAATGATTCATACTACTGAAAAGTGAAAACTCAGTAAATAAAGAAAAGACCGATAAGAACTACATGATTAGCAAAATATAGCCAAATGAGACATTATGAGCACTTGTGTACTGATTTCAGCTCATCAATTGATTCCCATAAACAATGACTGAATACCATAATTTTTTTTTTCCACACAATGCCGGGTCAAGCAACTGATATTTCATACAAATTTCAAAAACAGCAACCTTCCTGATCATTCTCTTTGTATCAATTCAACAACATAGTGACTAATAGCCAGCTCCATCAGGCTTCAATTCCAAAGTTGGAGACACTATAAATATACAACTCAAGAATGAACTTGGAACAAGTCATTCCATAATCTCTAGTGGCAACAGACAAGCCATTTGAGCAAGGCAAGTTTCCATATATAGGACAAGGATGTACTGCATGGAAAACAACGAGGCGTGAACCTCAAATGATGACCAGAAACCAACGGACTTGTAGCCCAGCGGTACCTCGGGTCCTCTTGTTGGGAGAGATGCGAGTTTGATTCTCCCCGACAGCGCTCCCCAGTTTTAAAAGGGTGAGAATGTTGTGGCAATTCTTCTTCCCGTGACCAGAAACAATATGAGCATCATTTCATTTGAATCCGTTAACATTTTTTTTTGAGAGGCAACGAGGGAGGAGAAAAATATAATTTATATAATTAAAATGTGTTTTTAATAAAAAAAATTATTAACAAACTTATCCTCAAGTTCTTGCTAGTTTGGTGCTTTACTGTTTTATACATGTTTTAGTTTTGTTGTGTAAAACTGTTTCAAAAGAGGAGGAAAGAACTTTCAACAATGAATTGCATGTTTTTATAGAGGTAAATGGATCAAATTGAGATTAAAAAAAAAACATCCTCTCTTTAATCCTGTCTTATTTTTATTTATAGCAAATATTCATTCTTTTATGGTAACATCTTAACATAAGCAAAAAAAATTTCAACTACTTAATTCATGCCTTGGATGTTTGGTTTTAAATTAATACTGCAACATAGTTCACAAAGCCAAACAGTTTGAAAGAGCTCATTCATTCAATACATTCAATAGCTTTCAATTACCATACAAAAAAGGAATGTTCCCCTGAACACCACCTATAAATATATGATGATAGTGAAATAACATGAGCATTTTGCATTAGACTAGAAGGATTTGTGAAATGCCAACAGAGATCTAACAACAAATGGGAGTAACTGAACAATAGATGCCAGACAAAAATTGGCAGATTCACTATGGATTTTCTTTAAACAGAGTCCTCAATATACAATCTCAAAAATCAAGACATTTTTGAGCAGCTTGTAAACTTCTAGAAGCCTGTTTAAGTGATGCCGGACTTGCAAACAGGGCAGAAGGTCTTCCTTCTAAGCCATTTATCGATGCACTGTCAATGTACGAAATACATTAGCAACAGATAAGTAAAACGGACTTTTACAAAGGAAGACAGAGGGCTGTCATTACATCTTTGTGAAACTTGTGCAAGCATGGTAAGTGACGAATAGTTTCCCCGGTGGTGGGTATCTCAAGGCAGATTGCACAAGCTTCTTCAATATTATCACTCTATAAGTTGAAGATCGATGAATAACAACATTGGATCACGAGTAATTTCAAACAGAAATAATAATTAAGGTTTGGAAATAAAATCAAGGAAACCTGATGAACTATTGATTCTGGCAAGTTGTCAAGTTGCCTTTGAGAAGCGCCAGCATGACGATTGTTATCATCAAGGGCCAACAGCATTTCATAGTCACTCCTAAAACAAGACATTGACACTTATAAACAAATCATTGAGAAAATGCATTAGCTGAAATGGAAGAGGAGAACCTTGGACAATCCAGAATCATTACCAAAGAACATAAGAACAGCCTCATATACTCACCAAAAATACAAGGTTTATGATAATAGAGTCATAAGTGCAAAACGTTTAAAAGCTTACCCATTAAATTCATGTTGATATGGTAAAACACCAGGTGATGTTGACAAGCCACTTCTGCTGTTGAATTCAGCTTCCAACACATTCACGAAGTTATACCTCTGAAAACAGCAAAAGGAAGATGCCTCTTTTTAGTATTGATTAAAAAAAAAATCGAACAAAGGAAAGAAAGCTGACTCAATGTATCTAAAAAGAGTCGTTAAAGAAAGATATGTTGCCAAAAATAAAACAAATCTTTCCACAACAAATTGAACGAAAAGAAAAGACGCCTCTACATCTGTAGATGAGCGATTAAAACGCCTCCTCAAATGTGACATTCGACTTGGTGTTGCTCGATCCCGGACCATTGTTCGCCCTAGCGAGTTTCTTGAGGCCACTTGTGGGCACTGGGCATATAAATGAGCCATTGAGAAGTCTCTCTGAAGGAAGGAGCAGGGAGGATTACATTAGATGAATAAGACAAATGAATCATGGATACAGTAAAAGAAAAACAGAATAAAACTGCGGAGTAAAACTCAGGGAGCAATGACCACATATTAAACATCAGAATGGATATTATGCAAATGCTGGCAATAGAGTTCTTGGCAAGCATACGATAAAGATGAACAGGTAGTTGGTTCTGATCTACAGTTATCTCTCCAAACTAGGTGTTGGTGTTCATACGGGCATCATATACTATAGAATCTCATATAGAGAGTAGAAAAATAGGATTATTTTTATAGGCAAATGCAAAGGGGAGGTTGTTGATTTTTACTCCCATGATCTTATGCAATGAAAAATCAGTTTGTCCAAGGATATGCTTAAGAAGGAACTTGATTGGGCACAGAGACTGAATGAAAAATATCACAAGCAGAAACTAAACTACTTACAGGATGTGCTTGACCTCGTCTTGCAAGTCTACTTGAATCCTCTTCATGTTGCAACGCCATTGCTATAGTTGCATCAATCTGATGAGTTCATTGAAGGACAAGAAGAAATCAATAATGTTGGCTCCAATCAAATTTAAAGAATCCATTTTAGAGACGTTCAGAGCAAAAAACATAGACAACTACATTTTCACAACTTTAGCCAGAATTAAAACAAGCTAAAATTCAGAAACAAAATAAGGCACCAATAAGGAAAAGAAGAACCTCTTCAGATGCATCAAAGTCTGGTAATTCATTAAAAAGTTGCTCTTGCAATTGACGAGCCAATATCTCATCCGATTCAACCTGCCTAGCTGTTGCACTGGAATCATAAAAAGGTCTGTGGCTTTGTTCTTCTGAGTTACTGTTTGCTCCTTCAGGAAAATCCAGCTCATCAATTTCTATGACAGGTCC
The DNA here is from genome assembly GCA_020875875.1 of Dioscorea alata. Lineage (NCBI taxonomy): Eukaryota > Viridiplantae > Streptophyta > Magnoliopsida > Dioscoreales > Dioscoreaceae > Dioscorea > Dioscorea alata. The sequence goes on along the minus strand of CM037021.1, from coordinate 18,738,995 downwards.
CAATAAGGTTCCACCATGTCTTCGAGAACCCCTAATTCTGGTTGATTTCTGATTTGAGGGTAGTACAGACCCCATTCGTAAAACTTCTGAATCCTCAATAGCTGAGCTAGAGCATTCACCATCTTGAGTACGAAGAAAATTGTTTTTCCTCTTACCTTTCATCATCTTGTACCGTCTATGGCTTCTGTCCCCTGAAACTACATTAGAAGTTGGCTGTCCTATGTTAGGCTTGTACTGTGAAGAGGTAGTTACTTCAGGACTATCATCATCAATATACATGATGTGCTTTCTCTTGGGAACATCAATATTATCTTCAGATAATAATGTAGTCGTTTGCGCAATAGAATCAAGTGCCATCCTCCAGCCTTTATCAGCCGACAATCTAAGAGGATGACCACCAGAATTTGTACCAACCACCTTATTGGACACTGAGCAATGTCTATTACAAAAATAAGAAGGCTGTTAAAATACCCACCATTAAATTAATAGGTATTGACAAACAATGAACCTATAACTTACCTATTAGATCGAGCTTTATCTTTGGTATGTTGCAAGCGATCTGCCACATTATCACGTATTATTGTTTTTCCTTTCTTTTTATCAACAGACCCTTCCTCAGAATCAGAAATCACAATCTGTGAGGAACTCCCATCTGAACCATCATTACAACCATTTCCTCCAACATCACAAAAGGAAATAAAACCACTATGCAACAGCCTTCTTTGCCTGTTTCTTTGTGACAAAGCATCCACTTCGATCTGCGTTTGACACAATTGCCCATTTCTTAGGCCTAAATCATAATCCACAGTTACCCCTTCGCCGACAATGTCATTGTCGCTTCTAGAATCTCTGTCAAAAGAGGAATCAATTCCATTACTGCCATCAAGTACAGGTGAGGTTTTAGTCTTTGTAATACTGTGTGGAGACATAAGGCCACTATGCACCAGACTTTTTCTCCCTTCATTCCTCCAAGACATGCCAGGAAGAAATGCTCTTGATTGTGGTTGCACTGATATGCCCCTCGAGTTGGCACTTGATTCAATGCCCTTCCCTTTATCTGCTAACTTTGATCGGATATTACCTCCAACTAGCATATCAACCGGCTCTTCCTCACAGAAACTCACAGATGATTTTGAAAGACCTCCTCCAGAGTTAAAATAACCGCAACCTTCACCTTTCTGGATACCCTCATTGTCAAGGAGATACCGTTCTTTATCAGTATTCTTCCTCGAATCTCTTCGCACAGAAGAATGGAAACAAGCAGAAGGGCTGAAGCTCATTTCATTCCCATTAAAAATCCCATCTTGCTCATGCTCAAAAGATGTGCCACCCGTGGGAGGGGAAATTTTATCTTTGAGGTCCTCAGACATCAAACACGCCAAACTTGCTCGTCCAAACTGACATTCAGCCTCATCTTGTGTCAAGGCTGCCAAACTTGGTTGTCCAAACTGGTGTTCAGCTGTATCTTGTGAATTGCCCCTGCTCAAATGATCAGTTAAGGTTGAAACCCTGGTTCGACAAGACCGACCCTTCCTTGCATGCACTTTTTTCTCAGGCAGCGCCACCCTAAATCCTCCACCAGTCTCTGCATTAGCAGCAGAAGATCCAGATTGGGATGTCATTTTCAATCTATCTGCAGAGTCTGGGACCACCGTCCAGAGATCCATTTCGTCCATATCCTGGATGCAAGATTGCAAATGATTCCAATTAATCAAACCTTAACACAAGAAGTCACATCAAGAAGTCCAGGTCCTCTTCTTTAACCCATTACTGTAACATCACAAGTCCGATTCATAGCAAACTATAGAACAAGAACTAAGAATTATAGGCAACATTCAGCATAATAAACACCAACAAGAAAAAAAAATTCTTATCTTTGAAGAAATTCTATAAAGAAAAGGATTATAACAGTACCTCGAATTCCTGATCGCAAAATACATAAATGAATTGAAAATCCAAAAAAAAAAAAAAAAATCGCATAAAGATCAACACATTCTCCACACAACTTGGAAAAAAAAACAAAGAAAGCAAAATTCCCAACTTCTATCAAAAAATAAGAATAAGGTATCATACAAACCCTAATCTAAACCAAATCAAATACAAATTACAAAGAACGGTTCTCAACCAAAGTAGAGAGAATCGAATAAGAAAAAACCAAAATCAAAGAAGAAATAAATAAGAAAAACAAAAAGAGATCAAGGGAACAAGAAAAAAAAAAAGAAAAAAAGGGCAACCTTATCAGGGGCGTTCCCGATCAAATTGAGACCTCCAAGAAGCTTCGACGTTGAATCGACGTCTGGAGGGGAAGGCGAATCCATCCACCGGCGGCACGGTTCCCTCCTTCTCCCTCTCCGTCTCCTCGTCTCGGTACCTTCTTCTCCTTGTTCTCGGCTACTCATCTGCTTCTTTGCCTCGGTAATAATGGCGGTTCCTGCTTTGAGATTCTCGCCCTGTTTGACGGCGCTGATAAGTGATAAGCCACCTCAATGGGTAGGATTCTTTGGTTGGCGTGCAACGTCTCAATGTGTGCTAATTTATAGTTTTTTTTTAATAATTATCCAAAATTAATTATTTATTGTAATAATTCTGTTGGAAAATGTATTTTAATTGAGTTATTATTAGAATTTTTTTTTTCCATATAATACTTTAACGTATTCCTATATATGCTACTTAATCTATAAATCATTAATAAAGTTGGCCAACGACCATTTGATCTATTGGCACCGATTCCCTTACGTAGGGTGTTCGTTTCGGGGAGAAGGACCCGAGATCGAATCCCCAAACCCATGCAAGGTGAGGGCACGGGTGTGTTGAGGACAGTGGCACTCCACGCACGTGCACGTCCCTGGCTGACGCTTGTCGTCGTGTCAAAAAAAAAAAAAATAATAATAATAAAGTTGGATTTATTGCAGTTTTAAATGCATAACTCGCTCATAATTTTACTAAAAGAATTATGTTTTAATAATTTTCAGATTATATGCCATTGCTTATTTGTTGATTGAAGTAACACAAAAGATAATAGATACAGTAAAATAAAAAATGTCTTCAATTTTATTAATGATTTCACTGTTTTCAAGAATCATAGAATCAATCAACTGAAAATAAGAATTTATCCATCTTCATAAGAAAACAATAACAAATGAGAGAAGCTGTATACATTCTAACAAAATTATCTTTTTCCTTCATTTTAACCTGCGCTCTAACTAAATGTACCATGCTCCACTATATTGTTTTCAATCAAACGGTGCAAAATGAATTACAAAATCAAATAAATGTATATATTATATATAACAAAAGAACATCAGTTTCATAGATGAAATAGTATGAAGTTTTACAAACAACAGTGATATGGAATATAGATCTCATCCTGCAGATGTCCATCTTTTCTTTTTTTTACCCCAAAGACAAAAGGTGTACTTTTGGTTTAACAATTCCAATCTCTAACAGCTCTGCAACAACATCTGAGATACATAACCATGACAATCAATAGGTTCAAGGTATTGCTATTAAGGAAAAAAAATGGAATCAATTTAAAATACCAGATAGTTCTCTCATGGCAGCTCATCGGTCCTAGCCCGCACAAATCTCCTTCGTCGCCTCCTTGGTATTGAAACATCCTCTTCATCCAGGATCCTGACATCATCATCATCATCGTCGTCGTCTTCATCTTGTAAACCGAGAAGGTTTTCACCCCATAGATAACGGCGTCTTGCTGAACGATGATGCATCCTCCAAGGCCGAGTAATCCCTCGGCGTCCGTTAAGTGAGCCATTTGGGCTGCTGATCATGCGAAGCAAAAAGAAGGTAGTCCACCATGGTCCATCACCTTCTCCTATATCACGATCGAGTGGTAGCCCTTCTCCACCATCGAGCACATAATCCCCGAACACAATGGCTCCTGGCATTGCTGATCTTATAGCACTAATGATGTCACCATATTCCCGTTGGTGCTCCATGCGGCGCCAAGCACGCTGCCTTGATGGGTCCACTTCAGCAGGCCTTGTTGTAGGGTGGACTCTCCGTGCATGTCTTCGCAGTTCTCTATAGTTGCCAGAGAATGTGCATGACTCCCGAGAACAGCTCCTTGTTTTTAAGTCCATATACTGTCTAGCTTCCTCAACAATTATCCACCCCATCACTGTTCCACGGCAAAGAGGACATTTCAGGTTGTCTAGTTTCACTTTTTCCTGCTCACCAGATTCTTCATGGCTGATCCTTTCATCAGTCTGAGCTTCAGTTAACCCACTCTGTTCTTGGATATCATTATTATTTTCCAACACTACTGGCAAGCCTGCAGAAACATCGAAATCATTTTCATCCATGATGTAATCTTCACTGGTGTCAAACAGGTTTATTACATCTGACTCCTCTAAAGTTGGTTGTGAAGGAATACCATTGTTCCCCTCATCAAATCTTTGTTCATCAACATTACCGTTGATGGAAAAATCTGAGTGAGACGTATTGTCCTGTCGGTCTACTCTTGATTGTTTGAATCGGTCGAGGCAGTTAGAATGTCTATAGCTAGTATCACAAATGTAAGATCGGCAGCCTTTCTCATGAGAACTGCAAATGAGAAGTACAGCATTATGCGGATGGTCCATACAGATCGCGCATGAAACCTCATCCCATTCCTTGTGCTGAGCACAGGCATCAGGTGCAGACAGTGCGGTTGAAGTGCTTCCTTTCATATCAGTCATTCTTAATAAACTGATAAATGGTTATCAAGTTAGGCAATTTGGCCGAATATAGAGTATCTAATACTACTGTAATACAACAACTCATAGAAGCAAGAGTGACATCAAAGAGTTCAGTGTTTAGCACACGCAAATTTGGGTTCAGTTATTTACAATTTCTAGCAACTATTTCAAGTTGAAAATGTTAAAAGTAATGGAGATCACCAATCACTGAACCGAAAAATATGATCAAATAATAGAATGCATGAAAATCAAGATGAGGAAAAACATGGTAATCCTAGCTTGGCAGACATATATATTAATTATTAAATACAATTCAAATAAATTGCTTTAATTAATAAGAGCAAATTTGACACTTGTTCTCAAAGTATTCAACAACTGCAATTCCGATAGTAAATTCAAATTGGGTGCATTTGAATTCATATTACCTTCGTGAAAAAAATTTCATTTAATGATTCTTAGTAGGTAGGATCAAAGGCTTATCACTAGTTTAAACACAATGTCGATAACAGAGGCCTATGATACTTGCATTACCGGAAACAAATGTCTTTGGTTTGCAATGTTGAGCTTGGATCAAACTCCATTCGGTTGTTTGAAAAAACAACCCATAGCAGATAAGAATGTGGCAATTTATTAAATAAAAACAAAAGCAAGTTCTAATTATTGAACACTTGAGAACATTTATCTTTAGAGTACAATAATAAAATGAGGTGAAAACTAGTCTGATACTTGTCCCCAAAAAATTAAAACAGAAATTAAACTCACCAAAAAAAGAAGCCCCTCCGTCTGCACTTGGCTCAAATTTTATCTCTAGTTAAACCTTCACAAAGAAAGGGTAATTCGGCCACGAATAATAACTGTGAAATCTTCAACAAACAACCGGAGGAAAATATTCACAGGTTCTGGACTCAAGCTATAATGTTTTTCCTGGACAGCTGTATGCCTGAATTGTCAAAAGAGAAACCAATGTGTGATTATCCAGATACACACAAATGAAGCACCAAAAAACAAAAAGAGCCTTATGCAGCAAACGTGATAACAAAGATAGCAACAGTTATGCGAAACACAAGATAATGTTCATCAATCCAGGTTCTCCAAAATATAAAATGAATTATAGCAAGAGAAACAGATTTCATCATTTCATGTAACTTGAGCTGAATGCTACCATGCATTTACAATTTGCATTGTTAAAAAAGAAACAAAAGAACAATATGATTATACCCACCCACAAAGATAAAGCATCAAAATTAATCCTTAGGCTAGAAAATCATTAACTGTTCATAACATCAGAAATGGCAGATTTAAGGTTGCATAAAAACCATTACAATGTAGAAGAATTCTCTGAAGAAAATTTTTTTCCACAAGCACACAATAAAATTGTATCCCTTCCTTGCCACAACTTCAACCCATTTATCACCCAAATTGTATCCCTTAACCTCCCTAGATGATGCCATTCAACAACAACCAAAACACCAAAATTTAGGTCCTATTTTGATTGAACATAATTAGAGGAAAACAACTGAAAAGGAAAATAAATAAATAAATAAATAAATATATAGGCTTTCTTGCTTTTCATTCTTGCAAGCAAACATAAGAAACAATGTTCCTTATTTTGTTTTCCTTTCCTCTATTTCCCTAAAATCCTATCACACCATTGATCCAACACCACAAGACCGTCATGAAAAACCCTGACAACAAGCATAATTCAAAAGGAACATAATCGAACCAATTGAAACCCTAAACAAGATGGGCAAAAACCCAAATCTTTCTTTCACTCGAAAATGAACAAATTGAAAAAAAAAAAGGCGATTTTCCAAGGAATTTCCAGAATAATCGACATGTAGATACCTAAAACTCCAAAATCAAGCTGAAGCCCAACCGATCTAAAGGCCAAAAAAGGGGGAAAATTCCATTTTTCAATCAAAAAACAAGAAAACAAAAAAGCTTTCAGCCATAAAAAATCTTAAGGAAAAAAACACACACACTCAAGTTATATAACAAGATTGTTCAATCTTCACGGAAATTTAAGATTAAACGATGTGGAAACACCTAGAAATCAAGCCAAACAGCGCCCAAATCTCCTTCTCCTCTCCTCTCTTCTTCTCCAATTCCTCTCTGCAAATCGTGGCCCCTCTGAGAAGATAACAGAATTTCCAAAGACCTGGTCGGAAAAAGATCAAAACTTTTCTAGATGGTCCTTGGCTTCTCCTCCTGTAGATCGAAGCCTACTAGTTCCATCAACGATGCTTCGTTTGAGGCCTTGGAGCAGTGAAAAAAAGCATGTTTCGCTGTCGCCGTAATTAACTTCCTTATATTCACCGGGGAGTCACCAAACCGCTCTCTTCTCTCTCTTCTCTATCTCTTTCTCTCTCTAAGTCGGCGCGCCAAATCATTGAGTCATGTCTTGAGATCGTGATTTTATATCTGACGGCTGACATTCAATTCCTGTGATTCTTGTCTATGGAGGAGTTTAAGCCAAAATAATAATAATAATAATAATAATAATAGAAACCGTGGCTAGTCCAACGTGATTGAGAGATCTCGAGTTTAAATTTTTTAAATTATAATTCATATTTTAAATCTCCCGTGAAAGTTGTTTCTGTGCAAAAACTGTTCTCAACTTCATCAAATAATAATAATAATAATAATAATAAAATTAATATTGTTTTTTGGAATAACTTTGATTATAAAACTTTAGATTTATGAGTTTTTTCATGAACTTCATGAAAAGACCCACATGTTTGCTGACCAGGACTTGGACAATCTCCAAATTAGACTCGTGAATGAAATATAAATAATAGGAATTTTCCTAGTAAGTGTATATAAATATCTATATTGTTGCTAATTAATTCTAGCATGTTGATTTGGACCATGTTAATTTCTTCATTACTAACGTTGCTTCACGTTAGCATAAAACATTTTATTTTTTATTTTTTTAAAATACATGTCTGAATCAATATGAAGATGGAATGGGCGTGTATTAATGTAGGTAATTTCGTTACTTTGTTGGGTATTTCTGCAAAATAAGAGAGCCGTAAGAAATTTTGGTAATTTGCAGGGGCCAAAAAGTAAATAAATCTCTTCTCATAATACAAATTGATTGTAGCCAAGGCCCAGACCAAAAGGTCACAAGATTAGGCCCATTGGACCGAGGCCCACGTTCAAAGGTCCAACTTCCCCTTTGATTCCATTTCGATGGTCGTCCTCGCCGCCATTCGCAAGCTCTCTGCTTCTCCTTCCCGCTCTCGTCCCAAAACCTAATTCTCTCGATCGAGATCGAGATCGAGAGAGAGATGCTTGCGCGAAGGCTGAAATCACTATTCCATTCGTCTTCCAGGCTTCGTGATCGTCCTCTTTCTCCTCATTTTCTAAGGTAAGCCGCTTGAATCGAATCACTTTCGTCTTCTTCTTGTTCTTCTGTTTTTCTTGGCGATTATGGTGGTGATGGTGATGGATTGTTCGATATCTGTAGTTGGTTGTCCACTTCGTCGGAGCAGGCTGGCAGGAAGAGCTCGTTTAGGCGGAAGGCAGTGCCGATCATGCTGATAAGCTTGACGGGAGGCGTTGCACTCAGTGCCCTCAATGACCTCGCCATCTTTCATGGCTGCAGCTCGTAATCAACTCTCTTTCCTTTTTTTTTAAATTGAGTTTTCGAAGTTTTAATTAAGTTGCTTTGATCCATCATATGGTATTTCATGATTGTTTGGTTAGTTTGTTTGGAGACTTTGGTCAGTGATAATTTTGAGCGTAGTTAGCTAAAATATTGATGTTTTGGATTAAGAACTTAGAGTGATTTGTGAATGCGCCATAGTTGTGATTTGTGAATGAATCTGTCAAAATTTTCTACCATATTGCTTGCTTGGTTGGTTAGTTTGTTTGGAGACTTTGGTCAATGATAATTTTGAGCGTAGTTAGCTAAAATATTGATGTTTTGGATAGAGAACCTAGACTGATTTGTGAATGCGCCATAGCTGTGATTTGTGAATGAATCTATCAAAATTTTCTAGCATATTTCATGCTTGGTTGGTTAGTTTGTTTGGAGACTTAGGTCAGTGATAATTTTGAGCATAGTTAGCTAAAATATTGATGTTTTGGATTGACAACCTAGAGTGATTTGTGAATGCGCCATAGTTGTGATTTGTGAATGAATCTGTCAAAATTTTCTAGCATATTTCATGCTTGGTTGGTTAGCTTGTTTGGAGACTTTGGTCAGTGATAATTAGCACCGAGGAATTTGAATATAATTAGCTAAAATATTAATAACTTGGGAATCCTAGAGTGATGCTTACCTGAACGGCTGAACGATTTGTTAGGTGGTTAGCTGTAATATCAAGTGTGTTTTTATGGTTCTTTTGAACTCAAATTCAGCAAGGAAGAGAAGAGGAAGAGAAAAGTGAGAGGAATTGCGGAGAGAATGACGGTCAGAAGAACTACTGGTTGATAGGAAGAGAATTGAGTGTGTGTATGCAAAAGATATTGTAGTGGATAACAATAAAGAGGAGGACAAAAATGATGACAGGGGAAATGCTAAGGGAACTAGAACTAGTGGAAGACAAACTGTGAAGACAAGTGGCACCAAATTTCGTGATTTTGTAATGTAATGGGGCATGGGAATTACCGCAGTCAAGAGGGTAATTAGATGATGTAATATCAACCTATCCTAAGGGGCCACAATTATGCAATCTGGTTTAAATACACCCGATGAAGTGAGAGAAGGATATGAAGAAAACAATCCTCTCACTTATCCACTCTGATTCTCTCTTCTTTTCTTACTATTCTATTTTCTCTCAACTCCCTGAATTCCTTAATATTCCCGGCGCTACACTGATGCTTTCATTAACCTTCCTGGCCGTATGACGGACAGCACAAGGACGCGATCTCGAGCCATGGATGAACAACTCTCTATCATCAATGAGCGGCAATAAACCATGTTCGCACGAATTGAAGGCTTGTTCATCTCCGTTCAACAACATACTGACCTCTTTGACAACCTTCAAAAATCCATGGAAGCCCAGCAGACAGTCATCTTTGACTTACTACTGAAACTCTCCAAGATGGAGCGCAGCAACCAACCTCCTCTGCTACCTGCGCCAACTTCCACCACTGCCATCACATCTTCTACCACTTCCATGATAAATCCCTCATCACCCTCCTCCTCAACCCATCATCCCAAGCTCGAGATTCCCTTATTTACCGGCGATAATGTACTATCCTGGCTTCTTTAAATCGAGCCTTTCTTTACATACCACGACACACCCGAGGACCACAAAATCCATATTGCCGCCTTCTATATGACCGGAACCGCAAGCAGAGCTCATCTCCACAAACCAACTCACAATCTGGGTGGCATTCACCCGACAAGCAGAGCTCTGGTTCGGCCCTTCCACTTTTGCGAACCATGAAGCTCAACTTTTCAAACTTAAAAAACAAACGACCATTGCCACGTGCTTATCTGAGTTTGAGAGCTTATCCACTAGGGTCCTTGCCTTTAGCCCTTCCAGTCTCCTTTATTGTTTCCTTTTTGGTCTGCGCGATGACATCCAAAGGGAGCTGAACATGTGGAAGCCCCAAACACTCCATGATGCCATGGGTCTCGCTAAACTGGTCGAAGATAAGTGCAATACCACTAAACCAGTCCACACAACTCCTCGCTTTACACGTTGATCACACTACCTTGGCACACCACACCTAAACCCTCCAACCGGTCCTCCACGACAAACACAAACCATTCCTCTATTACCTATCAAGTGCCTTATGACTGTTGAAATGGCAGCCAGACGCGAACGTGGCCTTTGCTACAATTGCGATGCCCCTTTCACTAAAGGCCATCGCTGTTCCACACAACAATTCCTCTGCCTCTTAGCAGATGAACCGGACGAACCACCAGACAACCTACAAGACCTTGACAAACCACGATCTACTACCGAACAAGACCCCACTCCATAACCTCCTCCCAGTCATGACAATCCATGTATCTCATTCCATGCCCTTAACGGCATTCCGGTTCCCTCCACCTTGAAGATTTTCGGCAAAGTCCATGGCAAAGAAGTGATCGTCTTCATTGATGGCGGCTCCACCAACAATTTTATTCACACACGTTGGGCAACGCATCTTGGGCTACCGATCCAACCATCCCCTTATATGAAGGTTACTGTCGGGAATAACGCCGAACTTTAATGCGTGGGCACCTGTGTCCAGGTTCCATTACAACTAGGTGTTGCATTCTTCACCGTCGACCTACTTTTGCTACCTGTCTTCGGCTCCGATATTGTCATCGGTGTTCACTGGTTAGCTCAACAAGGCCCAACCATTTTTGATTATTAAAACCTCTGGATGGACCTTGAATATCATAGCGAGAGAGTTAGGCTCCACGACATGGACCACCTGAACGCCACCGTAACATCTCCTGCACCCTTAAAGCGCCACACCCGAAGTCAACCTGACAATCAATACTTCCATCTTTCTATCTCTTTCGACACCAATCATCACGCGACAGACATCACCACATCTCCTATCGAGCCATCATCACCTTCTTCATTTGTTGACCAACTTCACCACCTATTGACCGTTTATTCTGATATCTTTTCCATGCCAACAGGGTTATCTCTAAGCAGGACATTCGACCATCGCATTCCCTTGAAGCCAAACACCACTTCGGTCAAGGTCCGCCCCTACAGGTACCCGCATTTCCAGAAGGAGGAGATCGAGCGGTTGGTCCGTGACATGCTCTCCGATGGCATCATACACCCAAGCACAAGCTCGTTCTCATCTCCGGTCACCCTCGTCAAGGACGGTACATGGCGTTTCTGTGTCGACTACCGCGCTCTCAACGCTGTTACCGTTCGCGATAGCTTTCCCACACCGACGGTCGAGGAACTTCTTGACGAGCTGGCCGGCGCACATGTCTTCTCTAAACTTGACTTGCACTCTAGTCACCACCAAGTCAGAATTCACCTTGTCGACATCGAGAAGACTGCATTCCGCACCCATGAAGGACATTACGGGTTCCTCGTAATGCCTTTCGGCTTATCCAACGCCCCTTTGACATTCCAAGCATTGATGAACAATATCTTCCGACCAATCCTAAGGAAATTCGTCTTGGTTTTTTTCGATGATGTCCTGGTCTATAGTTCATCCTGGACTGAACGTCTCCATCATCTTCACACTATCTTTGCTACATTTCGACATCAACTGTTCGCCAAGATGAGTAAGTGCGTGTTCGCACGCACCACCATAGCTTATCTTGACCATCGAATATCTGACGAGGGAGTGGAAGTTGATCTTGAGAAAATTCAAGCAGTGCGAATGTGGCTTCTTCCCACCAATGTGAGAAGTCTACGCGGGTTCTTAGGGTTGACGGGGTATTACCGTCGCTTTGTTTCCAATTATTCCACTCTTGCTGCTCCATTGATGAACCTACTACGCAAGAACGTGGTCATATGGACTTCTGCAACAACTCACGTGTTTGGGGCATTAAAGACCGCGTTGACCACCACACCGGTCCTACGTCTTCCTAATTTTGACCATCCTTTTGAACTCCAAACTGACGTATCCGTAACAGGAATCAGTGTTGTTTTGCTTCAGGAATCGGTGACGTATCCCTTTGAACTCCAATTGCTTATTTCAACAAGGCCTTAACAACACGATAGCAAGCTTCATTGGCCTATGCACGCGAAATGTATAAGATCATTGAAGCCGTAAGACATTGGCGACAATATCTGCTTGGTCGTCGTTTCCTCATCTACATAGACCACCACAGCCTGCGTTCCTTCACCAAATAGTTCAAACCTTGGAGCAACACAAATGGCTCACCAAGATTCTGGGGTACGAGTTCGAAATCCTCTACAAACCGGGCAGTCGTAATCGTCCTGCAGATGCATTATTTAGAATTCCTGAAGACAAGCCAACTCATCTATTATCAATGGTAGTCTCATGTCTATTACAGGCTCTATGGACAGCTCTACAGCATACTTACAAAGGCCGGGTTCTCGTACCAAACAACTCTTCACCGATGGGGGGGTTACGCAGGCATTCAACATACTCTTCACCGAATTTCCAGTACTTTTACTTAGCCCGACATCAAGACACATGTTCGCAACTTTGTTAGAGCTTGTCATATATGCCAACAAGTCAAACCCTTCAATAAGGCCCCTCAAGGGCTCCTCCAACCACTGCCGGTTCTGGGACAAGTATGAAATCAACAACGATGGATGTTATCACACACTTGCCTCCCTTGAATGGCAAGACTGTCATCTTCGTTGTTGTCGATCGCCTGGCCAAGCAAGTGCACTTCTCCGCACTACCACCACAATTTACAGCCCTTCAAGTGGCAGAGGTCTTTGTTCGCGATATCATCCGTCTTCATGGCATAACAATTTCTCTGGTATCCGATCGAGATCCCATCTTCATTAGCAAATTTTGGCAGGAACTATTTCGTCTGCAAGGTACTCAACTCTCGATGAGTAGCGCATATCATCCACAGACGGATGGACAAACCGAGATCGGTAAACGCTATCTCGAGGACTATTTACGTTGCTTCGCCGGCGACCACCCTCGGACTTGGTATAAGTTACTTCCCTGGGTAGAGTGGCACTACAATACAGCATTCCATTCCTCCATTCGGATGTCCCCCTACGAAGCAGTCTACGGCTGGCCACCACCTAATCTATTTGATTATATGACACACTTCGTCAATCGACACTATTAATGTCCTGCTACAAGATAGCACGAAAGCGTTACACTTCCTTAAAGAGAATCTACATCGTCTCAAACAAGGACGAAAAACCTTGTCGATGCCAAACGCACGGATGTGTCCTTTCAAACCAGCGATTGGGTTTTTTGAAACTACAGCCATATCGGCAAGTCTCTCTTCACGGCCAACCTTCTCATAAACTCTCTAAATGTTTCTTCGGGCCATTTGAAATTGTGGAGAAAATCAGGCCGGTGGCATATCACCTTACCTTACCCACAGCCTCTCAAATACATGACGTTTTGCACGTCTCCAAACTCAAACACTGCACCGGCGATCCATCAATTCAACATCTTCCCTTCCCTTCCCGGCAACTGTTGCAGTTCTCCGGCAGAATACTACTCTAACCTACAACATTCATCATAGAGACGCTCACACAACCCAAAAGTACTTTGATTAACAACTGGATCTCACTTATCCTCACTTACCGCCAACACACTCTAACACATAGGAGTTAATACAACTTAAAACAAAAAAATAACAAGAGACCAGAGGGATTAGCCTGGAGATCTCTCAAAGTCTTCACCAATTCAAAGGATGAAGAAGAACAGTAGAGCAAGAGATAAGATTCTTCAATAATGCCCCTCTTTCCAAGGTCTGATTGATTTCATTCAATCTCCCTGACAGCTTGGCCCGAATGCTGGAATTTCACAGTTAACTATTGGGAAAACTCACAGTAAATGACTAAAGATGCTATTGCCCTTGATCTATCAGAGTACCCAACATAACTGTTCATGGGTACTTAATGTAATTTCCTCACTCCCGGTTTCTCTCCCCATTTCAAACATAATAAAAGACAAAGATGCCCTTTCTCCTTCAGTCAAACAACAGTAACGGTTTGGGGCTAACTTATGTAATTTCACATGATTCAAATGCTCAGAATTTACCATAGAGCCTTTCTGTAAGTGTCTATCCAACTTAACTGTCGAGGGTACCGGGTGTCATTTGCTTCCTTCCCAAATCCTAACAATAGAGATCTTCATTTCCTTTCGAATCAACCTCTTCTTCTCTGATTTATTCAAACACTGCTAACGATTTAATAGACCTGCAACAGCTACCCTCCTCTTGACAATTCTTGTCCTCAAGGATCCTCTGGACAGAACTCTAGGAATTGTTTCTGCAAGACATCAAGGAATTCCTAAGTGGCTTCTTCAATTGATGAGTTGGCCCATTGTACTAGTACCTTGACCCCAGCCTTATTAAATCTTTTCACCAATTGCCGATCTAGTATGGCCACAGGAGTTTTCTGTATTTCTTGAGCTTCATTTAGGAACATAGGTCATACTGAAGTTGTGATCTGATTCCCAACCTTCCTCTTCAATTGAGAGATGTGGAAAACATTGTGAATTTTAGCCTCTGCATGTAGTTGTAATCTGTAGGCAACTGCTCTGATTCTCTCTATTATCATGTATGGACCAAAATACTTAGGAGATAGATTGTGGTTTTTCCTTTGAGCTACTGACATTTGCTTGTAAGGTTTGAGTTTGATGTAAGCCATGTCTCCCACCTTCAATTCCCTTTCACTCCTTTTCTTATCAGCTAACTGTTTTATTCTATTTCTGGCCTTGTATAAGTTATCCTTGAGAGTCTTTAACATGTTCTCCCTAGCCAACAAACTTCTGTCCAGTACATCCACCCTTGAAGTAGCAGACTTATAAGGTATATGTATTGGAGGGGCCTTTCCATAAACTGCTTCATAAGGAGAGGTCTTTACTGAAGTGTGATAGCTGCTGTTATACCACCACTCTGCTAATGGAAGCCATTTAACCCATTCCTTGGGCTTTTCCCTGTCATACATCGAAGATATTGCTCTAGGCTATGGTTTACAACTTAAGTTTGCCCATCTGATTGTGGATGGTATGCTGTTGAATGATTTAGCTTGACTCCTTGTAATCTGAATAGCTCCTTCCAAAATTGGCTCAGAAATATGGGGTCCCTATCACTAGCAATCGATTTTGGTAGCCCATGTAGCCTGTAAAACTGATCCAAGAAGAGTTGAGCGACTGACATGGTAGTATAAGGGTGTGCAAGGGCAATGAAATGGGCATACTTGCTCATTAGATCAACTATCACCAGTATAGCTTCCTTCCCATGGGAATTAGGTAGTCCCGTTATAAAATCCATGCTAATATCCTCCCATATGCCTTCTGGTATAGGCAGAGGTTGTAAAAGGCTAGCTGGAGGTGAATTTTCAGATTTATTTCTTTGGCAAACTACACAATTATGTACATACCTTCTGATGTCTCCCTTCATTCCTTTCCAATAAAAATGACCCCAAACTCTTTTCCTGGTTACTTCAACTCCTGAGTGCCCGCCAGCAAAGCTATTATGGAATTCTTGTAGAATGGACTGTTTGATGGAGTTATCTGTACCTATGACCAATTTCCCTTTTCTTTTAAGCTCCTGGGTCCATACGTAGTGCTGAACTCTCTGATTTCCTTGCTGTAATTGTTGTATGAGTTGTTTTAGCTCTGGATCTTCTTCCCACTGTCTTTGGATTTTTCTCCATAATTCTAAGTTAACAGATGATACTGCAGCAAATTCTGCCTTGATAGCATGTAGAACAGTAGAATTGGGTCTTTTTGATAGTGCATCAGCAGCCACACTCTCTTTCCTTTCTTGTAGATGATCTCATAATCATATCCCATGAGCTTGACCAACCATTTTTGCTGCATAGGGGTCGAGATCCTTTGTTGGGTGAGGAATTTGAGACTCTGATGGTCTGTTTTAATTTTAAAGTGTCTTCCCAATAAATAGGGTCTCCACTTCTGTAGGGCTAGAACAATGGCTAGCATTTCTTTTTCATAGATAGAGAGGCATCTATGTCTCTCAGCAAGTGCCTTACTCATGTAAGCAATGGGATTGCCTTGTTGCATCAAAACATCCCCCCACTCCTTCTCCACAAGCATCAGTCTCCACCACAAATTCCCTCTCAAAGTTGGGAAGAGCCAATAAGGGTTTTGTGACCATAATGTTTCTGAGTTTATTGAAAGCTTCTATTCTGTCTTCACTCCAGCAGAAATTATTCTTCTTCAGTAGCTCAGTTAAGGGTCTAGATAAGATGCCATAACCTTTAATGAATCTACTGTAATAACCTGTCAAGCCCAAGAACCCCCTCAACTCTTTAATTTTTTTGGGAAGAGGCCAGCTGTGAATGGCTTCAATTTTAGTTGGGTCCATCTCTACCCTTTGTTTACTGATCACATGACCCAGGTAATCAATCTTTGTAGCTACAAAGACACATTTGCTCTTCTTGGCATATAGCTGATTTTTTCTGAGGGTCTCTAATACTGTTTCCAATTGTTGTAAATGAGCTTCCCAACTATTACTATACATCAGGATGTCATCAAAGAACACTAGCACAAATCTCCTCAAGAATTGTTTGAAGACCTTGTTCATAAGACCTTGGAAGGTTGATGGTGCATTGGTGAGTCCAAATGGCATCACTAAGAACTCATAATGGCCTTCATGTGTGCGGAAAGCAGTTTTGCTGATGTCCTGCTCATCCATTCTAATTTGATGGTACCCAGACCTTAAGTCTAGCTTGGAGAAATATTCTGCACTATACAATTCATCCAAGAGCTCTTCAATGAGGGGAATAGGAAATTTATCCTTGACAGTCTTCTCATTGATGGCTCTATAATCAATGCACAACCTCCAGCTATGATCCTTTTTTCCTGACCAGCACAATGGGTGCAGAAAAAGGACTTGAACTGGGTCTAATGATTCCCTTGTCCAACATTTCCTTGACCATCTCTTTAGTGATATTCTTCTGAAAAGCTGGGTACCTGTAGGGTCTTACACTGACAGGATCAGTCCCCTCTTTCAAGACAATTTTATGATCATGAGACCTTGCTGGAGAGAGTTGTTCAATTTCTTGAAAGACATCTTCATATTAATTCAGCAATTGAACTAGCTGGAGATTTTTTTCTGCAGCCAATTGTGCTTGTTTCTGATCACTCCTCTCATTCTCCTCTTGGGGTTCTGGAATCATGATCAGGGAACATAAGTTAGCCTTGTAGAATTCAGCTAGAAGCTGTAGGGACTTAGCCAATGATTTGCATTGCATTAGCTGTAGTCTGGGTTGAGGCGACCCTCTCAGAACCACCCTTTTGTTATTCACCTTAAACTCCATCCTGAGTTCCCTGAAATTCCACAAAATAGACCCCAATAAGACCAACCATTGAATCCCCAGTACCATCTGACATACCATCTGACAGTGCCTTCATTAAGATCATGGCTGAAGCTTCTTCACTGGATTTTGCATCTACTTCTGGTTTTGTGAAGCTAATCTCTTCCTCCCCATCAATTTCATCATTCCCCACCAATTTTAAGCTATACAATTTCTTCAGCTTGCAATTATGACCTGCAGTGTACTTCTCATCACACTAATAGCATAACCCTTTCTTCCTCTTGTCTTCAAGCTCTCCACTGGATAATTTTCTGAATGGCTTGCTTCTTGAAGCTCTGTAACTCTGGTTGGTTTTTTCTGTTGAATTGGACTCCACCCTCTTGGAATTTGGCAGTAAAGGTGCACTCCCTATTTTGGCTGCAGATTTGCCCCTCTTAAGAGCATTATCTATTGTTGTTTCTTGTATTTTTGCCAAGCTGATGGCTTCTTGCAAATTGGCAGGTCTGAGTAGCCTGATGCTGAACTTGATCTCCTCCTTCAATCCACACATGAAGAAACTCAAAATGTGGTCATTTGAGAGGTCAACTCTATTAAGGAGTTCTTCAAATTTGATGAGATAGCTATGAACAGATCCTGTTTGTCTTAAATCTTTTAATTCTGCCATAGGATCATAATGAAGCTCATTGCCAAACCTTGTGTTCAGTTGAGCTACATACTCCTCCCAAGTGGGAGAATTTTTCCCTCCTTTATTCCTCATATAGTTTTGATGCCACTGAAGTGTTGCACCTTCCAGATGTAATGAGGCTATCTTTAATTTAATACCATTTGGAGTCTCATCGAATTCAAAAAACTGTTTGCATTTGAACAACCAATCATACAAATGATCACCATTGAATTTGGGAAACTCCAACTTAGTCAATTTGGGCCGGATAGTTTTGAGGTATGACAGCTCCTTCTCAGTTCTAACAGGACCCACAACAACATTAATAGTAGAGGCATTCTCAGTTGGTTGTAAGTTCAGTAACAAGGTTCTCAACCCATTAATGTCTCTATCTTGCTTTTCTTTCAATTCCTGCATCTCCTTATCATGTTTCTCTAATTGTTTCTCAACAGTCTCCTTCAGCAAACCCTTCAGGCTTTCTTCCAGTTTCTTGAATTCCTGGTTCCTAGTTTCCATCTCTTCCTGCAAAAATGCTCCTCTTCTCAGCTACCCACAACAATCTAGCCGTCTTTGATACCAAGTTGTTGCAGTTCTCCGGCAGAATATTGCTCTAACCTGCAACATTCATCACACAGACGCTCACACAACCACAAAGTACTTTGATTAACAACTGGATCTCACTTATCCTCCCTTAACGCCAACACACTTTAACACATAAGAGTTAAAACAACTTAAAACAGAAAAATAACAAGAGACCAGAGGGATTAGCCTGGAGATCTCTCAAAGTCTTCACTAATTCAAAGGATGAAGAAGAACAGTAGAGCAAGAGATAAGATTCTTCAATAATGCCCCTCTTTCTAAGGTCTGATTGATTTCATTCAATCTCCCTGACAGCTGGGCCCGAATGTTGGAATTTCACAGTGAGCTATTGGGAAAACTCACAGTAAATGATTAAAGATGCTATTGCCCTTGATCTATCAGAGTACCCAACATAACTGTTCATGGGTACTTAATGTAATTTCCTCACTCCCGGTTTCTCTCCCCATTTCAAACATAATAAAAGACAAAGATGCCCTTTCTCCTTCAGTCAAACAACAATAACGGTCTGGGGCTAACTTATGTAATTTCACATGATTCAAATGCTCAGAATTTACCATAGAGCCTTTCTGTAAGTGTCTATCCAACTTAACTGTCGAGGATATCGGGTGTCATTTGCTTCCTTCCCAAATCCTAACAACAGAGATCTTCATTTCCTCTTGAATCAATCTCTTCTTCTCTGATTTATTCAAACACTGCTAACTATTTAATAGACCTGCAACAACAACATTTACGGATGACAAACCGCTCTACGAACCAATCAAAATTCTCCAGAACCGTACCATCCTCCAAGGCAAGTGATCTGTTCTGCAATACTTGGTTCGCTGGGAAAATCACTCCGCCGCAGAAGCTACATGGATTTCTGCTGACGAACTCCATTGGGCTTTTCCTACTTTTCACCTCGAGGACAAGGTGGCACTTGAAGGGGCGGCACGTGTAGCAGATAACAATAAAGAGGGGACAAAAATGATGACATGGGAAATGCTAAGGGAACCAGAACTAGTGGAAGATAAACTGTGAAGACAAGTGGCACCAAATTTCATGATTTTGTAATGTAATGGGGCATGGGAATTACTGCAGTCAAAAAGGGTAATTAGATGATGTAATATCAACCTATCCTAAGGGGCCATATGGAAAACATTGTAACCATATGCAATCCGGTTTAAATACACCCGATGAGGTGAGAGAAGGATATGAAGAAAATAATTCTCACTTATCCACTCTGATTCTGATGAGAGATCACCGGAGATTTCAGAGAAAACAGAGGAGGAGAAGAAGAGAAAAAATAAGGAGAGGAGAAGAAAAAGAGAGAGAGAACAAATCTTCCTTGATTTCCTCCTTCATCGTTCTCCCTTTTTATAGGGAATCTCCTTACAATCATTAGTAACAACCTCATTGAGGCATTATAACAAACATGTGCCAGGCCAGGACACGTTCCTCATTAGCCTACCCCTACTCAGAATTGTTTGAATTACAAACATTCACACAGTAATCTAATTACCATACTAATTATAAGACTAATGTTCTAATTCATTAAACTGGCACGAAATCCGCAAACATCACCCCAGGCCTCCCTTTGTTGCTGCGTTGGCTACGCCTGACGACTGCTTCCCCTTTTTCCTTCTCAGTTCCTGCATCAGATTCTCCCTTCTTTCTTTTCTATTCTATTTTCTCTCGACTCCCTGAACTCCTTAATATTCCCGGCGCTACAGTTATGGACTCAATTTTAGTTTAAGTTTTTTTTGTGGTCTTTGATTTGTTTTGAATGAACCATAAGCAATTCTATTTGTAGGAATTACATTAGGCTGACATCTCTAGCAAATGGCTGCCTGTGATTTGGAAAAGTGGGCAACTGATTACCATTTCATTATAGGACATGTGAATATTTTTTGTTTAGTGATCTTATTTTAATGTTTATTCACTGATTAGCACGAGGGAACTCTTAAATGATTGTTATGTTTCAATTCACATATCTTCAGAAAGGCAATAGAGAGGGCTAGTCAGAATCAGAAAGTTGTCGAGATTCTTGGTGAGCCAATTGCCAGAGGTCCTTGGTATGATGCTTCTCTTGCGGTCGGACATAGGAGGCACTCTGTATCTTGTACATTTCCTGTGACTGGGCCACTTGGTTCAGGCTCCTTTCAATTGAAGGCTATCCGGAATGGAGGTTTGTGTCTTATCATGGCTCTGCTACATTTTTTTTCTGATAAATTTCTTCTTCTTTTTACCCTTGATTAAAATATATTATGGGCAATTATATGTTTGAATTGGATTTCAAATTAAACTCTTCTCAGGCAAACTGGTGTGCGTAAATCCTATGTTATTTGAAACCTCTGTTCTATTTCTTCTCTGTTTCTTTCAACCCTTGCTATGTTTTCTCTTTTAGACAATTTCTTTGTGTTTTCCGGGAAGGGTTCCTTAGTAGTTGATGCCAAACTTATCTTTTCCTAACACATCATTTTCAGTTAGTTCTTGTTGACACATGCTTGCACTTAAACATAAAATAGGTTAGATAGGCAAGGATAATCTGGTAAGCCAATCATCCTTTTCGATATTGTGAATCAAATAAAACAACGGAATGGTGAAGATGGGGGCATGATAATATAGATAAGAAACTTTACTTTTGAGGTTGTGTAAACATCTTGCGTTGCTTCTTAACATTTATCTGCATTTGACTGACTATACATGTAACAAATTTCAAGTTGGATTTATGTTAATAAGTAGTTAGTTGAACTGCCTGACACATCAAATCTGAGGTGTGCTTGCCCCTTGTTTCTAATTTGCCACAGAGGACACTTGGTTTTCATTTCTCCGACACCACGACTGGGACATACTATTATTGGAAGCTCTTATCCATCATCGCCCTTCCAACGATGACAAAGATCAAACACTACGAATAACTATTGCAGATCAAATGCCATCACCACCTCAGAACTAGCAGTTGGAGTGCACGGACTGCAAACTTCCGGCTCCTAAAACCCCATAAATATGAGTTATTTTTTGCTTGTCAAAGCTGTCCAGAATTTTCAATTTTCAGCCATCTGTTTATAGAATAAAAGTACATAACAGAATGATCAACGGTATTGTCTGTTATTCAACCTATTCACATAGGACGCATTCAGTGAAGAAATTAACTTTTTCACGTGAGTTTTATTGAAAAAAAGAAAAAGGGTAATGAAGATTTGCCAGTTAAATTCAAGGCAAGCTAAAGCTGATTAAGCAGCAAGTGATTAATAAAAAAAGAAACATTTCTGTTACTCTCTGCGGGTCCAAGATCGCCCAAAATAAGCATTGGTTATTTTTATATTTAATTGAGCCACACATC
Organism: Dioscorea alata; assembly: GCA_020875875.1. NCBI lineage: Eukaryota > Viridiplantae > Streptophyta > Magnoliopsida > Dioscoreales > Dioscoreaceae > Dioscorea > Dioscorea alata. The sequence continues at coordinate 18,716,837 of CM037021.1, read as the reverse complement.
ATATTTCATAAGAAACATAGATTTTCGAAAAGTAATTTATATGAATGTTAACGCACATCACCCAAAAAAAAAAAAAAGGGTTTATATATATATATATATAACAATGAGACTACATAGGTTCATAACAAATATTTCAACAGATGTGTTCTGAAACCCTTGATTTACAAGGCATCAAGAAATGATTTCACTACGATTCCACAAATACGTCATGCCCCAGTCAATTTGATACCAAAGATCGGCATTCAAGATGTTAATATCAACTGATCTCATTCATGATTACCGCAAGGCATCAGTGACATTGTCCAACTCCCAAGTAACAATTTTACCATCTAAACCTGAAGAGAAGAAACATGCCATCGCTTAATCCAAGACTAGATACACAAACAAGAGATCAGAAAATTCACTTGCTCTGACCTGAGGTGCTGAAGCGTTTCGCTACCGTATCCCCTGCAGTTATCATCGGCACAATGCATCTAAAACAGAAACAAACACCTCTCAGAGATATCATAGATATATAAACATATATCACTGGATATTTTTAACTTGTTGGAAAAGAAACATACGTTATGCAATTCTCATGAGCACCACCACGATGTCTTGAACTATCATGAGTATCATTGTTCATTCCATGTTTCGGTTGGCCGTACAGCTTCCCAAAAGCTTCAGAGAACTGTACAGGTATTAGTATTACAAAGAAGACCTGAGGCAGATCCTTGTATGAATGAATGATAAGTAAAAAGATGATTTCAAACACAGGTTTCCGGCCTAGCTTATATGCAAGTTTATCGTCATTTTAACTGACAAAAAGAGACTCAACATGACCCACATAGTCACTAAATTATGTAATCATATAAAACAAAAAAAAATGATTATATGTTATCCTATCCTGGTTTTTTTTCTTTTATGATTTATTATTTTATTTAAATTTTATCAATAGCTTTGAGAATTTGTCGATAGCTTGGCCCTGTTTATTCATGAGGAACTCTGATTAGAGTAATGCCAAACAATACTAAAGAAGCAAAATACTGAAAAGAATGGAATACATGATCATAAAAATACAAATGAAAAAAAATAAATTAATGGGTGCCTCTTTGAATATGATTCACATGAAACAAGTTTGTTCCATTATGTCTCAAGATTACGATATTTGGAACCAGACTATTATGTCAAAATTAATAAAGCCAGAATTGGAGAGTAATGAAGTACCTGGGAACTGTACTTTGAGCTTGATGGTGCTATTTTCCTCTCATCCAAGAATCTGACAAAACTCCTGGAATAGGAATGACCAAACGACTGTTTATAATAGTCTTACATGTTACAGCATAAATTTAGTCCATTAGACGAGAGAGTATTCATAAGCTAGCTTGGTAACTAGTTGTGCCCTTGTCAATTTTATATAAAAGCCGCATCTTTCTCAATAAAATCATTAAGAAAAAATAAAATAAAATAAACATCAAAATAAATCAAGTTAGTTTTCAGTATGAGAGATAATATAAGCAAAACAATTCCATTTTCTCAGATCATACCATACCATATTCCTCTTTCATCTGCAGCAAAAACCATTGGATTGCAGTCAAAACCAACACCAATGGCCATCCTATCAGAAACAAAAAGGACCTGAAAAAATAGAGTGGCATCACTAGATTCAATTCAAACTTCTAAAATCACAAAATTTATAGGTAACAACAATAGAGAAGAGAGGATGCTGACCCACATCACGAAGAGGCAAATCACGGAAGGCTACACTTTGTGCAGAAGGGGAGGGACCAACATCGTCAACAAAATAGATCATTGAATTGTGACCTAAAAATTTAATAAAGAGGAATTCTTTATGAACAATAGAAAGAATAAGATTCTCTCAGACACCTAAAAATAATGAGAATTGACCTGCATAAGCCAAAGTGTTGCCACTTGGAGACCACTTTACACCAAAAGTCCAGGTAGATGAAAGATCAAGTTGCACAATTTGCTGAACCGAAGAAAGCAAACTTTTAATGAAACAATTAAAGGCTTACCACGCTTACATAAATAAAACACAAGACAAGGGTAGCAATGTCAAACCTCCCCAAATTTAGCATCATTCGAAGAGCTTATCCCAGTAGCCCTGAAGGCATCGAAGCACAACAGATAGTAACATAGGAACTAATTCAAGCGGTTTTGTTTATTATTAAAATATCTAAAAATCAACCTGGCATCAACTCCCTTGATGAAGGTGGAAAAGACTCTACATTTACCATCAGTGGACGTAGTTGCGATTAGAATCTGCAGATCAGGCACAAAAAGGCTTACTTGAGCTCAATTTTTTCATCCTAAATATGAAGGCAGATGTGTAACATGTGCTAATTAGTGAGGGACTAGACGGGCATACAAAAGAAGCAATTGAGAACAAGAAATAAATGTTTAAGAAAATGACAAATGCCGGACTTAAACAATAAATAAATAAATACAAGTCCTTTTATGAATTTTCATAAAGGACTCCAAATGTAAGTGATGCCTCCAACAACTGGATAGGTTGGGATAAGTTGTGTTTGTGGTTTAGTTATTTGGATGGAAAATTTACATTTAAATATTGACCAAATTTTTACTTAGTTAATACTAATGATAATAAATATTTTAAACTTAAGCTTATATTTTCTGATTAATAATGGGTGCTTAATAATATTAGTAATTTTTAATGTTTATTTATTTATTTATTTAAATCTTGAAAGAAAAAAATTATCCCTAGCATCAGTCATTCATAAAAAGTTTGGTTGAAGGTGGTGACCTAAGTTATTCCACAACCAAGCACCGCTGCATCCATGGAAGGAAGTCAAACCCACAATCAAAAATTAACCTTATCATCATAACCATTCACAAACGTTGTGCCAAAAGATTTTCTACTTTCTACAATTATTTATGAAGATTCAAGGAAACCACAAAAGATTTCTTAGACATTCAAAGATGAAATTTTGGAGATTAAAGGCTATGGAATGAGAGGAAATGTAACAACTCACATTGTTTGGATGCCATGCAACACTGGTAACAGATGAATTATGCTTTTTCCGAATAAGTTTACTAACCCACCTGGAAGAGAGGGAGAAAAAAAGAAAAGAATTGAGGGCAGAAAACATGAATCTTCAAGATCAATTGGACAACTCACTCAAAGAGTAAGTATTTCCTTTAAAAGTAGAAAATACCTAGAATAAACAGAGACTTACAGAATTAACAGAAGAAGAATTTCAAACTTATTACCAGTTATTTTCTTCCTCGTAGTAACAGATGCAAACTGTTTTAGCCCCACTTCCTACTGCAAACTTATTTTCTGCTACATCAGAAAAAGTATTAGAAGTGGATAAAGAAGGCAAAAAATCAACACTGCATCACAACTTCAAAGGCGCATCCAGCCCGTCCAAGTTAACATATCAAATTCAACTATCACCAGTAGCAACTGGGCGGGTATATCACACATACAAAAACAGGAAGCTTTACTCATTGAGAAGTTGACCATACAGACATATTGCATTCTCAGTTAAAACCAAAGAGTAGGCATCCTAATTACTATATGATCAACTAGCATGTACTTCTCTTTGCTTTGAGCAGTAACCTGGTGTAGCTTACACTTCCTATACTCCGAAACACCAACAAAAATTGCAGGAATCCCTTCTCATTGCTATTGTAAGAGTCACGTCTACCTAAACATAATAAAAAAACCGTTGATCCCAATACCTTTCGGACTCCACTGGACACAAAGTGCAGCACGATTTAGCCTGAGAATGACAAGTGTTGGTACCCACTCACTTCCTTCTTGATTCCACACATAGCTAAATTACATATCAACTAAGAAAACATAATCAAAATAAGCATAAAGATCCAAAGCAAACAAGAAACAAATCGATTGTTCAAGCCCCCACTCACGAATTCCGATCATGCGAAGCAGTAACAATTTTATTGGATCTCAAGCTCCAATCTATGGCGGATACGATCTGATCATGCTGATTCAAACAAACACAAGCAATTAACGAATCAGGAACTCATAAAAATCACAAAGGAGATCAAATACCATGAAACAGCATCATTTGTCAGTGATTACCTTGTAGAGAACGTGCAATTTCTCCCATTTCTCCCGAACCAATTTGTAAATATGAACTTCGTTGTTGTTAGGACAAAACGCAACCACTGCAGAATGATAGATTTCGGCGATGAGATCCAAGAAAAGGACAGCTAGAAAAACACAAGAAATCGAGATCTAGAGAAAGAGAAAAGGAGAGTACTTGAGTGATCGGGGCTCCAGGCGTGGCAGGTGATGCACTGGGCGAACTGGTGGATCGCAACGGCGGCCATGGATTGGCCCCTCGAGCTGGGATCTAGGGTTTCAGCTCCCCGATCTCTCTCTCTCTCTCTCTCTCTCTCTGCTTCTCTATCAAGCTCTTTTTGTTCTTTTCCCGGCGCGCAGCGGCGTAGAAAAATATAAGACAATTTGCGAAAACAACCCTTCTTTTCACAATTATTACATTAGGAAAGTTTCAAAATGAGAAAAATTTTTATTTAATTTTATTTGTTTATTAATCATCAGTAATTAAAGGAAGCGCCTAGTTGATTGGGAAAAAAAAAACTTTTTTCTTTATCTAAAATTAAAAATAGAATTAAGTGAAAATTTTAATTCCATAAAAAAGTCCCCCATTTTTTTAAGATATTCACAATATCCTTGATTTTGAGTAGCTTACTGTGAAAAGAAATTTCGGTAACAATGACATATTACAAGGCTATAAACATTATCACATACCAATTACCAAGTTTGTTTTTAAAATAATAATACTTTTTTTTTAAAAAAAAGGAGAGTTAAATGAGCCAATGAAACGCTTGGCACGCTGATGATTGCATAGGACGAGCAACATAAGCATTAAAACAAACTTTTCTGTTAACAAACAAGTAGCAATAGTGTTACATGATACTGGGAACTGGGTGATTACATCCAGGAAAACCAAAAAAATAAAAGCATAGGGATAAGATAATAAAACAAATGAACATAAAGCCATTGATCTAAACCATACTTGGATTACACTCAAACTTTCTTAGCTACTAATATTCTTTTTTCCTTCGCCTCAAAGTCATTGGAGATTTCCATTATAACATGTTTGCTTGTTTGAAGAGCCATGTTAACTTCTTATCAACCCACCAGCTCTGTTGGAGGATTGGATCCTTGGTGCTGCAGCAAAAACACAATCATATAAGATAAAAAACGCAGCTTTCAGTAATTAAAAAATATATATATATATCCATCCTGAACCATCAGGCTACCAACATTGCACAGGGACACAAATTTGATAATTCGAAGATTGGAGAAGAAAAACATTCATCACCAGATTAGCATTTTACTTTAATATTTAGCTGATGACTTACTGCCAGAGTTGTCTACATAATGCATTTTCTTATTATTGAGCTAAAGAAGTTATACTAATACTAACGCCATCCTAAATCATTAGGTGCCAACAATGTACAGGTAGGTATATCAGTCTGAGTTTATTAGTAGATCTGAGCAGAATGTTTCTCCACACATTAGCAGCTTATTTTTATATTGAGCAGAAGAGTTGATGATGCTGGAGCTGGTTTGCCTAATAACAGCCTCAATATTGAGCTAAAGATGTTCAATTAATATTACCGCCATCCAGATTCATCAGTGGGTAGATTGTTGCAGCAAATTTATCAGCATCTTAGCATTTTGGTTCTATATTAAGCTAAAGAAGTAACAATGAAGTCATCGATATCAATACATCATCCTAATATTGAGCCAAAGAAGTTAAAATGATACTAGGAGGATCAACGAAGTGAATTACCCAGCCCGTCTGCATCAGCAGTCCTCATAATTCTGAGTCTCTTGACAGTGCTCAAAAACATTCTACACCAAAGGAAAATGTCAGATAATTTGATCAACTGAAACATTACAATCAGAAATAAAGAAAAGAATTAACTTGGATTATCCATGATATGTCACCTTTTCACTTTAGTTTCTTTTTATCTTAAAAGCAGTCTTTGCAAGAGTAGGGGTGTACTCAAGCTAAGCTTGAGCTCAACTTTACCACCTTTTGACTGAGCTCAGTTTAAGTTTGAGCGCTGAAACTCATTGGGCTAGGTTGGTTTTTGGATAATTTCATTTCATTCTCCATAGAAAATAAATAATACTGCCGTTTATTGTTCACTAAACTAAAACTTAATAAAAACTCTTCCTATTATGAAATATATGATCAAATCATGTTCTAATGAACCAGATGATCTCATAAGACTTCCTTATTAACAAAATATTTAGAGTGAATGTATAACTTCAATTATATTCAGCTCGTTTAGTTGTCAAGCGAGAAACCTTGGCTGAAGCCCAACCCAGCCAAAACTTCAGCTAAACTCCAGTAGTTCGTTCTATTTGAAATAATATTAACACGGCATATAAACAAAAAGGCATACATACCCCCAAGGAACATCTCCAACAAGCATCCAATCCCCATCCTTGTCTTCATAAGTAAGTGCAAAATCACAAGAGCCATCCAACAACTTTGAAGCTTTCATGCCATCTACCATCAAATAAAAAATGATCAATATATAAGATATAAGATCAATAGCAAAACAGCAAATTTCACAGCTTCAAGAATCTCCAACAACCAGCCATCATCAACATTTTGCGCTACAATGTTCATATAAAAAATAAGAGCTTTTGATAAACTCACAAACATGAGGTCGAAGAGGCGTGTTGGATTTGTTGAACATAAGCTCAAGAGCAAGCGCAAGGGACTCATAGGAAACATGAGCATTGAGATCCACTTTCCTACCAATTGGGTCTCCATCCATATTCACTTTCACAAAGAATGATGAGCTCCCAGAAGAAGGTGCCTTCTGGTCAAGATCCTTGCACACAGTGTTTTCCTCATTAATGCTTTGCTTATGAGCATCATTGTTATACTTGGACTGGTTTCCCAAATTGTTCATCCTAAAAGCTCTTATGGGTGGCCATCCCACCACCATTTGACTGCTTCCAAATAGAAAACAAAGCATGAAATAAAATCATGGCATTCATTCAAAAAGAAAACAAATTTCCATCAAGAGAACAAATTTTCCTCCTCTTTTTCAATGCATCTCATCAGCTAAAAAGGCATAAAAGAAAAAAAAAAATCCACAAAATCCAAGAAATATACTAGAAATTTACATTTTGATGAACAAGAATCACAGAACGAAAAGTCACCCGCAGCTTTAAAAGAAACAAAATCATAACAAAATAAAAGAAAAATGGAAAAAAAAAAATAGTAGAGAATGAGGCGCACCTTGGGGGATTGCTAGCCGAACCCACAGCATCAGAGTCCTTCTTAGTCCCAGCGACGCCATTAGCGGCACCCGAAGACGAAGAAACAGAGGACGAAGATGATCGCGGCGACGCACGCGATCCCAGCGCAGTGAACTCCTGAGCCGTGAGAATCCGACAGCACTTCCCACCACCACCGCCATTGACATTCTTCGCTCCGAGACTCAACCCTAGCTCCAGCTCCTCGTCCTCCACCGCCACTGCGACGGAGGTGACCTCCAAGAGCCCGACGAAGTCCTCCGCCTCGCCGGCGCCCTTCGAGACAGACGACATCGATCCCGATGAGCCGCAGGGCTCTGCTCTCATCTCTCTCGATCCCTTCTCTTCCGGCAAAGAGATGAATGGGCGGTATTTAAAAGAAGGGTGGCAAACGGTGATGAGAACGCGGGGAATGAGTAAGGTGAGAAGGCGGGAGGGAGGTGACGGGATCTCTTGAGGCAGAGATAGTTGACAGGGAGACAGAGGAGAACATGGCTGGATATGTACGGTTGGATTTTGCCTCAAGATCGGTGTAATTCGTGTAATGACCGATGTGTTGTCATAAATCTATTTATAAAAATTAAATTTTTAATATGATATTAGCAACCAATCAAATCGTGAGATTAGAGTTTTATTTTACATTTTGATATTAATGAGAGAAAATTTTAATATATTTATTTATTTATTTATAAATCACGAATAAAGCGTCTCGAGCCCAAGTAAAGCGGAGAGGGACAGTGATTAGTGGTTAACGGGGCCCACCAGTGTTGCCATCCGTCCTGGAGACAAGCCGGCAATGTGGGCCAGTTTCTAACACGTGTGGGCTGGGCCCACAGTTGCTAGTCACTTTCATGAGGGAACAGCTGAAGACTTTCACAGCCAGGTACCCCGCTAACTTCGCTTGACTTTATGATGCCATGGAATGAATGATGAGAGAATTCGCATATAAAAAGGTTTTGAATAATGCCTGCTCAAATTAATATCTTAATTGCACTCTAAAGATTAATCATAGAATTGTATTAACAAACAGACAATGAACATGGTACTAGCAAAGACTAAAGCATAAGAATTATGGAAGCATCATACATACAAGGGCCAGCCCAAATAAACAAATTTAAGGTGACTTTAATCATAGATACAAACGTAGAATGGTTAGTAAGAAGAGAAATCTGGTTGAGAGATTGAGAAGGAACCAGATGAAGAATAAAATAGCATGCAGGTGATTCATTGTAAATAAATTTGAAATGCATAACCACAGTTACAAAGATAAAATAAATCCAACTGAGAATATGCAATAATGATGAGAACTATAGACGTATTAATTTAGTTCAACAATTCATGGAAGATGGTGGGGTGGTTTATGATATATATACTGGAAGTTTTATCTGCTTTTCATGTAAGATTGTAACCCAGCTTTGATGAGGTTTTACTTTAAAGGGAAAACAATAGGCCAGGTAACCCAGCTGGGCTTTTATTAGATAATCGATAACACAGACGGTGAGAACTTCCGATGATGCCTAGAAAGCATCCTTGGAAAGAAAGTTCGGGGACTGGCTTATCCGGGCATTGCTTAGATCATCAACTCCATCCCCTCGTTCGAAAACGGCAGCAGCTCCCATACCAGACCCTGTGAGAAAATACAGCAAGTGCATGAATGTATGTAGGTCGATAAGAACATATGACAAGGAAGGTGACAGAGGAATACCTATGCACATAGAAATTATTCCAAACCTGCAGTCCCTTCCTCTGCGTTTCATTTCATTTAAAAGAGTGCTCACACAGCGAGCACCTGCAGGAAAAAAAGCCAGAGGGACGTAAGCATTGTAGCGGCTACTTAAGAGAGTACTTTGTTTATTTGGCTGCAATTAACTGAGAAATCCTAGGAAATAGCTTTATAAAACAATGTCTCAAATCTCAGGAAGATGTTACACCACCCATAGCTTTGACCCTTGAAGGGTAAAACTTCTACCAAATTTTATCAGTATCAACAAACGTTTAAGGGTAACTTTCAGATGCCACGGATTCAGAATAATGTTATGGCTTGCCATTGTCATACCAAACAAATACTAAAAAAATTACATGAAACTGAATTAAAACATTGTAGAATATCCCAAGGAGATGGAGAGACGATTTAATAATATAATTTGCAGGCCATCAGCACATGAATTGAATTTCAAAAAGATAACTAAGTTTTTCTTCCTGGGAGCCCTACCAACAAACCAAAATAACCTGAACCAAAACAGCAAACAGCAATCATTGTCGTTAACCTTAATTATGACCTTATCAATTTCATTCTACCATCCATTATTATTTTAACAAAAATGCAAAGTTTCAATAAGCGGGACCTCATCAAGTCCTCAAGGAAATCCCTAGCTTTTAAAAAGGAACTTCTCCATGAGCGCTGGCACCATCACATGATAGGATTTCGAGGGAATGAAATCATTTTGGTTGCTCAGTTAATTTAACTCATTCCAAGTCATTCCATCAAATAAAGAAATTACTTATAGCCATCATAAGGAAGAGGCCACTTAATAGCAATTACCATAGCTAAGCCAATTGTCGCAACAAAAAGACTTAAATACTTAATTACCTGTTGCACCCAATGGGTGGCCAAGTGCAATAGCACCACCATTTACATTCACCTTGGATGGATCAAGCTCCAGCTTCTTCAAGCAGTAAACAAACTGAGAAGCAAATGCCTGAAGAGCGAGCGACGAAAGTTTTAGCTTTAAAAATGTAATTTATGGATATAAAGAAATAGAACATCCAGCCCTATTTTTACCTCATTAATTTCGAAAAGATCAATATCTTCAATCTGAAGACCAGCAGACTTTACAGCAGCAGGTATTGCAACAGCAGGACCAATCCCCATCACTGCAGGGTCAACTCCAACTGCAGCAAAGCTCCTATAGCCAAAGTAAAAAAAATTTGAAATATTATATTCATACAGTTAGAACTACACGTGACAACACAAGACAAGTTGCATAATAATCTAAAAACAGCATCCAAATAAAGGCGTGTGGGCATGTTAAGATTGATGACTGAAGTTGCAACATGATTAACTGACTACCTTTGGAGAAAGACAAAAATACCACTAAATGTTTATCTACTCCAATTATGCCAAGGAAAGCTGTGCACCTAGCTATATCAATACATTAGCAAAGAAAATAAATTGATATAACCATAGAGAGCCCACATGCCAACAAGCTTTATATCTTGGTACAGCTTGCGCGATTTATAAGCAACTTTTACCGAATAGAAGCTGAAGACTTATCTATAGAGAAAGTTCTAACCTTAGAACTCCTAATATCGGGAGTCCTTTCTGGTTGGCTACAGATCTCTTCATGAGGAGAACTGCCCCTGCACCATCACTCACTTGACTAGAATTGCCTAGAAAAGACATGCATAAACAGCAGACGTAAATGAGCTGAAGATCAAACAAACAATTGCAAGTAGTGAAATGCAGCTTTTCCATACCAGCAGTCGTGGTCCCATCCTTTTTAAATACAGGCCTAAGCTTAGAAAGACCTGAGAGTGCCATTTCAGGCCGAATTCCATCATCCATTGAGATTGTAACTTTTTTTTCATCACCAGTTTTTGGGTCTACAATCTGCAAAAGAAGATGAATATGAAACTCATAATAAAATTCACAACCAAGGCAATACCAGTAAAACTGTAGGGACAACCACAGAGAAAGGTGAATAATTTCAGGATTCTGTTCTATTGCAACAGATAATGATGAATATCATGGAAAAGTATCTCTCCCCAAAACAATTCTAAAAGAACAAACCTGAAACATGATTTCTGCTAGATGCACAAGTTTTTTTCATATTGTCACATGTACTTATAAAAATGCTCTATCCATGACTTAATTGATCACCATTCTAAGCACACTTGACTCAATAATGCATACCCATATGCAACAATAAAATATACACCTCAAACAAGAAAAGGACAGTTATAGGGCACCAGATAATCTCACCTTTGTTGGCACAGGTATGATCTCTTCTTTAAACTTCCCAGCAGCGACGGCTGCTGCTGCCCGCCTATGAGATTCAAGCTGAACAAAGATTTCATAAATATCAGAATTGTTATTTTCCATAAGAAATGAAAAACAGAGAAGATATACTCAAAACTTACAGCAGCTTGATCTTGCTCCTGTCGTGTCACACCAAAACGGTGGGCAACATTTTCTGAAGTAATACCCATAGGAAGAAGACAATCTTGGGCTTGTTGGAGAGTATTTACCTGGCATATTAACATAGAACTTTTCATATATTATAATCTCTTGTAGATAATCCTTGCCTAGAGCAAGTCTACACTACACTAGCCCTTGACTAATAAGAAGAGAAGGCATGCAACATACTTTCGGATTGACTGTTCCTTCCCAGCCAGCAGCATTTACAGACATAGATTCCAAGCCAGCCCCGATACCTACATCAGTAAACAGGGAACAGAAGTATGATCATAAGCTAATGGAAAATCCCTACATAGAAAATCCACAACTGACCAGTCACTCTTACCAATGTCATAGAATCCAGCTTTAATAGCTGCAGCAACATCAGCAACTGCTTGGAGTCCGGAGGAACACTGCCTATTCACAGTTCGGAGAGGAACTGTTTCTGTATTGGAAAAGACAAGTACATCAACATTATGGCCAGATTATGTTGTGCAAAGATATTAAAAGGGAGCCCTTCCATAAGACGATCACAATAAATAGTACCAGGAAAGCCAGCATAAAGCGCCGCCATCCTACACTCAATGGCTCTTTGAGAACCTGGTCCCAATACTGTACCGACTACAATATCACCAACTTCACTTGGGTCAATTTTAGTCTTATCTATCAATGCCTGCAAGACAAATAAATAAATAAATTCAATTCAAAATAAAATTTTTGATCATTTTGCATCACATCCTTAGAGCTAGAAGTAAACAACAAAACCTTAAGCACAGGGGTTAGCAGGTCTTCGGCGAATGTATCCTTGAAACCCCCTCTCTTGGCCTTGCAAATTGGAGTTCGGAATGCTCTACAAGATACAAAATTTTTTTAACACCAGATGATAAGATATTTAATAAGCTCACTAACTAGTGCCATAAGATAAAACTAGCGTATGGGATTAAAGGACCTGAGTTCATGACCACAAGTGAAATTACAAAATGTGTGTCTCTGTTTCAGACTTTTACGATTCAAATCAAAAGAAGAGAAAAACAGCATCCAAACATTACGATAACAATCTTATAACTAATACACCAAAATTCTATAATTTTGAAAAGAAAATATGGTATATATCAAAGGATCTTACGCTACAACAACGACGTCATCCCCGAAACAAGAGCTCCTCTGATAAGCCGCACTATCACCAGCAGAACAAACCGATGCCTGCCCATCAATAAACCAAGCACAAAGAACAATTGCACGAAGAATCAGCAACCAAATCAAAAAACAAAAAATCTGAACAAAACTCTACATCCCTCCTCATAAATACTAGATCATGAATTCTCAATTCCACTTTCCACTAACAACGAATTAAATCACAAAAATAACATATTAAAAAAAAAAAACAAATTCGAATCTGAAACCATAAAGTCAACTACGAATCCAGTTCCACTAAATGAAAAACACAACCAAACTAGAGATCAAGACCAAAAGCAAGAGTTATACCGATAGAACCGCCAGCGAATCGCTCGCCGACGAGGACGAAGGGAGGAGGTGCTTGAGGATAACCCTCTGCCTGTTCATCGCCTTCTCCATCTTTCTTCTCTCCTCTTCTCTTCTCTTCTCTTCTCTCCTAGGGTTTCTTCACTTTCTTGCTCTCCCGCTTCGAATTGAGAACTCTCTGTTGATCTAACTCGCCAGAAGCTCTCGCGGTGCGAGATGGATATTAAAATGCTACGTCACTGCCTTGATTGCAATTACACGGCACCATGAAAGGGTTACTTGCAATTGCTTTCGATGAATGCCAGCTGTCGAATCGAACGGTATAAAAGCCAGTGATCAATACACGGGAATGGATAAGAAGAAGTGTCCCATCATGTGAATGGGCTTTTTTATTGGGCTTCTAGAACGTTGGAGCCTTGATAAACGTGCTGATTAAGGCTTCTCATGAGCCGTTCGATTGATTTTGATCATTAAAGCATGCATCTCGAGACATGAGATCGGGTAAGGCTGGTTATCAAATGGGCTTGGGCCTTGACTTATAACATTATGCGCTAATTGGGCTTTGGAAATTTCATACTTTTCATATGTGTCCCTGTAAAATCTCATAACCAGAAGCCGGGTTTGCCGCCATATTGGGCCTCTAGAAGGTTGAGAGCAAATTGTAAACGTGCTGATTCAGGCTTTTCACGAGCCGTTCGATTGAGCTTGATCAGTAGTTTAGATGCATCTCGAGGCATGAGATCGAGTAAGACCGGTGATCAAGTGAGCTTGGGCCTCGGCTTAAAAAAGTACGCATAATTGGGCTTCTCGCATTTCCTTTATGTTTTTCACATATATACACCCCTGCAAAATCTCATAATCAGATATATACCATACACTGATTGAGGTCCTAAACTAGAACACTGACAACCTAGATCGGGAGTAGTTGACTCCCTCACCTAGTTGGGGTACGCCTGTGTTACCAGACAATAGTCTTCACCGGTCCAACTTCCCCCTTTCTCAGTTCTTGTTTCTGTTTTTTACTCTATTCTATGTTTTGTGTATCTCATCCCAGTGAGGATTTTAGTCAGTTTTTTTTTTTTTTTTTGTACTCCCTCACCTAGTTGGGGTACGCCTGTGTTACCAGACAATAGTCTTCACCGGTCCAGCTTCCTCCTTTCTCAGTTTTTGTTTCTGTTTTTTACTCTATTCTGTGTTTTGTGTATCTCATCCCAGCGAGGATTTTAGTCAGTTTATTTTTTTTTTTTTTTTCTGTTGTTCTTTTCGTTTTTTTCGATAAAGTTTTTACTCTATTCGTTTTTTTTCGATATATATATATACTTTTCTTAAAACAGCAAGCGCATTATTGTTAAATAAAATCTATTAAAAATATTTAAATTTAAAAAAAATCCCTTGATCCACTACAATATCCAAAATTAGGCAAATATGCCGATTATTTAGTATTTATCTTTAACAAATAAAGTTTTTAAATAAGCATAATAACAATTATTCATTTTTGCCCGGTTCTGCAAACCAAATGGCCAAAATTTTATCCATGATCCATCCAATCCTCAACACTGTTCGTTCATTCCAACACGCAGCACGTTAAAAAAAAAGAAAAAAAAAAAAAGAAAGAAAGAAAGAAAGAAAAGTAAGAATCACAGTCACTCACACACATCCCAGTAAATCAACATCAACAGTGAAAGAAAGCTCTTCATGCAAATCAAGTCCACAATGACAACTGCTTCACCACCAGGTTGTGTAAGTGTTTGTGTGTGTGTCTGACTTTCTTTCAATCAAATTATTCAAGCTACCAACCTAGCCTATCAATGTGGACCAATGCCTCACCACCAACTCCGTCCAAACCATTCCATTCAGTTTTCAAACAATCCATCACATCCATTGACACACCAAGCAATGGTTCAGATTCAGTGAAATCTAGAACACCACCACTGTTTTCTGGCTTTAGTTTTAAGATTAGATTTTGATAATAACTGACCATATAAAATTTCTGAGACTACAGCAGTAATAAATAAACAAAACAATCTATAAAATGCTATGAAAGGCATGAAATCTTCAGGCTTTACATATCCATGAATCTAGTTTTAACACTACCACCAAACTTCAAATTATAAGATATCCAATGATTAAAACACTCAAAAGTGCTCACCATTTTTTTTTTTTACTGCTTTTGAGATCACTGCGTGGCAAAACAAAGTAAGTAAATATCTCTACTTCCTTTGGAAGAGTATCACAAGCGTAACTAGGAGATCAGAAGGGTGTGCCAATCTCACTTCTTGTATCAACCGGGCTATACAATGCAGACCTGTTCCTTGGCCGGTTCTCTTCAAGTTGCTTCACTACTTCATGCATATCCGGCCGCACCGACGCCACCGGAGCACAACACCCCATTGCCAACCTCAATGCATGCACAAGCCCGTCCTCGGCCGGGCTTCTTATCCCCTTCAACACCTCGACGTCAAACACATCCATTGTAGTCTCTTCCAAAACTGCAACCTTTACCAATGCCGGCAAGTCTCGGCCATCTTTCCCCGGCTTCTTACCCATCAAAAGCTCTAACAATAGAATACCGAAAGCATAGACATCGGTCCTCGGACTACATTTCTTCATCTTCTGCAACTCCGGAGCTTTGTATCCATCCACCTTCGCCACTGATACCATCTCATCTGCCACTGCTGGCACCATGAGCTTATCTATACCGAATTCAGTGAGTCTCGGCACAAAGAATTCATCAACAAGCACATTCTTGGACCTCACATTGCCATGAATGATTGGCGTTTCTTGCCCTGTGTGTAAATAAGCAAGCCCTCTTGCAATCCCTAGTGCTATCTTATGCCTCCTACTCCAATTTAGCAATGGTCTTCCAGCTCTACTTTCTGCAAAGGTTACATTTTTTTCAGAACCAGACACACATGGTATTCCAAATTACTAAATTTTAAGAACAAGAAGAGGCATACATACCATGAAGTAGATCATGGAGAGTTCTACTAGGGAGGTAGTCATAGATAAGAAGTTTCTCTCCTCTCTTGCCTTGATAGTAAGCTCTCAAAGGAACCAAATTCTCATGCCGAGCTCTTCCGAGTTGTCGAATGACTGGAGAACAAGCAGAGGGATCCTTGCAGCTTCCCTCTCTGAGCAACCTCAGAGCAATGGCACCACCATCGGAGAGCTTGGCCTTGTACACGGTTCCATAGCTGGTCTTCTCCATCACTTGGCCAGTGGCATTCAATACATCCTCTAGTGTCAAGTGCTCACCACCCTGGAAAACTGCAAGCTTCCCCTCTGCTCCATTCTCCCCTTCCTCCATCTCCATCTCCATGTCCATCTCCTCATCATCTCTCTTTGTTCTGTTCCTCCTCTTCCTCCCTTGAACCAACCCAATGGATACAGAAGCCAAAAGCACCGCCCCGGCCATCAACCCAATCACAATACCAGCAATGGCGCCGGAGCTCAACCTTGACCCTGACCCGCATTGCTTTAATGGCGCGCCGCACAGCTCCGGTGAGTTTCCGGTGAAATCCTCCGCGCTGAAGTTTGACGTTCTGAACGAGTCTGGCAGCGCGCCGGAGAAGTTATTGTGGGAAAGGTTCAAACTTTGGAGATTTTTCAGCGAGGCAAGGCTAGGGATTTGGCCGGAGAAGTTGTTGGCGGAGAGATCAAGCTCCTGGAGATTCTGGAACCCGGTGAGGAATTGGGGAAATCCACCGTCGAGGTTGTTGGAACCAAAGTCGACGGTTTGAAGGAGAGAGCAAGGGGTATTAGGGATGGCGGGGTCAGGGACGGCGCCGGAGATGGAGTTGTGGTGGAAGCGGAGGGAGACGAGGCGGTCGCAGAGGTTCCAGAGGGAAGTGGGGAAGGAGCCATTGATAGAGTTGGAGCTCAGGTCGAGGTCGGAAAGGGAAGGGGAGTTGAAGAGGTCGAGAGGGAGAGGGCCGGAGAGGGAGTTGGAGGGAAGGAGGAGGGAACCGAGTGAGGAGAACGTAGAAAGCTCGGCGGGGAGGTGGCCGGAGAGGGCGACGGCAGGGAGGCGGATGGAGAGGAGCTGGAGAGAAGGGTCGGAGTAGAGGGTGAGGTTGGCGCGCACGGTGGAGTCGTTGCAGCGGAGTTCGGCGCCGGATAAGGACCAGGAGAGGCCGCGCCAGAGGCAGAGAGGGGTGGAGGAGTTCCAAGTGGAGAGCTGGAGATTGGGGGAAGGGCCTTGGAGAGCAGGCTTGATCTTGGAGAGAAGGAGGAGAGGATCGGAGAGGGAGGAGATGGAGGAGAAGGAGAAGGTGAAAAGGAGGAGGAGGAGGAGAAGAAGAGGAGGAGAAGGAGAAGCCATTGGAGAAGATGAAGGTGGAGGGAGGGAGGGAGGGAGAGAAAGGTGAGGTTTTTTGAGTGCTTTATTGGGAGGAGAATGGAAGGTGGTGTGTTTTTTTTTAGAGGGAGTTTTGTAATTTTATATTTGGAACTTTAATAATGTTTTTTTTTTAATTTTTTTAATAATTTATAAAATTACATAAATAATTTGGAATTTTGTACATCTATATTTTAAAACTTTAACAATGCTCTTTATAAATAAAAATTTAAAAAAAAAAAACTATAACAATGCTAGCAATTTATTTTTCGGCATTTTACAGAAGTTCTGTGTGAAGATTACATTTTGTTTTTTCTGTTCAAAATTATATAGCAGAAATTATTATTAAAATATCAGTCAAATCATTGTAACTAATCTATCTCTTGTGTTTTTATTACTTATGGATTTTATAAAAAAAATAATAATAAGTTGTAAAATTATAAATAATTTGGAATTTTGTACTTTAATAATGTTGATTTGGGTTTCTATTTTGGGATTTTTAATTTAAATAATAAAGATTTTTTATAATGTTTAGATTTATTATAAATAATTTGATTTAAGTGGAGATGATATTTAGAGTAACATGTGTTGATCTGGCACATGATTAGTTAAAAAATAGGTTGGGAAAATACTAAGATTGATGGATGTTTTGTGTTTGGTGTGTGTGAATTGAAGTATTTGTGGCTCAATAGTCAATAATGTACTACTTTTTTATTGTGTATCTAGATACATTGGTTAGTGTAGCATATATTGATATGGCATAGGTAATTGATTGTTTTGGTTTATTAAATTTAAAATATAAAAATAGAGAATTTTAAATAAAAATGCTAGTTTTGCCTTAAAAAAAAATAAATAAAACTCTTCTGATTTTTTTAATTTGTAAAATAAAAAGCGAGGAAAAACCGTTATCAAACCATTAACAAATGTTAACTCAAATAAGCAAAAACATTAATTCATTTAAAAACTAAATTATATGAAATAAAAAATATATATTTTTTAAGTTTATTAATTTTTCTATTTAAAAAAACTTAAATTTCAAAACTCAAACAAAATCATGTTAAAAAATTATTTTTTTTATCACATGGTGATTTTTTTACATAAATTGATGATTTTACCTCTATAAAAACAACAAAGTTAATATCATTGACTGTTTTTTTTATAAATCGAGAAAATCATGCATTATAAAATTGAAAAAAAAAATCTCAATTCTTATTTTACAAATCTCAAAAATCACAAAGATTATTATTATTATTATGAAATCGACAAGCCCTATCTAGTTTTACTTTTATACATTCTAGAAAAATATCTAGCTTTGTGGAATTGATTTAGGAATTGATAGAAAAGAGAAGTTTGAATAATATGAGTGGGTGACATATGGGGAGTGGAAATGTGGGTAGGGTTTAGAAGGGTTTAAGATTGTTACGGAAAAAGGATGAAGAAGGGTGTGGGTGGACCTTTGACTGTCTATGCTTGGGTGGGTTGGTGGGTGGGCGTTTGTTAGCTTATGTTTTTTTCTTTTTTTTCTTTTTTCCTTTTTCCTTTCTTTTTTTATTTTTCCTTTCCAAAAAAAAACATTTTAAAAAAATTAATTGTTAATGGACTTGGTGTATTGCTATTAAGGTGCATGTTAAGGTGGATGGTGTCCTACTAGTTGGTACTTTTGCATCTCTCCTCTTTGTGTGTTGAAGTGAATGTGAAGTGAATGTGATGTCCCAGTGAAGTCTTTGTTTTGGATAATATGTTTTATCTTTGGAATTTTAATTTGAATTTTAAAATAGAGTAATTAAACAGCAACTTAGATCATTTGACTCTTTCTCACACATCCTTGGAAAGTTCAAGATTTAAAAAGACTTCCGTGGTAATTATTGGACATAGTCTTAATTTTTTTTTTTTTTTTTTGGTCCATTTATTCTAGTATTGATGAGAACTTTCCTCCCGTGACTAATATTATAAAAACCCATTGAAATTTAAAATTGATAAAACTACCATAAATTGACAATTTATTTTAACAATTATTTTTTATAAATCATGTCACATTTTCAGATTTTTTTTAATTTTTATTATCCAGTCATTTGACTATTATTTTGACAATTTAAGTTGCTGATACTCTTATATTTTACATGTCCTTAACTACAACCCTAACTTCTTCTATATTTTTTTTTACATTATTTCTAATATGTTTTGAGTGATTTATCTATTTTTTAAAACAATATTCTCTATCTCAACTATTTGTTTCACATAAGTCATAACATGACTTAATTTATATTTTTACTATTAACATAGTATTTATTTAATAAAAATAAAAATAAAAATGTTATAGCACGTATCAGAGGTAAGAATAGTTTAGGGTTTATCATCAAAACTCAAGTTTCAACCGGATGAGTTCCGAGGATTAATATTTTATTATAACAAGTGGTATGACAACACTTGCTGTTTTTTAGTTAATGTGTTGCTTTTGATAAGAAAGCTGAGTTTTTTTTTCAAATAAAAAGTATTAAAAATATAGAACACATAATAAATTTAAATATAAAAAAGCAGGATTTGAAATCATTAACTAAAGTATTGTCCCCTCCATAACATCTCATTACCAAGTTTGATAATCTTTGTTAGTGTTTTGTGTTTTCTTGGAACGGAGTTGTTTAAGAGAGTAATGAGAAGGAGCTTGTTTGTTGTTTTCTTGTTGGTCATACTTGGGGGGATTTTGTTTTATTAAAATAAAAGAATAAAATAAACTAGTTTTTTTTATGGAGTTTTCCAAGATGTATTTGGAATTCAATAAAAGGAGGCAATGCTTAAGGATTTTTGGTAAGTTAAACGTGGTTTGCATTTGGGGATTATAGAGGCAGACAAACTAGACTATAATTAAACAAATTAACAAGGTTTTTGATATTTGGTTGGTGTTTAATGGTCAAAGAGAAAGTGGAATTGTGTCTCCAAAGAACACTTGCATTTCTTTAAAAAAATAAGACACAAGGGAATAAGATTCTTAGCATAAATAACTATAAATTTTAACAAGAATGGATTGTTAAAACAAATGTTTTTAATGTCAAACAAGTTTAAAATATCAGGGAGACATTTGGGTTTGTTTAAGCAACTACCTTTGAAAAATGTCCTCCATCCTTCAATGGTTCATGTCAAAATAATTGAAGATGAGATTTTGATGTTTTGAAAAAATGAATAAATAAATAAATAGAAAAGAAAAGGCAAAGGTCTCATAATTCACAACCATTGAAAACTATGTTGACTAAAATTTCACAAAGCTTTATTGCAGATCAACATGAAGAAAAAGCAGCACCACTCTCTCATTCTCTTTCATATCTTCTTTACTCTTCCAAAGAAACAAAGGCTGCAAGGTGTCATTATAACTCCATACTCATGCCCCCCCAAAGCTCACCCACACCCAAAGATTCTAATCTCTATCAAAAGCACACCATGTTTGTGGTCCTATGTGTAGTAGTAGATCATAAACCAAGCCAGGTTCAGAATGAACAGAAGAAAAAAGGGGAAAAAAGAGAGCATGAAAAGCTGGTGTTCTTCCTGTGATTGTCATGAGAGTCTTCTTCTACACTAAAACAGGATTTATAATAAAAAACATCAGAGAATTGGATATCATATTTTCATTTCAATCAACCAACCTGCAGTTTTGGACACATTTTTACAAATGTAAATTGATTTCAATGAACCATCTGTTTTTCTTTGGGTAAACACAGTGAGCTAGCACAGCAAGAATGACAAGAAAGAAGACAAGAAGACATAATGATGTGATAATAAAAAGAAGGGAAGAAGAAGAAGAAACAACTATGGGAGAACAACGCTTCCGTAGCCACTGAAAAATATATAGTAAAAGCCTGCGGAGGTTGAGAAAATCTTAGGTAACTGACCTGTGTGACAGGGTTTTGTAAAATATGGGTCACACGGTCTTGAAGTAGAGTGTTCTTTGAGCTAGGGGCTAGCACTCAGTGCCCGTGCGGCAGGATAGGGCACCAGCTCCGGAGGTAATAGAACCAACCATGGATGAAGATTTGGCGCCAAGGCTGGAAGCCCTTGAGTAGCTTGATGCAGCTCCAGCTCCTGATGGGGTGAAGTAAGCGCCATTCAGCATCAGATCACCTTCTGATCTCCAGTTCCAGCCTTTCCATTGGGACTCAGCTGTTTCTACCCTCTTGGTCACCTGTCATAATTTTAGATTAAAGTTTGTTGATCCACAAATGCATCAATCTGTCAAGCATTTAATTAAAAAATGTGAGCTTTTAATTACCTCCTTGGCAAAGGGGTTAGCTGGTGCGAGGTAACGGTTGCCCTGGCTGTTGATGGTTGGGTCTGCGCTGCCACCAATTGCGTACATCTCCCAGTGTGTATAGTCATTGTTCACAACATGGAAATACCCATGCCTGCACCTGTAAATATATATAGATATATATATTACTAACCATATATACTTTGGAATGAAGATTATAAAGGATGGTAGTTATGGTAGATTACCTTGGCATTCTCTGGATGAGACCTTCTCCAAAATGGTTGAAAGCAATGGTGACTTGCATGGACTTGTCCCTAGTGTATGAATCACTGTGCCCCAAAAGCATCACCTGCAAATTAAACATCCAAGTTAAGGAGAAATCTATCACTTATGAAAGATGGTTGTAAATATCTGATACATATACCTCATTGTGATGAGTGAAGTAATTGTTGGAGATGGTGATTGCAGTGGAACCCAGGACAGCATCAACCAGACCATCTGCGCAGTTAGACAGAGAGTTGTGGTCCACCCAAATGTGGCTAGAACCAAAGATGGAAACAGCATCACCATCGGCCATGGTTCTCCAGCCATAATGAGAAGGGGAGCTGCGGACCATGGCGTTCCCGGTGGGTTTGCAGTCATGGATGTGGAGACCGTGGATGATGATATTGGTGACGAACTGAATGGTTATGCAGGCGCCATTGGCAATGTGTACAGCGGCCCCGCGGCCATCAATGGTTTTGAAACTGTTCATGATGAGTTCTTGCTTGAGAGTAATGACCATGTCGCGCTTGAAGGTGATCCAGAGTGGTTCGTCTTGGATGACAGCGTAGCGGAGAGTTCCCGGCCGGGGGTTCACTGGATCGTCATCACCGGGGTCAGTGACGACGTAGTAGCGGCCATCCCGGCCGCCCACAGCGTTACGGCCGAAGCCGATGCCACAGTCGGCTAGCCTCTTGCGGTTGAGATGCCATTGTGGGTCACAGCGCCAGCAGTCATCAATGGGGTTGCCTGTGCCGCAGGAGAGGTACCCGAGTGACCGGCGAGCAGTGCTGTTGTTAATGCTCCTGCACAAACAAATATTTGTTAGGATTATACATAGTATTCTGCGCAATTAATCATACCGCATTTGTTTTGCAATGAGTGAAATACCAGATAAAATTTGACATAAATATATACTGATCTAAATCAAAATTGAGCAAGAACACATTGCTCACGGACTATAGATATAAAATGCGTTTTGTATCCCCTGTTTCACTCTCTATAAATTGTCTCATGCTGAAGAGAATTCCAGGGAAGATGGTCTCGTGACTAAGACCAGATACAAAGCAATAGCACTACCATAAATCATATTAGAATTTATTTTATAAGATAGATTACTTACATTTTTTAATATCATTTAAAAAATGAATGCCAATGAGAATTAAAAAAATATATATATGTGCACAGACTTGTAATGCCATTTGTTATTGCCCAACTTTCTCATCTCCATGAAAATTAATTTTATTTAATTATTTATAAATAGAGCCAAAACAATTATTCTAAATTTCTAAAATTCCCAATTTTATATAATACAACAGTTTTTTTTGTTTCTCTCTCTCTGCCCTTTTATCCATTATATAAGCATGATTGTTAAATAAAAGGAAAACCAGAACGGTTCAATTATCTAAAAATAATTTAAGCAAACGGAATAAGAATATATGATTAAATCTACTCCTTCGTCACGTCATTAAACAGGGTTACTAACATTAGAAAAGGAAAGAGAAGGTCGAGAAAGGGTACGGGCGCCACACGACAAGCATGTTACTCACAACTAACACCGCGACTAAACGACGTAGCATCTTTTATGAGAAAAGGACAAGCAAATTCCACAGAAGATGGAGATGGGCTCCTAGGCCAAAGAACAAGCTAAAGCTAGTTGACACGTGGCAAATGGGCATACAGTGCGATGAATGAGGCACCAACGAACATTAAAGCAAAATCAATGGTGCACAGTGGTATTCCAAAAACTCGAAATCATGGACTAAGGAATTGAGCTCTAGTGTATGATAATTCTGTGAACATTGGGAATCCAAGAAATCAAGTAAAATTATTTTTTAAAAATTGACAAATTTTGGAAAAGTTTAATATGAATTATTAATAAATAAGGCACAAAGTGAATAAATGAATTAAAAAATATGAAAATTTAAAAAGAAAAAGAAAAAATAGCTCACATGTGCACCATAGAGACAATCATTTCCGGATCGTCGACCGCGCCCACTACCGCCTCTGTTTCATTCCGGCTGCGAAAATGACGAAGACACCCTTTGTGAACGGTTCTCGAGGCATGGTTTGAAAAGCAAATTAAATAGAAAAAATTTGAGGAAAAAAAAAGGACAGAATGGGAATATGAACATCATCTCCCGCGAAACGAATTTGGTTTAGGGTTTCGATTGTTTGATTCTTCGTTTTCAAACTTTTCCCGTTTCCCAGGAAAATGGACGTGATAACGGAATAAACGGTTGAGATTAGTAAAGCTAACAATCGGATGGCCCGGATTGGTTTTTATAGTTAGGTCTCGTTTTCCGCCGAGCATGCCATCGAGCAAACGAGGCAAGATCTAACGGCTCAGATCTAGGGGAGGGAAAAGTTAACGGTTGAGATTACCTCACAGCCATGGCGGTGATGTCGCCGGTCCCAGGGGTTTCTCTCAAACTCCTCCGAGCTACTCCCCCTCCGCCTCCTCCTCCATCCCTGCAAGAAAACACCATGATTAATGGCGAAAAGCTTTATATCTACTACTCTCGCTCATCCTCATGCTTGAGTTCCAATTTCTTCTAGTCAACTGAATTCTAAGCAAACCCAGCCTCTCTGATCTCTCAAAGAAAACAGAAATCATTCCAATAACACTAAACCGAACTAGAAACAGAGAAACTCCATTCACAGAGAAAGAAAGAGAGCGCAATGTACCTTGAAATCAAGGACCAGCGATTTCCTACAAACAATTCTTAATACCATTTTACAAACAAACCACATTCAACAATCATTCGTCATTCCAAGTACCAGCAATTCTAATTCTCCCCCATCTCCCAAGAAAAACAAAAGAAACCATTCCAAACCCCTAAAATACCATAAATCTTTCCAAGAAACACTAAATCCAAGAAGAAACCGGGAAACGAAGAATACCTTGCAGAAATCGACGGCCAGTGGTTCCCCATCAACGCAAAGCTCATGGCCACAACCACGAAGAAGCCAATCACCAGCACAGAGATCCACTTCACGCACACCGCCATTACCGCCATTCTCTCAAAGATCTCTCTCTGCGTCTCTGTCTCGGCCGTGAGAGAGAGCTCGAGACAAAAAGCGAAAAGGATAAAGAAAATAACAGAGACGAAGAGTATTTATAGAAGGTTCTTGTTAACCACCGTCTTAACCATGGTTAACGTTTCTTAGTGTTTTCTTTAACCCAAGCTTAACCCACGATCCCCGTTACTAACAACCATTAACGGAATCCAGGGAATCCAAGATCGGGGAAACGTGCTTTTGGATTTCAAGTAGCCGTTTCTTTGTCAGCTAGCTCTCCCCATTTTCCCGTTTCCCATAGGTGGGGCCCGTGGTGTCCACGTGGGATTACGTACCGGCAGGTGCCGGTCGTCACGGCGTGTGTGCCGAGCTTTTCTCGGGATATTAGTGCTTATAATTAGCGCGCGTTTCTTGGGCGGGATTACGGTTGCCGGGCGCACGCCATTGACACTGTTTTTACCTTTTTACCCTCGTTTTTTAAATTATTTAAATTATTTTTTTTAATTCAAACTTAAGGCTAATGTGAACGCCATGTTCTCGCGCTTGCCCGTTTGGGATTTATTTTTATTTAAAAAATATATATATATATTGTACTTAATATAATTTTTAATATTTAAATTATGAATTTTCTTTATATATAAAATAATGTTCATTGTAATTGTACCATGTAACGTATGTTTAGTTTATCTTGCTTGGTTTATTTATTTATTTATTTATTTATTTATTTATTTTATGAATAGACGACAAGCACCCCAAATTTAAGGATTATTAAAAAAACAGGTAAATACGGAGGTGCACAGTAGCTTACGGACTTCTTAAAAAAAAATCCTCATATTTTGCAACTATTTTGCAGCTTTAGAGAGATGAAACTATATGTATAATGCATAAATAATAATGATAAATAATGTTATACCAATATGTACAGTGCATAAATATAATATAAATAATACTAGTGCAAAAAAATTTGAATTCTTATCCTCCTCTTAGTACTTTTGTGTCATAGCATTGATCTATCTAACCAAGTTTTTTGTTTTGAATTTTTTTTATATTAATTATGATACCAAAGCTAAATTCTTGTGTGTTTAATTTGTGAAAGATAAAACTCTCCAATAATTTCAACATTAAAAACAAGTACCAATTTTATTTTATTTTTCATAGACAAATATATATATATATATATATATATATATATATATATATATATATATATATATATATATATATATATATAACTAAAATTAAAAGTACATTATCCTTTATTTTTTGAGTACGAAATGCTGCCAAACTAAGCCATTTATTTCACTACCTTACTTATATAAATTGATTGAACATCTTACTTTATCTAATTTTCATAAATAAATGAAATATTAAGAGCAAGCTCTCATTATCAAGCTTGATTGTTAAAGGTCCTCATCACGTTTAATAGTGGGGTGCAACTCACCCACACTTCACTTTCCATTCTAGACATCCCACGTCTTTTAATTTTTTATTATTTTATTTATTGTCATTATTGTTTACTCAAATATATAAAATAAATAAATAAATAAATAAAGGGACTATTATAATAAGAAATAATTCTTCATGCATTGAAACAATAAAAACGTTTCTCTTGAAATTTTAAAATACTTAAAATGCACATCTTATCTCTGAGCTTCTCTGACTTGTAAGTAATCTTAATACAATTACAATGAACACCTTTTTTTTATTCATCAAGAATCTTATGACTGTCCTCTCAATATGTCACAAAGCTTTGGGGAAATTTCCAACATTTCCGTATATACTGTTTACCCATTTTTAATATTTTTCTTATGATATATCATGTTAAAAATAAGAATATAAAATTTATTAAATATTCATACTTGATTTAAAATCACTTTTTTTTTTATTATTTTGGTTGGATTTATAAGTTATTTTAGAATATTATATTAATTAAAATATATAAATAAGGAAGAAAATTGTTTGTAAACCTTGAAAAAATAGATAATTGCTTACATTTATACCTCTACAAAACGTTATTATTCACTTGTATATCTTTATGAGAAAAAAAAATCAATTTCTAAATTTTATAAATTGATTTCTTTTAACATTTTTTTTAATTTACTTTTAATTTGAGTGACATATAAGCAAAAAACATTATTTTTTTCAAGGAAGTGCAAGCAAAAAATAAAAATAAAAAGTAATTGTAAATTCTTATTTAAAAAATCAGACAACTATAATATAAATTATCAAATACATATAAGTCACTATTTGTATTTAAAAAAAATAAAAAATTGTCTCTATAGTCTCTAGGTTCTAGTGTACCCCCACGAATTTTTTTTTTTTTATTGATTATATGTTTCTATTGGATAAATTTTCCAATGTAATATTAAATTTCAACCAAATAAATTATACACTTTCTAATTTAACTAATTATGAAAAATAGGTTTTTTTTTTTTTTTTTAAGTTATTGTCTAAATATAGAGAGAGAATAAACAATGTCGGTGGCATAGTTGACAAGGCATGAAGTTGGGGATTAGAAGCGGTTGGTATTAGTAACAAGGTCTCTATCCAAATTGAATTCATGTTTGAATTCTAGCTATCAAAGCAAATCTAATGCAAGTATCATGCAATAAACTCACTCACTATTTAAATAATGTTCATGGGCATTATTAACAAGTGTGAGTGAGTTGAGTGAGTTGAGCGAGTGGTACTCGTTCGTCATGTCCTTATTATGTGAGTTCGGTGAGGGAACATTGCTTGTGAGTATTGGGTCCAACCCTCCAAGTGGTCATGACACCCCAACCTTAACTTTGTGATGTGAGTTATGCATCTTTAATTTATTATACTTTCCTTTATATATATACATATATATTAGAAAAAAGATTATGCAGACGTCCATAGATGCCTGCATATGGTAACAATTTGACAATGAGTGTGTTTTTTGTTTTTAGATTTTGTACAGCATATTAGTAGGAATAAAATTGAACGGTTGTAATTTTGTTTAGTTATTATATAAAAAAATAAATAATGTTCTAATCCAACAATATCTAAACCTTCTTTTTGTTTTGATTAACCATCCAACAACCATTAAAAGTTATGCAAAAACTAAAAAGGGATAAAAACTCTTTGGCTTTCTATATGTAACGCCTAACCTACCTCACAATATAATAATGAGTGTAATTAATATGAGAAGTTAGGGTTGAAAATTCAAGGCAGTATCAATTGGTACTTTCTGAAATTACTCTTACATACACATGGAAATAGACCACTAGTAGCCTAGTGCAATCAAACATATGAAAAGTTTTGGTATTTTTATTCTATTCCAAGTATCCAAGTAGTTGAGTTTGCACTTGTATTGAAGGAACAAGTTGCAATGTTTATATGTGGCTTTATATTTCTTTGTGTGGTTGCAATCACAGAGTTTGGTTTTGTTTAATAAATTTCACATTAAATGATAAAAGAGAAATATTTCTCCATAAAAAAAATCTCATGATTTAAACAAATAACATTGAATTTTTTAAAAATAACTCACATATATACATATTCAAGATGTATTTTTTATATTTTATATTTTGTATGGTATAATTATACAATTTCATATATTTAATTAAACCAATGATTAACTTGTTATATTTAAAATAATAACTTTAAAATAAGACAACAAAATCATTTGAAAATAAGAACAATAACAAATAATGAAATGTAACTGTCACGCCCTGAACTCGGCTCACTAGATTCAGTATGTTAACATTGGTTGTACACCTACCAGATCAAAACCATGTAGGTATGCAAAGCCTCAGTACCTAATCTCAAGAATCATAATATCTAACAAAAACTTCAAATTTAGGAATATAAAAATAGAGTTGAATGATGAAAAAAAGATTAAGTGTTTTGTAAAAATAATACAAACTTAATCAAATAAAGTAACACATCTAAGTTGAGTCACCAAACTTCATAGATAACCTCACAATGTGATCACAACTTCATGACATGGCACACCATGTTAGGTGCACCTAGCCACTCATATCAACCATGCATGTTCCAACAACTAACCACATACCATTCACGGAAATCTAATTATTTATTTATTTTACAAGGTTTTATAAGACTCAAACTACACCACTAAATATGATACACGTGTAGATTTTTCCAATCTGTCTCCCATTTTCTTTTTTAAGTGTTTGTTCAAAAAGTCCACATGGAACCATGTTCTTCAAAATCAAGCTAACATGGCCTTGTCTCTTCTCTTTCTCTTTTGATTGAGTTTTAATTTGTTGTCATATAATATATGTGTATATAGATATAGATGTAGATAGATTGGCATATGATCCTTATCCAAATGTTTCAATGTTAATAGTATTAGTTAGTGGATTCCTTATCATTGCCATTCTAGTTTTTCAAGTTGTTATTTGAGCAATTACTAGAAAAAGCAGTGGACAAGAATGGTTATGCATATAATAACATGAAGGAGATGTTTTGTTATTTTTCTTTGTTTTTTGTTATATGGAGTTTTCTATCCATTCAAACTTTTTGGTACCCTTTGTTTAGTAAGTTGGTTTCCTCACATCTAGGTTGTATCTAACTTATAGACACTTCCAATGAACTTTAAGTTTTGTTTTTTAAAATATAAATGGGCAAATAGTATTTTTAATTTGTAGGGGAAAAAAGAAATACTTATGATATTAGGTTTGAAAGGTGTCTTGGAACCAATGGTTTGTGTCTAAATGTTTTTTTTCCCTTATTTATAAAAATAGATAAATTATAATTTTATTAAATAAAAACAATAATTACAGTTAAATTAAGATTTATAAGAAGACAAAGTGAGACAAATTAATATAATCACAAATAATAGATGGTAAAAAACCAGATAAAGAGGTATAGTCTCAAAGTCCATTTGTGGTGAATGTTATTGCTTACAGAATAATAGTAGATAAAAAATAAAAACTAATAATGGTATCTACTATTAATGGTTGAGGTCCTTAGCCAAATCCAATATTGGATATTATTTTATCATAAGTGGTGGTGACTGAGCCAAAGAAATTGAGACCACATTTGATAGATAGCAAAGAATCCTTTGATTGGATTCTTTTAAATTTTGGCGCTATAGAAATTCACAAAACACATGGGATAGATTTTGATTATAATCAAAATAGATTAGAGAAAGTAATCTTATTTCTTGCTTGTTTTAAAAACTTGCTCTAATCAAGATTTCCTAAGTTTCGTTAAAGTGAGACCCTAGATTAAGTTTTTAGGAAAAAATACCATTTTTTTTTTTTTACTTTTAGAACGAATACTAAATAAAATCAATTTTCTTGAAATATACGTTTGACTAAAATAAAATCAAAATTTAAAATACTAGTTGTGAAACCTAGTATAAAAATTAATATTTATATAAAAAAAATCAAATAATTAATTATTATCAATTGGACAGAAGGCATTTGATTTATGGAATAAGAATGTGAATAATAATATAATTAAAGGGAATAGAAATAGAAATGAAAATAAAAACCGTTTTTGTGAAAGTTCATAGATAATAGAAAAAATCTTGACAAAATTACTTTTATGTCTTTAATAAAAAGAAATAGTACGAGTTATGTTTATGATAAAATTTATTTAATATTTAAATTAAATAATTCACTTTTGCTATCATTAATTTTAATTAATATAATTTGTATTAAATATATATAAATTAAATAATTCAATTTAATTATAGTATTTACTATTTTAATAATTCATCATTCAAATTAATGACTACTATCTAAAATGAAAAAAATATTTAACAAGAAATATTCAACGTAATTATCCATTTTAATTATTTAAACCATAATTTTAAATGTCAAGGTGTAAATATCAAAATAATATTTCTATTTCATGTTTTCCACCCTTTTAGTCTTTCTAATATAAAATCCATATTTTTGGTCATCGTATTTGCACATTTTCATCTTTTAGTTATAAAATCTGTCATTTTGGTCCTCGTATTTGCACATTTTTATCTTTTTTTTGTCTCTCCAGTTTATCAGCTGGAAGGACCAAAATGACAGATCCATTAATTAGAAGGACCAAAAGAATAAAATGTGCAAATACAAGGATCAAAAATGAGAATTTTATATTAGGAATTAATACGCGGGAAAACGCAGAATAGAGAAATCATTTTGATATTTTGACTTATAATAATTAATTATCACAATTAAAATAAAATCAAATAATTAAGAAACGGGCAAAAATAACGCTTTCGTCTCACTTCACTCGACTCCATAACTTCGAAGTAACGTTCCTTCTCGCACAACATATTCCAATGTTCCTTCTCTCCATCATGCAAACCTCCTCGGCATTTCATCGAGCATGTCTCGCGCGAAGCGCCTCCTCCTTCTCCTCGTTGTCGTCTCCTCCTTCTCGATCCTTGAATCGAAGCTTGTTCCGACGACTCTCGATGGGCCGTTTACCCCGGTGACCCGCCGCTTCGACCCCTCCCTCCGCCGTGGTAGCGATGATGTCCCCATGGATGACCCTCGCCTCGCTAAACGCGTCCCCTCCATACATCCCGAGCAAATCGCTCTTGCTGCCTCCTTCTCCCCTTCCTCGATGTGGATCTCATGGATCACTGGTATTATCGTCTCTTTCTTTCCTGAATTGCCTGCGAACTGTTTGATCTTTTGATTCTGTTTATAGGGGATGCTCAGATTGGGACTGATGTGACTCCGCTTGATCCGGCTTCGATCAGGAGTGAGGTGTGGTATGGGGAAGAGAGTGGCAAGTATGAGTTCACGCAGAGAGGGAATTCTCTGGTTTATAGTCAGTTGTACCCATTCAAAGGGCTTCTGAACTACACTTCCGCCATCATTCATCATGTCAAGCTCGATGGTATTCAGTAGATGAAGTCCTGAATTTGATAATTTCGTTTATGTGTCTTATAATTTTTCTAGTGTAGTAGAAAAATATGGTATTGTTTTGAGTACTATTTCACATCCTTAATTTTTTTTTTTCCGGTAATTCTATTTGTTAGTAGCTTGAATTCAGTTTTTAGTAAGTGAAACAACTAGAATTATGCTAGTTTTATGTGTCTCTTAAGGGTGTGTCTTTGATATTGGTTTGATGGCTACTTTAATTGACTTGATCTGTGTTGGAATTTATGTCATCTCTTTGTATGCTTTTTGATTTATCTTGTGAAAATGTGGCATTGCATCATGCTAAGTTGCAACTTTAACTTCTGCCAATTCAGCTGCTGGCCAGTGTGCTTCCATATTGATCACTTGGTAAGTGAGATAACTAGGATTATGCTGGTTTTGATGTGCTGCTAAAAGTGTGTTGGTGTTAGTGCTTGGAAGACTGCTTCAATTGACTTCTTCTATGTTTAATTATCTTTTTTCACATTTTCCATGTTTCTGCACTGTTTGTATTGGGTCTGGTTGTTACTGTAATATTATTATAGTTACACGAAATGTAAATTGATCTCTTAATGAAGATTGGTTTATTGATTTAGTTAACAAAGTTTGGTGTAGTAATTCTATGGATTCCAAGTTGATTTCTTTTGTAAAACATAAGTTGTGCAATTTCACATTGAAAAGATTACAACTTAACTTTTCGGAAATTATAATATTGGAAGTATTTTTGCTGTAGGTCTTAAACCTGGGAAAAGATATTACTACAAGTGTGGAGATAGTGTCTTGAAGGCCATGAGTGAAGAACATGCATTCATGACCCTACCCTCATCTGGGCCTGATTTGTATCCTCGAAGAATTGCGGTGGTCGGGGATTTAGGTTTGACAAGCAACTCAACAACTACCATTGATCATCTTGCTATGAATGATCCCTCTCTGATTTTGATGGTTGGGGACCTGACTTATGCAAATCAGTACTTGACTACTGGTGGACAAGGTGCTTCTTGTTTTTCTTGTGCATTCCCTGATGCACCAATTAGAGAAACTTACCAGCCACGCTGGGATGGGTGGGGAAGGTATCGTCTGTTTTCTATGATTTAATACTAACATTTGCTTTGTTAGAGTTCATTTAGTTTAGTGTATTGAATTTGTTAGAACAAAGGTAATATGCAAAGTGATATCCATTTACTTTAGTATTTTTGTGGTAGCTGGCTAGGTGATAGATGGTCTTCGCTTCAATTATATTATTTGTTTCAAACTTACATTAGGTTTTTTTTTTCCATCTCTATATGAGTTGCTTATACTGTTCATCATGCATCAACATCATTTTTTTTTTTGGTTGCTAAATCAAAGTGTTTGCAGTCACCTTTTGTGGGCCATTTATCTTCTCCATAGTTCCACTTGTTTAATCACAAGTTCCTCAAAATGTTGAATTCTGCATTATCCCATTTTATCCTCATCAAATCACAAGACTGCTTCCTCCGTATTTTCTTCTGTCTTGTAGATTTATGGAACCTCTGACTTCAAAGATCCCTATGATGGTTATTGAAGGGAATCATGAGATTGAGCCACAGATTGAGGGGATGACTTTTGCATCTTATCTTGCTCGATTTGCTGTTCCATCAAACGAGTCTGGTTCCAATAGCAATTTCTACTATTCATTCAACGCCGGTGGAGTGCATTTCATCATGCTTGGCGCTTATGTTGACTATAATCAGACAGGTCACTGTTGCTTTCAATTTAATTCATCCACATTTGATATTAAAGCAACATGCATTGATTCTTCTGTTTTTTTCCATTCTTTCATTTTACCCCTCATCAATGTTTTGGTAATTAATTGGTTATACAATTTCTTAGCACTGTTACATAGCAGGTGCTCAATATGCTTGGTTAAGCAAAGATCTTGAGCAGGTAGACCGTAATGTAACCCCTTGGATTGTTGCCGCTTGGCATCCACCTTGGTACAATAGCTATTCATCTCATTATCAAGAATTTGAATGCATGAGACAAGAAATGGAGGAACTTCTATATAGCTTTGGTGTTGATATTGTCTTCTCTGGTCATGTAAGTCTTATATATTGTCCAAGCTCAATTCAATTCAAAAGCTTAGACTGTAAGAATAGAAGACCCAAGCTTATATATTCATCAGTTAGTTTACATGCTAATCTAGGATATATTCATATCTATATTTACCAACTAAATCAGTGAGAGTCTATGTTCGCAAAATTATTTACTGCATGATCATGCTTTACAGTAGTATTATTTGCTAATGTTTGATTGCTTCAATTTACGATGATATTCATCAATCATGAACCGATAATTTAGCCGCTTGGAATAAAAAATGAAGTTTAGTAGAAATCAATTCCTTAAAATATTTGCTCCCGCATTTTTCTCTGTATTGCCAATAGTCTGCCAAAATCAACAGTCTTGTCTGTTGTTATTACAGGTACATGCTTATGAAAGAATGAATAGAGTATTCAACTATACATTGGATCCTTGTGGACCAGTGTACATCACTGTGGGAGATGGAGGAAACATCGAAAGGGTGGATGTCGAGCATGCAGATGACCCCGGAAAGTGCCCTTCTCAAGGTGACAATAAGCCAGAGTTTGGGGGTCTCTGCCACTTGAACTTTACTTCTGGCCCGGCAAAGGGCAGGTTTTGCTGGGAACAACAACCTGAGTGGAGTGCGTATAGAGATAGTAGCTTTGGACATGGAATTCTAGAGGTTTGTTTCCATAGTTCTTTAAATGTTATCTAGTGAAACCTTAATAGGAAAAACAATTACGGCAAGACCTTTTTTGTTCATATGATGAGCAGGTTATGAATTCGACTTATGCCTTGTGGACTTGGCATCGAAATCAAGATGTTTATGGCGAAAACAGCAAAGGAGATCAAATATACATAG
This sequence comes from Dioscorea alata, assembly GCA_020875875.1. Classification (NCBI taxonomy): domain Eukaryota; kingdom Viridiplantae; phylum Streptophyta; class Magnoliopsida; order Dioscoreales; family Dioscoreaceae; genus Dioscorea; species Dioscorea alata. The sequence goes on along the minus strand of CM037021.1, from coordinate 18,682,255 downwards.
TTCGGCAACCTGAGTTGTGCTTAGCTAAGGGCATGGTTAGCTCAGAAGTGCTTCACCAAAGTCATGGGAGTTTGCAAGTGCCACTTTTGTGGAAGTGTAAATTCCATTTGGAAGTCATGCTTCTCTGTGTTTGGTTGCTTGTGAAAGCGTCAGGATTATGGATGTAAAGATCCTCAAGTGAGAGTTCTGCAGTTTCATTCACATTGATTATTTAGCCAGTCTCAATGTAAAAAAGATGAATCCATGCTTGCAATAAGAACCATTCAAATGTTCTGAAAATCATGGATTGATTTGTTGTTCAAGCATTTACATTGATGTACAACTTTATTGCCATACAGTTTGACAACTAAACTGCTTTCCAAAACTTACTAATGTATAAATGCGGTATTATAAGTGGGTTGTCTTCTTGGTATTAGAGTGGAGCTACAGACACTTCACCTTGCTGATCCTCTTGAAGAGTTACATTTTCATCGCCATTTACAATCTGCCGGGTTTCTAGGTTTGGAATTATCGGTGGTTGTGGTCTCCGAGTGACGGTCATCAGCAAACCTTCTGTTGTATGGATGGTTGCTCCTGTAGTCATCTCAACCTGAACAAATTGAGTTGATTGTTATGCTTGACAAGGAACAACAGGAATTAGCACAAGAAAATAAGTCTTACAGGAGGTGCTCCAAGGGCCATCTGAAAATTGAATCTTCTCACTAGCATTGCAGTTGCGACCACCGTCTGTGAAACCGACACGAAGAACAGTTTTACTTTGTATTTATTTCAGTTTCTCTAGTGCATTTTTCTTACTTAAAGCTTGTTAGAGCTATGGTTTTTTAACACAATGATGGTTGTTTATATATATATATATATGATACCTCGATGAAAAAATAATAGATGCATCAAACCGGCAATGTTAAAAGAGAGTGTAATATAATTCTGCCTGGATGGTATTTATGAAACAAGGAAATATAATGCATTTTGGTTAAAAAGGATTTTAATGGGTTTTTACTGGCCATGAATTTTACATTACCTCAAAGGTTGCAAACATGTCACCGACGCATTTCCGTTGGCCACCACCGAATGGCAAATAACTGCATGAGTTGAAGGTGATGAGTATTATGATGGCTTCTCAAATCAATGAAAAATACATGTGATATCTCACATATGCAGAGAAACAGCTTATCAATTTTATGGCCATAATATACAGTGGTGAAGATTCAATGAAGTTTGATGTTATGAGATATCTAATGATAATTCGGTGATTTTATTATGAACACCTATATTTTACTTATATATATATATATATATATATACACACACATATATATACATATAAACCCCATCCACTTTCAATTTTCATGTGTATAATATAAGGCTCCCTTAGTCTGTTAAAATTTTAACAAAATCCATCCACCAATGCTATAAAATTTTAAAATGACAAAACTATCTCTCTTTGGACAAATATTTAAATAATTAAAATACAATTTGAAAACGTTTAAAATTAACTTTTAAAAAATAATTTCGCAAGACAAATACATCTGAAGAAAACAAATTCCAAATGAAATATTTTTGAAAATTTGTTTTAAATATATAGCTAATTCTTTAAATAGGGATAGGTTTTTTTTTTCCCGGAAATAAAAGGGTAAACTAGATGCAGGTTAATCTGGCTAGCAACTTATTCTTAAAATTTTAATCTAAACAAACGAGGCAAGATAAATAAATAAAGATAGCAAAAGCCTGCGTAATTGATTGCACATTAAAATCATGCTGTGTCATGGCATTTCTATAGTTGTATAAATTTTGAATGAGTTTCAGATGAGATAACCATAATTTTGATTGATAATATAATGCAACCAGAACTTAAAACCAAGGTCAAAAAGTTACCTGAAATTTTGATTGATCTCATTTGGATTTGGTCCATCCAAAGGCCATCTTTCAGGATTAAAACAATCAGGATCAGTCCAATGCTTGGGACTTCGGTGGAGATTCCAAACAGAAATGAAAATATCTTCTCCCCTGTAATAAAAATAAAATAAGAAATGAAGGAAAAAAACCAAACCACAACTTCTTTACATGATATGTTCTATTTGTTGTGCATGTGGTCTACAGAGTCCAAGACCAAAATGATGAAGGATTGAAAAGCGAGTGGCATACAGAGAGCAGCTCACAGCCGAGCAGACAAACTCGGTTGTGGCGGCGTTTGGAAGATATGATGCACAGGCAGGGAAGAGACATAAGGAGATTTTTTTTCATCAAATTGAAGCCAAGGTGAGGTAGATCAAGGGAAGAAGAGCTTGGTTTTTCATCATATTGACGGGTTTTTCATTGGTTCTCTTGATTAGAGCTTGTTGAAACGATCTTTAATTCTCACATTCAAAGCTTGACAAGGAGATAAGATGTTCCATCTTTCTTGTTGTTGAAAGTATATATTTACTGGTTTTAGTGACCATGTTTGAATCTTGTTGAATGTAATCTCCTAGTAGAGGTAAAATCTCAAGTTCAGACGTCAACTTGAGATCTTAAATGCTATGTTTCGTCTTTCATTTAGCGGATTGATTGCTTTCCCAATGCTCCATGGTTTTCCCTAATGCTCTACTCTCATGACTTGATTGTTTGCACTGTTTGCTTGTTGGTGGGTTTGATAGTCCTTGTGTTGATTCTACAATTCACTATAAAAAGGCCAGGTTTGTGCACCAGTTTCACGCTACTGCTGAACAATTTAACTAATGCATATATGTACATATTCAATATTGCTTTAAAAATGAAAATGACCTTTTTATAGGAAAGCCCCCGAGAATATCATCATCAAGAGAACGTCGAATCAAGACAGGTGGCTGTGGGTAAAGCCTTAATGACTGCAAACACAAAAGATTATTTTTAAAGGCATTTCACATGAAGTACAAATTGCATGGCAGCATGCTGTGTGCATTCAATTGAGCAGAACAAACTCTTACTTCATTAATAACCCGAGTGGTATACTTCAGCTTCTTCATGTCTTCAATAGTGGGAAGACGATCCCCAAGGACAGAATCTACCTATAACCATGGTCAAACAAAGAATAATGTAAGGTCTCAATGTAAATGAAGTGACACTGTTTTTACATTTTATTTACATGAAAGGTCTAAAGAACCAACCTCATCCTGAAGCTTGGACATGACATGTGGGTTCTGCATGGTTGATGTATAACATTTTTCAAACTAGAGACTTAATATAACATGAAAAAAGATGGGAGACATTATAGAATACATTCTTATTAAAATACCTTAGAAAGAAGATAAAAGGTCCATGTTAAAACTGCTGCAGATGTCTCATGACCTGCTATAAGCAATGTCATCAAATCATCACGAAGTTGTTTGCTGGACACCTGATATAGAAGAAATTTGATTAACTGAGTAAAGTCTGCCTGTGGGAGTTGTTAAGATCAAATTCTAAAAGTCATGGAGCTGGAAGCATACATGAAACCCAGATACGAACAGAGAGTGAATAGTGCAATAAGTAGTATTAGGATAAAAATTTTAAATGAGTTGAATTGGAAGAGTACATCATCACCGGATGCCAACAGAAAGTGAAGAATGCTAGGGTCTTGCTCATTCATGTACTCCTCATGAAATTGCAACTCCTCTTGCTCTACCATTCTCTGTAGAAATAAACAGGTAAGACAAAATTCAACAGCAGAAAATTTAATGAATGACCAAAAAGAACACTTGTGCTCTGTTGTCAATAAACTCAATATTTGATGTGGAATTCTGTGAATCTGATATGTTAAATATAAGATTCACCAACCAAATGATCGCAGCAAATGAGAATATTACATAGAATGGATAATTGCAGATTCCAATTCTACATAAACTTCACCAGAAAGAATGTTCTAGCACAAAAAAATAAGAAATTGATCGTGAAAGAATGATGAACAGTGAAAAATTCTTTGAACAGGGAGTTCTAATATGTAATTCATAAAAGTGGAGATTACCTTGCAGATAGCAATTAGGTCATCAAGGGTATCATCCACCAACTTGAGAGCTTGACTGGCCTTCTTCTGCCTTGGGGAGATATCTTTCCAGATTGGAATTTCCCAAGTTGGTATAAGTGAGGTGCTCCGCATTTCTGCTTCTCTCAATACAGTATAAACTGCCTAAACAGTGGAAAGATAGAAGGCTTATCATGCTTTGTCATGGTGATTCAATGGATACAATACAAATAAACCTACTTTCTCAAATATGGAAGAAAACAAAACATGCAAGTACCTCAATAATCCCATTGTCATGTGTAAGAGAATCAAAATTGTAATTAAACACAGCCTTGCCAATGACATCCAAAGTCATCCGAGAGAAAAGTGACTCCATCTCCGAGTCCTCTCCATCAGAAGCTGCTTTATCTAATTTCTCACAAAGCCTGTATGAGGCTTGTCCAAAGAGTCCTACCATTTTAGCTACATACTACCAAAGAAATCAAGCAAGTTCAGGGCCACAATAACAAACAATTTGAGCTTAATTTGCAAGCCAGCAGACAAAGTATGACCTTTTGATGTAATGCTGGGACAATGGCTTTCCTCCTTACTTTCCAAACGTCATAGTCAGCTGGGATCAAGCCCTTCCCCATCACAAACTCAAGGATTTCGGCTAGAATTCCCTATCGCCTCAACAGCAATTTCATGAAAATTACCGTCAAACTAACATCAAGACGACACAAACATGAAAACAAACAATAGTTGAAGCGCACCTTGGAATAGCCCCGGGCATTATCCCTCAAAATACGCTTAGCTATTTCAGGATCTGAAACAATAAGAAAGGACTGACAATGGAGGGTGTGTCACTAATTGTTCAATGAAATCACAAGGCTTTCAATTCAACCACTTGATTGTTTCTATGATTACCTTGGGGCCAAAGGTGAGGCGAAAGATACCACCATAAATGATGAAGAGCTCATATAGAGGAATGAAGAAAGCCTGCCCTCCAACCGCGCCAATAGACCCTTTTGCTTGAGGGATCTTCAAGCGCTGAGCGTCACCACCTCCCACCCAACTCTCCAACATCTCATCAAGGAACTTCCCCACCGGGCCGAGCCTTCTAAAGGCGCTCCTCAACCTACCCAACATCACATTGAGCATCAATAGTTCGAAAAAATTCCTGAAATAAGAGATGCGGATCGAGACGAAGAGAAGAGTTGTGAGGGACCTAGATTGAGGAACGCTGAACTCGCCGGAAGCGATGCGAGCAGCGAGCTCAGCACGCCGCTTCTCCTCGAGAATCCTCTGGACATCCTTAACACCTGGAGGTTCTTCAGGTTCCCGTCCATTGGAAAATCCGCAGCTGATGGTGCCACTTCTCGGAGCGGAAGCAAGGCGAGCTTTGGCGTTGGAAGGGACTGGGAGATGGATTGATGGGAAGAACGCAGTGGTGGACGCCATTGCGGAGCTCTTCTCTCTCTCTCTCTCTCGCTGGATCGGCGAGGTGCGGGAGAGAGGGAAGGGAGAGCAACAGCGGAGGAAATGCAGTCGTGTAGAAGACGATGAGGTTTTTTAGTTAACGACGTGGTCTTTTATTTGGCGGTTTAGGTGAGAGAATCCAGACAAACTCTTTTTGGAATCTTTTTCAGGCCATTTTCATGGGCTTCCGGCCCACGAAATAATATTTTTTTAATTAATTCAAAATTATTAATAATTATATTATATTAATAAAATTATAATATTTTTGTCACTGTCACAATGGTTGAGTAGTTTAGGTTACTGCACCGGAGGCTTATCCTTATTCGAGAAGAAAATAATACTAATACTAATAATAATAATAATAACAATTTTTTTTTAAATTAATTTAATGGTGGTTTGAAAATATAATATAATTAGAAATTTGTTGTTTTATTTTATTAGGTGAAATAAAAAATATTTTATAACATATATGGTTAATTTTTTTTTATTAAAAATCCAGTCTTAAATGAATTTATTTTATTTTCTTATTATTGAGTTAATTTAAGATTAACCGAATAGTTATGCGGAAAATATAGAAAAAATGAAGGAGTTGTCTAAATTAAGAGCTATGGGCTAACCTATTAATAACTATCTGTATTTATAATTTTAAATTTGAGTTTCTTAAATTTTAATTTATTTTCTGGTCTTCTGTGGAAGTTCTGTGTAACAAATAGCTTTCGTTTTTTTTCTCATGTTGCATGATTTAATTTTTCTCTAAATTTTACGATCCGGAATTGAAACCTACACAAGATGAGACCATGATATTGTTCACCATGCGCATGGTCAACAAAGTTACTTCTGGATTAACCGAGGAGTTATATGAAAATATAGAAAATTTGAAGGAGTTGCTTGAAATTTTACAATATCATAAGACGATATAATAATAATAATATATTCGAAAAAAGATCGAGAGAGAAAGAGATGGGTCGGCGGCCTCGCGAGAGCGACGACGAGGACGATGATATCCGCTTCCACTACCCTCTTCCCTCCTCCTCCACCTCCTACTCCGGCGCCGGCGTATCCTCCAAGGGCTCCGGTGGTCGTGGCGGCGGCGGTGGGTCAGGTGGCCTGGCTCCATCCAAATCGACGGTCTATGTCTCGAACTTGGACTACTCGCTGACAAACTCTGATCTTCATACCATCTTCTCGACCTTCGGGAAGGTAGCCCGTGTCACTGTCCTCAAGGATCGTGCCACTCGCGCCAGCCGTGGTGTGGCCTTTATCCTCTTCGTCTCCCGCGACGATGCGTCTTCGGCGGCGGCTGCCATGAACGGGAAAATCCTCAATGGGCGGACCCTTTCGGCTTCTATCGCCACCGACAATGGCCGCGCCACGGAGTTCATCCGGCGCCGCGTTTATCGTGACAAGAGCCGGTGCTATGAGTGCGGAGAAGGGGGACATCTATCATATGAGTGCCCGCGGAACCAGTTGGGGGCTAGGGAACGACCAAACCCTAAGAAGACTCGGAGAGAGGCTCAGAGAGAAGGCGGTGGTGGGGATGATGGTGCCTTTGATGGCGGGGATGAATTAGGATTTGAGGATGATAACTGGGCATCAGTGGTGGACACTAGGGATTTCGAGGAGAAAGCTAGAGGGAGGGAGGAGGTGACGGACCCGGATGTAGATTCAAAGAAGGAGAAGAAGAAGGAGAAGAAGAAGAAGTTGAGCTATTTTAGCGATGAAAGTGGCGAGGATGATTAAAAAAGGTATTTTTCCTTGATTTTTTTTTTTCGGGTAAATTGATTCACTGATACTGAACTAGGAAAGAAATGCTTTACCTTTGTTAATGTTTATAAGCCATGAATTTCATAGCATGATTGTGTGTGTACTTTTGTGAATAGTCCTGTGCAGGGATAGCATGGATGATATAAATGTTTGAAGGCCATTATAGTTGCTTTGTAATCTCAATGTGACCTCTATGGTTTATTTGGTTGTATGTGATCTTTTACAGAGATGTAACTGGATTTTGTTTGAGATGAGAATTAACGGTTTTGTACTTCTGTCTTTGATGGGAATATAGCTGCTTCTGCTGCTATAAAATTCTTTATATTATATACTTGCTTCTCCCGTATTCTTGCCCTTAGTATGGGATTTATGGACACTCTCGGCCTAATTTGAAGTTTTGGAGAAGATTCAGTGTTGTATGTTGGGTTTCATGATCTATATAGAAGATTGTGTATGTCATTCCAATTTTTTTGTTGAAAGGGATATTGGGAAAAAATATTTGTGCTGTTTCCTCTGCTGATTTTTAATTTACGAATCAATTATGAGATTTCTTAGGTGTTTGATCACTGCTATACTTACTGATAACTTTGTAACACCTCAATAGAGTTTTCATAGCTGAATGAGCTACTGGGATTATTTGTGGCTAACAACACTATTGTAGAATAGATCGTTTGAGATTTGAGAATAGTCTTTTGGAATGATAGGAATCTTATTAGGTCATTGAAGGTTGTTTCCTTTGTTTGGAAACTATAGAATTTTTTCTCTCATGTTGTATTCTCTTTTTGATATCCTTTTGTCTCCAAGTTAGCTACTTGCAATGCTGTTCTACATCATCTTCATTCAAGAAACACTGTGTGTGTAAGTTTTTGAGAATGAAGTAGCTATGTACTATGAGTTGTCTACCTCCTGCAGCAACCATATTTGATTATTCTTTCCTGATCGTATGGGACTCCAAAATGATATGTTTGACATTCTCCAAAACTGTGTGAAAGAGTTTCACTTGTATTTGTAGTTATGGTCTTATTTTACTTCTGCTGTATGTCTTTCATGAAGCATAATAAGTTCTTGCTGTTCAACAGAAAAATTTGCTTTTCGTGGGGAAAGGAATACATTGCAGTTTAGAGATGTAAACAGTTTGGAGCAATTTAGAAGATTTGAGTTTTATAGTGGTTGCCTATTTTTGCTCTGTTTCCTTATTGTTGTTACTCTTGTTTTGTGTATGTTCCATTGGTATTTGATATAAGATGATGAAAATGTTAAAGCATTTGCAGAGGCACTTCTTCATTGTTTTTCAGAATCTCAAACTCACCATTTGTGTGTGATATACCATACTTTTTATCTTTGCAAAACAAGATTGTGCAGATTCAATTCTTAGAATTGATTATAAAGGCATTATTTTATGATTCACTGGTGGTGATCAGGATCGGACAATGCAATGTTATTTTTGAATTGGCACAACAGTTGTACTGTTGGAATTCATTTGTTTTTCTTTGTGCAATGGGCGAGTTTGGTGGTTTCGTGGGGACTGACGGTGGTGGTTTTGGATGCATGTTATGTTGAGGACAGAGAGGGTGCTGGAAGTTGATTTGATGGTGGTGGATTTGTTGTAATGCTTTGAATAAGTAGCGTCTAGTCTTTCCATGAAAGTTTGATGATGAGTAGCAGTAGCTGTAGCCCTCCATACAAGGCTAGCCTCCGTGGGTACGGAAGATCTGCACAGAGGGCTATTCCTGCTGTGATCTTCCATACAAGACTGGCCCTAAAAGAGAAGGGAAGATCTACATTAGAGGGCTTTTGCTACTGCAGTGATCCACACAAGACTAGCCCTAAAAGGGCACGGAAGATCCACTAAGAGGGCTATTCCTATCGCAATGATCCATACATGTGGGATAGATGTCCCTTTTCAAGGTTTTGTTGCTTCTTTTCCTTCTATGTTTTCTCAACTTTATGTCTATTTTGTTAGCCTGTTTTTATCTTTACTTTTATTTTTTATGTTTACAAGGGAATTCATAGTAGATTTAGCATTTGGGGTGATTATCAACTCTTTGTAGATCTAGAAACTTAATTCACCTGCATCATTTCCTTTTAGATTGTGACCAAACACCTATTTTCAGTGTTCATAACTTATATGCCACAACCTTTGTAATATATGAACTACAAGCAAGAATTTGTCAGCTTCTTGCTGTTTAGGCATTTAGTTTTGGGTTCAATTTTATTGTTTTGAGTCCTTATCATTACTCTTTATATCAGTGCATGAACATGTTCATTTTCCACATGCTCCATCAGTGCATGTTCTTAGACTAGTTTTGTTGACCATGACATCTAATTAACTGATTTCATGCATTATCAGAGAAGGGGGATTATCGTATCTACTTTTCCTTTCCCACCTTTATTTTTTCTTTAGCTGCATTGTCATTAAGAAGTTTGATGGCTATATGCTATACTTTTTCTGAAAGGTTGTCAACCACTCTAACCTGATTTCTAAGCCATTGCCAAAAATATTGTAATTAAAAGAATACCATGTGCACCTTGTTTGAATCAATTCCCATGTTGGGAATGTTTTGCATACCTTAAATTTTTGAAAAAATACATAGATCCATATGTTCAAGCTAGAGCCACGCATCTCTGGTAAGCATTGTGGTGCTTTGGGAAGTTACTGGAATCCTATTCCTGATTTTATTATTTTTTTTAAAAAAAAAAAAACGGTTATGGGGTTTCTTGAGTCATGATGTGGCATTCTTTTTATGGATAAATTTTAGATGTTTTTGTTCACAGGCTTAATTCTAACATTTCCAAGTTACTGTCTTTGTTTTTCAGACCAGCGGATTTGTGAAGGACCTGCAAGCAACCTGGGCACTTTGCGAAGGAATGCACTAATGTGGCTGTTCACAAAAATTATGATCTTCCTGGGTATGGATTCAACATCTTTAATTGTGTGCCGACCTGCGATGTATCAGTTCTGCATTTAATGCGCTGTCCTTGCAGCTGGTTGAAAATAATCTAAAAGTTGCACGAATGACATGATTCAGAATTTAATTATTTTCTTTCTTGTTTTAAATAGGAATATAATGCCTCAACTGCCAGTCAGTGTCAAACTCAGTCACATATTCAGATTGATGCTTATCTTATCAATAACCCTGATTTTTACACTTCTTTTCTATCAATTAACCAGGCACATTGCAGCTGAATGCTCTCAAAAGGCTTTGTGCTGGATTGCAGAGAACCAGGATACATAGCAAGCAATTGGCCCAATGAAGGCATATGCCGCTCTTGTTGCAAACCTGGCCACCATGCCGGTGACCACTGAGCTCTTGAGCTGCCAACTTATGATCTGAGAATCTGCAAGAACTGCCATAACCAAGTGCATTTTGATCCAGATTGCACTAATGGAAGGCTTGCAACAATTGCAGGAAAAACCAGGCATCTTGCTTTTGAACGCCAAAGTGAACCCGTGTGCAACCTGTGCAACATTCTGGGCTTTTTTCCCGGCAGTGCCCAAAGGCTGATGTTGTCGGAGAAAGAATCACCGAGCACTATCGTGGGACACAATGCAATGTGGTTTGTCGGAATTGTGACCACGTCCGTCACATGAGCAGGGACTGCATGGGACCCCGGTAATCTGCCATAATTTTAGTGCTGATGGTCACCTTGCATATGAGTGCCCGTCAGACAGATTCATGGACGGCATGCATCGAAGGTACTGAGAATGGTGGATATTTGTCACTTGTCAAGATCATCTTATTCATTCATCCCTTCAATTCCTTTGTGGGGACTTGATCTACATTATAACCACAATTGTATTTGATCTTTCATGTTCCACAATTTTGTTAACATTTTGTAGCATTGTTTGAATCTTTCCATTGATTTTTCATGGTACCATACCATGAACTGCAAATTTTTTAGCACAGGTTCTTGTTGCTGTTTGATTTGTTTTGAAGTTTTAATACTGTTAATACAGAACACATGAATGTGATGCTTTCATTGAATTTCTACTGGTTCTCTAACACCTCCACTGATTGGGGGGAAATTATTGATGACTTTGGCACACTAAAAACATTTGAACCACTATAATGTTCACAGGACAATGACATACATTGAAGAAACCTGCATCTATGTCTCAATCAAAAACCAGAGATTTCCATTACTAAAATTTAAATCAATCACACTCATACACAGAGTTAGATGTCAAGTCAATCAAATTCACTTCTTTTCTTATATGATTTGCTTGTCTACAAACACACACTGCACTACAAATACCATTTTAATGATATCCTAATAACTCTCTACTCAGAAATCAGAATAGAAAATATATATATATTTATTAATAATTTCTCCAAATTATCAGCATTTGATCAGCAGCAAACAAAAAGAAGAAGATAAACAGTCTGCATGTTCTCTTGATAATCAGGAAAACCAGAGAGACCCACAAGACATCAACTCAAGTGTGTGTGTGAGAGAGAGAGAGAGAGAAAGAGAGGTAAAGAAGTTGAGAAGGTTCATGATCAATCACCTGCCAGTCCTTTCTATTCTTTTGCAGGCCACATGCATGCATGATATAATACATGCTTCTCTTGAGCATTTTGCAGATGTTTTTACTTTACCAAAAGAGACTACTGCAGTGCAGACAGACAGAAACAAAGGCTTTGCTTGATATTCTCAAAGTGAATGGATGATGATGATGATGCACTTCTCTTGCTGCACATCATATGACTTGAAATCATTGTAATTATTTTTGGACCTGGTGAAGATCTTGTACAAGAAAATGGGCACATTAATGGACTCTAGTTTTTTGCTCTTCAATATCTCATCCTTCTCTTTGTTAGGTTGCATGTTCACATCAATAGTTCAATTGCTTAGATTTTCATGCTATTGGATAATGTTTCTTTCTAGTAGTACTCCATGAGCCCACACTCACATGCCTTCTACTCTTAACAGTTAGCTTAAAAGTTTTTACTGTTATAATACACCAATGAAAGTTAAATTTGAATAATTATGTCCATTAGATAACTTGGAAAAAGAATGTAAAGTGGAGAAGTGATTGAGATGCTCTTGGTTGCATAGAGAGAAAAAAATAATAATAATAAAGGAAGAGAAAATGGGGAAAAGAATAAGGAGAACACACCACATGCAAAGGACAAAAAGGCTAAAGAACCCTTTAAAGGTGTGCATGCACTCTCTTCCAAAGCAAAGCAAAAACCAAAGCAATGGGCACTGGACACTGCTCAAGAATAATAAGCCATCATATATCCATCATCCATCATATGCCAAGAAAACACCAACTTTTTGGCAATTAGGGAACTTTGGTCAAATGCTAATCACCTTAATTATATTCCACCCATTCTTGGTATTTTCTCCATTGTTTATCTTAACATAATAAGAAACAGGCTTCTAAAGCAATCATGTTATCATTGAAATCAAGCCAAGTTTTATCTGAACATAAACTATGCCAAAATACCTGGGATTTTAGTATTTGAGTCTTTCTTACTTTATATTACCTCATTCTCACACTTCCATCACATCATTATATATATATATATATATATATATATATGTTTTTCTTTAAGAAAAAAAATAAGAAGATGATCATAAAGTAGAAGAACAGTGTCAATAATGCTTTAAAAGGACATAATGGAGAGTAGAATGTGGGATAAAATCTTGGACAACACTCATGGTGGGAGGAATCTGGGTCACAAAATGGCAGAGAAGTTGATTGATAGCTTCATTTTCTTTTGAAGCTTTGAGTTGTTTTCTGTAGAGTTGAATTTGGACAAACCACATAGGTTAGCATCTTTTCTCATTATAGAGGCCCCTCTCTAGCTAGTATTACACTCTCTAGTCTCTAACTATGCTCACCTTTTTTTTAATTTTTCCTTTTTTTTTAAATTTTTGTTTTATTTTCCATGAATACAGGGCCCAAAGTGATTTTGTTCATATTTTTCAAAAGTTATAGCCAGCTGGTTTTGATCATGTAGGACCATTTATATATATCCTGTGAACTATTTGTGTGTGTGTGTGTGTGTGTGTGTGTGTGTGTGTGTGTGTGTGTGAACTATTTATTAAACTAATTGAAAGGGCATTTGTTTCAAAGTTTATAAGTCTTATTTGAAATCTAGTAATTTAGATGTATCTTTTTTTTCATTTGTTCATGAGTTGTAGTAGTTTAAGAAAGTCTCTATGCATAGACTTGCATTACAACTGCTACATTGACTCAATTGTATCTAGAGATATTAAAGGTACTAAATCTTATATAAATTTATTTGATGTTTTTTGAATTTTTAAAAAATGTTTCAAATTACACTCAAAGTCAATTATGTAAGTCAAAGTATGGAAATTGGAAATATGATTAACTATATAATGTGGTCCTTACTTAGATTTGTTGATGTTTTCACACCATTATTATGAGTAATAATTGTTCAACAAAGTCTAAAGTGCATGTGAATTCTCTACTGACTACTTTGAAATTTTACTCATTGACTTACATAACCCCTTCCTTTGACTAAGATTTTGGGCCCGGCCTTACCCGTACCGCTTTGAAATTCTACAACTCTTTATTAGCAAATAGTTAACATATATTTTCATGATATATTTTAATATAACTGTTTATAAAATTAGAAATTTACTGTTTTACTGTATAAATGTTTGTCACAATTGTAAAAAAAACTTAAAAATTATAAAAGTACTAAATTACTTATTTTTAAAAAAAATATAAAATAAAACTGTTTGAAGAAGTCTACTACTCTCTTAATACCTTATTATGGGTTGATTTAAAATTTATATCTTATTAAAAATATGTGGGTAAAAAGACCATAAAACACTTTAAAGGGTCTGAAAATCAGCCTATGGCTTAAGTAATTTACTGTGAGTTTAATAAAAGTGTCTAAATGAATTGTCGTTGCTCGTGTGCACACATCTTTAACTATATATACACTTGTCACAATTGTTAGAAAAAAAACTTAAAAATTACAGAAACACTAAATTATTTTTTTCTAAAAAAATATAACAAATAACTGTTAGGAAAGGTCTACTCTCTTATAAAACTTCCGGTACTTCAAAGAGTACGAAAATATAACGGGCTCGAGTAAGGAATCCGGGCCCAAACGTTGGCCCGGGCCCGATTAAGTGATGATGGGCCCGCAAAGAGTTTCCTAGTCTTGCGTAGATCGCACTCACATACACTGTACCATAGCATGAATCCCTCACCAGACACTGTCCTTCTTTGCCCTATAATAATAACAAGCAAAGAAATTTAAAATTATAAAATTAAAAATAAAAAATAAAATAAAAAAATAAAAAAGAGAAAAGAAGGGCCTTCCCCACTCTATTCTATAATGCACATACAAGAGAGACAATGCCACCAAATCATCACTTTGTTCTCCACATGCTCCTCTCCCTATAGACTTTTTTTTTCTCTTCTCTTTAGTGCCACTCCACTGGCACTTCTCCTTCTCATCTCCCTTTTTTTTATTTTTAAATTTAAATAATAACAATAATAATAATTTTATTATTAAATTAAATACTTATTTAGGTATTATAAGTATGTCTTTTTGACTTGGTGTGGGATTGCTTTGGTTAGACACAAGCTTGGCAGAAGAGGTGCCAAAAAATGTTAATTATATGGTAATCAATGCTTTTGCATGATTAATCATCCCTTAAATTATGCTTTTGATGCTACCTGTAAAGCTCTTCTTTTGGGAAAGTTTCTCTTTTGATTCCTCTCAACTTAATTAATTAATTAATTACCTTTTATTTTGTACTGTTTGATACCTGGACATATAAGTGTCCTTCTTTTATGTTATTCTTTGATTCTTAGATTTTTTTTTTAAATATATATGTATATATCTAGAGGGATATTTATTCAATTGATTCCATTTGGATGTGATTATTCTGCTCCAATTTAAGTTGTGTTTGGTTTTATTATGATACTAATTAAGTACAATTAAAGAAGGCAGAAAAGAGAATAACATTTGGAGCTTTTTACGGATATCCCCTTATAACATCTGAAATTAGATATATATATATATACACACACACACATATATATATACCTCATAAAATTCCTATTTTCAAATAAATATGTTTTTAAAATTTTTCATAGATATCATTGGTTATGTAACATATATTTTGGTTAATTTTTTTGGTAAATCACTGAATTTTGGTAAAATATTATTTTGATCACTGAATTTTAATTTGTTTCAAAATGCTGATTAAAATTACTAAACATTTTATCAGTATGTCACTTGATGGATTAACACCTTCATTAGCTGACATGGAGGTTGAAAAAAGCCCAGTCAGCGCACAGGTGGAGAAATCCACGTCAGTTAATAAAGATGCTAATCCATCGAGTGATCTATCGATGAACTGATTAGTAACTTTAGTGAGCATTTCGAAATAAATCAAAATTCAATGATCAAAATTATATTTGACCAAAGTTAAGTGATTTACCAAAAAAAATTAACCAACATATACACTTTTTACATGAGTTTTTATTTTAATTTTAATTATAATTATTTGTAAAAATTTATTATTAAAATATTTATTTGTATAATTGTTAGCTGGTAAAGTTATCCCGAACAAAGATGATCGAAAGAATTTTTTTTTAAGCATTTAAGTGTGGAGAGATTTAAAATAAAAATAAATAATATATATATATGAAAAAAAGAAAAATCTTATGAGAACCAATAAACTCTTGGTCTATTAATGTCATGTCCTTTATACAGACAGTGTCTATTTTTAAAAAACACTTAAAATTAAATCCCAAAATTTATGTAATACGAGGACATAAATGTTTTTAAAGTTTGCAATTAATTTTACGTTCATACAAACCCCTAACTTAATAATAATAATAATAATAATAATAATAGTAATAATAATAATAATAATAACCGCTTATGAGAGTGCATCCATGCATAATATTGTGGTTGTGCAAGGGCATATATATATGTGAAAAGTGAAAAGTCTATTTATCAAGGAAGTAGGTGACTATTCCATCCTCTTTTTTTTTTTGAATAATGACTATTCCATCTTGTACAATTCACTGGTTCCATTTAAATGCTAATAAGGAAAAAGGTAACATATGTAATATAATAAAACAAGACCATTAAAAAAAGATCAACATTGAAGCTTTTCTCTTCCTTTCTATTGGAGGAACAATGTTAGTCAAACATTAATAAGAACACATTGATGAACATCTGAGTCCTGAAAAAGAACCCAGTCACAGGCTTTATATTGTACCAAAAAAATTTAATCAAATTCATAGATAGCTTCACATACATACAAAAACACTCACATATTTATATGTAGTTATTGTTATGTGTGTCAAAAAATTCAATGCAATTAATCCAACTTTCAGAGAATTTATTGAATTTTGGGGACCGATTTGTAACTTTGCAGTAGTGCTTCGGAAGTGGGCCTTCCACCGAATTGAATCCAACGGTGGTGCTTTATATGGGTCGGTAAATGAACCGATAGGATTATTCAATGTTTTATTTTACCGTATTGTGGGTTTGGAAGTTGGTCGTTGGTAGGGGTTGGTTAAGTTTTAATGTTTTTTTTTTAAACCTTTTTTTTTAAGATAATGGCAATAAATTAATTATATGGAAATGTATTTTTTATATATAAAAAAAAAATCAACCACTACTGTTTTCGGCACTGTTCATGTATTGTTCACCCGAGGACTTTAGTATTATTTTTGCACTGTTTATATAACGTACACACAGCTCCAGTTACCCGGGTGCTTTTGTATTATTTTGCACTGTTTATATAATGTACACACGACTCCAGTATTATTGATATACTATTTATGTAATGTACATCCAGGTCCAGTACTATTTTATTTTTGTACTATTTAACTGATGCATCACTGTATTTATTTGTCTTTCTGACAAATTTCTTAAGTGGGGATGCTTACTGTCTATTAATAAAAAAATAAAAATAATGCTATTTTACTGAATAAATTTTTTGAATAAGTTTTTGGAACAATGTAAATATTAAATTCACATTAAATCCACGTAATTTTTTATTTTTTTATAAAAATTTTTAACCCAATTTATTCCAACATATTCAAGCAAATATAAAGGTAGATATAAAATATTAATTTAGAGTTTTTGTTTGATCACATGCATATTAAATAACCGAAAACCGAGAAAACATGTGATGTCATATTGGTAAAAAGGTTAAAATTCACGCCCTTTTTTTTCCTGATTATGTAGGCCTTTGAGACCCAAATTTCAAGGTCGCACGTGCCACGTGGATTGATGTGGATCCAGTGGGCCCCATTGTTAGTCCAGTCAACTCCCCTGTTCTAAGATTCATATTCATGTTTGAACTTTATATATATATATATATATATTTATTACATCTAAACCTCTAATTAAAGAAAAATAAAATACAACTTTTCTTATTGCATATATCGAAAGTTATAATTATTTAATTAATAATTAAAAAATAATAAAATGTTATCCATAGCTCATTTCTTGCTATACTTCAATTTTTTTCCATTCAAACTAAAATAATAATAAATAAAATAAAAATAAAAACACACACATAAACTAGCACATTGCGAGCTCTACTCCAATATTTACCATTCAAAATGAATAAGAATAATTAAAAAATAAAACAAAAATGCATCAATATTCTAAAATTAAGAAAAAATTATAAATAATAGAGTGGATGATTTCACTATATTAAAAATTAAATATAATAATTACGACTCAATTTGTCAAACAAAATTATCAATTTTTGAAACATGAATTAAAGTGGTGGATCTTTTTGCTCCTTGTCGTCGCTGAGGAAAAATCAGACTATTTGGAAGAGCTGGGGTGAGTAAAACAATCCTCATCATGGAATTGATCAACAACATTACCAAAGCTCATGGGGATGTTTTTGTATTAAATGAAATAGATGAGTGTATTTGTAAAAAAAATTATCTTTACATCATCGAAATGAAAAAATATAAAGTGATTAATGAAAAAAAAATATTGCACAATAAAAAATAGCTTTAATCTATAGTCAAATAAATGAACCACCAGGAGCTCGTATGAGAGTTGGTTTGACTACCCTAATCACAGTGGAATATTTCATATTTAAATAGAGTGTTGGTTGATTAGCATTTAAATTAATTTGAATTTAGTCTTGACCTTAGCCCCATCACCGCCATAAATTCTAATAATTTTATCCTAATTAAAAAATCACATAAATCATAACTTATGTTAAACAGGAGTTACAAACTTTAATACTACCAATTTTTAGAATAATGAATCATGCAAATCAAACTAGAAAAATGCAAGAAAATACAAAGACAGATGATCAATGTAAATCATTACATGAGTAATTAAATTAAAAGATAGAAAGATGTTCCATAAAAATATGTAAAAATTAATCTCTTAACATGATAAATGAGGCAAACGAGAGTACTACAAAACTATACTCTTAATGAGGGGGACAAGATTCAGTATGTTCTTGACAATAATCACTAATATGAATGCAACTACAAAACAAGAAACTGTGAGTTTTCTTTTTGTTTTCTGATGATCTAAGTCTAAAAAGAAAAAAGGGTTATAAGTACATTGACAGTGTACCAAAACCCTCTGAGTCCTTACATTGACCAAGCAGTAAATTGTTAAGCAAAGCCACTAGTTGTGGACTTGGTCAATCTTGGTTCACTGCAATTAATTAAATGCATGTCACCTTACTGTCTTTTTTTTTTTGTTAATAATAATAGTTAACAAGACTAACTTGCATGTGCATCTTATTTATCATATTATCTACTAATAATGTCTCTCCTTACCTCATTCTTACAGAAAATTTTAATTTAATTATATATTATGTAGAAAAAACCATTAGTATATGTAAATATCTTCATTTACAGCTATGAAATTTTGATGGAAGTTCAAAAAATAAATATTTGAATATGATTTTTAGACCTAGATATATTTGTTAAATTATATTTTCATTATTTTTATTTTTATTCTTAAAACACTTGAATAAAATTGAATCAACTACTCATCACCCGCCTTCATAGGTTTATCATAAATATTTAATTATCACTAGTGATTGAGTTACTTCTTAATTTTGTTATATTTTAGCTGGTCATAATGTTCATAGTTTTATTCTTACATTTTTTATATTCATTTTTATCATAGTTAACATATATTTATAAGGCAAAATATCGTTTATAGACGTCCATAGATAAGAAATATATGAACATCTAATTATCAATTATTAGATTCCAATCTAACGTCCGACATTGATGAACAATAGTATTATGTGTTGTTTTGTTCTAAATAGTAATTACTATAATTGTTTCCTATATTAAATATTATTCATCAATATTAACTATTTGATCGAGATCTAACGGTTAATAATGAACGTCCATAGTTGAATAGTTTTCTGCTTATAAACTTTCATTATAATACCAAATTGTTGGTTTCTCAAATAACCAATGGTAATGTAGCAAACTCATGATAACTCTTAAGTCCAGAATTTCTATAAAGAATACATAAAAGCAATACAAGTAACACACAAACACAACTTCATGAATGCCAAATTCTTTAACCAAATAAAGTAAAAAAAAAAAAAAAAACAAAACCCACAATAAACATAAGAAGAAGCAAAGACAAGGTCCGTGAGCAAGACTAAGAACAGAGAAACAAAGAGTGGGAACTGGGAAGCGTGCCCAAAGACTTTTACATAACACTTGTTATTACTCACACTGCACTCTACTTGTTCTCTTCTCATTTCCTGTCGGCTTCCTCTCTTACACTACCCCCCCAGTCATTTCTCTTTGTTCCCTTGTTTTTTTAAATCCCCATAAAACCAAATCATCTCCACCTTTTGGTCAAAACCTCTCTTTCTCTTTCTCTTTAAACCAAACCAAACCAAACCAAACTAGCCCAACCCTCTGCTCTGACCACTCTCTGTCTCACACGTCCTCTTGTCGGCCCTCTCTTTCACCACCTTATATTCCCATTTTTCCACACCTATTAATATTAATATTAATTAATTAATACAAATAACTAAATAAGTAAATAAATAAATCATCCACTATTGAAACAACACCATCTCCACCACCACCATCACTGGACCTCAACCTCTTATTATTTACACCATTAATTATTATCATTATTATTAAAAAATAAAACACTGAAATAGTAGTTAAATAGATTGAAGAGAAGAGAGAGGAGAGAGATAGAGTGACACAGAAACAGAGAGAGAGAGAGAGAGAGTGTGTAGTGTGATGCTGCAGAAGTTTTCAGAAAAATGTCACAAGAAGAAAGTCAGGAGATAAAGGGAAAGAAGAAGCGTGGGGAGCAATGGAACTGGCCAGAGATGCAGGGATTCCAGTTCCCTTCACCACCTAAAGAGAAAGAAGACTTGCTTGTCATTGAGATTTCAGAAAGAGCTTCTTCTACTGCTGTTGCTGTTGTTCCTCCTCTTCCTCCTGGTGGAGCCACTATGCCTTCTTCTTCTCCTCCTCCTCCTCTTACTACTACTACTGCTACTACTACTACTAGTGCTTCATTAACAGCAGC
Source organism: Dioscorea alata (assembly GCA_020875875.1). Taxonomy (NCBI): domain Eukaryota; kingdom Viridiplantae; phylum Streptophyta; class Magnoliopsida; order Dioscoreales; family Dioscoreaceae; genus Dioscorea; species Dioscorea alata. Next base: position 18,661,549 of record CM037021.1, on the reverse strand, counting down.
TTCTGGTGTTGAAGTTACTAATGGCAAGGAGGAGGTTGTAGAGAAGAAGAAGAAGCTGGAGAACCAACCTTCTGTTGCTTTTGCTCAGTTGTTTCGTTTTGCTGATGGTTTGGATTGGGTCTTGATGGCCATTGGCACTGTAGGTGCTATCATCCATGGTTGTTCTCTTCCTATCTTTTTTCGCTTCTTTGCTGATCTTGTCCACTCCTTTGGCTCCAATTATGATAACCCTGATGCCATGCTCCGTGAGGTCATCAAGGTTTGTGTCCATCTATCTATATCTATCTGTAAATGTCTCAAAGTTTGGATTTTGATTCAGTCTGTGATTAATTCTGGTGATATAATTTAATTAATGGTTTTGGTTCTAGTATGCTTTCTACTTCCTTGTTGTTGGAGCTGCAATTTGGGGATCTTCTTGGGCTGGTGAGTGAGTTTCAGCTTCTTCAGCTTCTTCAACTTCTTGAATTTGGGTTTTTTTTTTTCCTAATAACAGTGTGGTTTTGTGAGCAGAGATTGCATGCTGGATGTGGACTGGAGAAAGGCAAACCACCAGAATGAGGATTGAGTTTCTCAAATCGGCTCTAAACCAAGATGTTCGTTACTTTGACACTGAGGTTCGCACTTCTGACATCATCTACGCTATCAACGCTGAGTCCGTCGTCGTCCAAGACGCCATCAGTGAGAAGGTTGGTATTTGATAATCATAATGGCAATGGTTGTTGCTATGTTTCTCAATAATTTCATATTTTTATACATTGTATCAGCTCGGCAATTTCATTCACTACATGGCCACATTCGTTTCCGGGTTTGTCGTCGGGTTTACTGCCGTCTGGCAAATGGCTCTTGTGACTCTTGCTGTTGTTCCTCTTATCGCCATTATCGGCGGCATTCACACAACTACATTGGCCAAGCTTTCATCCAAGAGTCAGGATGCTCTGTCTCAGGCTAGCAACATTGCTGAACAAGTACTATTGAACTCATATGATCATTGTTCTAATTCTTTTTTTTTCTTCATGTTTGGTTTTGATTAATGGTGATATGCATTGAATTCTCAGGCATTGGCACAAATCAGGACGGTGCATTCATATGTAGGTGAATCAAGAGCTCTGCAGGCTTACTCGTTGGCGTTGAAGGTGGCGCAGAGGATCGGCTACCGGAGTGGACTTGCTAAAGGAATTGGGCTCGGTGCGACGTATTTCACCGTCTTTTGTTGTTATGCTCTCTTGCTTTGGTATGGTGGATACCTTGTTCGCCATCACCACACCAATGGTGGCCTTGCCATTGCTACCATGTTCGCTGTCATGATCGGAGGACTGTAAGAACTGATTTAGAATCACACATTGCAGTAAAAACAAGAACATTTTCTTGTTTTGCTGATAAAGTGTTGTTGTATTGTATAGGGCTCTGGGGCAGTCGGCGCCGAGCATGGCTGCCTTCGGGAAGGCAAAGGCATCGGCAGCGAAGATATATCAGACTATCGATCACAAGCCATCGATTGATCGGAACAGCGAGACAGGAATTGAGATAGGAACAGTCACAGGGCATGTGGAGCTGAAAAATGTGAACTTTGCTTATCCTTCAAGGCCAGAGGTTCCAATTCTCTGCAACTTCTCACTCAATGTTGCTGCAGGGAAGACAATGGCATTGGTTGGCAGCAGTGGCTCTGGGAAGAGCACTGTTGTTTCCCTCATTGAAAGGTTCTATGATCCATCTTCAGGTAAATCGATTCAATTAAGCATAATAAATGAATTATTGATGTTGTTGTGATTACTAATATGAGATATGTGTTTCTTTTCAAGGACAAGTGCTGCTGGATGGGCAGGATATAAAGAGTCTGAAGCTGAGGTGGTTAAGGCAGCAGATTGGTCTGGTGAGTCAAGAACCTGCATTGTTTGCAACATCAATTAGAGAGAATTTACTGCTGGGAAGGGAAGATGCCACACAAGTTGAGATTGAGGAAGCTGCAAGAGTTGCCAATGCTCACTCCTTCATAATCAAGCTCCAAGATGGCTATGATTCTCAGGTCTTAATACTTCTCAAACTATTTGTCTATTTTTCATTAGAGAGAATTATCATCTCAAACAATAATAATAATACTGTTTGTGTGCATCAGGTTGGAGAAAGAGGATTACAACTCTCCGGAGGGCAAAAGCAGCGAATTGCCATCGCCAGAGCAATGCTGAAAAACCCGGCAATTCTCCTCCTCGATGAAGCCACCAGCGCACTTGACTCTGAGTCAGAGAAGCTGGTGCAAGAAGCTCTAGACCGGTTCATGATCGGAAGAACAACATTGGTAATAGCTCATCGCTTGTCAACCATTCGCAAGGCTGACACCGTGGCCGTGCTCCAGAACGGCGCTGTATCAGAACTAGGAACACATGATGAGCTCATAGGACGAGGTGATTCCGGCCTCTACGCAAAGCTCATCCGCATGCAAGAGCAAGCGCACGAGGCCGCGCTGGCGAGTGCGTCACGCAAGAGCAGTGCACGGCCGTCCAGTGCACGCAACTCAGTCAGCTCCCCAGTCTATGGCCGTAATTCATCCTATGGCCGCTCGCCATACTCTCGCCGTCTCTCGGATTTTTCCACCTCTGACTTCAGCCTCCCTTATGACCCCAACCACCGCCCCGCGGAGAAACTCGCATTCCGTGACCAAGCGAGCTCTTTCTGGCGTCTTGCCAAGATGAACTCGCCGGAGTGGGTCTATGCACTTATTGGTTCTATTGGCTCAATGGTTTGTGGTTCCATCTCGGCATTCTTTGCCTACGTCCTCAGTGCAGTTCTCAGTGTTTACTATGCTCGTGACTACAATCACATGAAGCATGAGATCAACCAATACTGTTACCTTCTCATTGGCGTCTCCTCCGCGGCCATGCTCTTCAACACTCTGCAACACTTGTTCTGGGACGTTGTTGGTGAGAACCTCACCAAACGTGTCCGTGAGAAGATGCTGTTCGCTGTGCTAAGAAATGAAATAGCTTGGTTCGACCAAGAAGAGAATGCCAGTGCTCGTGTCGCCGCACGTCTCTCATTAGATGCCCACAATGTGCGGTCAGCCATCGGAGATAGAATCTCCGTCATTGTGCAAAACTCGGCGCTCATGCTTGTTGCTTGCACAGCCGGGTTTGTCCTCCAGTGGCGGCTCGCGCTTGTGCTCGTCGCTGTCTTTCCGGTTGTTGTCGCTGCCACTGTTCTTCAAAAAATGTTCATGACTGGGTTCTCTGGGGACCTCGAAGCAGCTCATGCCAAAGCAACACAGATTGCCGGAGAAGCAGTAGCTAATGTGCGAACTGTTGCTGCATTCAATTCAGAAACAAAGATAACCAAATTATTCGCCGAGAATTTACAGACACCACTCCGGCGTTGCTTCTGGAAAGGCCAGATAGCCGGTAGTGGTTTCGGAGTTGCTCAATTCTTGCTCTATGCTTCATATACTCTCGGTCTCTGGTATGCAGCTTGGCTGGTGAAACACAACATATCAGATTTCTCTAAAACCATTAGAGTTTTCATGGTGCTCATGGTCTCGGCCAATGGTGCGGCGGAGACACTAACACTAGCTCCAGACTTCATTAAGGGTGGTCGAGCCATGCGCTCAGTGTTTGAAGTGATTGATCGGAAAACTGAGATAGAGCCTGATGACTCTGACGCTAGTTCAGTTCCAGATCGACTTCGTGGCGATGTGGAACTAAAGCATGTCGATTTTGCCTACCCATCATGCCCAGACATGCCTGTGCTCAAAGACCTCACACTGCGTGCGCGTGCAGGGAAAACATTGGCACTGGTCGGACCAAGTGGTTGTGGGAAAAGCTCAGTAATTGCTCTTATCCAACGCTTTCTACGAACCAAGCTCCGGCCGTGTGCTCATTGATGGTAAAGACATCAGAAAATACAACCTTAAAGCTCTGCGCAAGGCCATGGCAATGGTGCCACAAGAACCATGTCTGTTTGCAGCTACAATCAAAGAGAACATTGCTTATGGTTGTGATTCTGCAACTGAAGCCGAGATCATTGAGGCTGCAACACAAGCCAATGCACATAAGTTTATATCGGCATTGCCACAGGGATACGAGACATTTGTCGGAGAAAGAGGCGTGCAGTTGTCTGGAGGACAGCGACAGAGGATCGCTATTGCTCGGGCATTGATAAAGAAGGCTCAGATTATGCTTCTTGATGAGGCGACAAGCGCATTAGACTTGGAATCAGAACGATGCGTGCAACAAGCATTGGATAGAGCAGCGAGCGGCCGGACAATGATTGTGATCGCCCATAGGCTTTCGACAATAAGGGGAGCTCACACTATCGCTGTGATAGACGAAGGGAAGGTGGTCGAGCAGGGATCACACTCGCACTTGCTCAACCATTTCCCGGATGGATGTTATGCCAGAATGCTTCATTTACAGCGTATCTCGCGGAATTCTCCAGTGAATGGTCCCGGAGGGCCTTCGACAAGCCTGAGGCCGGAAGATGGCTGAGAGAAACAGAGAGAGACTCTTACAGCAACAACTTCAGAGCTTTGCTTACCAGTTTACTACCTTGTTTTGATTTGTTTTCACTATTTTTGCTTGACCAAAATGAAGTTTCTGATGTAATTAGTATCATCAATATAACTGTATAAGTGTAATTTAATCAAGCTCTATTGGAAAATATTATGTTTGATTTAAGGTTTGAGATGAATACTCTTCTTCTTCTTCTTCTTCATCTTCTTGTGTTAATGTTGGTTCATTCTCATGCAGTCAAACTCAATCCCCACAATCCTAAAAATGCATGCATGATTAGCTGAGACATGAGGTATAAAACAAACTTTTTAGTTTTGGGAGTTTGTAATGATGAAGAATTCTGAGCTTCCTTAGGACAATAATAATAAGTATAATAACAATAACAAGGAATCATTGGAGGCATGTGCAGTATGGAGAGAAGAACTCTTTTCAGGTTAGTTGGTGTACCAAAAAGAGATAATTATTAATTAACATTTGTTAGAAAGTCTTATTAAGAAAAAGAAGAGAAGATTGGTGGGTTAGGCAACAAGTGAGATTTGAGACCTTAGTACAATAATGTGGAAAGGAAAGGAAAGGAAAAGAACTGGTTGGTAAGCATTGTAAAGGGTCATTGATAGTGCTCTAATGGAAGTCATAGTCATGAGAATTATAATAAAAATAAATAAATAAAAATAAATATATGGATGTATGTGGTGTTTTATGGATCTGTTTTATAGCTGGAAGGATCATGCTTCATTTGGAGGTATGTTAAGGAACAGCAAAGAGAAGCACTAATTCATTGGTTTTTAATTAAGATGAAATCCTCATTCCAGTGTATTATATTAAGAGTGTGCTTTGGTTCGGTTGGATTCCAAGGGATTTGAATTATTTATTCCTTGAAATTTTAAAATTTAACCAAAATTCATTGTTTAAAATTACCTTAACATCAGTTTCTACAGTTTATTTATTTATTTTTAAAAAAAAATTAATTTTTTTTAAAAAAATTTCTTAAAACTCAAGATTTTATTTCATCAATAACTGAATTTTGAGTAAAAATATATATATTAGCAAGAGAAAACACCAAGACTAAAGCTCTATAAAATAGTAGACCTCCCCGAATAGATATTTTTTTTGCCTAATATAAATATTAGATAAAACGACAGTTTTTATCACTTAGACCAATCTCTTGAGTAAGTAGATATTAAAACAAAAAAAATTAATATTTTTAATGGTTTCATTAAAATTTTAACCAAATACTTTTTGGTGAGGTAAAAATTACCAAAGCATTGGTTTATTTATTTGTTATAAAAATCGCCCAACGAGAGACACGAACTAATCAAAATCCAAAAGTAATAAATAACATTGGATAGACATAAAATTTATTGATTTAGGATCCACAACATTTATGGTGATATAGATACACAAGCATTAAATGTTTTTTAAAAAGATAAATTTATGAAAATTTATGATGGTGATTGAAGTGATGTTTCCATGCAAACTTGGAGAAATAATGGAATGCAAAAGGGGTGGTGGGAAATAGAGATTGAAAAAGATTGAAAGCATTTAGAAGCTTGAGAGATGAAGAGTGGTTAGGGAACACCATCAATCTTGGATCATGTGATCATTCACCCTATTAATCACATGCCAACCTTCCACAACATCTAAATTAATACACTCTTCAAAATTATTATTTTTATTATTACATGTTGATGAACATTTAATTATTATTATTATATTATGATAACAGTTTAATCCTAGATTTAAATGAGTCTTGGTTCTTTGTAGTTTGGGCTTCTAATTTGACTTTTAATGAACAGAGTCTGTATATTAATTAACATAACAATAAGAATTTCATATTGAGTTTGACTTGATCTTGCCTTGATTTGATTAACATAGTCTAATATTTTACACTAATTGGGCACTCATAACATGGCCTTATTCATATAATTTGGAAGGGGCAAAAATAAGAAAACTATGTGAATATTTTCTTAATTGGAACTAAGCTGCTCATTTCATTTCATAATTTAAAAATCAATTGAACCAAGTAATGAATGACAAATGAACTGCAAATCCAATAAAATTTCAGAAATTATACCAACAAACAAAATAAAAGCTTTTAGATAATTCATCTAATATCATTCATTTCCTCAAGAGTTATACTTCTACAGTTGCACAAATTATGAGTATAACTGACAACATTAGTTACTAGAAAATTAAATTCAACAGAAAGATCAATTTTCTAGTAAAAAATGGCAGATACAGTGTAATAATCAATCAAAACACAGGACTCTGAGATTATGGAATTCAGTCACAAGATTCTAAAGAAATCCCACAATGTCAGACTTGTAAGTTGTAACTACTATGAATGGAAATCAACCAAACATTTGACTTATTTCCAATAAATAATAACAAACAATTAGATGATTAATTGCAAGCAAAAGCAGGTGGGGGGAGTTTCTGATGGAGATTGATTCTGTATCTCTTTCCATCATGAATGCAGTGAAATATGGTGGGGATGAAAGGCCACTATTATCTTTATTGAAGGTTTGCCACTCAAGAGACAGTGAACAAGACAAGGAAAAGGTAAAGAAGATATGATAGGAACTTCTCAAGAGTGGTGCTTGCAATGAGGAAGCTAGTGACATGATTGTGATACATCTGAAGGTCAAGCTCAATCCTTTTCATTCACAGGAAGTACTAATTTTGGATGTAGCTTGATCTAAAAATCAGATCAGAAGTTAATGCAGTTAGTTGAGAGTGTTCCACAAATGCTTCAGGCTTCATGAATGCAAAAAGCCAGGTTATGTTGAGGATCATTTTCAGATTGAGAATTCCAAATACAGTGGAAATGATCTGGATCTAAGATTAGTGGTGCCTGTGCTGAACTGTCTAACCAATTAACAATGACATGTGTGAAATAATAATAATGGAAACAGTGTATAACAAACTAGCACAGGCAAACAGGTTGAAATATATGGAATTGGATCCTTTGAAAACACAATCTGCACCATCTGTTCTGATCTATAAACATTTCAGATAATAAGAGTCACAGAGAAAAATATGATAAACAAATGGCAAAACATAATGTTTGAATCATGATAGGTGAATAGAAAATATAAAAACCACAAGAAGTAGACACAGAAAGAGATGAATAGAATGAAACAGCACAGAGTGTTCATTTCAATGAATTACCATAAATCTGAGCTAGTGTGTAATGTTAAACAAATGGTTCTAGACTTACCAAAACTTGGTGTTTAAATCATGATAGGGGAATTGAAAATATAAAAACTACAAGAAGCAGACACAGAAAGAAATGAAAAGAATGTAACAACACAGAGTGTTCATTTCAATGAATTACCATAAATCTAGGCTAGTGTGCAATGTTAAACAAATGGTTCTAGACTTACCAAAACTTAGTGTTTAAATCATGATAGGTGAATTGAAAATATAAAAACTACAAGAAGCAGACACAGAAAGAAATGAATAGAATGAAACAGCACAGAGTGTTCATTTCAATGAATTACAATAAATCTGGGCTAGTGTGTAATGTTAAACAAATGGTTCTAGACTTACCAAAACTTAGTGTTTAAATCATGATAGGTGAATTGAAAATATAAAAACTACAAGAAGCAGACACAGAAAGAAATGAATAGAATAAAACAGCAGAGAGTGTTCATTTCAATGAATTACCATAAATTTGGGCTAGTGTGTAATGTTAAACAAATGGTTCAAGACTTACCAAAACTTAGTATTTAAATCATGATAGGTGAATTGAAAATATAAAAACTACAAGAAGCAGAGACAGAAAGAAATGAATAGAATGAAACAGCACAGAATGTTCATTTCAATGAATTACCATAAATCTGGGCTAGTATGTAATGACTCAAATATAACCTCAACATTCATAACCATGTCTAACAAGATGCACTGCAAAACAGGTAAACACATATTTATAACAACCATTGCAGAAACTGCAAACAAAAATTGTCTAAATACTCAAATATAACCTAACCATTTATAAGTTATAACCATGCCTAACAAGATGCACTGAAAAAAAGGTCAACACATACTTATAACAACCATTGCAGAAGCTGCAAGCAAAAAGAGTCTGTAACAAACCCATAATCAAATATGAAGACCAACTGAATTTAAATGTCATGACTTTACAACAGGCCCAATTAACCAAAACCTTACACTAATGGAATGAGCAACTAGGCTTATATATTCTATTCATCTTTACCAAATATAATTGATGTGGGACTATCAGTCACCTTGATGTGTGCTAATCTATTTTAATTGTCATCTTACAAGCAAACAAACATACCTGGACTATGACGCTATGCCATATGTAAACCAAAAGTATATTATATGGGCTTGATTTATAGTTACTAATATAACCAATATGGGATTATTAGTTACTATAACAATTAATACTTATTTTATCTTGGCTTTATGGTTATACATATCTTGCAAGTCTCTAAGAATCTCATGAAGCATTAGTGAATTCAGGTTTTTTTTTTTCTGCAGAGGTAACAGAGAGGTTGTCAAACACTAATCAACTAACAGAACTGATAAAAAAAACTCCATAACATAATCTACAGATCAAACCTGACACCGCATACAGAGCTAGTTTGATCCTTCACTGTGTGAGCAATGCAGTTGAAAACTACTGTATATTTCAGTATGGATACCTTAAGGTTGTGTCAAGCAGGCACGAGCCAGTCAAGTGCATTGTGCTCCTGTTGTCATAAAGCAAGTTCTGGACTTCTCACTTGCTAAACATCTTATTTTTTGTCAAATAATAGCAGCAATCTGAATGAACTACAATGATAGTTGAGATCCTCTTGTATACTGCAGTGAAGCCAAAATAGGAGATATAGGGTATAAGTTCCTAATGGTTATTGAACAACATAATATTTCCTATCACCAGCACATATAGACTTTGCTTCTATTTGCAAACACTCCAATTTCCAGTTTACTTTTCAAGGTAATTATGCAGAACAATAAATAGTGTAGCATTTTAGCAACTTATGCCTTCTTTGGTGTTGCAGGTGAAACTACAATTAACATGCATGTCATTTGTGGCCCTTGTACATCATATCCATTTAATCATTGCATGATGTGTATGCAAAATGTGATGCACAAAGATATATGAATATTATGTGAGCATTCTTATTAGATCAATAAAAAGACAGCTCTACCACAAGAACTGATTAAGTGTGTTACTTATATAAGACAGGGTTATAATATAAAACCAATCAAAGCTCATTTGATTCTACTTTTTCTATGAAAGGGGCTTTATCTATTCCTCTCTTGAAACCTCTCTGCTGCTATATTCAATTAAACTTAGCACTTGAAGTCCATCGACCGCTTCATTGTAAAGTAGCGGCACAAAAATACAAGCTTGCCAGCCCACCTCCATAAGCTATCACAAGCATAGTTTGACATCTGCTTCCATCCCTTCAGATAAACACCAACTAGCTCTGTCGTTTATAGCAATTAGGAAAGGATGACGTGAAATCTAAAGAGATATGCATAGCTAGCACGGAGCTTCATAGAGTAACGACAGCGCTACTGAAAATGGATACATATCTAAAACGCTAAGACATCTGTCTCACAGCTGGCTCAATTGTTACTGCATGCGACCCGTGTCTTCCTCCAACTTCTCTCTGTCCTCGCCGCATGCTGCCACATCATCAGCCACTTGCCCCACTTTGCCCGCAATCACTCTTTATAACAAAGTCCTTGAGCCCTGGTTTCAAGCACCTCCTGCTTAGGGTTTAGGGTTGTGAAGTTTCACTAGCCCCTAGGGCAGCGAAACAGTCCTGCTTTTTCTTTGAGTAGCTTCCTCAGCAAACAAGGTCACTATGAGAGGCAAATTTCTGGGCGATGAGGATCCTAGTGATGGCAATCTTGCTGGCATAACTTTCAGTGATGTTTGGCAAAGCGTTCGAGGTCCAATCATGGTTCCTGCCCTGCAAACGGCAGTGTATGTGTGCGCTCTCATGTCAATCATCCTATTTTTGGGACGGCTTTATCTGGCATGTGTGCTCTTATATGTGAAGATTATGGGAGGGAAGAAGTACACCAAGTACAAGAAGGAGGCAGTGATGGCTGAACTTCAGCGTGTCAAGGAACACCCGAAGGTCTTAGTTCAGATCCCCATGTACAATGAGAAAGAGGTATTAATATCTTCATAATATTTACAAGAAATCTTTACAAAAATAAATCTTTTAGGGGAAAGAAAGCTTTGGTGAAGCATTTCCAAGTCATATCACAATCAATGTTGGTTTGCACTAGAAAATCATGTGCTACTAATACTTGCTTATAATCTATGGCAGGTTTACCGCTTGTCAATTGGAGCAATATGTTCACTTTCATGGCCAGTTGATAGATTTGTAGTTCAAGTTCTGGATGATTCAACAGACCGTACAACTAGGGTGAGAGATATGATGAATGACTTCCTATTTTAGTATACATAAATGCTAATTTGAAATAATTCTCATAAATACAGGAGGTTGTGGAGTTGGAGTGCAGGAAATGGGAAAACAAGGGCATCAATATCAAGTATGAGTCTAGGAATAATAGGAATGGTTACAAGGCTGGAGCTCTTCGGGATGGCTTAAGGAAACATTATGCCGACCCATGTGACTTTGTGGCAATATTTGATGCTGATTTCCAACCCGATCCAGACTTTCTAGAGAGGACTATACCTTATCTGCTATTTAATCCAAAACTTGCTTTGGTCCAAGCTAGATGGAAATTCGGTGAGTTTTTGAAATATACCTCAGTTCCTTTTAGAGATTGAATGTAACAGTTTTTTACCAAGTATTTTTTGTCATTTATCTGGTTTTATAAGGTTCTAATAACTATTCTGTATCAAAACGCAATCAAGCATTTCAATACAACTCATGTATTATGATAAAATTGCAGTGAATGCAGATGAATGCCTGATGACTAGGCTACAGGAGATGTCCTTGGACTATCATTTCAAAGTTGAGCAGGAGGTTGGTTCTGCAACGTATTCGTTTTTTGGGTTCAATGGTAAGTTCTCAAGCAATGGGTGTTAAAAATATGGCACATTATAAGCAACTAGAGTCAAACTTTTGAGACAAAATTGTCACTTGAGATTATTCACAGGGACTGCTGGAGTTTGGAGAATGGATGCCCTCAGAGATGCAGGAGGATGGAAAGATCGTACAACAGTGGAAGACATGGACCTGGCAGTAAGAGCAAGTCTGAGGGGTTGGGAGTTTCTCTACATGGGAGACTTAGCAGTAAGTACTATTTACTTAAATGTGGACATGAATTCAGATTATCTAATTTACTATTCTCCGAACAATGATCACATCAACAAACATTCATCTTGTAGGTGAAGAATGAACTTCCAAGTACATATAAAGCATACCGTTACCAACAACACAGATGGTCTTGTGGGCCTGCTAATCTGTTCAGAAAGATGTTTATGGAGATACTGTACAGTGAGGTGAGAAAATAAAGCAAACTATTTATGGTGTCAAGCAACATACCATCAAATTTGAGGTTTCTCTTTGATAAATCTAAGATTAAGATTTGGTTTTCGCAGAGAGTAACAAGGTGGAAGAAGTTCCATGTGCTATATGACTTCTTCTTTGTGAGGAAGATACTTGCACATTTCGTCACCTTCTTCTTCTACTGCGTGGTAATTCCCCTGTGCGTTTTATATCCAGAAGTCCATCTTCCCAAATATGTTGCAATCTATTTACCAGCGACCATCACCATTCTCAATGCTATTTCCACCCCAAGGTACTCATCTAAAACAAACTAATGACCAAATAAGCCTATATTATAGAAATCTGATCAAGCTATTTACATATTAGTTCCAAATCAAGTATTTGAACATGAGGTGTACCATTTTATGAACTCATAGGTTCACCATGTTTTCTGGAAGTGCTGGAACTAACTCTACTTGTGTATAGGTCATCACATCTGCTTATTTTCTGGATCCTCTTTGAGAACGCGATGTCCGTCCATCGGGCAAAGGCAGCAATCATAGGGTTACTCGAGGCAGATCGTGCCCATGAATGGGTTGTCACAGAGAAGTTGGGCAATAGTGCAAAGCAGAAGAATATAGTTAAATCAACGAGGAAGCCACGCTCTGGTATTAGAGAAAGGTATGTATTCTTAGAATGGACAAATATCAATATTTTACTATTCTGGTTTCTCAATAATTTGCTACACAGTTTGCTGTGACAATCTCCTCATTTTTCTTTTTTTTTAAATTTCCAGATTCCATGTTTTGGAGTTGGTCGTGGGGCTATTCCTCCTCTACAGTGCCATCTATGATATGATCCATGGTCAATATCACCTCTACATCTATCTGTTCCTTCAAGCCGGAGCTTTCTTCATCATGGGATTTGGCTACATTGGAACAGCCACAAACAACTGAGGAACATCTGGAGTGCATGTATTTCCAGAGATATACCACCAAAGTAGGAATAATATGCTTGCACTAGAAAGCATAGAATAAGGTGGAAAATCTATTACTAGTTATGCTTTTACCAGTTAGTCTTTTACCAGTTAGTAAGTACTAGGGGTGAGTCTAGGAAGTAAAGCAAAATTATGATGTTCGTAAGGTCTTCCTGTTTCATAAAGTGTGTAAGGTAATGCTTGTCAAGGATGTTGCTATATCAATGGAAATAAATAATATCCTTTTTCTAGTAGACATGATCTTGAGCAAATACATGTTTCTATAGCTACCATTACATACTAACAAAATTTCTGAAAAAAAGAAAAGAAAACACCTCTTTGCCGGTTCAGCAAGAAAGTGGAAATTAATGAAGATTTTAAGAGAAGAAAGAACATTTATACAATAAGACACACCAGTACAGATTAGTAGTTCAAATCATGCAATAGAGAAAGATAATAACTTCATTCTGATATTTCAATATAAAAGGATAGATCTTCTTGTGGATAACTCAATTTTAAAACAGTAAATTGGATATATAGCAAACCAAGCTAAATAATTAGCTTCACTTGAAAATTACCATTAAAACAATTGATAAGATAAGGAATTAAAATAAGATCTATAGATAGAAGGGGAAAAAAGGAATAAGAATCAGTCTAGTTCATCAATTCTAATTTCATATTCCTCTCTGGTAGATAGGATCTTTACACGAACCATACCTCGTTGCCACTCAGAGTTCCCCACCAAGATAAGCCTGCCTGCATTGACCCGTTCTGCATGCTTGAACACCCTACAGGCACACAAAATGTATGCCAATTATAAACATACAATAACTGAAAAACAGCAATAATGAATTAGAAGGAAAATTTTCATGGGACTGCAGTCTGATGAGAGAAAATTGTGACTACCACTTGAGGCGCTTGTCTTCAACAAGATCAACGCTTCTTCCTTTCTGCCTAAGGGAGGCCACAATCTTGGATGCAGGTCCCTCAAGTTCCACATCAAGTGGAAAAACAATGTCATCTACCTGGCGAATTAGGTCTGGAACAAGCCCTTTCTCCTTAAGCAGCTGCATGTATTTCCACCGACATTAATTTTAAATAAAAGTAAAAGTAAAAATTTCAGAAGAAAAAATAAATGATTACTTAAAGAGCTAAAATTTCACTTCCAAATAAATTAATGAAGAAATCTACTCAAGTATAAGTGTGAACCAGATGAAGCGAGCATTTGTGACATGAAAGAATGACCTCCCTATTCATGATGAAACAAGCTCACTTTATGCTATAGTGGAACAATACTACAATCATTTTTTAAGAAAGTCTGATCATTTATTTAAAAAAAAAAAAAAAAAAGAAGCAAAAAACCTGATAGTCTTTACCTCCACTATGACAGCATCTCCAAATCCAAAGCCGCAAGCTGGAATGTCATCAGTGCCAAATGTAGAGAGCAATCTATCATATCTTCCACCCCCACAGATCGCCCGTAATTTTCCTTCTTTATCAAATGCCTGGGAAGAAAATTCTGGTTAAGAAAAGAAAGAAACAGAGCAACAGCCGGGATTAGGCCAACACAATTTCTTGATTTAATTCCAGCCTTACCACTAAAGACTAACCTCAAAGACAATTCCTGTGTAGTAGGCAAGCCCACGAACTACAGATGCATCAAATTGGATCCACTGAGAATATCCATAGTTTTCGGCAAGTGAGAAAAGTTGTTTCAAGTCCGCAACAGCTTCGGCATTAGGTCCTAGAACATCTATCACATAAAAAGACTACTGTAAGATGTGATACTGTAAATTATACCTCAGTCAGGAAAAAAAAGTAGAAATTAAAAGAAGTGCAATTCCTAATTCAGACAAAACATCGCAATGAAATTTAACAAAACAAGAAACTGTGACTAAAATCAGGAGTAATATCACCAGACCTTCCAATCTAGTCAATGACTTGAATGACAAGACTTCAACCAGACCCTTGACAGCATCTAATGATACACCAACTGATACCAATTCTTTCTCAATCTCTTCTTTAGTAATTTTTCCGAGCTGCATGATAGAAACCAAAAACTACCATCATATACGCAGAGGACATGTACACCTTCCATAAAAAAGGAAAACAATATTTGCGTTTCCCATGAGTAGAAGGACAATGTATCAAATAAAATTAAAATCAAACATGTTATATATATATATATATATATATATAGAGAGAGAGAGAGAGAGAGAGAGAGAGAGTTGTGAGCATGAAATGAATGTGAGGAATTCAACATGTGATCAGAGGAGAGTATAAAAATTAGATAAAGATGAGATAATGTGCACAATCTGACCATTCAATGCCGACAAATTTAGTTTATATGGTTCTATTCCAAGAAGTCCAGTAGATGAAATCAAGTTTATGTCAATGGTCTCACTAGCAAAAAGGAAACTGACTTGATTCAGATGATGACATAAATTTGAAGCCACAGCTTCATTGCTATGTCTTCAATTTGTGAAAGATTTAGACAATGACCATCTAATATGTTGCTTAACCACTTACCATTTACATAATGGCCTTTGATAAATCACAGTTAGGTGAATGTTTAGAGGTTGCCTAGGTAAAAGAGAAGCTTTAATAACATACTGCTCTTGTTCCTCTTCTAACCTTCTTCCACTTTTACCAGTTTTGTTTCTTTTCTTAAGAAGCAACAGTAAATTAATAGAGCATAGGAAATAATGCAAAAAGTGCAAATATTAGGCATTAAATCACATGTCTACAACTAAAAGCAACAATGGCATCAAAAGCATAAAAAAATTAATGGCTGTATAATTGGAAAAACTAACATAAAGGCAGCATAAAGGCAGCTATAAAGTAATATAAACACCTACAACTGTAAGAATAAAATCTGGTACATATATCGTTAGACATTCTTTCTAAATGCAGACTGTGAAGGCAAGAGGTACCAATTATTCAAGTTGAATGTAACTAACTTTGTCAACAATGACAAAAACTTCAGTAAATAAATGTTCTGGAATGGAATATGTTTGCAGCAATGCCTGCAAAACCTGCAAGGAAGAGAAAATACCAACTTTAGGAATTATCAGGAGTAAAAAAAACTCCAGTCCAATGATAGATAATGACCAGCACTTTGATAACGACCTTTCGGCTAGAAATCCTAATCCCCACGTCTGCGGATGTGATCCCAAGTCTTTCAAATAGAATGACAAGAGCATGAATGAGCTCAGCTTCAGCCTGCACTCCCATAAAAAACAAGGTCGGTATCAGATTTAAAGAATTACTTGCACTCAAACGAGACTATCAATTCCATCTACTTAGAGAAAACATATAAGGTGTATCACTTCATTGGCTTAATAATCAACTCACTTAGAACTTACATACAAGCTACCACACTTACCCATCACACACCATGTTTCACTTCCTAGATCAACTTCAGTTTGACATTATGGGGGCCAAATAGAAATTCAGTAAGCATCATCAAATAAGATAAGGGCAATAAATCATTGATATTGCATAACTAAATTTACATAATGACCACAACCATAAGATTACTTGTCTTGCAAGTGCCATAAATGTGCATGAGTGTACTCACCCGAACTCTAGAAACACCAATTATATCCATGTTCCATTGGTAATGCTCTCGGCGCCTTCCCCTTGTCATCCGTTCATACCTCCAACATTGCCCTATAGTAAACCATTTCAACGGCAGGGAGACAGATTTCCTAAAAAATTAAAGAATAAAAAAAATAAACAAAACTCGGCCAGACTAGTTCCACTAAGCATTTCTTGGGCCATTGTGCGATTTTCTTCTAAATAAAAAACATAGAACTTTGCGTTATAATCCCAAAACGAAAGCAGAAAAGCTTGAACTTGCAAGAGAGTTGTATTGATACCCTTGCTTGATTACAAGCCTAGCCAACGAAGGAGTGATTTCAGGCCTCAACACAACACGACGACCACCCTTATCCTCAAAATTGTACAACTAAACATACAACACAAAATGGTCAGAGAACGCATCAAGCTGCTCCATTTGCAACAATTCTCAAGGCCACAAGAGCACGCACCTGCTGAGTGATCTCCTCCCCTGCTTTTCTAATGAACAATGCCTCAGATTCAAGGACAGGGAAGTCAACCTCTTCAAACGAAAGCAGCCGAGAAACCTTGCGAGAAAGACAAAGGTTCTCAGACATAAGATCAAACAGAAGGTGAGCAATAGTCAAGAGCTCCAACTAGGCGTAGTCACTACCTCCCTGAACTGCTGGAAGAGCCAGTTGCGAAGTCTCATGTCCTCGGGGAGGAAGTCCCTTGTGCCACGAGGGGGGTTCACGTCAATCATCGTTCGCTCAGTCACTGCAATCGGCGCAGCACCATCAACGTCATCGTGCGTGGGGATGGAGGAGGCACGGGAGGCGGCGGGAGAGGAGAAAGGATGGGAGATGGGGCGGAGAAGAGAGAGGGAGAAGCAGGAGGAGAAGGAGGAGGGTTTGAGGGCGCGAGTGATGCGAGGGAGGATGAGGCTTTGGTGGAGAAAGAGAACTGTGGACATGGTCGAGAGCTCTATCGACGAGCTCCGGCGCGCGTTGGCGATGCTGCGCGGCTCTGCGCTCTTTGTATGAGATTAGGCCCCCAAGAGCACTGTTCGCTGGACTATGGCCTATTATTTCTTTATTTTTATTTCTTTATTTTTATTTATTTATTTATTTATTGATGTTGGGATTAAAGTTATTATTATGCTCCTGTTATTCTGGTTTATTATAATATAATGGCATAAAATAAATATTTATTTTAACATTTAAGATAAAAAAATTGTTAAACTTATGTTATGTTTGGATTGAGAGCCGGCGAGAAAAAGTAAAGTAAATGGAAGATTTTGGAGGGTCAGCTTGAGCCTTCTCTCAATTGGATAGACTTTTTTAATTAACTAAGAGAACGGAAGGATTAATTCTCTGACTCTCCAAAGCCTTTCAAAACCTTACTTTTCTGACCTCCCTATTTTTGGGGATTGGGGAGAGAAAACCTCTTAAAATTTTAAAATATTTTAAAATACCTTAACATCCTTAATTTTTTAAATTAATTATATATCATCACTTCATAAGATTCCACTTTCATTTTTTCAAATTAATTTTATTTTAATCAAGTATTCACATGGCATCCATCTCATATCCTTATTTTTATGATTTTTTTTCTTTTATGTTAATTTAATTATTTTATATTTTAGTAGGCCTAATAAAGCATCAGTCAATTGTGATGATGTAAATAACAATATTTTTTTGTCCTATACAAGATAATAATGTATGATATATTTCCAAAGAAAAAATAAATGGTGGTATTTGAGAAGAGGTATTTGAGTACTGGCAAAACTAAAGTATAAAAATCAAAATAAAAATGATAATTATAATAATTTTAATATTTATTAAAAATCTATTTAAAGTGTAAATTTATTTGAGATATTTATAATATATGTATTTAAGTAAAAATAAGTAATTTTTAATTTAATAATAAAAATATAATTAATAATGATATTATTATATATCATTTTCCTTTATTTCTTTTTTTTAACCAAACAAGGTTTATTAAAAAAACTCTCATTCCTTTCCCCTTGATAAAATTTATATTTTCAAACAATGGTGGAACCTTCCATTCCTTTCTCTTAATTTCTCTCCCCTTCATTTTTAATAAATAGCCAAAAATTTGGAGAGCACAAGTGCTTTTAATATTTCATTCTACTGTTATTTTAGAATTATTATAGATGAGGTAAGCAAATTCATTTTATTGAAAAAATCATTTATTATTTTATTTTCTAATTAATAAAAAATATAAAGCCATTCCATTCCCTGCAGAGCGAAAATCAAAATCGCAAATTCATTTATTATTTTAATTGTTTTAATTAATAAATACTATATATATAGATAAACCACTCACTTACACCATTTTCGTTAGTTTGATCATACAACTTGGGAAAAATTTACTCCTTTAGCAATGTGAAGGCGGTAATAAATATATTATTATTGTGATTAAAAATATAAAAAATAATACCCAATAAAACAAAAGAAAGAAAAAACCTTACTATAAACCGAATGGGCCTGATTAACCAATTAAGATTAGTTGGACTTGAGGAGGCTACTTTTGGGCTCGATGCTGCCACGCTGGCCACTACATCGCCTGTTTTTACTTCCCATTTACAATGTCTCCCCTCATTAACCTTTACCAGCGACGTGGCGTCTAGTCATTGGAACTAACTGCTGTAATGACAGTCCCGAGGACCCTGTAATTTTCCTCTGTGGCAGGATAGTAATACTGTGACCCAGTTGCCGTTTTAAGGTAAGAATAACCAATCTTGTCTTTAGTGACGGCCACCGAGGCGCAGAACCAACGGTGAAGAATCAATCATATTGAAGCATCAAGATTTGGAATGATGAAATCGTATGGCTGGTAAGGTCTCTTCTCTTCCCTTTATAAACCTCACTATCCCGCTTCATCTCTCTCTCCACCGCCATGGGCAAGGTGAGCAAGAGCTTCTCCTCCTCCTCCTCCTTCTCTCCTATCGATTCCCTTGAGAATCCATGACCTAACCCTAGTTTCTAATCAATATTTGCTTTCCTTTCTCTGCAGAAGAAGAACAAGAACAGGAACCAGGAGCCAAACCAGCCAGTTGAGGAGAACAACGGCGATGGAGGGAAGAAGCCGAAGGAGGAGGGGATTCCCGCATTCGTCGTCGTCAAGGTCGATATGCATTGCCGTGGCTGCACCAAAAAAGTCCGCAGATCCATCAAGGGTTTCCAAGGTACGTAGATCGGATCAAAACTCGAAACTCGAAACCCATTTCTCTTGAATCCCAAATGGATTTCATGTTTCTCCGATGGGATGAGTAGGAGTGGACGGGGTGGTCACCGACCCGGCCAATGGCCAGATGACGGTGATCGGCACGGTGGACCACGTCAAGCTGAAGAAGAGGATCGAAGCCAGCACTCGCAAAACCGTGGAGATCCTCAACCCACAGGCCAAGAAGGAGAAGAAGGATCCAAATCCAATAACGGACGACGTCGCCAAGAAACCACAACCACCACCACCACCACCACCCGCCCGCGCCGCCGAGGAGAAGAAGCCCAAACTAGTAATTTCATCGCCTTATTTTTATTTTTAAAAATTATTTAAAAATTATTTTTACTAATTATTTGAATTTTTTTTGGTAATAATAAAAGCCCACAGTGTCAACAGTTGTGTTGAAGATTCCCATGCACTGCAAATGCGAAGGTTGCTACAAAAAAATCAAGAAATCTATTTTGAAAATTGAAGGTAATTAATTATTTATTAAAATTTAAATTTAAGAAATTTCGATTTGGGTTGCACGAGAGCCGTCCGATGGGGATCAGGCCGTTCAAACAAGAACCTTCTGGCCGTCAGATTGATCTGACAGCTGGAACTCATGACTGCGTGTGTCTGTCGTCTATGCATGGGATGGAATATTAAATGATTTTTTTACCCCTGATTTAGTTTCTTATTTACGATGAATGCCATCAGGAGTGGAGAACGTGAAGATGGACGGGGAGAAGGGCTTGGCGACGGCGAAGGGGACGATGGACGCGAAGGCGTTGCCGGCGGCGGTGAAAGCGAAGCTCAAGAAGGAAGTGGAGGTGGTGCCGGAGAAGAAGGAAGCCGGAGTCGGTGGGGAGAAGAAGAAGAAGGAAGGCGAGGGAGAGGAAGCGCCAGTGGCGGAGGTGAAGGAGGTGGTGGCGGAGGTAAATAAGATGGAGTTTTATGGGGGGTATGTTTACCGCTCTGATATGGTGCAAGCTCCGCAGTACTTCAGTGATGAGAACCCGAATGCTTGCGCTATCATGTGAGTCTCATTGTTTGCTTTTATTACCGTTTTGCCAGGGAAGGGTATATAGGGAAGAGAGAAAAAGCAGTATATATATATATATTAAGAGAGAGTAAAGAGAATGAAAAGTAGTGTTTGATATTGCTTTAAATTTTGATTAAATGAGAAAGTGTGGATATATATGATTTTGGTATGTTACTGTATATGTTGTGATTGTTTTGGAACTTGTTTTTTTTTCTTTATTTGAATTGTTTTGTTTGCAGGGGGGAGAAATGAATTGCTGGAAATTTATTGCATGTAACATAAGTTGCACATTTTTGTGCATTTTATTGATTGATATGTTTTGATGGAACATCTCACTTTGGATTCTAATTCTTTGCAAAAACATGAGTTTTAAGATAAAGGGTTTTGAAAAACGCTGAAAATAAAAAAATAAAAAAAATGCATGTATGTTCCCATTATTAAATGCCTTGAAATTTTTATTCTTTCAACTATTTTTGGTTAGGGTTTTATCTATTTATAACTACATAAATAAATATAGATTTAATTAAAAAAAATTTTCCATCAAAGAATGCACATGCAACATGAAAAGACCAATGCTGAAACGATGAATAAAATTTTTTACTTTTTATAGTTCACTGATGTCTAACATTATGCTTATCACCACCACCATCATCATCTAGTAAAAGATTGACACCATTTGAACGAAGAGAATTGAGAATAGCCCAGACCTTAGTCTGGTTCTTGAAACCTTTCTTCTGGATCTCCTTCGTCGCATCGGCGTGTATGGCTTCACGGGCTAGACCATCAACTTTGAGCCGCATCGCCAGCACCTCGCCGACAGCTGCAGCCGCCTTGGCATTGCAGGTGCGCCCGCACTCAAGTCCTGCCTTGAGTGGCTTCTCGACAGAGGATGCTGTTACCACAATCCGACCATTCTTCCTGTCTACGACATTTGCAGTAATGTACTTTAGTGATATGAATAGACGGAGCACATACCTCTTCATGTACAAAGCCGAAGGAATGCTGCCGCTCATTGCACAAACAATCTTCCTGTCAAACATTTCACAACATTCCAAATCAAAACAATGAGATGGGCATTCCAAATTAATTCCCTAAAAGCTTGATCACTCTTCAAGCTGTTTTTGGAACTTATGATAGCAAAATAACAACACTGTAAATCATCCAATCAGAACACTCTTAGGAGTTTAAGGTTTTTTTTTACAGCTATTCATTCATAAGCTGCTAGAAATTCACCCAAAAGAAATGAATAACATTCATCACTGCAGTCTACAGATGTTACTTATTTCCGATAATAAAAAACTGAAACTATTTTTCAGATTTTCAGATGTTAAGTTGAATATTCATATTGAATACAGATCTTGATTTGCTAATTAGTCCTCTAGAGCATAATTGTCAAGATCTAAACCGATCTTTCTCAGAAATGATATTGATGTTATTCAATTTGGTATGTGACTAACAATCTATACACCTTTCTGTCCTTTGTTTTTTTTTAATGATTTTCAAAACTTAGCAAATGGTTGTAAAGTAACACAAAGGCTCTATTTCAACTTATCATCACTAGCACAAAACAATAGCGAGTGCATCTCATAGGTACTAAACAAGTAGAGTTTCAGGCTTTGCATCATGTGTGTGTGTGTCCATTTACAGCTTAAAGCTGAAAAATTAGCACCAACAATATCAATCAAAAAGTGGCAGACGGTGTATTCATTGTTTGAATCAAAGCTATGAGTTTCATCCATTCATGACTATGATAATTTGCAATTTGCTCATTTACTATTATTATCTTAAACCCAAAGGGCAAATTTACAGTGTCCAATTGAGAAAAATAGAGAAAACTCATCTTTTTGTCATTATGTATAAGCAAATGGTAGAAGATCGTATGGACGGAACTCTCTTTAATTTTCATTCTTTTATCTTGAATCCTTTCTCTATTTACCTCAATTCAAACAAAACAAGATATCTTCTGAACCTATAAACACCCACAAGAACAAAAACAGAACAACAATGCTCATATCTAATTAATTAGGGTTTCTATACAAACCTCAAAACAAAATCACTATATATATATATATACAAACCTTGAAATTCCAACAAATATAACTATAATTTTTTTTTACAAATTTGTTCTTGCAATGCTATAAAAAAAATGATTCCTTTTCATTCAAACTCCTCCAAGCATCAAATTCATAGAAAAATAGCTGCATAACCAAATCAAAGGAAGAAGAACAGCATTCAAACAAAAATAATCATGGACTGGTTTGTTTTCAACAAATATAACCATAAATTAGATCAAAAATTTTTCCAAGGTTCAATAAAACACAACACACAAACTCTTTGATTCATGAGATGATCATAAGCATAATCTATACTAATGAAAGAATGAATTTTTTCCAGACAAAATCAAATAATCACCTGAATCGCAGCAAATCCTTCAGCTCATCACTGAAAAACCCATGAATTGGGGATTTATTTAGGGTTTTAGTGTCTTCCAAACAACGCTCTAGGGTTTGCTTTCATGGATTGAAGAAGAGGAGTCAAGAGGGCTTAGTTATTTGGTCCTAAGCCTAGTGGGCTTATCTGGGCCCATTATCAAGGTTTGTAAAGGCCCAATAACACAATTTTATATTGATTTAATTTTTAATCACACCCATCGTCCAATTTTATTGATTTAATTTTTAATTACACCATCAATTAAAGTTTTCTGTGTGAAAATTAATTTCCAATTTATTACTTTTCACCTTTATTAGTATTTCCAAAGTTATTAACTATGATGGTTTTATTTTTGGTGGTCTTATGGGTTTAGCCAGCCTCGCTAGAAAGTTATGGTCCGAATGGCCCAATTTTATTGATTTTGTTTTTAATCACACCATTAATTTAAGTTAATATTATTTTAATACTATAATACCTCAAGTAATTCCTTTTTTGTGTGATAATTAATTTCCAATTGATCACTTTTTTTCACCTTTCTTAGTATTTTCAGAGTTATTAACTATGACGTTAAAATCATTAGAATTTTTTAATTTGATCTCAAAATCAATTTCAGTTAAAAAAAAATTTATATAATCGATTAAAGATAGACTTTTTTAATGAGTGTTGGGTTAAAATAAATTAATTTATGTAAAAAATAATAATTTTGCTGAGGTGACATGCACTTAAACCCCTGACTTGTACTAAAAAAATTAATTAATTATTATTTAATTAATCCTTAAAATCTAATAAATCAGGAATTAATTTTTCAAAATTAAATATTAGAAAGTGATGTGTCTTTTTAAACATATATAATTAATAAAAAGGATTAATTAATACTATAAAATAAAATTTATTAGGCAATGAGAATGAAAAGAAGGCCAATTGAAATTTGACCACCTTTGAAACGTGGGGTGAGATCTAACCGTTAAATCCCAATCACCTCATAATCTACTGCCACGTGGCGAACAAGACCTAATCCCACCGTCTATAAATACCTGGTAGCCCTCAACGAACGAAACCCTCTTAACTCGTCATTCTTTCGATTCATCGAAAGAGGGAGAAAAAAAGAAAAAAAAACCTAAATAAATTAGTAATAATCTCAGGATCAAAACCCTAGCTCCTCTCAAAACCCTCATCCGATCTCTAAATCGAAGCCTGTTTTCCTGATTTCTTGGAGTTTTTAGGTTTTTTTTTTGTTTTTGTTTGTTTTGTCTTTTGGTTTTTGGATTTGGTTGATTTTTGATGTTGTTTTAGGGTTTTTTTTTGGCAGGAAAGATGGTGTCGGACGCGAGCAAGAAGAAGACGGCGGCGAAGAAGGCTGCTGCTGCGGCGAAGAGAGGTGGGAAGGCGGTAGCGGCGGCTTCATCGTCGAAAACAGCTGGTGATTCGCAGAACGGAGTTACGAACGGGATGGGAGCGCTGAGGATATCGGATCGGACTTGCACTGGTGTCCTTGCGTCCCATCCTCTTTCTAGAGATATTCATGTGAGTTGTTTATTTATTTTTCTTGGATTTTGGTTTTGAAAAAGGTTGCTATTTTGCTGGCAATTCGTTAATAGGGTTTGTTCCTGATGTATTTCTCAAGGAAAAGATGCATCTAAAGTAGATCTTGACTGTATTATTTGATTTTTATGATCTTTTATATTGAGCATCATGTGTTGTTTGTAAGATTATGATAGCTTATAAATCTAGATCTACTGATGAGCTGCTGATTTTAGATCCAATCTATATAAATCTTGTTCTTTGTTTGCTTGTGTTTGAGCTTTACTGTTATCAATCTTGTTATAAATTGTTTTATTTTCACTTAAATTGATCAGAAAAGCTGTGTTTGATTGTTGGATGTCTGTAATACTATCCAAAACTTGATTTTTTGTTTTGTTTGGAATTTTATGTGCAGATAGAGTCTTTGTCATTGACGTTTCACGGTCATGATTTAATAGTCGATTCTGAACTGGAGCTCAATTATGGGAGGTATTTCATCGTCATGTTTGTAATTCTGTCTATCCACTTGAATTACGTGGCAAATCATTATTGATTCATTTATTCATTTTTCTAGACGTTATGGCCTTCTTGGATTGAATGGATGTGGGAAGTCTACACTCCTTTCATCCATAGGCTGTCGTGAGCTCCCAATTCCTGATCACATGGACATTTATCACCTCACACGGGAGATTGAAGCTTCAGACATGTCTTCACTCGAAGCTGTTATTAACTGTGATGAGGAGAGGCTGAAATTGGAAAAAGAAGCGGAGGCTTTGGCAGCCCAGGTGAGTCATGTGGATTTTGGATGTTCCTTTTTCTTTTCTTTTTTTGTTTTGGATGTTGCAAGTGTTTTTCATGTGGGTATTGTTATTTTATTTGCATAGGATGATGGTGGCGGAGAGCAATTGGATCGAATTTATGAGCGTTTGGAAGCAATGGATGCAGCAACTGCTGAGAAGCGTGCTGCTGAAATTTTGTATGGACTTGGCTTTACCAAGCAAATGCAGGTGAAGAAAACTCGAGATTTCTCTGGTGGATGGCGTATGAGGATTGCATTAGCAAGGGCTCTATTCATGAACCCTACTATTCTTCTACTTGATGAACCCACAAATCATCTTGGTGAGAATTTTTTATCCCTTTAATATAACCTGTGTATAGCTTTATCATTAGATACTATTGCATAAGTTAACGTGCATGCTTTTATGGTAAAGATTTCTCAATTATAAAAATTTTGCCCTTGTTTCCTTCTTAGAAATCGAATCTATGAAATGCTGATTGTTGGCTGGCTTTAAGAAAGTATATTTTTCAATGAGAATCATGAGCTTTATTGAATTTTAGGATAACAATCTCTAGTATATATAGTAGTAAGGATTCATGCTTTATTAGCATGCCATCTTGCTTTATCACCTTGCTATATCACATCAGAAATACATAGTAGTAAGGATTCATGCTTTATTAGCATGCCATCTTGCTTTATCACCTTGCTATATCACATCAGAAATACTGCTTTAGAATACTCTCAAATAGAAACAAGTCTCTGAAGGTTTTCTAATAGCAAAGGCGCCTCCTGACAATTGATGTAGATGCTAGAGTAACAATGCAGAAATCCCATTGAAACACCCCAGGCTCAAAGGCCCTGAGGGCATTTGAGGAACCAGAAAGTGTGATGGTACATAATCCTTCCCTGAAATGGAAGCTGCTCCCTTTGGAACTTCTTCTCTTGGATCACAGGCTGCAACGTTAGGATTCATTTTCCTAACAAACATCCACGTGATAGTATAATTGAGGGTTCAATACATGGAAAGGCTGTATAGAATGATGGAGATAGCTTGTGTGGAGAATACCTGGGGATTGGCCTATCAATCATCTTTTGTTCCACGCCCTGTGTAGCCAAATCTTAGACTAAATGCTCAAGTCCATGACCTTTAGGAGGTTCTAGGAAAAAATTAAATATAATATGGGGCAAATGAATTATGTCAATGAATAGTATTTTATATGTGATGAGTTTCAAATGGCCATATTTGTCAATTAGTTTTTGTTGCAAGCAAACCATCTAATTAG
This sequence comes from Dioscorea alata, assembly GCA_020875875.1. Classification (NCBI taxonomy): domain Eukaryota; kingdom Viridiplantae; phylum Streptophyta; class Magnoliopsida; order Dioscoreales; family Dioscoreaceae; genus Dioscorea; species Dioscorea alata. Next base: position 18,634,780 of record CM037021.1, on the reverse strand, counting down.
CAGAATTGGGGCTATTTCAAGTTGAATGATTATACCATACTTTTGAGTGAGAATTTGTAGAAAACAATATTTAAAATTCTGTTTACTTGTAAGTTTCTTCTCTATTTGGCAGAATGGGGTTCGCTTCTTTGTTTAGTTAAGCATGCCTTTTATGATGTTCCACTATAGATGGAATTGTTTATGAAATTGTTTAGTTAAGCATGCCTTTTATGGGGTTCTCTATTTGTCATCCAACTTTAGTTTATGAAATTGTTTACATCTTTTGGCTCAACCTTATAACTGAGTTTGCCTTAACAGGCAAGGGAAAGTTTCAGTATTTTACAGTATTCTATTGAAACATGTAAAATACTTTTGGATTTTCTTTTATAAACTTCTTGTTTCTATGCCCATAAAACTCAAAAGTTGTTGAATTTTTACAGATCTGGAAGCTTGCGTCTGGTTGGAGGAGACACTGAAAAATTTTGATCGTATATTGGTTGTGGTGTCACACTCTCAAGATTTCCTTAATGGAGTTTGTACCAACATCATCCACATGCAGAACAAGAAGCTGAAGTTTTACACTGGCAACTATGACCAGTATGTGCAAACTCGTTCAGAGCTTGAAGAAAACCAGATGAAGCAGTACAAGTGGGAGCAGGAACAAATAGCCTCCATGAAGGAGTATATCGCCCGTTTTGGCCATGGTTCTGCGAAGCTGGCTCGCCAGGCACAGAGCAAGGAGAAAACTTTGGCAAAGATGGAACGAGGAGGTCTTACAGAGAAGGTTGTCAAAGACAGGGTCTTGGTATTCCGTTTTACAGATGTTGGCAAACTTCCCCCACCAGTATTGCAGTTTGTTGAGGTCACCTTTGGCTATACTCCTGACAACCTCATTTACAAGAGTCTCGATTTCGGAGTGGACCTGGATTCCAGGATTGCATTGGTGGGGCCTAATGGTGCTGGGAAGAGCACCCTGCTGAAGCTAATGACTGGTGATCTTGTTCCTCTTGATGGTATGGTCAGGCGCCACAATCATCTCAGGATAGCTCAGTTTCATCAGCATTTGGCAGAGAAGCTTGATTTAGAGATGCCAGCACTGCAGTACATGATGAAGGAATACCCAGGTAACGAGGAGGAAAAGATGAGAGCAGCAATAGGACGTTTCGGGCTGTCTGGCAAAGCCCAGGTGATGCCTATGAAGAACCTTTCTGATGGCCAGAGGAGCCGGGTTATCTTTTCTTGGTTGGCATGGAGGCAACCACACCTACTGTTGCTCGATGAGCCCACTAATCATCTGGACATTGAGACTATCGATTCGCTTGCTGAAGCATTGAACGAGTGGGATGGCGGAATGGTCTTGGTAAGCCATGACTTCAGGCTCATTAACCAGGTTGCCCAAGAGATCTGGGTATGCGAGAATCAAGCAGTGACTCGGTGGGAGGGTGATATCATGGACTTCAAGGAACATCTGAGGAGCAAGGCTGGGTTACCCAATTAAAATCCTGGTAAGAACAACATAATTTACTTAATACTCATCATCGACTAGGTTTATCATTGTTATTATTATGAACACTCAATATGTTGAAGTCTATTGCTTCTATACTGTATTGTTATTCTATGGCTTGCCGCGGCATTCGTATAGGCTATTTGTATTGCTTGCCTGGTCTTATTGCATGATGATCAGGGTAGCATATGAGCTCTAGTATAACTCTAGAAAACTTGAATTTTCTACTTGTTTTGCTTTGTGCTTTTATGGCTTTGTAGTGTAGAGTTTTATCAGTCCGGTTGTTTGTTGCTATGTTGTTTGAATACTATGGATACTATGGCTACAAGTTTATTTGTGGCTTATAAAATATTTATTTTATAAATTAACCAAAGGTTCTTTCCCCCTTGATTGTAAATTAAGTATATCTGAGCTTTTTATTCTTTTTTTTTTTTTTATCTGGATTTGATTCTTTTGTTTGGCCTGGAAGACGGTGATAGAGATTTTTAAAAGGAAAACTTTAGTATCTATGTTCAAAACTATCATTTCAGAACCAAACTTTGTTGAAAATTTTTAAATGTTTGAGAATTTTCAACATAAAAATAAAATATAGAAATCTAAAAAGAACTTGGCTTCATATCTTATAAGCAACATCTTTCATCTGATTAGAAAAGTATTTTCTTTGTTCATATGTTTGGATATTCTCGTTTTTTTAAGATGATAACCTTCCTTTTAAATATATAGTTCTATTTTTATTTTTTTTTTAATTGACAAAGGTTCTAATAAATTTTGGATCAAGTCACTTGTGATACAAATTAATTTTTTAACAGTAGTTATTCATTTAATTAATTTACATCATGTGAATATAAAAGCAATTAAAGTGCATCTCATCTCAGTGTTCATCAAGATCCAAACACTCAGATGTTAATTTCCTAATTTTGATTAACTGACATCGTTAATTACAAGAAAAAGGTCAAATTCATTCAAAAACAGTATTAAATTTATGTTAACATAAATTGAAGTTAAAATGAAATAATTTTATCTATAAATTTCTGTGAAACTTCTTGCACTCTACTTAAATTTAAATACAATGTCCACAAATTATCCCTGCCACGTTGGCAGATGGTAAGCCAGCGCATCCTCCAAGTGCAATTGGGGTCACTGACCTAGCTACCTAAGGCATGGACCTTGATGATGTTGATGCCATCCAGGTAAGTATGTATTTATTTGTATTTGTTAAAATTTTCTATAATTTTGATTAACTTTGTCATATTCTTTTTAACCAAATACTATGCAGCTCGTTTCTCTTAAGCACACGCAACTCAATTTCCTCCAATATCACATATCTTTTTTAATTTACAATATTGATTTAAAATAAGTAATTAATTGATTAAGTATGTGATTTAAAAAAAGAGATAAATTATTGAAGTGCGCCAATCTTTGAACTTGTATTATCATTGAAAACAATGAGCTATATATATATAATAATAATAAAAAGCTGAAAATATGTTTAGCGTTTCGGTCCTAACTTCATTCATGCCAAACTTTCAATTTTATTCATGAATAAAACACCTCGCGGCAAGGTTTTCAATTGATCATTATTAATTAAATTAAATAATATATATATTTTTTATAAATAGATAAATCACTATCTATATATTGGTTACAAAATACATTATTTGGATCTAAAACATAGGCTAGTGATTTTTTACGTATTTGTCCTCAATTTGTCAAAAAAATACATATATTATTTGGTTTGCCGGGGAATAATTTGAAGGCATTTTATTTGTGTATAATTACTTTATTCAGTTTATATTTATCATATGCTGAGATTTATATCAAATAAAAAAAATAATTTTTACTAAAAATTCTACTAATTACAATGAACACAGCCTCATAATTTTTTTTATTATAGAAATTATAATAATAATATTGATAATTTGATATCCATGCTTTAAATCAAACTGGCCAAGCATTATATTTAAAGTGGCCAAGTATTATATATATATATATATATATATATATAATGTGAAATGCACACATTTCACTTATCATAATAAGCAGTGTGAAATTAATATTTCAACATTCTTCATACAAAAATCACCTTGTACTAATAAACTAACCATGCATTTGGATTGAGAGAATAGCAACTGTTAGCATATCAATCATTATACTGATGATTATTAACATGTGTTTGAATTGAAGTAAATGAGTCTATAATGTTTTGGGAAGAGTAGAGTAGAATTCTTTCATAAGTCTAGGGGTGGTAACAGGGCTAGGTGAGGGCGGGGAGGTTCCTCCCAATCCCTGTTCCTTTACCTGTAATTGGCGGAGACGGGGATTCCCCATCCCCAATTCCCTGATGGGGGGAATTTGCTTCTCTATTCCCATCCCTGCGGAGATCCCTACTTTGATTCTCTATTTGCAAACATACTACTATATTTTGGAACTTGAAAACTACTCTACACACTCATATATATATATATATATATATGTGATAACATCAAAATAACTCAACATAAAGCTCTCATATCTAATTTTAATTGTTATATATATATATATATATATATATATATATATATATATATATATATATATGTGATAACATCAAAATAACTCAACATAAAGCTCTCATATCTAATTTTAATTGTTATTAGTTAAAAACAAATAGTTTATGTGATTAGTCTAATTAAATTAAAATTAAAATTTTTTATATTAGTACTTAGGCCTTTGAATTTTTTAATATTGAAAAAAATTATACAGACACACACAATATATATTAATCGGTGTGGGGATGACATTCCCCCAGGAGAGGGATTTGGGGAATCCCCATCCCCGTCAGGTCAGGTCCATGTGAAGATCAGGGATTCCCAGCTCCATTACCATCCCTATATAAGCCTCCATCTCATTCCTCCCAAAATTAGGGGAATCTTATTATTTAATGATGCGATTATAATTTTATCCTCATTTATTCTTCTCACAACTCGTTGTATTCATGTAAAATTAACTCCCTCTTAGCCAAGCTCTTCTATTACTCTTCTTCTAATATTCAAAGTGAACTGTTGTTGTTTAGTTATGTGCTTATAATAGTTCAGACACTAATTTAAACTCTGATGCCTTCTTGATTCAGTTTACATTAATATTTTATTTTCTTGTTTACTTTTTTTTTTAAATCACTTTTTTTTTTTCATAATATGATATTATTATACCTAAGAAAATGCTATGATATCCATTTACCATGTCCAAAATAACTTAAAAAGGATAACAATAATCAAATTTACCATTGGAATAAATCAAAGAGGATAACTAAATTAAAATATTTAATTATGATAATTAAAGTGTATAGTTTTTACATAAATTAGTATATTTTAGATATTTAAATATAAATTGATTAAAAAGATTATAACTTCGAATGATCAAATTGAAATAAATTAAAGAGCATAATTTAAATAAATTATTTTTACTTAAAAATTTAATTAAATAATATAAATATATCAATAATTTAATTTTAATAAATTTAGTTATAAATAAACATTATATATATATATATATATATATTAAAAGCCATCATTTATAAGCTGAACTTTGTTGAAAAAATTAAATTGTCTTGAGAATTTTCCACACAAAAATTAAATATAGAAATTTAACATGAACTTATTTCATCTCTGAGAAGTTGAATATTTAAGCTGATTAGACAAGTATATTCTTTCCTCATTTGTTTAAGTATTCTTGTTTTTTTAAAATGATGATAACCCTCCATTTAATTTAAGTATAAAAAATAATTATAATAAATTTCGATGAAGTCACATGTAATACAAATTAAAAAAAATAAATAAATAATAGTTGTTCATTTATAACACTGTTATTTCAATTAATTTGCATTTAAAAAATAATATTATATATTTACCGTGTGAAAATAAAAGCAATTAAAATGTTGGATTAACATGTTAATAATCCCTTACCAAGATCAAAAACATCTTCTTTTAAACAAATTTTTTTACTCCATTGGGATTAAAGGGGATGAATTGAAACCCTTTAATTCCATAAGAACCAAACACTCAGATGTTAATTTCCTAATTTTAATTAGCTGGCATGACATCGTGATTAACTCAATCTTCTCCCTTGCACTTAAATAATGTTAATTATGCCACTATTAATTATAATAAAAGGTTAGATTTATCCGAGACTAGTATTTAGTTTATGTTAAAATAATTTCACTATAAAATAATATTTTATATTTCTTTTGTTGAATGAAAATGGATTAATCATAATTTTACGAAAACAAAAACTCGAGATTCATAATAATTATTTAATTCTATTAACTGAATTATCAAACCCGAGGCTTGGGATTAAAAGACTATTAATAAATAAAAAAATTATTATTTTTAAATATAATTATATAATCAAATCTATTTACATGCCATTTAAATATCAACTATTATTTTTATCCACTTCAAACTTAAAATAGGATGATTATCAATCAATAGTTTATCACGTGTATATCAAATAAAAAAAAGTAGAATTTGGGTTAACCCCAAATTCAACTTCAAGTAGGACTCAATGTATTTGACTAGACCACGTGTCAAATTCTTATTGGATAGAGACACGTATCAAACATTACTCTGTCAAATCAACGGCTTAGATTCTCGCAGGATGACAATCAAGCTAACAAACGGTCATGATTCACCTAACAAATGAACGGTTCGATCGTCACGAGATAAACATTAAGATACGGATATAATCCAACGGCTCTGATCTATCTAATCTTTCTTAGAGCGCAAGGATATTGGATTCGGGTGGGCGTTTCCTATAAATACCACTCACCCACCTTTTCTCAGTTATTTAGGTCTTTCATCTGGTTTTCTCCGCAAGCTCGAGCTTTCTCCGATTCGATCTAGTTCCTCATCGATGGCGAACGCCGGCGAAAGCTCGTCCTCGGATCCGTAAGTATCTTGCTCTCTTGTGATTTGTCCTGTTTTGGAGGTGTTTTTTTGGATGGGATTTTTAGGGATTTGAGTTTGGATCCGAGGGTTTTGGTGTGGTTTTTTGTTGGGATCTTAATTCTGGGTTTGATTTGCAGGAAGGGGACGAAGAGGGATTTCAGCACTGCGATTTTGGAGCGGAAGAAGGCTGCCAATCGGTTGATTGTTGATGAGGCCATCAATGATGATAATTCCGTGGTGGCTTTGAATCCGGAGACGATGGAAAAGCTTCAGCTTTTCCGTGGTGATACGATCCTTCTGAAGGTATTGATAGATTTTTTTTTGGAGTTAAATTGCAGTAGGGTATTCGGGGGTTTGAAATTAATTAGGTTTTGCTTTGCATCTCATTACTTCTTTTCTGTTTGGGGATTGTTAAATTGATGATCTAATTAGTTTATGAGTGAATTTACCACTTAATGATGAGGGTTTTGTGTTATTTTTGATATATATCTAACATAAAAACTGGAGCCTTTTCCCCCTTGATTATATGCTGTATGGATTCTTGGAAATTCCCTTTTGAAATTGGTAATTTGTGTTTATATTTTGTTGCATTGTCCGTCTCATATGTTGGTGACCAAATAACGTGATTTTAGGGTAAGAAGCGAAGGGACACTGTTTGCATTGCTCTTGTTGATGACACATGTGAGGAACCTAAGATAAGGATGAACAAGGTCGTCAGATCAAATCTGAGAGTTAGATTGGGTGATGTTGTTTCCGTTCATCAGTGTCCCGATGTTAAGTACGGGAAGCGTGTTCATATACTTCCTGTAGATGATACCATCGAAGGAGTCACAGGCAATTTATTTGATGCCTATCTAAAACGTAAGCGTAGAACTCTTTCATTAGTAAATACAATGTGTTTATTTGTATTTGTCAAATTTTTCTTAAATTTTCTGTTGTCTAAACTTTGTCATCTTTTTTTTTATCAAATATTTTGCAGCCTATTTCTTGGAGGCTTACCGCCCAGTTAGAAAAGGCGATCTTTTCCTTGTGAGAGGGGGAATGAGAAGTGTTGAGTTTAAGGTCATAGAGACTGATCCGGGTGAGTATTGTGTCGTTTCTCCCGACACGGAGATTTTTTGTGAGGGGGAGCCGGTGAAAAGGGAGGATGAGGATCGTCTTGATGAAGTTGGGTATGATGACGTTGGAGGAGTACGCAAACAAATGGCCCAAATTAGGGAATTGGTTGAGCTTCCTCTCAGGCACCCTCAGCTTTTCAAGTCAATTGGTGTCAAACCTCCAAAAGGAATTTTGCTATATGGGCCTCCTGGTTCAGGCAAGACTCTTATTGCTAGAGCAGTTGCTAATGAGACTGGTGCTTTCTTCTTCTGCATCAATGGTCCTGAGATCATGTCAAAGTTGGCTGGTGAGAGTGAAAGTAATTTGAGGAAGGCTTTTGAGGAAGCAGAGAAGAATGCCCCATCTATTATTTTTATTGATGAGATTGACTCCATTGCTCCTAAACGTGAAAAGACCCATGGGGAAGTGGAAAGGAGAATTGTTTCCCAGCTCTTGACACTTATGGACGGGCTTAAATCTCGGGCTCATGTTATTGTGATTGGGGCTACAAATCGCCCCAATAGTATTGACCCTGCCCTTCGTAGGTTTGGTAGGTTTGACAGGGAAATAGATATTGGGGTGCCCGATGAAGTTGGGCGGCTTGAGGTCCTCCGAATCCACACGAAGAACATGAAGCTTTCTGATGATGTGAGCTTATTATTTAAGACATATATATGGATTATTAACTATTTGTTTCTTGTTACTTTGTTTCAGTCAAGTTTTTGTGTTCTGTGCAGGTTGATTTGGAAAGAATAGCTAAGGACACTCATGGTTATGTTGGGGCTGATCTCGCTGCACTGTGCACAGAAGCTGCCCTGCAGTGCATCCGAGAAAAGATGGACATTATTGACTTGGAGGATGAGACTATTGATGCTGAAATCCTTAACTCAATGGCTGTCACTAACGAGCATTTCAAGACTGCTCTTGGTACCAGCAATCCCTCTGCCCTCCGAGAAACAGTAAGTTCTCCTGCTCATCTCCCCCTAATGTCTTATTATGAACAAATAACTGTCTCCTTTGTTTTTTTTTTTTTTTTTTTTTGGGTATGCTATATTGATTATTATGATATAATTTTTATGAATAGGTTGTTGAAGTTCCAAACGTCAGTTGGGATGATATCGGTGGTCTTGAGAATGTTAAGAGGGAACTTCAAGAGGTAGTGATGGATTATAGCTTGATTGCCTTTCATCTATTAAGGTTGTATCTAATCTGAAGTTTCTTTTTTTAAAACTGTGTTTTTTTATAGACTGTCCAATATCCAGTGGAGCATCCTGAAAAGTTTGAGAAGTTTGGGATGTCCCCGTCCAAGGGTGTTCTGTTCTATGGCCCTCCTGGGTGTGGTAAGACTTTATTGGCCAAGGCAATTGCAAATGAATGTCAAGCGAATTTCATTAGTGTCAAAGGTCCTGAGCTGCTCACCATGTGGTTTGGTGAGAGTGAAGCAAATGTGCGTGAAATTTTTGACAAGGCCCGCCAGTCAGCACCATGCGTGCTATTCTTTGATGAGCTCGATTCTATTGCTACACAGGTTTGTTATGCTTTATGTGTTTTTAGTTACTGTTATTATATTTTGTTTATTTTTGTGCATAGATGATATATTGTATGATCACATTTTATTTGTTATTGCAGAGGGGAAGTAGTGTTGGGGATGCTGGTGGTGCTGCTGACAGAGTTCTCAATCAGCTGCTAACAGAGATGGATGGCATGTCTGCTAAGAAGACTGTGTTTATCATTGGAGCAACCAACAGGCCTGACATTATTGATCCAGCTTTGCTCAGGCCAGGACGTCTTGACCAGTTGATATACATTCCTCTGCCAGATGAGGCCTCTCGCTACCAGATATTTAAAGCTGCTCTGAGGAAGTCCCCGCTTTCCAAAGATGTTGATTTGGCTGCACTGGCCAAGTACACTCAAGGCTTCAGTGGTGCAGATATCACTGAAATCTGCCAACGTGCTGTCAAATATGCCATCAGAGAGAACATTGAGAAGGTATGCTTGCCCTTGCTACTTATACTTTTTAATTCTTGAAGCATCAAGTTCTGCGTTTTGACAAGCTTGTGGTCTATATTGTTATTGCTTCTTCTGTTTTACATGCTATATGATTGGCAAGCTAATAATTGTTGTAGAAAAAATGGAATGTTTTATATAAACTAAGTACTGATCTAGAAGTGATGCTTGTGGTGTTTGAACATCGCAGAAGAAACTGTTTAAGATCATATGCCAAATATGTGTCTTGTTAGAATCTGAATTGTGTGCCTTCAAAATTTTGTTTTGATCCAAGTACTGATCTACAAGTGATGCTTGTGGTGTTTGAACAACATTGTCGAGGGAACCATGAATGGTCATGTGCCAAATCTGTTTTTGTATTACAATATGAAATGTGTTCTTTTAAAATTATCTTTTGATCTGAGTACTGATCTCTAGAAGTGATGCTTTGGTGTTTGAACATTGTAGAAGAAGCCATGAAAGATCATGTGCCAAATATGTTTTCATATTGCAATTTGAAGTGTGTTATTTTAAATTTCTTTTTTCATCCGATTACTGATCTCTAGAAATAATGCTTGTGGTGTTTGAACATTTTAGAAGAAACTGTGAAAGATCATATGCCAAATATGTTTTCATATTAGAATCTGGAATGTGTTCTCTGGAAAAATTTTCTTTTGATCTGAGTAATTTTTCAACTTCATCTTTTGTTTTGCTTTGAAATTATTTCCTATTATGTTACTTCTTTGTTGGGAATTCAAGCTAGTTCAGTTTATGCCTCTTTTATCATTTTTGTGTTGAAATACACTATTGTAATGATCCTGCTTGGGTGGAATCCATCATTTTCTCTCTTTTACAGGATATTGAGAGGGAAAGGAGGAGAAGTGAGAATCCAGAAGCCATGGAAGAAGATGATGCTGATGAGGTGGCCGAGATTAAACCTGCTCATTTTGAAGAGTCGATGAAGTTTGCACGAAGGAGTGTCAGTGATGCCGACATTCGCAAATACCAGGCCTTTGCTCAGACTCTTCAGCAATCTAGAGGATTCGGGTCTGAGTTCCGTTTCTCCGAGCGGTCGGAGACTGGAGCGACCACCACTGCAGCCGACCCATTTGCAACCTCTGCAGCTGCAGCTGATGAAGATGATCTATATAATTAGCTGCAACAAAACTAAACTCTTCAAAAACATTAAGGACTCTTTTAATTTGTGTTTTCTGTCCATTGGATAATTATAATTTCTCTTGGAGACCATGTTGTCAGTAAAAGTATTTAGACATTTAAATTAAACCACTGCAACGCAACTGTCATGTTTTCTTCATCTGATTTCAAATTTCTGTTAACCTTAGAAATGCTTAATATTGTTGGTTATGTTTTACTTGCATTGAGTATTATGTTTTGTAAAATATTCAACCAAATTGAAGGGGTTTCAAATAAACAGGCATTTCTTATCTAAAAAGTTTTTAACTTCGTTTTGGTTGTTGTCTTTACTATTCAATAGTTTTGATAAAGCAATTGGGAATGGGATGTGGTTTGGTGTTGTGAGGGTTATTATTCACCTCATTTGTTTAAATATTCCTTTCACCCTCTACCTTTTAAAGTTTTGCATGTTTTTTTTTTTTTTGCCTAATCATTTAAATTTATGGTACAATAAAATGGGACATATGATTCAATGAATGTACTTTGTTGTACTCTACTATTTTCTAGTTGTTGTAGTTAGTCAGTCTCCACTGTTAATGGATTGCTTTGTTATTCTTTTTTTTTTTTGTAATTTTTTTTTACTGAGCAGTGTAGTTTATTTATTTTTTAAAAATAACTATTTTTTTAAATGAAAAAAAGAACAATTCAAAGAACATATAAAACAAGATTAGCATACTGGTGGATTGAGGAAGATAAAAGAGACCATCATTGAGTAAATAAAATTGGCATTTTTTACTCAATTGGCAGCTAGTTTGAGATTTATATTTCATGTAAAAAAAAAAGAGGAAAGTTTCTTTCAAATAACAAGCCTCACTTGGCCTATCAGCTTATCAAATTTTGTATAATTATTAATTTATAAATTATTTTAAAGTTATTTTAAAAAAATATTTATCTTTAGAGTAATTTATAACTTATGCATTGTCATCATGTGCTAGAGTATTATTGGACAAAGAAAGCAGATATTGGATGTTGTTGGTGATTTAGTACCTTTTCAGTTTCATATCAACCATTTTATCAAGTCAGGCTCACCAAAGTATTATCTTATATATATATATATATATAAGATGAGCTTTATGATTAGATTAGCTGGTCTCAAACTTTCTTAGATCATATTAAATATTCTTTTAATTCATGTTTTTCTTTCAATGAACTTATATTTTTTTTGTTGAGCATTTAGACATTTACAAACAAGCTACTTGGACTTTCATGTTTACAAACTTCTATTATTATATTCCTTGATTTTCTTTTTAACTTTCTTGAGCCTTTACTATTTATTCTACATCAACATTGCTGACATATAAGTATAAAATCATGTTTATTTATTTATAATACCTTTATCACTAGAAGTTAATTCTATATATATATATATATATATATATATATATATATATATATATATATTATTACTCAAGTAAAAACCCTAATTGATGTGCGTGTGGAAAAGAATATTAATTATTCGGGAGTGTATATGAACCTAATCTTTTTTTTCGTAACAAAAGGGACAAACACATATTAGTATTTTTATCATACGTGAGTTATTGTCTTGAACGCGCATGACAAAAATTTTGCGCACATGAGTTATTTCTTTGAACACGCCCTCACTTGGTGGGAGCACTTGAGCGGATGGTGTAACAAGAGTATTTAAATTACTTTATTTTTTAAATATTTAAATTTACTTTAAGTAATGCTTTCTAAAATAATTAAAATAATTATATGAACTAATTAGGCCTAAGGCCCAGCCCAATGTTACTTATATACACCTTTTCTTTACCTTACTCAGACAATTGTACTAACGGACATCTAACACTAATTGCTGGATTCGAAATCATATTTGTATGCTACATAGATAATTTATTGTTGTCACGGTAACATAATTATAAAAACATGCACTTAGCTATAAGTAAACCATCATAGCTATATTTAACTAGAATGTTTAAAATTAAAATTTTATTATCCTAAATCAATCAATTAAAAATGACAATTTTACAAAAATAAAAATTTTTCTAAAGAATTGATCTAAGTGGATATCTAAAGAGTGTGTGCTTATCACCATGTTATTAATTTTATAACTTAAAATCCTAAACTTTGACATTTTTTTTGCGCCAAATACACCGTATGTATTCCAATTGTAATGAGCCTGTGTGTTTTCATTATTTTCTATTTTTGAGTGACAATTTAATGCTCTATCATCTATGCAGCTTAATTTGGAAAGAATACCTAAATATACATATGATTACATTTCAATACTTATATGTATATGTTGTTATTGCTTCTTCTTCACTTCACAATGGAACAAAGTGAACAACGAAGCTTAGTTAATGTAAATTTTTTCACTGCATTTTTTTTTAAGGTGAATAAATTATTTCAATTCTTCAATGTTTTTTTCTGCATAAATACTCAATCACTCGGATTAATTAAAACCTTTTTCTTGTTATATATATATATATATATATATAAGTAATTAAACTCTATAACATATGTATTTTCCACCTGTTTTAATTAGAATTTAAGTTCACATTTAAACACAATAAATAAACACTTTATACAAAGACCAAATGTAACTAGAACAAACTTTTCATGGTGATGTTAGCATTCTATCTAAAGATTCTAAACATGGATGTATTGAAGAAGCATCCTCACGTGGGTGGATTCACAAAGACAAAGTGGCACCATCATTGAACATTTATAATGGACAACCCATTGCACGTGCACACTTTGGAATTATTCATATGAAAGTCATCATCATCATCATCAGTTCCATATAGTCTTCTTATTCATACTCTTATTTTATCTCTTCACCTATTCATTCTCCAATCAAAGCTTCTTTCTAAGCAATAAGAGCCTCAGAGTCTCATACACCTCCCTATTGCATTACTGCACTTGCATAGAAATAGCTAGCTAGCTCTAGCTAGCTATAGCACCACCATCATCACTTTAACTTTCACTGTTGGTCACTGTTTTTCTGCAAATGTGTACAATTATAGGTGTCCCTGAACGTGCCAGTGCTCACAAAAGATTCATAATAGTTTGTCTTTTTTGATTCATGGTACTTAATTTTATATACAAAGTTCATGCAATGCATGTTCTTTCTTGTTGATTTGAAATTTATATCTGATATGACATAATAAATAAGTTGGAATTCACCTTTTGGGATAGAAAAAACACTAAGAACCTGCAACATTCTTGTGCATGTGTATATATGTGTGTGTGTGCTTGTTCATGGACTAATGTATTATAGAATCTACAGCATTGTTGGAAACATGAACCTTTATTTTTATTTTTATTAGAGATAAGGAATGCGACTTCACTTTCTCTTGCAATGATATGATGGGAACTCAACATAATTAAAGGCCAATTTTTTTTTAAAATAGATAAATATATAACACACACATATATATATCATGGTTCCAAATATGCTCAATAAAAAAGACATCGAAGGAAAAGATGATATATTTTTTATCATCGCTTGGTAAAAAAAACATAAGTAATGGTTAGAAGCTTATTGTATTTTCTAGTTGTGAGACTTTTGAGGGTAATGAATTTATTATCTCAGGGTAATGAGCGAAGTGATCCGGTGTTATGAACCTCGATCACAAACAAACCATAAACAAAATTTGAACAAAAACCTCCAAAGGATTGAGACTTGCAATTTGATGTCTCTGCAAAATACTGTAAAAGGGAAAAGAGAAAAAAAACTAGAGATGATCTCAAGCTGATGTCAAGCAGAGAAGGATCAATTGAAGAAAGGGTAGCCAGAAAGAGTAATGCTATACATCATCATGAATAGATTTCACGAAATTTGACACAAATGCTAACTCAACTCCCGGTAATTGAATAGATTTCACAAAATTTGACACGAAAAATCTATTTGTGATGTATAACATTATTTGAACATGCATGTGAATTAGATTTTTGACAGTACCTATGATATTATTAAAAGCCTCAGGCCACCAGAGGTACATTAACCCAATGATCCCATGAGAAGAGAGAAGAGGCCGTCCTTTAAATATATATATGTGTGTCTGTAATCTGTATACATACAGAAGAAGCTGATAAACAAAAGCAGCAAACACTGCACATATTTCAAGAAATCAAGAAGAAATATAAGAATATATTGGTCCCCCACTCCACCCTCTCCCTCTCATTATATATCTCTGCATTTCATCTCTGAAACAAAGGACGCCTGGCTTTCAATTATAATTTAAAAAACAAAGTACCAAGTACTGAAAGTAGCCCATCCCTTTCGTCACTGCCAAACATGAACAACACTTTGAGAGCAAACCACTTCTGCTCCTCAATGTCACTCATCATTCACTTCATACATATGAATCATGTACTCATAAAATTCTCAAAGACAAAACATCAAACAACCTTCACAAACATCACCATGCATGCATCAACATAACAAGCTACTTAATTTCAACAAAACTATATATACATATATATATGAAAGAAGCATTAGTAATAGTAACAGTCATGCAAGGGAGCGAAATTAAAACAAAGATGAAATATATATATATATGTATCTATATATGTTGAAAGAAGCTTGCATCATATATGCATTGTAATGAATGCATATATCAGTCATGGTTGTCTGCATGTTCTCTCCAACAAAGAAGCATTACAATGCACCTCCGGAGGATGTAGAACTTAGCTCTCTGCTCACTGACTAAGAAAGCACATCGCCGGCGAAAAGAACATCCAGGGTCTCTCCTCGTTGCTCCATAGAAGCTCTTCTCTTTCTTTCCCATGTGTAACTCTTTCTTTTCTCTTGTGTTGTTGTTGTTGTTGTTGTAGGAGAAGAAAGATAAAAAGAGTTTTCAAGGTAGTACTTGCAATCTTAGTTGGTGGTTGCACTCTCTTGTATCCATGAACATGAGTGTCTAGATATGAGGATCTCATTGGACCCCAAAACTCATGGGTTTCTTAATTTGTTCCTATGTCTTTTAGGGGGGGACTCATCCACACCACAAGATCATGAGAGAAAGAGAAAGAGAAATTATTTTTACTGTTGTGGTCCTAAATGATTAAAAATGGTTTGGTCTGATCAAGTTGAGATTTTGGATTGGGAGTTCACAGACCAGAGGGAATTGGAATGGGACCTATCATCCATTGCTACTGCTCACTTTTGTTGGCTCTGACAGCAAAGAGAGAAGATGCACATGCTTGTGAGAAGTTGACAAGATTAATGGAGGATTTTTTTTTTTTTTTTGATCTTGTATTTGCTCAACATTCATGGAAAACAGCTTCCATCCAATTCTGCTTAGTTTTCATCTTATTTCACTCTTCTGCATGTTTTGTGACTTTGATATCTTTGTTTTCTTTTCATGTAGTCAATATATGATAATAAACATACATATGTGATTTGTGAAGGTGAAAAACCACACACACACATATAAAGTAATGGAGGAGAGCACAGCATTTGGCCATATCCATAAAAGAGGAGGACAATAACAGTGATGAAAAAGGCACCCTCAAGGACATCTATCAATACATTTATGAATATAATAACAAAGTAGAAAGAAGAGATAAGATGGAACATAGATATGTATTCACTTTCTGATGAAACCAATATCATTATTTGCTCTTTTTTCTTTATATATATATATCCACCTTTCTTTTCCTTATTGATGAATATTCTAATAAACTTTTAAATAATCAATACATTGTATGCCACTCAATAAGATGGAAGACTAATACACAACCATAAAAAGCACCATATATATCTATATATATATATATAATCAAGACCGATCTCTTGCAATTATATATATACATATATATATATCATGGTTTTCCCTGGTTCTTTGTCCACGGATAACATTTCACAAAGCTGAGAGGTTGATCATTCGAATATCGGCTCGGAGAAGAAGGCGGCACTCGACCTTTCGGCAAACATCCTTGGACTTCTCGGTGATGAAAAACTCTTTGTGGCCTTGTTTGTAACTCAATTTGTTCCTCAGGAGGAGGAAAAGAACTTATTAATATAAGAAGGAAAAAGAAGAAGAAGAAGAAGAAGATGATCAAGTGAATATTGAAAGGTTTTGAGAACATGGTAAAGAGAAAGAGGATGAGATTATAGAATTATAAGAAGGTAAAGGAGAGTTGGATTATATTATATATCATGAATGCATGAAAAGGTCTTAAATGAACTCGTGAGTAGCTAGAGAGGTTAATTGGAGGGGAGATGGCACAGCTCAGCGCTTAGCAAGCAAACACAAAGCATGGACACACTTGAGGATGCTCGTGATCTTCTCCAAAAGTTTTGGTGAAAAAGTCAGCCATGCAAGTTTGACAAGATTTTGCTTGACTTTTGGGTCTCAGTCAACCTTCTTCTTGGATTCACTTTGAGTAGTTTTAGGTTTTGCTTTATTATTATTATTATTATTATTTCTTTTCAAGTGTTAAACTGTTTATAATTTTATAGAGTTGTTTTTTGTTATGATGGACTAGCCACATGTTTGAGAGTGGTTTCAAATTGTGCATGTGGGTTCGGTTAAGATTCATCTTATATATATATATATATATATATATATTTTATTATTTGTAGCTCCCAACTCAAATAAGATTAGAGTAGAAGTTTCAGCGTTGATAATTAAAGTACAAGTTTGATTTTTTGCATTTATTTTTTAATTAAAGAAAGCATTTAAAATTTGAACATATGTCCGCCTTTTTTATCCTCGTATTTGCACATTTATGTCCTTTTAGTCCCTCCAATTGACGGATCAGCCCTTTTGGTCATTTTAGCTAATAAATTAGAGGGACCAAAAAGGATGAAAATGTGCAAATACGAGGACCAAAAAGGCGGATTTTATAGCTTAAGGACGAAAATGTGCAATTACAAGGACCAAAAGGGCGGATTTTATATTAGAGGGATTAAAAAGGCGGAAATCGCAAAATAGAGGGACCATTTTGATATTTACACCTTTTTTTTATTGTTGTGTTTGCTTATGTTGTTTTGTGTGTTTCTTTATCTCCTTTTGTTATATATTTTTTTGGTTTTTAATAAATTCGTCATTTATCTATTTTTATTTGAACATAAACTCATCTTTATTGATTTAACAGCTTTAGTTTGATCCATATCAGTTAATCATCACTCACTATAGTTAAAATTAATTTATATATTTATATTTTTTAACCTTGATGCGGTTATGATTTATCTATTTTTTTTTTTTTTTAATTTATAGGATTTATCTCTCAATTTTTCTGTTTTTCCTTGGGAAAGAAATAGGAAAATTATCTTATGATGTAACAAAATATGTCAGCAGGGACCAACTGAAAAAATATTATATATATATATATATATATATATATATATATGAATCAAATAAAAAAATTATATAAATTCATAGCAGAATTTTGCTTTGAAATAAAAAAATTATATAAATTCATAGCAGAATTTTGCTTTGATGTTGATTAAAAATAAAAAATAAAAAATAAAAATTTGGTGAAATGGTAAATTATTGGACAATTTGAAAATTTTTTGTGGACTGAAATAAAACAGTTTGAGGATGATGAACCAAAGGAAATGTGATGAGTCTGTGATAATGAAACTTGGGACTTCAACTCCAAATGTGAGTCTTTTTCAGCATTGAAGATAAGAGAGAGAGCTTTGAACTTGGGGAGGAGCTGAAGCTCCAGAAAAGTTGGAATGGAGCTTCCAATGGTGGTGGCTTCTAATGGCTTTCACTCCATCACTGGTATATATAGCCATCAGTCCTCACTAATGTCTCCATTCTCCTTAAAACTGCTTAAATTTTCAACTTTTTTTTTTTTTTTTTTGATTTTTTGATCTAACAACAAGTATGAGAACATTCATGTATTTGTTTGTGATGCCTTAACTTCAAATTTCATCTTTAATTTGTTGAGTTTTCATTTGAGTGTTAAGATTGAGGCTCCAATTTTCAATAATTTTCCTTTCTTGATATAATATCAAGGATTCTAATGCCTTATATGTTATCATATTCATGTGTTTTAGCCATTAGAGTATCAAGATTGAGGCTTTCCTTAATCAAAACTCCAGTAAGGTTTAACTCACACCGTCAGGAACGCAATGCACACAATGTGTTTGCTGCATTGCCTGAGACAGCAGCAACTGTTGTACTTGCTGTAGTGGCAGTTGGTGCGGGCTCTGTGCTTCTTTCAAAGACTAAGCAAGCTTCGGATAACCCTACATTGGTGTGCGCTTTGCTAATTATTCAGTGGTTTTGAGTTTGGTGAATGTGGTTGATTCTGACTCTGTTTTTTATCAGGCAGAACCTTTGAAAGTTTGTGAAGATTGTGGCGGTTCTGGTATTTGTTCGGCATGCAATGGAGAGGGCTTCATACTAAAGAAACTCTCGGAGGAAAGTGCTGATCGTGCGAGAATGACCGCCAAGAACATGGCAACCCGATACACTGCTGGGTATGCCTGGATTTTGTGTTTTACTTGTGTGGTTGTGTGCTTCAAATTCTGTGCTTGATGTTTTGTTTCTTGGTATTTAATTAAAGGCTTCCGAAGAAGTGGAGTTATTGTATGAAGTGTTCTTCAGCTCGTTCATGTAGTACTTGTGGAGGGAGTGGGAAACTAAGCTGGTAAGCTTGTGTATCTTATTTTAATGACTTGGATTCATATCTCCAAAGTTGTTCACTATTCAGATCACTTAAATTTGTATTTTGCTATTTGGTCTTTTCTTGATGTTAGTTTAGTTGAAAATCTGCTATGAAGAGTAGACCAACTAAATGGGGCACATTGTTATGTGAAATGCTTGGGTTAAAACTTGCTTTCAGTAGCATTTTGTCTTCTTGTTCACTTCTTGTTTAATGTATACTTTAGATATATTTTTCCGTCATGTGATCTGTATATCACTTGATTAAGCTCTTTCCTGGTTCAGATCAAGTACATCATCTGTGCTTCATTATTCTGTTGCAACTTTGGATGTTTTTCTCCTTCTGGATGCACATCATGAAGTGACACTTTAAGGGGGTTTTCATCGTCATTCGATTGCTGGCAATGTACATATAACTGTATTGGTCAGTTTGTCTCAGATGCCAATCTAGAAGGTACATACTTTGTGGGCAGATATATGTATTTGAGATTAACTAGCACTCATTTTTTAATGCATCTTATTGTTGTGCCAAGATGCAATGGTTTGATTCATAGAAGACTTGTACTGATTGTGAGCTGCGTCTTTTGAAGTTACATCAAACTTAGTTCTAAAATGATTATAAATTTCTCTCAATTGGTCATTTTATTGATTCTATTCTGTTTCAGTAGTTCATTATAAGACTTTCTTATAATTTGGTGCTAAATTCATGTTCTCTCTTTTTCAGCAGTTCATTATAAGACTTTCTTTTGCAATTTGCTTAGACATTTTAAGGTCAAATTGTTGGCATATGGAGAGTGTGTCAGCTCTCTGTCAAATCAAAATTTTCAACACCCTGATCAATCATATATTAAGGTTGCCCCTTGCTGGTTTTATTCTATTTTAGTGTATCTATCAATCTTTTCTCAACCCTTGGCCCGAAAATTTGTGGTGCTAAACTCGTATTCTCTCTTTTTCAGCAATTCAATATATGATTTTCTTTTGCAGCTTGCTTAAACATTTCAAGGTCAAATCATAGGCATATGGAGAGTGCGTCAGCTCTCTGCCAAATCGAAATTTTCAACACCCTGATCAATTATATGTTTAGGTTGCCCCTTGCCACAAGCCTTTCATGTTATTCAAATTATTTAGAATATTGTCCAATCATCACTAATTTCAGTCTATAACAACATGAGATCCTTACCTGCTCCGCATTGAGGAAGCAGTGATGGGGACACAAACATTATATACTCTTGTTTTGCCCCTTGGCATGATTAGAAAGCTTCTTAGGTTTCTCTTTCTGGCTTAAGAAAAACAATAGTTTTTGTTCATCGAAATAGTCAACTATCGAGGATATTGATATCAACCAAACCAAGTGGTTGAATTTGTGTGTTGTTCTTTTTATAATGTAAAAACTAAGAACTCTCATATTTTTTTCATTTTGACTCTCAATTGTAATCGTAACTGATGTTATACTTTCATTAGGTTCTCAAAGAAAGCAATTCCAAGATTAATTGCTAGCAACTATTAATAGGCTTGATGAAATTTTCATGGCATGTGATTACTCATGCATGAAAATCAAGTTAATTTTTAATTCAACACTCCATTATTTTTTCTCAGATTCTATTAGTTAAAAAGTGAGTTCTGCTCAATAGGAAGGTCCCAGTAAGTTGCTGTTGTAATTAAAAAAACTATGATGCAGCAAGCTCTCCCTCTGAGAAGCACAAAAGCAAGTATTATTTTAGTCAAGTCAACATCTAGAAGGACAGAATCATCATGCTTATTTCAACTCTGCCACCTCCTGTGCATCACTCAAGGAATCATCCGTAAAGAATCATGTTAAACAGATACTTTACATTATTTTCTAATGAATCAAAATGTTTCAAATTCTTGAAATAGTTTTATGATGCTCAGCTGTCATCTTGGTATCTTGGTATCTTGGTATCCTTTGGCTATTGCCCTTATTATCAAATCTGATGCAGATCCCATCTTCCTTTGTATATGATACTGTTAGATGGACACACATATCAAATATTTGAAATTATCATCTGTTTTAGTTCATTTTTCCATTCTTTTAGATTGAAAAACTTCATGGCATGCATTCCATTTGGTTCCATTACAAGTAGTTTGATCAAAACTGGATACATAAGAAGACATAGAACAGGACCTTGCACAGACATTACTGAATGTTGGAAGATACAGGCACAAAAACTAGATTGAAGTAGAATTCTTTTAAATGATCTTGCATGAAGTTCGAGAACAAGCACTTGATTATTTATCTCAAAGACATTATCGAAGCTTAGACATGCACAGGTGTAGAGTTTGGTGGTGTTGGAGCGGAGGCAATGCGCTTGCCCCTCTCCGACCTGCTGTTCTCGGCGAACTTGAGACTGGCTTGGTGCAAACCTTGGTGTCTCTCCTCCTCAGTCCACTCAGAACTGTAGTAATGCTCTTCAGTAGACTTCTGAGATGGAGGAAGGAACATGCTCCCCCATTGAGGGAAGTGCACCAGAGTCACCGGCAGAGTGCAAGCCATGATCATGATCCCCATGTATGATAGTCCTTTGGCAGTTGAGTACTTTGAGCTGGTGAAGAAAAGGAGCTGTGTAAGCCCAGAGCCAAAGTTCCCTCCGGCGCCTGTCATGCCGGAGATTATCCCCAGAGATCTTCTTGAGATGAAAGGGATGACACCGAAGATTCCACCGCATGCTGCTTGTGCACAGATAGAGAAACATATCATTGCAAAGACAGAGATCGGAAGACTGTTGGCAAGGCCAAGCCAGAGGCAGAATGCACCACCAAGTGTCTGGAGGATCCATACATTCCAGAGACGGCCTCTCATTCCAAACTTCCTTGCACCCCAGTCTGACATGTAGCCGCCAAATGGTCGAGCAACGATGTTTGCCATGCCGAAGCAGGCAGCAATAATGCCGGCTGTTCTGAGGTTTAGATTGAATCTGTCGAAGAAGTACTCAGCGATGACGTTGTCTGTGGTGAGCTCTACTCCCATGCAGTAGCCATAGAGGAGGACAAAGATCCATGTCCTGTAGTTGGTGACTGCATACCATAGCACCTGCAGGAATTGCCGTCTTTACGAACAGCTCAATCAATGGAGTTAAAAGCAAGAGTTTGAGTTTTAATAATACCTTGGAGAACTTGTCCTTGTTGACATCACCTTTCTTTTGGAGGCTGCTGAGGTTGCCGTCTGGGAGGTCTTGGCCGAGGGTGAGGACGAAGATCCCCATGATTATATGCATAAAGCCAGGGATGAAGAAAGAGATACGCCAAGCAGTGAAAGGGGTGGCGCCAATCTTATGAATAAGCTCATAGACCAGTGGCATCAGTAACTGGGTTGCGCCGCCGCCCATGTTCCCCCATCCAGCTGCCGTTCCGTTCACCGTCCCAATGATCTTGCTGTTGAACATAGTGCTCATCCAGTATTGGCATGACACGAATGTCGCCAGAGAGAACCCAATCATGAATCTCATGACGATGTAACCGGTGGCAGAAGAAACAAGAGACATGCAGAAAACTGTTGGTGCTGACAGCATGATGAGGAATGCACAACCGTAGCGGGGACCGAGCAAGTCACAAACAGCCCCCATAACAAGCCTAGAGAAAATACTGCCGGAGACAGAAGCAACACCGGCATTACCAACATCGGTTTTGGTAAGATTAAGGTTGTCACGGATGATAGGAACTAAAGGAGCCGCGGCGAAAGTTGAGACGAAACAAGTGAAGAAGGAAATCCATGATAAATGGAAAGTTCGCATATGAGGATTTTTCAAAGAGAAAAGTTTGAAGGTTTTTGCCTTGTGTTCAGAGTCAACAGGGAGGTCGAACTTGGCCGTGGTATCGGTCGGGATGCTCGGGGAGTTCACGCTGAGTGCGAAAGCTGGTTCTCGACCAGTCACACCATGCATTGAGCTCCCCGGAGTTCCTACACCTTCCTCCATCTCTAACAACAACTACAAAGTTTTATAAGTTGTATGTTTTGAAGTATGTTTTGGGGGGAAATTAATGAATGATGTGGTGGAGAGAAAGAAGGCTTATTTATAGTGTATGAAGAGTTGACAATGGAGGAATTAACATGGCGCCGCTTCTCCATCAAAGTGGCTTGTGGAGAGGAGAGAGAGAAAGAGGACCCATGGCAGGCCCCAAGGATCAGATTGCAACAATAGTTAATGCCAAGAAGATGATGCTCAAGTTTGTACATTATAGGACAAAGTGGTTCCCTATCAAATTTTGAGGTTTTGTTTACACTTAACACTACAAAATAGATGATGCTCAAGTTCACTAGGAAACATGAGAACATGGATGACATCCATGTTAAGAAATAACTTTTCCCTAATTTTTTTTAATAAAATATAGAAGGTTCAATTGATGCATAATATTTAACCATATAAATGAAATAGATGGGTTCTTTCTTTCTTTCTTTTTTCAATTAAAATGGGACAGATACATGGTACTTTTATTTTTTTTTTAAATATCATATATGTGAGCCTTGGTTTTTTTTTTTTTTTTTGGAATTAGCCTTGTTTTATCCTATACTTTCACTACAACGAAATTTATGTAATTTTTTTTTCTTAATTTGCATTTTTTTTTGTCTTGTTGTATGATTATTGGAATAATTACATATTTGATTTTATTTATTTAGATACAACTATATTTGAACTTTATTTGAGAGTGTTTTTATTGATACTGCCTTTAGTTTGAACTTTATTTGAGAGTGTTTTTATTTTGGTACATGATTATTTCTAAAAAATAAGGATAATTTATTTATTTTGATATAAATAAAGTATATGCTATTAATTGATCTAATAAAAAAATGTATTTTTATTCCATTATGATTTGAGAGTAATAAGAGTCTAAGATTTAAAAAAACGATTATCAAATTATCTATTATTTATAATCTCTCTAAGATTAGTGAATTTTTTTTTTGAGAACTCTCTTTAGTTATTTGAGTTTTTCTTGTAATGTTTTTTTTTTTATATTATCATTCATTTTTTTAAATTTTATTATTGATCAACAATTTTAAAATTACCATTTTCTATTATTCTTAGACAGTTTTCATGATATGTATCGATACTCTATCACTTGGCAACTGTACCGTTCAATATATTTTAAATAAGATATGATATATAAGTATATTATGTCAACATTTGATTAGTGGTAGGATAGGCAATAAATTACATAACAAATGTAATAAGAATATTTATATTTCATAAGTCTCAATTAGAATTGTGAGATTAAAGTAAAAAATTAATAAAGAAAACTATTTTTTTAATACACATGCTTAAATTGTCTTTTGAAGACATTGGAAAGCTTCTCATATTAGGAAGAATTATTCTTCACAATTATTAACTTTTTATATTTGGATCATTTCATCTCTTTCTCTTGATGGCTTTTTCTCACCTAAGATCACCATGACAAACACCTTGTTAATGTCCAATATTATCACCAATTATTTATAATCAAAGCTCAACGATGGCTCCAGATTGACATCTTTGAATATTTTGATCCATTTTAAGTTTGTTTAAACTTTCAAATAGCACATTAATGAACTAATTTATAAAAGTCAAGACAAGTTATGTTCATGTGATGTATTATAACATAACTAGCGAAACATTCATTGGATGAAAACGAGGCATCGATGTAAGACGAAGAATATTCATTCATATCATTCTCGAACACCAGATGTCAAACCGATTGTTTACACTAAAGAGAAACATCATTAGGATGAAAAATAAAATAAAATAAAATAACGGCGAAGACTAATGAGTTGGCTTTTGGTAGTTTGGTAGGCTAAAAAACAATGGTACATCGATGTAATTACACAGTCATATTCGCGATTGATAATGCTGTTTGAAGCTTAATACAATCAGGGAGGTCTTCAATTTGTGCTTCTTTCATCTACTCCAAATAAGAGTGAGAGGAGAAACACCAATTTCATCAGATAAAGATGATGGAACATGAAAAGGGAAAGAAGGATCACGTCGCTAATTCTCATGCACCTCTTCTCTGGATCGGTTTGTAAAGCACAACGGTCACAAATTTCGAACGGAAGCGATGTGTGATGCCAAGGGCGACGACCGAGCTCGGTCTTTCTCTATTTTCAATGTATAGGTGGTTCAGAGTTACATTGTTAGGCAATGGGAGGCTATTTGAAGCATCTTGATTTGCCGGGAAGCTCAACAAAGAATGTTGCAAATGAGGTGGGACAAGTGGTGGATCACGGGCTTCGTCTTCATTGCCTGGGATAGGATTGCAATAGCTAGAATCAGGAGATCTTGGAACTTCAAATCCCATCACTCTGACTCCTTCCTGCAGAATGATTCTTTCTTAGGAAAAGCATTATTGAATGATATTAGCAAGATGTATCAATGATGATAATTTCAAAGCTTACTTGATCATCTCCATTTTGGGTATCCATTGTATCGAGAAGAATGTGCTAGCAACTCTTGATCATCAATTAATCAGACAACTATAAACCTGAAAAACAACATATTATTTACTTGTAAGGTGTATGGGACTTCAGAATGATAAGAAATATCATATGCTCTTGTTCTACCATTTTGATGAGAAGTTATTGGAAAAAGGAAACTTACTTGTTTACCATAAGCTATTAATAAGACAAAATCTAGTTGAAGAGTTTGTTGGGAGGTTATGGACACAAGCATGTTTTGATGTCTTAGTGATCATGTAGACAACTAAACACTGTGAACTAGGTTGTGTTGGCATCTGAATAATGGACAGACACACCTAGATTAGCTCATTCAAGTTCCAAATGATGTTTTTAGACGTTCCAATTAATGTAAAACATCAACAAATAAATTTACATGGATGAAAAGACTCCATGGACACAAACTATAGTGCACTTTGTAAAGTGTAGATACTAAGAAGCACAATGGCCATGCATAAGTGCATCATTCAGTAATAGGGATCATGAATTCTGATATTTGCTAAGTCATAATTAAAAATTTTCAATCAACAAACAATTTTTTAACTTCTCCTATCTGAATACACCACAAAAGCATCACAAAGATCTGATTTTCCACTCATTAAAATTTACATGTCATTGCAACTTTACTTAAACAGTCTTCAGCTTATTCAAAATAATACACTTGCCATGATTTAAATCATGCAGTCAAGATTTTTCAACGAGTGGATAAGTCCATGATGGATAAAACTACTGGTGTGTAACAAATAAACTTGCACAAACCGAACATACAACTACATGCACCTGTCAAAAGATAAAACACGAGGAGAGGAGACAATGGTTTGTTTGGACACATGAAAAATGTTTTGTGAATATCTGGCCATGAAGACCATCTCCTCAAATCATAATGCAGGGATATGAACCCAAATGGCACCGATCATGAAAATACAACAGTCACATATGAATAAACCAAAACTCATTTAGAAAGTTCACAACACAAAGGGAAAAATACCAAGGCATAAACACCACAGATTCAGAGAACAGGTAGAAACTTCATAAAATGGATGACAATTACCACATTTCATTCTCAAATGTTTAGAAAGAAATACCATCAATTTGATAACCGCATAAAATTTTCCAGTCATCTGAAGAAGAAAAAACAAAACCGCAGAATCCTGTTATGTACATGCTACATGCTACAGTAAAATAATCTGGATATCTAGTTTGTGCATTTCATAGAAGTGGCAAAACGATTTTCCGTTGTTTGATTATGCAAGCCTCTAGAAGTATTCCCAAGTGTAGGTTTCAACAATGAAACGTCAAAATAGTCCCAAAATCATAACTTGATACAGGAGACAACATCATCAGATCATACTCTCTGGTCAAATGCAGTGCTTAATTAACAACCATCCTTACAACACACATTGAAAATGACCATGGATTCATCAGTACTCCGTACTTGGGAAGCATTAAATGCAAGCATGTAAAATCAAAATAATCCCAAAATTCTAGCTTGATATAATAAACAACATCAGATTATGCTTTCTTCAACTGCTTGATTAACAACTATCCTCACAACATACATTAAAAAAAAAACATATCTTCACAGAATGCCAAAATAATCCCAAAATCACAGCTTGATATACAAAGCAACATCAGACCACACTCTCTGCATTGCTTAATTAACAACCATCCTCACAACATGCATAAAAAAACAACAATGGATTCATCAGTACTACTTCGAAGTATAACCGAGTGAAGGTTTCTGGGGAGAAATTCAACAAAATAAATCAAAATAGTCCCAAAATCATAGCTTGATAGAGAAAGCAACATCAGATCATACAATGCTCGATTCATCACAAACAACCATCGACATGACAACAGTGCTCCATCAAACCGAATCAAAACATGCAAATCAAAACCATACAAGCTTCCAAAACATCAGAAGAACGAATTGCAAAGAAAGAGACGAAGGATTAGAGGAATACCAGCGAGATAGAAACGAACCTTGATCTCCGAACAAAAACCTAGCTGAAAAGGAACCAGCCCTCTTCCCCTGAGAATCCCGGGAATCGTAAATAAATAAAATAATAGGGGTCAAAAGAGCAAAAGGTACACCTGGTTTAGAAAGACGAAAATACCCTTGTTATCATCCTTGTGTTCTGGGGTTACGTTGGGACTTTCCAAGGCCCATTACGGGTCGGA
The DNA here is from genome assembly GCA_020875875.1 of Dioscorea alata. Lineage (NCBI taxonomy): Eukaryota > Viridiplantae > Streptophyta > Magnoliopsida > Dioscoreales > Dioscoreaceae > Dioscorea > Dioscorea alata. Next base: position 18,606,889 of record CM037021.1, on the reverse strand, counting down.
TCTTGCATTAATTGATACCCGATCCGAATCAATTCTTACATAACAAAAAAGAAAATTTTCTTTTTCTTTTTAATTAGTTACAATTATTCACAAAAATAGATCCATTATTGAATGGTTTGTGTTTCCAAGAGTCGTTACGAAGAAAATTAATATATATATATATATATATATATATATATATATATATATATATATATATATATATATTATAATTATGTGAAAGATGGGCAATGTTTAAAACTAATAAATTATGTTTTCTTGAAATTATTTTGAATAATTCTTTTCAGTTAAATGGTGGATAACCATTTGATTAAAATAAAACACAGTACAAAAAGTCAGGAATACAACATAATGATCTACTAGATGTGAAAAATTTACAAAAACACATGCCAAAAACTGTAAATATAAATTATAAGCTAAGATATATTGAGATAAAACCAATAGTAAGCTCATTAAGGATCTCTGATAGAAACAATAAAAAGCTAATTTGTGTTGCCATCAGTCTATAATTTTTTATTGTCTATCTCTATCTCAATCCGAGATTTCATAAATTCCAGACTTCTCTTCGCTTTATTAAGATGATATTTTAATTTAAACTATAAAGACACTTATGATGTAAACACTTAAAAAATAAATGCCTAAGATTATTCTAATGATATGAATAAACAATGGAGAGTTCTATGGCTCCAGACGGATGTTTTCGCTCTCCCAACTGTTTTATTTTCTTTTCACTTTTTTTCTTCTTTTACTGAGTCCTTCACTGTTGGTGAAAACTTAGCTGTACTGTTTTTCTTTCTTGGTTGTTCTCTCTCGTGTGTTTTTTCGAGTTTCTTTTTTCTTTTTTTTTTTGAGAGTTTATGTTTCCAAAATCTTAATAAAGGAAATAGTTTTAAAAAAAAAATAAATTGAAAAATGAACAAACAAATGTTGATTTTTAAAAGTAACAAATTTGAATCAAATCTACTGTTCTTCAAAGGACATTGAATTTAGAATCATTTGCAAAAACTTCAAACTGACAACAAGATGATGGTCTTATTCATAAAGCACATGATATCAATATCTTTTCTTTTGCAGTTATTTGCTTTTACTGTATCTGCTTATATTTCTGATTCACCTTTCACTGTAAATATGCTTCTTTTTACTGTAAATATAGTAACATCAGACTTCAAACTTTGTAATTTGATGTCTCAGTAATCAGACTTCATTCCTGAGAAATAGAGTTGCAGCACAATGGCATGAATTCATCTATCAGAAAAAAAGATCATCTCATGAGACTGATTTATTATTATTAGTAACATGTTGAACATTAATGAAAAAAATTGAAGAAAAATTAGAAGAACTCAAGAACAAATAACAGTGTCATACCTCAATGAGAATGTTGTAATTAATCTAGAGACATGAATGAGTAGTTAGTAGCTTATTGCCAATGCAGCATCATCAGGATTCTCATCCGAAACGACATCGTCATCGATATGAATCATGATGATGCAACATCAGCAAATAGCCACTGTTAATGCATTGCTCATAGAACAAATCAATGAAAGCTGAAACAATGAGAATGCATGTATTGATGAAGAAATTAAAACACACACACACACACACATAGATATCTTTAAGATATAATACGGAATTAAACAATAAGAAACAATAAGAAGTTCAGAGGAAGTTCTAGTTCCAACCTCTAAATTAATGAAGCAAAGAGATAGAAAAGGAAAGAAGAACAAGAGAAGGATGAAGAGTGTGAGGAATGGAGAGAGTAATGGGACTGTTATTTATAGAGACACATAAGAAATGCTTTAGAGGTATTAATTAATAAGATTAATGGTTGTCTAATTTATTTATATATATATATCTAAAGACTCTTTCAAATCATTTGAGGAAGTACTAGAATTAGTGTACTAGTTCTATAATATATTTATATATATATATATAAAGAGAGAAGTAATGAGTGATCTTCAAGTTGCTTTAATTTACATTGTTCATGCAATGCACTTTAGCTTTCTTTCACTAGCTGTAGGACAATCAAATTTTGACACATATCTTTGGACATTAGAGTTATGACAAGAAAATCAAGCATCATCTCTGAATTCTCTACTAGTGGTTGCTCATGTAAGTTAATCATCCTTTATCATATTAAATTTGAACTTATTTAATCCCCTCAAGTTTTATATTCATGTTTATATATATATCCAACTCATGAATATATAAATATATGAGAAAAAGACATTTTTTATCATGGGTTATGTTCTAGATCATGATATTATATTAGTTACTAATTATTTTAATAAAACTAGTTTTCATGAAGGAAGGGAAAAAAAGGCATATTAATATTAATATTTTTATCTTTTTTTTGCAATTTTTTAATATTTATTTTATTTTATTTTGGAGGAGGGGAAGCGGGCTGGATATTTATGGGCCGTGCTAATTCTGGGCTGAGGCGGGCCTGAGTGGGCTTTTTGGGCCGGGCTGGGACAATGGCGGCCTATTAGAAAGGTCTCGTCGGAAAAGAGACCCATTCGAGCATGGCCTTGCGCGATGGTCTCTGAGGTTTTCTCTCTCCCGTCTCGTCTCCTCCGAGCACCGCCGGCGGCGGCGGCTCCGACACCATCGCCTTCGCCTTCGCCTTCGCCGGTGCCTGCTCTGCCGTCACAACTCTCCATTCTTCGTTCTCTGTTCGTCGAATCCGTTTCTTGTTATCCCTCTTTGATTCCTTGGCATCGGAGGCCTCGTGCTGCCTTCATAGCTGCGACGGCGTGGAGAAACGTGGAGGATGACTTCTCGACGGAGAGTGTGGTGGATGATGACACTCCCACATCGATTGAGTTGGTTCCGGTATCTGGCGAGCAGGAATTCGATCGGATCATTGCGGAGGAGAAGCTTGTTATCTTTCTCTGGTTTGTAGCTTTCCCCATTCTATCTTTTTTTTCTTGTCTTTCTCTTTTTCTGCCTGTTCTTTATGCTTTGTTGCTTTTGATTTGGTGATTGATATGATTGATTGAAACTTGAAAGCTGGCTAATATGAGGGACATTTTGGTTTGGACTTTTGTTTTGAAGTCCAGTTAGTTTTATTGAATGTTTAGAATCTTTAGGCTTTGTTCTGTAAAGATGGTCCTTTTCTTGAATTTCCCTGAACTGATGATGGAGGAGATGTTTTTCTCCATTGGTTTTTTGGCTGTGCACCACTCCTTTTGTATGTATGAATGTAGCTGAGTCATTGGGACACTCATCAGACTGTGGCTTTAATTGTAAGGGATGCTGATCATATCTTGTATTTGGTTTGTGACTAGTAGAATCAGTGTTAGGTATGACAGTTTTTCTTTAGTTGCATTATGTGGCTAACTTTGGTCCACCTCCATACCTAATTGTTTGATGATCATCCGGCCCTATAAAAAAATGCTTTTTGAATATTGGAGTAATTCAAATTGTACTCCAAAACTTGTTATTTAGGTCAATGTTATGTTTGCTACCCCAGATTAGAGTCCATTTCCTAATTTTTTCTGCAACTTTTGAATCAGGATACTAATTGTTAGGTGTAGCTAATTATGGTTTGTGCATTATGCTTTATAGTTGTACATCTGTCTTTCCATATTTTCTCTTTTTTTCTCATTGCATTTGAAACAATTGCAATGCTATTCGAATTTGGAATAATAATTTAAAACAGTTATTTTCTTGGCAGCTGATGTTTTCTTTGTATGGTATTGGCCCACTAAAGAGTTCTGTACCATTTGAGATTATGGTAAATTCATGATGATTTTTGAAATGAATTTTGATAAGGCTTATGTAGTCTACCAATCCATGGATGATGTTTAATTCCATTGCGGAAAATAATCATTGAAACTTGGCTTTTTGTAAGTGACGATGTTTAAATTTTACTGCATATATCTGTATGTGCTAGCAGCTACTCTGTTGGTGTGCACTATGACTTTGATTTTTGCACTTATGTATGATAGGATGGCAAATTGGTGCAGAAAATGTATATATTTGAAACCTAAACTGGAAAAGTTGGCTGCTGATTACCATCCAAGGTTAGAGTTGTGATTTTTTTTTTCTCAATAGTTTATGTATATACTTCAAAAATTCAAATGCTGCCTAGAAGTTTAGTTTCTTTGATTACAGAATATATTTTTCTAAGAAACTTAATTGTTGGCATCTCACGGTGGTGCAGAATACGCTTTTATGGTATTGATGTGAACACAGTTCCACAAAGACTTGTCAATCGTGCAGAAATTACTGTAAGTGGGCCATATATCATTTTTCTTATCCTTCTCTTGGTGTTCATCCCTACTTATCGAAAAAAAAAAAAAAAATCTAAAATCATGTTCAATTTCTGGCTCCTGACTCTTGTAATCCTGACCATGAACATTTTCAATTCTATACACAGTAATATATTACTCAATATTGGATCATCCAATTAAGTTACCAACCTAGTGTTGTCAATATTTGTATTTACAAAGATGGTGAATACATTTTTTGATAAAATAATATCCTGTGGTTGCATATGGTTTAGATTATCAACACTCCGATTAATTGATCATACTATTGGTTTTCCTTTACACATTATTAAGTGCCTGAAAAACCACTTGTATAGAGTCAGCCTGCCAGTACTGTTTTCTTATCAGAGATTTAACTATCTTATATCTATATCTTTACATGTGGAATCTTGAACAACCGAGCAGAAGATGCCAACAATACAGGTAAAACTAGGAAAACCTGCATTTACTTTTTAACGAACTATAACAGACATTTTTACTAATGATATTATCATGAATGATAACAGCTATGGAGAGATGGTGAAAAACAAGCTGAAGTGATAGGTGGACATCAGACTTGGTTGGTGATCGATGACGTTCGAAGAATGATTGAGAATGAGATTGAATTGATCCAGCAATCAATCTAGCATTTATCAGGACTTCGACAGCATTTTTCTTGCGTTAATGTGGATTACATTTATGCAGAGTGTTAGTTTGTAAATTTTGCTCATTTGAATAACATATAGTTGCATTCAGTGCAATCAGCCAAGCCTGCATATGTCCTCTTGGACAGAATAAGTGAACCTCTTGTTTTATGTGATAACCTTTAGAGGCATTCAAAGTTTTTCTTCCTTTTGTTTTATCATGCTTTGCTAATTTTTGTGTTTTTAAATAACCAGTATAACTTGGCACTTGTTAAGTTTATTGTAAAGATTTTTTCTGGCTATGTATATTTGATGTTTGAAGATTAGAAATGTAGATTCATTAATTTGTAGACTCATTAGTATGAATAATCAAGCTCTTTTGTTTATTTATTTATTTTTTATGAAATACATTTATTATTGTGAACTATAATGTAAGTTCTAAAAAATAATAAATTTAAACTACAAACTGTGATGGTTCATCAACAAAGATTGACTCTTGTGAAGTCCTGAAATTACACATATATAACCTCATAATATTCTCCTCCCATATGTATCTGTTAAAATTTGAGAATGTAGCCAAGAGGAACATAAACCTAACCAGATGACAAGGAAATGTAATTGAAAAATTGACATAGCCAATCTTCATGCACCTCTTCTCCGAATTGGTTTGTAAAGCACAACAGTCACAAATTTTGATCGGAAGCGGTGGGTTATACCAAGGGCAACAACTGAGCTTGGTCTTTCCCTATTTTCAATGTATAGGTGGTTCAGAGTTACATTGTTAGGCAATGGGAGGCTATTTGAAGCATCCTGATTTGCCGGGAAGATCAGCAAAGGGTGTTGCAAGTGAGGCGGGACAATTGGTGGATCACGGGCTTCATCTTCATTGCCTGGGATGGGATTGCAGTAGCTAGTATCAGGAGACCTTGGAACTTCGAATCCCATCACCCTGACTCCTTCCTGCAGAATAATTCTTTCTTAGAAAAGTATTATCAGATGATATTGAGCAAGATGCTTCAATGATGATGATTTCAAAGCTTACTTGATTATCTACATTTTGGGTATCCATTGTATCAGGAAGAATATGTTAGCAGCTCTTAATCATCAATGAATCAGATAACCATACACCTGAAGAACAACAAAAATTATTTTCTCATAAGGTGTATAGAACTTCAAACTGACTCGAAATACCAAATTCTATAGTTCTACCATTAAGATAAGAAGTTGTCGGGAAAAAAGAAAAGGCACTTGTCGACCATAAGATGCAAATATGTTTTGATGTCCAAGTGATCAAATGAACAACTAAACAATGTGAACTAGATTGTGTTGGCATCTAAATAATGGAAAGGAACACATAGATGATCTCATTCAAGTACAGAATTATGTTTTTTAAACATTCCAATTTACGTAAAACATCAGCAAATAAATTTGCACGGAAGGGCTTTATATTAGAAATGTTGAAGAAACTCCATGAATGGAAACTTGTCTTCGAAAGCTTAGAAAGTAAGAAACATAATGGACATGCATAATTGCATCATTTAGTGACAAAAACCAGAAACTATGATATTTTCATGGTCACAGGAATTTTTAATCAATAAATACATTTTTAACTTGTTTAAAAAAAATCATAACAATTTCTTCCACCTGAATACTTTGTAAGGACATCACAAATGTTCTGATTTTCCAATCATTAGCATTTATCCAATCAATAGCATTTACATGCCATTGCATCTTTACTGAAAGAGTTTTTTGCTTATTAAAAATAATACACTGACCATGATTTAATTCATGCACTCATGATCTTTCAATAAGGGTGCTAATGCAGATTCTTACGGACTATAAATTAAGAATTTATATTTCTATATACACTAACAATCAATAGAATGGTCCATGAAGAATAGAACTAATGGTGTGTTACAAATGAACTTGCACTAATGGAAAAGATGGTTGCAAGCATGTCGAAGAGCTTAATAGCAAGGAGACGAGACAATGGTTTGGTAGCATGAAAAGGTTCATAACTATTTGGCCATGAAGACTATCTCCTCAAATTACAATGAAGGGATATGAACCCAGATAGCATCCATCATTGACATACAACATTGGTATACGGATAAACCAAAATTCATTCAGATAGTTCACAAAACAAAGAGAAGCAAGCAGGTGAACCAAAAACAAAAAAGCAAAGATTCACTAGGGGGCCTCAAAATACCAAGTCATAACATTATTATTAATATTATTATTTGGGTCATTAAGCAAGACGGAGTACTGGGAGCTCTACAAATGGGTAGACCTATCTCAACAAGGTTTTTTTTTTTTTTTTTGCATACGTAAGGATTTGAAATTAATTCCTTAAGCGATTCAAACCTCTACCATTAGGACCAACCCCCGTTGGTCAAGTCATAACATTATCACAAAACAAAGGAATGATACAAAGTCATAAACAAACAAATTCTAAGCTCAAGTAGAAACTACACAAAGTCTATTATCATTCTCAAGTGTTTAGAAAGTAATACCATGATTGACAACCACATGAAAAAAAGGGCAAAATTCTCCTATCTCTGTGCCACAGTGAAAATACACAGTCATCTGAAGTATCACCAAGTGTAAGTCTCAACAATGAAACATCAAAATATTTGATACAGGAAGCAACATCAAAATATCTGAAGTATCATCAAAATATTTGATACAGGAAGCAACATCAGATCACACTCTCTGCTAAAAATGCAGGGCTTAATTAACAACTACCTTCCAACACACAATGAAAATGACCAGGAATTCATCAGAACTCCATCCTTGAAAAATATTACCAAGTGAGGTTTCTTGACAGAAATACAACAGCAAAAGATCAAAACAATCCCAAAATTCTAGCTTGAAAGTTGAAATAGTAAAGCATACATCAGATCACATTCTCTTCAAGTCTTATTTAACAATTATCCTCACAAAACAATAAAATAATCCCAAAATCATAGCTTGACATACCAAGCAACATCATAGCATACCCCTCTACATAAAAATGCAGTGCTTAATTAACAACCATCCTCAATGAGTTCATCACTACTCCGTCCAAAGAAACAATACCAAGTGAAGGTTTTTACAGAGAAATTACACAATAAAACATCAAAATAATCCCAAAATCCTAGCTTTACATAGAAAGCAACATCAGATCATACAATGCTTAACAAAAAACTATCCCGGCAACATACATCACAAACAACCATCAAAGCTCCATGAAAATGAATCAAAACATGCCAAAAAAAACCCAAAACATCAAACAACTCATCAGGAAAACGAACAGCAGAGAAAGAGAAGGAGGATTAGAGGAATACCAGCGAAATAGACAAAAGCTTCTGATCTCCAAAGAGAAACCTAGCTGAAGAGAAGCCCCCTTTCCGTGAGAATCCCGCGAATCGTAAATAAATAAAATTAGAGGGGCCAAAAGGGGGAAAACAAACACGTGTTTTTTTAAAAAGACAAAACTCTCTAAAGCTTATAACGGGTCGGATCTTAGCGATGCTGCTCTACCCGATCCGAATGAACTTTTCTTTGCTTATATACCCCTACACAAATTAAAATTTGAAAAAAGTCCTTGTGTTTGAGTTCCCAGTTTTAGCTACTCCTGGAAACCCACTTCGCTGCTCTCCAAGATCTCGTCTTTGAGCTGAACAAATGGCGGAGAAGAAGCATAGATTGGTGTCCGTTCCCCTTCTTGCAGTGATTTGTTCCATGCTTTATGTGTACTGCTCCACGGTGTTCATCTTCTTGGACGAATGGTTGGGCCTTGCGACCGCTTCCGGGATCTTGAACGCCATTATCTTTAGTTGGGTTGCGTTCATGACTTTTTTCTCTTTCTTTGTTTCGGTTCTCACTGATCCTGGTAGCGTCCCTCCTTTTTTCGCCCCAGCCGTGGAAGATGCCCGGCATGATGTAAGTGAGGCTTTGAAGCTTCTTTTTAGCTTGAGATTGGTCTGATTTTGTGGTTTTGCTATTATTTTTCTGATTCTTGATTGGATTAGATCTGTGAACTTTGATCTTTTATTGTTAGGGCGTGTTGATTTGTAATGTCTTTTCATCTTGTTTGATATAATTTAGAATTTTCTTTAGTTTTCTTGAATTTTTGTTGTGATTGGTTCTTGTTGTTATGTGAATTTTGGATTCATGGATTAGAAATTGAACAAGTTGGTATTGTTCATTTTTTTTCTTTTTGTTTAATTTGGATCTTGTTGGATTGGTTTAGGGAACATTCATCTGAAATCTCTAAACGTGCATAGCCTAAATAGGATTTTGCTTGATAGGGAGCCTTTATAAGAAATAAGGTATTATTGAATCTTTCTTGTTAGATAACCAATATGGGTTACCATTTTGATCTTTGTGGATTGTGGTTTCTTGTAATTCTTGCATTTGTACCTCTCTGTTCCACTTGATTTTTCAATGAACTTTTCATGTCAAAGAATTGCAGCATTGGGTGATAAGATGTCCATTTGAAACAGACATTACTCATATATGTTTGATAATTATTGAAAATCTCCTAATCAGAAATTCGTCTATAAGCTCTGTAGAGGTTTTCATTATACATATGAGTAATGATATGTATTAATTATGATGTAGTATTTATTTAACATGCCATCTTTGGTTCTTTATATGATCTTTGGAGCAGAGTGGTGATGCTGTGTACTGTGAAAAGTGTTGTTCTTACAAGCCTCCACGAACACACCACTGTCGAGTTTGCAAAAGGTGTGTGCTGAAAATGGTAAGTGTGATTGTGCTGTTTTCTTTATCTGCCTCATAACTCGTGCAATTTTTGATATTTTGATCTATGATTATCAGATCTTGTGATGGTTTATTTCAGGATCATCACTGCATATGGATCAATACTTGTGTGGGTTATAAAAATTATAAGTCCTTTGTCATCTTTGCCCTGCATGCATCCTTGGGATCCTGCTATGCAATGGTCTGTATAATGTGCTTTGACTTGCCACTATTAAGAAACTTCCCTTTTCGAGCTTTTCTTCACCTTTGAGCTAAACTACAAATGCAAGACTAATGTGCTCCCTTGAAAAATAGGTAATTTTTGTGAGCAATCTCATGCAAAAGGAACATGATTTTGGAATAGTTTCTGTGAAGCTCTTTTACGTAAGTTCATATCTATATAGTTATTGTTTCAATGTTCCCTTGTTTTAAGTTTACTTTTTGAACCAAATGCTTCATACAAGTATGAAATGCAATACAAGTCACTTTTCACCTATTAAGCTATGTGAAAGTTCTTGTATATCAGAAATCAGATTTCTTCTTTCTCTCATTATTATTTGTTATCTAGATGTTTTGAAAGCTCAAATTTTCAAATAATACCAGGAAACACTTAGGTCCTATTGGCATTCTAGATTAAGGGTAGAGAAACACTGCAGACATAGGGAGTTGGTAAGGAGTAAAACAACTTAGTTGACTCTTGATTAAACATAGAGAACCTTCAAGTTATATTTCAGCTCAGTGGTTGTAGGAGCAACTGATAAAGCTGTCTTATCTGGGATTGAACCCTAGGAGTAAGCATACTTTCTCATGACTGAAAGGGAAAAATTTGTTGTTCTTGCATCATCTTATTCTTCTAAAAATGGACTTACAAGTATGCTAAATTTCAGGCGCTGTCTGGTCTAGTGATCCTTGGTGCAAGCTTGAGTTCAACCAGTTTATTCTGCTGGCATGTATATCTCTTAGCTCATAACATGACAACCATAGAGGTGAGTGTTCTTCTTCAATCGTTAGCTCTGCAGATTCTGTTTTATTTTACTGAAGATCATTCAACCTGCCTTTTTTTCCAACCAGTATCGAGGAGCACAAAAAGATCGTTGGCTTGCGAACAAGAGTGGTCAAAAGTACCGTCATCCTTTTGATCTCGGTTTCTTTCAGAATCTCATCTTGGTACCTCTCTTACTATCACCTTTATTTTGTTTTTCATTCAAAATAAAAATGACATGTTTAAAGATTGCTTCTTATTTTTCTTTTGTACCTGTGATGCAGATTTTTGGCCCGAACATGTTGAAATGGTTTTGCCCTACAGCAGTAGGACATCTCTGTGATGGCACTCAGTTCCCGATTTCAAATGACTGACTATTGGTACTGTAATCTTCTCTCTGAAACAAAGCCTGGATGAAATAGAATGCCGGTTGCTCTTCTTCAATGTCTAGGCAAATGATCAGAAGGATCCCAATTTGAAGATGCAAGATACAATTTCCCTGATGCACTGATCAAATGTATCATAATTCAGTCAAATTTGAACCCAAAATTACCATCATCATGCTCAATTGTGAAGATTCTTTCTTGTATAGCTTTTGAAAATAATACAACAAATGAATGGAGAATTTTTCTAGAGGTATTTTCGCCCCCATTATTATTATTAGTTTTATTAAAATTGGTGTCTTGTCCATTTGATTTCCATGTGAAAGCCTCCTCTGTAAAGTATGAAGAAGTTAAAATGGGTTTCGGGTTTACATCCAATAATATTTTAACGGGTCAGGATCTCTGTGTCCGAATTCATATGATTGTCATTCTGGGGTGGAGAGCCAGTGCTCTTCTCGATGGCCTCCGAGTCTCTCACTCTCTCTCCAAGCCTCGCCCCTGCCGCCAGCGCCAGCGCCAGCGCCAACGCTTTGCTGGGTCAATCTGTGTTCCTTAGTCTCCCCCGTCGTCTCGAATCCGTGCACGCTATCCTGCTTACATTCCCTGGCATCTGAGTCCTTGTGCTGCTGTTGCCGCTACTGTGACGGTATGGAGGATGGTACCTTGACGGAGACTGGCACCCCCATAGATTGAGCTGGTACTCTTTGCCAGTGAGCAGCAATTCAACCGCATCATCATGGAGGCCGACCATTTCGAGGAGCCTCTCATCTTTCTCTGGTTTGTGTCTGTCCTCATTCTATCTGCTTTACTTGCCGTCCTCTTGTCCCATTTGTTCTTTAGGGTTTATTGCTTTTAATTTGATGGTTGATATGATCGGCTGAAAGCCTGAAAGCTTGATTATATGACGGAACGTTTAGTTTGTTTTTCTGTTTTAGGTCCAATTAGTATTATTGATTGTTTAGAATCTTTTGACCTAGTTCTGCAAAGATGGTTCTTTTGTTGAATTTCTCAAGACTGAAGTGACTCATGATGCTCATTTTGTCTGTATATTTCTTTTTTTTTAAAAAAAAAATTGCTTCTTTGTTTTCCTGAGCTTGAACTAAGTTATGATACATGCTGAATGGATACCTTGCATGTTTTTTACTTTTTCTATATATATATATTTTTTTGAAAGTTTCACATACAGTGCTATATTGGCAATACTTCAGGTTAGTGCTATAGCCGAGTCATTGAGAAACTCATCAAACTGTTGTTAATAGTAAGGGATGATTATCATACCTTGATCTTCTTGGTGACAAGTAGAATTAGTATTAGCTATACCAGTTTTTCTTTAGTTGCATCATATGGCGGACCATTGGGGCGTCTTCATACCCAATTGCTTGGTGATTGTTCAAGCATGTATGTAATAGATTTATGAAGATTGGACAAGATTCAATCTTTGCTTCAAAACTTGTCATACACACCAATAGTATGTTCACTGTTCGAAATCAGAACCCAGATCCTTTTTCTTGTACAAATTTTGATTCAAAATACTAATTATTGGACTTAGCTAATTATATTTTCTTTATGCTCTTTAAAGAAAACAAAATAGTTGATTGTAAACTTGTGGTTCAATGATTTTGAATTTGAAACATTTGCAATGTTATTCTAATTTGAAATAGTGACATAAAATGAAGGTTTTCGTGTTAGCCTGATGTTTCCCCTATATGATAATTTCCACCCTAATGATTTCCACATATTTTAAGATTAGCATAAAGTTACGATGATTTGCCAAATTGAATCTTGATGAGATTTCTGAGTCTAGTTCTAATGTTGAAAATAATCATTCAAACTTGGCTTTTCCTGAGTTGCAATGTTTGAAACTTGGATTTAGTGATGCAAGGTTATTCTAATTTGAATTTTGACAAAGCGAAGTAAAATGATGATTTTCTTTTAACCCTGATGTTATTTCCACACAATAGATTTCCTTATCTTTTAAGATTGGGATAAACTCATGATGATTTTGCCAAATTGAATTTTGACAAGGTTTTTGTAAAGATATTCATAATTGATGTCTAATTCTAATGTGAGAAATAATCATCCAAACTTGGCTTTTCCTGAGTTACAATGTTTAAAATTTGAATTTAGTTTCTAAAACACATACTGAACATCCTTGTGGTGCAGAATGTTGATGTCAACACAATTCCACAAAGATATGTCAATCTTGCAGAAACTACTTTAAGTGAGCCTCATCACTTTTTTGTTATTTGTCTTCTTGATGTTCATCCCTAATTGTGTAAGAATCTATAATCATGTTCAATTTTAAATTCTTTGCACAGCTATATTTGTATTCACAAAGATGGGAAATGAATATCTTGATGTCATAATCAGCTTTGGTTATATTTAGCTTGAGATAGTCAATTCTGGTTGTTTGATAATTTTGTGTTATCTATGTTTGTCATTAAGTGTGCTTAAAAAACCACTTGTATCTTGATTGGCATTTATATATTCAATCATCAATACTGTTTTCTAATCAAAGATATAATTTTGTCTTTTATGTGTATTTGAAAATGTGGAACTTTGAATCGGCCTTGCAGAAGATACTGACAATAGATCGTAAAGCATGTTAACAAAAGATTTTATCGTGAATGATTAGCAGCTATGGAAGATCGTAAAACCGTTGCTGAGGTGATAGGTGGGCACGAGGTGCGGTTGGTGATCAATGATGTCCGAAGAATAATTGAGAAGGAGGATTGAACTGATCCAGCAGTCACCCTTAGCCTTTGTTATAAATGCTCAAGCATTTACATGCAGTGATACAGAATTTTATTATCTTCTCTATTACATGCAGAGAGCCAATTTGTAGAATTTGCTCATTTGATTAAAATGCAGTTGCCTTCAGTGAAATCAGCCAATCCTGCATATATATATTCTTGGTTAGATTGATTGTGCCTTCAAGGTTGTTCTTGGTTTCGTTTTATTATGCTTTGCTCTGAAATCGATCCTATTCAGCATTGTGAAGCGCGGTGAATATACTACATTATTTACCAATCAGTTTTAGAATTCAACCTATTTGCTTATTGATTTAACGACTCTCTTTATTCATCTAACACCGACGCATTGATGCTTGCAGAAATCGGATACATCTGCGATGATGCTGTCGTCCTGTAAAGACCGAAAATTGTGGTGATTTGCACACAAGGCAAATTTTTGCCGGTATCTTCTGGGGAGATTTCTCCAATGCCTGGGGAGAGAGAACTCCATCCTTGAGAATACAAGACAAAGGACTACTTCCAAACCATAAGTTGTTGTGAGGATTAAACTCTTTATTCAGCAGCATCTACATCAAAGTAACTGAAAAATACCATAAATGTCATTCTCCGAAGCAGAAGCTCATTCCGCGCTAACAGTCAGACCGGCCGGAGATGTTTTGGATCTACATTGAACATCCATTTCATTGGAACTGAACTTTCTTTAATCAGTCTCAATCAGAAAGTGAATTTGGCTGTCACTTTTGTTATATATGTTAATTGTAGCTAAAATTTTGTATTCATAAATTAATCAGTCTTTCAAGTACTAAATGTTTGTCTTTTTATACTCATGTAAACAATTTCTTTTGTCGAAAATTATAATTGTGAGCTAGAATGTAAGTTCTAACAAATAATAATAATAATTAAAAAAACAAAATAACAATACAAAAATAGATGGTTCATCAACAAGTCAATGAGCCTAAGATTGTGATTAGGTGATAACAGTCTGATTGTTGTACACTGTATTTCAATGCATCACCCAACAACTTGGCTTGAAAACTCACCATCCCATTTATGTGGTTGCACCTACTCTGCATAGAACAGAGGAATCTTCATAGATTTAAGACCCAACGTACCCAAATTAGCGGAATTTTTTAAAGCTTTTTTATATATATACCCTTATAAAATCTTAAAATTACAAAAATACTCCCATAAAATTTCTCCTTATATATATATATATATATATATATATATATATATATATACTCTTGATTATGCACATTACTAAGTGGGAGATTAATTTCTTGAATGATCACTTAACTTTAGTTTATTTTCAAAATGATGATTGAAGTTTAATTTGAATCAAAACAGTCATTGAATTTCAATTTATTTTCACCGATGGATCATCTGGCTGTCTCCCGCCCCTTTTTCTGACGTGGCAGCCGAAGAAGCTTAGTGCCATATCAAAAAAGGGGCTGCCACGTCAGAAAATGGGGGCGGGAGACAGCCAGATGAACCACCGATGAAAATAAATTGAAATTCAATGACTGTTTTGATTCAAATTAAACTTCAATGATCATTTTGAAAATAAAGTAAAGTTAAGTGACCATTCAAGAAATTAATCCGAGATAACGAAGATCTGTTTGTGACTAGTTAATTGATTTAGTGGCATAATCCAAAGTTAAAGAGTATACATATGTAAAAAAAAACTAAAATTTTAGTGGGTATATATATATATATATATATATATATATATATAGAGAGAGAGAGAGAGAGAGAGAGAGAGAGAGAGAACTATAGATTCAAAATTTACAGATGTTTGTATGAACAGTTAGATTTCAATCAAATGGTTGTTCATTGTATGATGAACAGTATCATTGTGCTTATAAATGGTAACACAACAAAAAATGAAATACACAGTGTTTTAATATGAATTATTTAATCAATTTCAGTACAGTATTTCAATCAATGAACCGTTCAATTCTATTTCTACTACATCTGCAACAATTTTAAAAAACCAAAAGCACAACTAATCAGCTCAACTAATACCCTTATTTGTCTATTACTGTGCTCTAAAAACATTCGTAATTGACGTATTCTAATATATATATATATATATATATATATATATATATATAAAAGAATGGATTGTGTATGTAACTTCAAAATTTTTGGGGAATATATGCATGGAATAAAAATAAATGTATACTTTTTAGGGATATATATGTAATTGAATGATTGAAAGGACATAAATGCAAAAGAAACACAAATGCAATAGATAGATTGGAACACGTGCAGTGCTGGCTCCCCAAATTGGTAACCGATTCGTGCTCAAAAACGACACCGTGTGGGTGCAAACGCATCTAAGAATCAACCGTAATTGAACCAAGTGCCCGCATATGATCAACGGTCTAGATTTCCAAATTATAAAACCAACGACTCTGATCTCATCTCATGCAGCCGCGCAATACCTGTTAACGAGCTCGTTGTTAAGCATTCATAGCCGTTCAGATTAAATCCGACGGTTATCCGCGTCCAGTGTTCTCATATAGCGGTTATTTCTCAGGCTTTGAGGTCATCTCCTTCTTCTTCTTGTTCTCGCTCTCTTGATCGTATTTGAAACCCTAGATCACTCCTCTTTGTTTATAGAAATCGGTCCAAAACCCTTGATGGAAGCTCGAATTTTGAGCGCTTTTGCTTCTGATTTAGTTGAAGTTTTTCCAATATCTGCCGAAAATTTCGTGTTTTGATCCGGAATAAGTGCTGAGGTTGCTTGTTCTCCTGGATTTGATGGATTAGTCTGTGGAAAGGTGAGGACTTTGAGGATTTTTTTTTATGGATTTAATTTGTTTAATTCGGTTTTTTGATTTGGTTTTTCTTGGGGAGGGATAGTGGGTGGGAGATGGTGAGGGAGGGATCGGTGAAGATGGGACCGGTGTCGGTGGCGAACGGGGGTTTTGAAGAGTTTGAGCGGGATCTTGAGGCAGTGTTGCGGGAGCAGCAGCATCAGAGTCGGGCGGCGCTTGATCGGGAGCATGAGCTCAACTTCTACCGCAGCGGCAGCGCTCCGCCGACTGTAGAGGGATCGAGAACGGCTTTGGGTAGCTTGTTCGGTGTCCCAGAGTCGCAGCGCCCTGGCAATCAAACTAACAGCGAAGATGCTGGAGAGCTTCTCTCTGAGGAGGAGATGAGGTCGCATCCTGCTTATTTATCTTATTACTACTCGAATGAGAACCTGAATCCTAGATTGCCTCCACCTATGGTATCCAAGGAGGATTGGAGATTGGCTCAGAGATTTCATGGCTTTGGTGGTATTGGTGATCGGAGGATGACCAAGGAGTCTTGGAAGGGTGATGGAAGTAGTAGCTCTCTTTTTTCACTGCAGCCTGGTCTCTCTCTTTGTGGTGAAGAAAGAGGGTTTTTGGATCACGCACCTCATGACCTGCTCCAGCAGCAATCTGCAGAATGGTTCAAGCACAGTGGCGATGGGCTAATCGGATTACCAGATGTTGGATTGGGCGGGAGGAGGAAAAGCTTTGCAGATGTGATTCAGGTTATTTCATCTTTTGTGCTCACAGTAAAATTTTTACCTTGAGATTGGTATATATATATATATATATATATATATATATATAGGAATTATATGTTTTTATATAATTTGTTTTTATTGTTAGCAGTTCTTGTCAGAGATTTAGTTGTGTGTGTGCGCGCTTATAACTTTTTGTTGAGGTTGTTTGTTGTTATAAAAATTGTTTGCTTTTATGTATCCTGTTCTGTTGTTGTGCGGTCTTGCTGCATATTTTTGCTTTCTTATGTTGAGATTATCTGTGTTTGTAGGAAATATATGCTTGATTATAGTGAATTAATTAAATGGAAGTGATGCGTGATAACTGCCCAGCTTATGTCATAGATATACCTTGTATCCCTGATTTTGCTGCAGAGATCTCGAGGAAGTTAACAAAAAAGCCTTGAAGTGGGAGTTGGATTTGTTTGAGTAATCATTCTTTGTTGGCATTGCTAATTGAAATTGTTATGAAATATGCTTTGGCATTCATAAAGATGGACATTGTGGATAAATTTGTCACAAGCAAAACATGATATGCATGTGGTATTTTTCTGCCTTGATCTATCTTCACTCTGTAAAGTTTCATCTTTGCTCGCTGCCATCAAGTGTCCTTGTTCCATCAATTTTTTCGCTAGAGATCATATCCATTATAAATGAGGTATTGTGCGTAATCAGGTTTTGCAGACAAATATTTCTCACATTCCATCTTCATTGCTATCCATTTAGTTTGTAGTTTAGCATCTAATACCATTGTGAGATATACAAACTAGTTTGTCTTCAGTTTTTTTTTTTTTTTTTTACAGTTTAAGTGAACTTTATTTTGTGATTCTGTGTTATTTAGTAATTCCTGTGTTAATGACTATCTAGATGGTCAGAAATTTTTTTTATCTAATACTAAAATTCTTTTCATTCCTTTGTGTTAAATATTCTGTCCTTTTGGAATAACTTGAGTATATAAAACTTACACAATGGTTCCATTTTTTTTTTTGCAGGGAGAAATTGGTCATTCTTCTAGCATATCTGGGCATCTTTCACTGCCTGTCAATCATAGTAATTTTGACAATGTTGTTGAACCAACAAGTGTATCCAATCCGCAGCATGCACTGTTTCATAATGGATCAGACAGCATAGATGACTTGGACTCTGGGGTAGTTAATCCTGGCCTTGTCAGGGTCAAGAGCCTTGGTGCATCAATTTCCCATTCCTTTGCCTCTGCTGTCAAATCTGCTAGAAGTGCAATGCCTGACCACCAACCAATTGGGCGCTCCCCAAGCCCTCTCCTCCCCCCTGTGGCAGGTAGTCCATTTGATAGTAATAAAACGGCTCTGATAGATTCAAATGGTGGAAGTGATGTTTCTGCTCACATGGCTGATGACAGTAGTATGGTAGCTGCATTATCTAGCATGACCCTGTCCAAAAATGTTGGATCAGATGGAGGAAATCATATAGGCCAGCTTCATGAAGAATTTGATGATCAATCTGAAATGCTATCAAGCTTCCCCAGACACCATACCCATTATATGCAGCAGAAGATCATTCATAAATCTGAAGGTGAGGCGTTAAGCATTTCCGGCAATTCTCTTCCTGGGTATACCGATCTTTCCAAGAAAAATGGTGTTTTGGCTGATTTCAATTTATCTAAACTAACTTCAAATGGGCAAATCAACTTGCACAAGCAATCATCCTCTAGTAATCTTTACAAGGCCATGCCTAGTACTGTTGATTCAATAAGTGCGTCTGGATCTGGTCTTTATCAAACTGCAGAGACGCAACATAATCCCAGGCTGCCAGCTATGCTGAATAATCAGCATGGTGCAGGTTGTTTCTCCTTCCCCCTGTTGGTGTTCTGCTGCTGTTATCAATGCTTCTAACTCTTAACTACTTTATTAAAAAATGGTTCTTACTTATTACTGGCAGGTGTTGCTCTAGGGGGTGTTGCTGAAGGGCAGTATCTGAATAGAACTGGAGATCAAATGTTATCTGGTTTTCAGGTACCAATTGCTGAACCACTGTATTCACAATATGCACAGGGAGTCTCTGATTCTGTCACACAAGCTACTGCCAGACCAGATCCTTCTTTTGGAAGGAACTTCTTGGGCAATCCTCATATTGATTTACCTGGGTATCAGAAAGCATACCTAGAAGCCTTGCTTGCACAACAGAGGCTGCAGTATGGTATGCCATTTGTTAGCAAATCAGGTTTGAATGGATTCTATGGCAATCCTGCTTTTGGCCTTGGCATGCATTATCAAGAAAACCCTATATCTAGCTCCATTCTTTCATCTTTGGGTCCCGGGAGTCCTTTAAGACAGAATGATAGATTATCTCGTTTCCCTTCTATAACGAGAAGCAGCACAAGAGGATCTGCTGAATCATGGAACTTAGATAATAGTACTATTGATGAAGTTTTTGTCTCATCTTTGCTGGATGAATTTAAGAATAATAAAGCCAGATCTTTTGAACTCTCAGATATTGTGGACCATGTTGTAGAATTCAGGTACTTATTCTTTATTCTGCTGTATATGGTTTTACTGTTGCATGTGGGTCAATACATCTGACTATTTTCCATCCCTTTGCATAGTATGGATCAATATGGAAGCCGGTTTATTCAGCAAAAACTAGAAACTGCCTCCTTTGAAGAGAAAAACAAGATCTTTCCAAAAATTATCACTCAAGCACGGTCTTTGATGACCGATGTTTTTGGAAATTATGTAATACAGAAGGTACTTCATCTTGATATTGATTTTGGAACATTCAAAGAAAAAACTCTGAAATTAACTCTGACTTTTTGCAGTTTTTTGAGCATGGCACTGATGTTCAGAGAAAACAATTGGCAAGTCAACTCACTGGGCATGTGTTACCTCTCAGTCTTCAAATGTATGGCTGCAGGGTTATTCAGAAGGTTCACTCTGAAGTCCTAGTCATTGAAAAGTTATTTATTTATTTTCTTATACATGATGTATGCAGTCCTTCAAGTTATGTTAGTGCACAAGTAAGCCAATGGTTACTATTGTCACTTTATATTTATGATTAGTCAGTAACTATGCTTTGCAAAGCAATATATTACACAAATGCAGATTTTGTTCCTTGACAGCTTGCAATTTTGAAGTTCTTTTAGTTCAGACTAATCTCTGGGAGGCTCTAATACACTCTCTCACACAGGCTTTAGAAGTTGTTGATGTGGACCAGCAAACCAAAATGGTGTTGGAGCTTGAAGGTTCAATTATGAAATGTGTACGTGACCAGAATGGGAATCATGTTATCCAGAAGTGCATTGAACGTGTCCCTCAAGAAAAGATACAATTTATCATCAAGACCTTCTATGGGCAAGTTGTGACACTCTCCACTCACCCTTATGGTTGTCGTGTCATTCAGGTGCTTAAAGTTTTCTACTACCCTATTGAATATTCTCAACTCAGACTGGCATTTTCAGTCTTCTGTTTAATAGTGGCGACCATCTTTTTCCGTATCCTCTATAACCACCCTTGTTACTTGCAGAGGGTCTTGGAGCACTGTGATGATCCAGAAACACAACGCATCATGATGGAAGAAATACTTGAATCTGTGTGCACATTGACCCAAGATCAATATGGAAATTATGTTGTGCAGGTATGTACTGGTTACTATTATCATTGGTGTGATGAACTGCTTATTTCCATGTTCTTCCTTTATGGTATTTATCAGCTTTGTTAAAATTGTGTGTTTTTCAGAATAGAAGTTTCTTGAGAAATTTTGTTTGCTGTTTTTGGTTGTCAGTGACTCAGTGTTCCGTTTACATTAAAGATAAATCCATGAATTCAGCATGTAGACCGGATCCCTTGGCTATACCACACTTCAATAGTAAGAATGCATCATGGCCAGTTTCATGTCTTATCTTGCTGGTTGGTTAAGTGAATCCCCATAATACAATGCTTTTTTTTCTTTGAACCTAGACTAAAAGAACAAAAGATGCTCAACTATTTGCACAATTAGTTTGAATTCTCCTAGATAATAGTTAGGTCAGTCATCTTTACTGAATGCATCTAGAATATGGAGTTTTACCGTCCTCTACTCAATTTACTTATAATAGTCAAATGGACAAGCTATATTAACCTGTATCTGTGCTGCATTTCTGTAAATTCTCTATTTCTCTAATGTGGTCTCTGATTCTTTTTTTAATTTTGCTTCATCATATCTGATCTCCCCTGGTTATTTTTGCTCTCACTATATGACAACTTTTTATGATAAGTCTATATATCTGACAAACAAGGAACAGACATTGTTTTCTTATGTATTTACTTATTTGTCAAGTTTCTTGTCAGCTCCCTGATTTGTTGCATATTTATGATTTCTTATCATTCACTAATGTAAAAGATAATTTTGCTGATTGCCTTCATTCTTGAAAATAACCTAAATTTTTTAATTGGCTTGGTAATATCAGCATGTGCTCCAACATGGCAAACCTGAAGAACGATCGTCAATAATCAGCAAGCTAACAGGACAGATAGTAAAGATGAGTCAACAGAAATTTGCATCCAATGTCATTGAGAAATGCTTAGCTTATGGTACTCCTGAAGAGCGTCAGCTCCTAATAGATGAGATGCTTGGTTCAACTGACGAGAATGAACCATTACAGGTATATTTACCGTAATGTATTTTCCTTGATATGTATGTAAGTAGTACCCTGATTTTTTTCATATATTTATGTACATATATACATACACATGATTGATGAAACTTATTTCTGTAATATATGCTTGTGAGTAATGATTTAGGATTATAATGATTTATATTATGTTCTAACTTTCTTGGTTCTCTTGCCCCGTTTGTAAATTTGGGAACCTGAAATGCTTTTGCAGGCAATGATGAAAGATCAATTTGCGAACTACGTCGTTCAGAAAGTTCTCGAAACCTGTGATGATCAAAATCGAGAATTGATCCTTTCACGCATCAAAGTTCATTTGAATGCTTTGAAGAAGTACACTTACGGAAAACATATTGTTGCTCGAGTTGAAAAGCTGATTGCCACAGGAGGTAAAAGAAGATCAACAATCTTTACTGATCCTCAATATTTGGTTATCTCACTTTAAAGCTAAACCTCAACAAAATTTTCTTTTCGGCAGAGAGGCGGATTGGAATCGCGGCATACTCTTCCTGAAGAGACAATTGCAGTACATTATTGTACAGATGATAACAAGGCTAGTCTTACCAGCAACTTAAGTCATTTCAATCAGCAAAAATAGGCAAAGTAGAAACCTAGTTCGGCCTTCCTTGTAAATAAATGTTAGGCCTTGGAATAAAAATTTTGCTCCAATCCTAATGTATATTCTGAACTTGTAATTCAAGCCATAATAGCAGCAGCACTGCTGCCATGAGGATTATATATATATATATATATATATATATATTAGGTTAGCTTGCATGGAGAAAGGCCAACAAGAAGAAGGTCTATTGCAATTAGTGCTTATAAGTTTCTGTAAAGATAGCAAACCAAAATGTAATGGTTTAATGACTTTGTAAAGACAGGCTGCAGAGGTTCTGTTATATATTTCAAGTATTTGCATCTCTTCAACTTCATTCCCTGAAAAAATTGAGTTCGATTTGGCTACTTTTTGAGTAAATTAATGTAACCAAAACCAAATGGCTACTACTATAAAAGTCACTTGACCAGCCATTGTTAATATATTGCAGTTAATATTGTGAATTATTTACTCAGTTAACTACTGTTATATATAAAAAAGAGAGGAACGGTATTGCATACAAGATTACAAGTGAGCTAAAAGATTTTGAGCACAGTATCTGGCATTATGTATACCAGAAACAATGAAAAGGAAAAGAAGACAAAGGGTACAGCATCTTATCTCTCTATCCAAATTGACAAGAAGATGAAAGAGCGCCACAAACTACGCTTTCATCATCTACTCATACATAATTCTCCACAAAGCACACCTTTGTCTCTTTCTCTTCAATCAATCTACAACAACAGAGTTTATTCCATACTGTACAACGGCCTAGTCATGGCTGGAATGCTGCGGAGACCGCCGTGAAAACATGAAGAATCATCGGAAGAGCACTTCACCATTCTCGCATCCATGCTCCCGCAATTCACATCAGATAACAAGGAATATGAACAGGGATTCTTGGAGACCAGTTCACTCATTTCCGGAAGCGTTCCAGATTCTGTTGATACTTCTCTGGTAGCACACTAAGTCCTGAATCATTTTCATGTAGTTTCTTATTTATTGTCAGTCTAGTTTCTCCAACAGGCTCAGGCTAGCTCAGGCTCAGGCTCAGGCTCATCATCATCGGAATATACCATGTCCTAGGCCATCTCGCATGGCCAAGTCCTCAAACTCTTCGTCGGACTTGGTTGAGTTTTCATCCACAGAACCCTCCAACTGGAAACACAGAAAATGATTAGTATTTGCATGTAATCTAAAGAACCTCACTTGTCACGTAGGTAAGGCACATGCATAAATTTGGGTTCATTATTTCATGCCAGAAGGTTGTATCAGTAGGCAATTGAAAAACAAATTTGTTCAGGCCTTACCTCTTCTTCATGTATGACCTTGTGCTCTGTATCACTTAGATCCTCATCACTATCCTTATCAGGAGACAATCAGCTTCATCTTCACTCACTGACACTGAAAATCCTCCTTAAGCTGACAAAAGCAACAAGAGGATTGGTTTAGATGTTGTCAGAGACATATGCCAATTAAAAGAAATTGTAAAATCAACAGAAAGAAGGCATAAAGGTGCACATCATAGCTTAGTTCTACCTCCTTTGCATGT